>CM067349.1:7461991-7501991 GCA_034190875.2 Urechis unicinctus
AGCCACCACCAACATGACACCGTTGTGTTACCAAACCATATTGATCTAGCGCCTAGATGATTAGTGAGAGGCGACGTCAGGGGAGCTGACTTATATTATTCCTAAAGATAACACCGATCGAACGAGTCAGGACAAACCAAACACATGAGCATTGAGTATTGCGGTACAAATATTTCGGCACGGGTAAGTGATTGTTATTGGTTTAACTCCCACTGAGTGACAGTAATAAATTAACACAATAAAAATGACACTATATTTCCGTAACAATAATCATCAAGATTTACATGCTTTATGACAAACACACAAAGCAATAGAAGAGCACAATGAATTTGTTTTCTGACGATGCTATATAGGCGACTCATGTTGAAAGCTCCCACGTGTATATCCGCGAGGTTCGAATCAGTACAACCAATTCGTCGTATGCGATCCTTTGTGCTCTGATGCATTAGGCACCTTGGACAATCAGTTGGGTAACACTCACCATATTAAGTTAAGAAACGCTAACGGGATTGAGAATGACGCATCCTCTTGATGGGCGTGCAGCCATGCGCAGCACCAGGCTTATAACAAAATGGCGAGTGTACATAATTGCCTCAAGTGGATAAATGGAAATACATAGGAAATTATTCACTCACCAGGCTATATATTATGATTAAATTAATAATAGAAAAGAGCAGTTTAAATAATCATTAATAAATGGAATAAATTCATTTTGCACCCAGTGCAATAATTCCACGTGCTTCACTGCCTATAGGACGCGCTAAAAAGAAAAATACTGCAGTATGCGCAACGTTTAGGAATATATGGAATATTCATCTACGTTAGTCATGGCATGTGCTCATACTACCGTGCGGATGTCAGCATTATTAAACCATCTACAGAACAACTTATTGGCCTTTGAATATTCTTAATGACGGGCTATACTATTGATGAGGTTTACGCTGACATGTAATGCAAGTAATGACTGCTGTAAAGCAGTAAAGAATATACTGTATTTTTCCCTTCTGATACAGTTGCTGTTCGTTTTACATTAATGCTACATTGGTTAACTTAAACAGCATAGCAATTTATTACCCGACATTGTTATGAAACCACACAGTTGGCAAAATTATATGGTGCAGGTGCTTGTGCTATGGAGTGTGTGAAGAGTGCTGCAGTCAGAAGAGAGTTGTCAGATGTTAACAATATGCCCTCATCAAAAATCCAATATAATATACTGCCAAAGTTAAGACATGATGAATAACGCATTAGCAATGCCCTTTCCTGTTACACACAGAAAGTGGAAAGTTCTTTCAAGGTAATAATTTTACTCTGGTGTAACTACTCAGGTGTGTCATTTCTACCGCATTATTACCCTACCAAACATCATGTATAATAGAAAATGGCCACAGTGGGTCTTTATATACGACAGAATAATTACATAACTCGTGCGGCTACGAGCAAACATCTGATACACAGAGCTGTGGACGGTGACAGGTTAGAATGTCATACCCATTGCTATCAGTATCGCGTAAATTTAAATAAGCAAAGTATTCAGTTATTTGTATTGGTTGTATTTCAGTGTGATACATTCGGTGCGTTAAATGAGCAATGGGATAATGATATTGCTTTATAATATGAGCGATATGTGTGATATAAAACTCTTCCCATGCTTGCCTCCTTCCCTATTCTCATTTTAAGCGGTTGTTTGGCTCAATATAATAAGCAAATCACAAGACTTGATATTGTACTGTGCCATTGGAAGTTTATGTCACTCGGTCCCGAATGACAATGCTTGAATACATCCTGATAATGTAAGTTCGTTCCGGAAGGGAGGGATTGCAGCAGGTCATTACAATGCCATGTATTCTACATATATCGTTCATGGTACAGGAAGAGCCTTACCCCGAACTGCTATCCGGTCAATAAGGCTTCGATTGATTAATCTGGTAAAATTTCACATTCATTAAATTACGTTACCTACTAGTAAAAGAATAGATGGCGATCATGTTTTCCGCTTCACAAAGTGAATGTGGTAATGTCACAAAACCTGGTGGATAGTTGACCTTCATATCTGCTTTGGAGAATATGTGTCAGCAACTCCTGGCACAAACTATTTAGCCCAATATCATTACTGCTGCATCGCGGTAATCGTGCTGCTGCAACATTCTGTCCGAAACACCTGCATTATGTTATTTCCTATTTCGGTTGCTTGAATAGTAACGAGAATCACAGTGCGATGCTGGCAGTCGCGATAGCGATTTTTTGCTTAATATGTCAATTTCATAATAGATATATGTTAAAGGAACGGAAGTACAATGATTAATACAATATGTCGGGAGCTAATACATTTAAACGATTTACAACAGAGCCCGAAGATATCACCAAACATAAAGATTCTGAGTATATAGCAGTCAACTGCCCCTGATCTTTTCACCCTATTCGGCCGGGAACAGTCTATCGGCAATCGATATTGATTAATGCAAGTGTGTTTTGAGTTTGTTAGTTTTTAACGCTGGTTTAACGGTGCGCTAATGGCAACAGTTTACTAGACGATAAGCCTATATTCCATATTAAGGAAGCGCTACTCGATTGATAAGCATGCACATTTTTTGTTGCTCTTCTGTGTAGTTTAACATCGGAATGAAAAGGTTGACCATTATACAAAAGGGTGCATGGCAAAGGGAAGTGCTTGTTTCCGCCATGTACAAATATATAACTGATATAAACTTTCCAACATCGTTGGTCTGTATGGGAAATACACCATTCAAAACGAATTTCGTTTTGGGACACATTATTTTACCATGCCGACTATTTTCCTATGACACAGAAGTATTGTTTGATTAACTGTCACAATGCGAGCCCGCACAAATGGTCCAATTATTTAAAACATGCGACATCGGCGATGCAGTTTGTCAATGACAGTTTCTGCTAGGCAATAATACAGCCATTTAATATATCCACTTGCTGGTCATTCACCATGCACTCGATTGATAGGCCCATGGTGGAATGATAAGACATCATTATTGGAATACCAAGGTCAATTAATGTCTATTTATGATGGATAATGTGTTACTAGCTCATAAACGTTTCCGGGAAAATGCAGTCGCAAACGCAATAAACGAATGAGTTAACTCAAATACTTGGCTCGTATCGCCGGCTCATTGTTGGTGTCCCTTACACCCGCCGACTGGCATACGTCACATTAATAGGGTATAATCCCACTACCAACACACTCTTGTTGAAAGCAAAAGCCTAGGTTAAATAGGCTCCCAATCGGGTATCAATGTACCGCAACAAAACGAAACGTGAGCGATATTAACAGTTCCAGTTTGATCCATGCTACAGTATTAACAATATTTAAATCGCATTTTTCGAAACCCATGATGCGCAGTCTACATTTTGCTTCTATTTAACACGGACAACGCAAATTATCCGAGGCAACAAATGGCATTATTGCTACTATTTGTTGTGTGCCATGGTGGTAGCATAGGTACTCGAGCCATGTTGATCGGGTGCTCGCATGATTAGGGAGTGGGGTGACCGGGAAGCTGGCTTATCTTATTCTAACATATCGTACCGAAAGAGCTAATTCCGAACAAATCGTAGCTTGCAATGACAGTAAACAAGGAACACGGTAGAAGGCTGATGCAGTAAATCCAGGAAGCTGTGTGTGTAGCTGTGCCACGGGCTGCACAGGGCGTAATTGGCTTTCACACTGGTCCACATCTGCTCAATGAGTCTGCCTCGTCGAACATTAAAGGTAATGCATTGATGGCATATTTGAGGACTTAGTTGCTGTCTGGTTCGATTAATGTCATTTCGAGAGCCACCGCAGCATATGATCTGTGCGTACCAGCACTTGTCGACTGCATCATCAACTTTATATATGGTCTGAGCTCTTGTCGTCAATGAGCGTTGTAGAGACATAGCAAATGATCGTGTTCAGCTTGCTGTACGCCAGGACCCTGACGATTGGCTTCTTAGCTTTGAGCGAAAGCCTTCTGCAGCTTGATTTCCTATAACCGGAAGAGCAGAGGAGGCGGTTGAGAAGAGGCCTCCCATCACCCATGCATGCCGAGACTAGCAAAAACTAAGGCCCCTTCAATGCAGTGCAGCTTGTAAACCCTCCGAAAATAATTTTGGAAATGAGAAACTGATTAAACCCTCTGGTCCAGGGGACATATTTTCAGCTTGAAGCTTTAAAGTTTAGTCGTCAAACTCGACAGTCGGTGTTGGCCCAGGGTAATACGATGCAAAGGACAGCATGGACGATCTGCGGACGTTTCATACTGATTTGTAATCCTCAAGTCAAGTTTAAATAGATGCCATGCAGCTGAGCATTCAGCTTGTTTTGAGCTGCGTATTGTTCCATAGTAACATCGTCAACTTCATCCAGTGTTTTATGCAAGTCGAAAACTGTTGTTACAGGCTATTGGTTAGCATGCTTAATCAATTAGTTGTCACCAAAAACTGTGATACACTTGACGGTTGCATCATAAAAATAATAACATGCACGTAACCATACTAGGCAATAACATTTGTATCCACCATTTCCGTCTTGCTATTGGGACTCCAACACCAAATAATTATACTAATTGACTGCTTTTGCTAAAATATAATGAATGGCTTCTTTCTTGTGTTTAATCTATGGTGGCCGTTGGATGCTGGCTGAGAATATATCAACAAAGGCTTAGTTGACTGCGATATGGGCCAATACGCGGACAAAGCAGCTAAACTATATCAACAGACGGCTCCGCAGCCAAGGTTTATGTAGATCGCATCATCAAGTACTTCAACGACGTCGTCTGTGAGTACTCGCTGGTCACAGGCATACCTGGTGACCCACTGGACCATGCAATCCCAGACCCCAATTCTGCACCTAGTGATATTTGTAAGCCATTCTATTGTTTCTTTCTCATGACAACAGCAAACGTGGTCTATGGCGTCAAAATAGCCTAACAACTAACAACAGCAAGAAGCTAAGGAAATTTACAAAACGCATAACAGGATGTACATGCGCGGTCGGTAGCTTCATGTCGATGCCGTACAGACGCAGTGAGCAGTACAATAAGCAAGGTGTCACTGTTAGACGCAGTTAGGTGGATATCCCTGAGACGAGGCTATTGTGGAACGGTTAAACTGCACTCTCGCTGAGCGGTTATTTTGCCACCAGTTTGCAGTTTCCCTATGCATTGAACAAAATGGTTCCTTAGCTGACAGCTTTAATGGCTTTAAACACCAATAGAGCTAATTTGTTTTCACAATAATCTTTATCAGTTCAGAACAATGCTGAACTATTCTACATTAAAATATAGCCGCAGGGCAATTTTAATCAAAATAATGCAATAAACTATACCTTCGTGTTAATTATTTAACAAGTTTCTATTGTGTAACAGTCAACCACCTTACGCCTGGCACTAAGAAGAAGACATAATAGAAAAGCTGTCAGCCGGCGGAGTGGCATACAGTATATTCGATTTGTACCGTGACATTGCACTCTTTTCCAAACAATAGACAATTCAATGCTCTATTATGGCACTACTCGCCATTTTATTTTCATTGTGATACCAGTAATTGTTTTAAACGATGATTGCTGGGTTGAATAATTAAATGGAGTTTTATACGGTAGATAATAATTTAAATGTGGAACTGTTTTCAACGAGCAGCAAGGCGCAGTATATAATTGGTATGGCAAAGGCATGCTTTGCTATTCCCCTTGACTATTCCTATCGGCACTGTGACTCACGTCATGTTTGGTAGACTCCTGTACGTTCACCACAAGCGTTTCGCACATTACACAACGTTATAAGCTTATTCTTGTTTTTAATACTGTGCATACACCCACACTCGCGGCGATCCCACACTCATTAGTTGCTATTGCAACCTCTTGCAATTGCTTGCGCGATGATAGTTACAGGGTGAGCCCACCCGCCTAAACGATATGGCATTAAACGTGGAATAATATTCGGAGCAATGGCTTTATCTACTAGTAACAACGCAAATTGTATAAAAATGGCCGTACAAATATTCCGGGCTGTGGTGCAAATCGTCACAGATAACCACATGACGATGCGGTTGTAAAAAAAGAGGTCAGTGCTTCATGATCAAACATCCTGACGCAAAAAGAAACCACCATTAAGCAAATCCACCAGGCGACCCGACTTAATATTTAAGTACACTTGCTGGCAACCGAGCGGGCATTAACTGGTCTGACCTTCCTTTTCGGAATATATAAGCTGCATAGAACCCATACTTATAGGATGGGAAGTGATGGCATTGCATTGTTTATGGGTGATGTTCGAAGAGAGTCCTTGGTTCGAGCTTTTGCTGGCAGGCAATTAACCTTTCATTTCATTACCTTACACAATTGATATAAATTTGCGTCTAGGGCTGTATAAGCTATGGTCTATCTCATCATATCTCAATCAACAGGGCATGCGAATCAGATTTGCCAAGGGTTTAGGACACTAAGCTTGGCTGCTAAAAAATTAATTTGAAGGCTGAGGCAGAGGGTTCGTAGAGTCACACCATGCTTATCTAAACTGTATCATATAGCATGTAGATATATAGAAGACTGATATTATCAGACAATGACAACGTACATCTGCTCAAAGTGTGAGGAGAGTTCTAAGAGATATTTAGTAACATGATCACACTTTTCATTATAAGTAACAATGATGCTTTAAATGCTTTCCCGAGCTCAAGCGCTTTCGGGGGTCCTAAATGTACTTAAATAATGCTTCGGTATGTCCGGTTTTCAAATTATAATAGTTTAGACAATTCGACGGATTATATAAAACATAAGGAAACGAGTAAATGATACTACTCGGCATGCATTTTTGCATTTTCGTTGTTTTTTATTGTTTAATGTAAAAAATATTCTCGGACTTTTTTATAAATTACATTTTTAAATTGTTACAGGAATAGATAGGTCCATATATGCAACGCCAACCAAACACATTGACCAGCGCATCGATCTCAAGTGACGAGGAAGCCGCTCTTCCAATAATCATACCAGGCATGTGCAAGCATACTCACCAATTTCATAAAGACTTTAACATACCTTGAGTTCAAATTTCAAGCAGTTTGGCGCTTGCCAAATAAATAAGAAAACCGTATACAAGTCCACGCGTTGCATGCTTCGTCAAATTGGTCCGATATCACGTGTTTTTGAGTATCCGAGCAACACCTTTAAATACATAGTTACTAATAATCAACAGCATGCGGTTCTTGTTTGGTTGATATACATAGATAGATAATTGTTTTTCCAGCTGTATTTACAAAATGCTTTTTGTGGTCCTCATCCATGTACTTGGCGTCAATGCCATCCCTGTCTAAAAGATGATTATAGAAGCATTTAAGGTCGATGCATTTCTCTTAACAGAAATTAAAACTTGTTCAGTGTTAATAAGCGTAATACTCAGAAACACTTTTTTCAAACAAATGACGACGCTGTTATCAATCCTATGTAGGCATCTCGTTCTCTTGACTTCTCTTAGCAGCATCATTTTGAGTGGTGGTTTCACTAAATCGATGTACCACTTGTTCGATGGTTGACACAGAGTACGCCCAAAATGCAGCTGCATGTTCAAAATGGGCTGGTTTTGCATGCGGTCCATGCAATGAAGTTGCCGCTAAATGTGCCAGAAAGGTGCGACCACCTAATATACGTTTATAAGTTGAACGTGGGGAAATGAAGGTTCAATGTGTGCATTTGTCTAATGAACGAGGAAAGCTTATGGTGTTGTGATGCGCCAACATTTGAATTACAGTAAATGGTGCATGCCGCGATTGATGTTTTGCGTTTCACTGAGATACTGCTTGTTAAACACGTAAACCATGGTGATGAACGTCTGAATCATATTCGCGTTTAAAGACCATAACACAGTGCTACCATGACGAGACGAGAGACGCATAACGGTGATAATTTGCTTCGGAAAGAATATACATACATACGTACATACATACATACAGATATACATACATACATACATACATACATACATACATACATACATACATACATACATACATACATACATACATACATACATACATACATACATACATACATACATACATACATACATACATACATACATACATACATACATACATACATACATACATACATACATACATACATACATACATACATACATACATACATACATACATACATACATACATACATACATACATACATACATACATACATACATACATACATGCATACATACATACATACATACATACATATACATACATACATACATACATACATACATACATACATACATACATACATACATACATACATACATACATACATACATACGTACGTACGTACGTACGTACGTACGTACGTACGTACATACATACATACATACATACATACATACATACATACATACATACATACATACATACATACATACATACATACATACATACATACATACATACATACATACATACATACATACATACATACATACATACATACATACATACATACATACATACATACATACATACATACATACATACATACATATATGCACATACATACATACATATATATGTACAAAGCCATCAATCGTCAACAAAATATCAATGCTGAAGAAAAAAAAGAATGCCCCGCTCTCAACCATTGCCATGCTTCCTTCGACAATTTTTGTCGTTGCGGAAAGAAGCGTTGTCGAAGAACGATATAGACAAAAGGGTAGGCCTTGGTAGAATGAGCAGCTTGGCCAACATGCAGGTGGAGACGCTGTGGCACCATGAATGGTCATAGAAAAGAAGGGGATTGATGTTATCTTAATAACAAGGTAGCCAGGGCATTTACACAAGCCCATTGCTCATGTGGAAAACCACAAAATCTCTCATCACCATTTATGTCCATCGTGATTGACTGAAGCACCGACTCCAGAGATCAAAAGTTTAGACGTGGTGGCCCAATCCCAAGCTTTTGTATCTAGTACCTAGAGCTGCAATATTGGCACAGATGAGATTTATATGGGTTTCTGTTTACACATGCATCGTAACTACATATCACTTGTGTTGACTTAGCGGATGTTGTCTTTATGTACATATGACTGTAAATAACGCCCCTAAATGCTCTAGCCGATGCGAGCACAGTCGATTGATGAGACAGATGCCCTCAGCCAGGGAAAAGCTACGTCATACATGTTGTCGTTGTGCTACCGATCCATATTAATCCTGCGCCCGCGTTGTAATATATAATAACGAGAGAACTAGTCAACCATTGAGCGAAATAATAAGTCAGAAATAAATGCACACAATCGAAGTGGCCATAAACCCCCGTTACAATAATGATAAAGGTGTGCCGGTGTTCAGCCATACGCCTGTTTTATAATGAAAAAGGCAACTAATACATTAGCGCAATTATTTTCCAGCAAACAAGATTTTCTGTCGATGATATAGAGCGATCTATTTTTAAAGCCCACACGTGTATATTCACAAGGTACGAATCAGTAATTCGCCTGATGCAATGCATTGTGCTGTAAAACATCAGGTATCGTGCACTTTCTCTAGGGTAACAATAACCACGGTACGATACAAAAATGTACGGTGTAAGAAAACCCCTGATATAGGAATTGAGCATGACGCAACCATGACGCAGTCATAAAGGCGTGTGCAGCCACGCACTACACCAGGCTTAGGAAAAATTGCGAGTATGCATAATCGCCTCTAGTCAATTTCAGCCGTGCATAGGGTCGAACATCACCTTGAAGGATGAGACGTGAGCGAATAAACAACAAGCCAATCCCATGCATGTTATCTGGGCCGTAACATTTTATATCCACATCGTCCGTCGTGCGATTCCGAGTTCAACACCGAATAAATATAAAAATGCCCCGTTTTTGTCAAAATAGAACGAATGGCTTCTTCCGTGTGTTGACATATTTTCTGGTGACCGTGAGATGCAAGGTGAGTACATATCCCCAGACATTGTGTTTGCAGTATCCTTTAGTGATAGTGTGTCAGACAACTCAGACCCTTGGTTCCAGGCCAAGTATTACAACATCTTACAGTTCTTCGCGGGTGATTGGAAGATAGATGTGGTTTTTCCTGCATATTTGGGAAGGTTCAACGCGTGTGGCATGGGCCAAGAAGCGGACCGAGCAGCTCCGCCGCCAAGATTATGTAGATCGTACCATCTAGTACGTGTACGACGTCACCTGTGAGTACTCCCTGGTCATAGGCGCATTCGTTGACCCGCTGGAGCCCTGTCGCTTGCTTTCAGATTAGCTACAGACGTGAGGTGACGTAATCATCGGCATCGACTGCTCGTTAAGTGAGCAGCGGGAACATCAGAGACTACTGGCATTCCTTATGCTCGATCTGTGGGGTTTTAGAGCGGATCTTTTCCCTAGTTATTTTGAGGCGTGTGTTGGATTCATAAAGACACCATCCAAGACTCGTGGCATGTAAACAATAAAACTATTGCTTCAGGGCCTATTGGAAGGGATTAGAGGCTAATAAAAACCTTGCAGTAGCCACCAATGAACCAAACTGGTTTCCGATAATTTTAACCCATTTTTCCTGTTTCTTCCTCATGACAACAGCAAACGCCCGTAAGACCTACCAATATGCGCTCTCCTTACTCAGGGACGTGGGTTTTGGTTTCAAAGCAGCTGAAAACTAACAACAGCAAGAGGCTAATTTCAGATACACTTAACAGGATGTACAGGTGAGATCGGTTGATTCAGGTCAATATCGCTCGGGCTCAGTGTGCCAGCTGCTGCATTAAGCAAAGCGTCGTTTTTAGGCGCGGTTTAGGCGGGCTAGAACCCCCTTACAGATACCCTTGTGGCTAGGCTATTGTGGAACGCTTTAACTGCACTCTTGCAGAGCGGCTCTTTGTCACCAGTACGCCAAGGAAATGCAACTTCCATCTGCACTGAAAAAATAAAGTTACTTACTTGCCTGATTTAATTCCTAAAACCATTAAAACACAAATATCTTATACCAGCCCAGCGACCTTGAGGGTTGCCGTCGCCGTGCAACTGACTCTGTGTCGTCCCATTAGACCTGCCTGCTTGGATCCTCTGTAACCTAACCGGCTGATACTGTACTGTGGTATTTGTTGATCAAACCTCCACCAGGGAGCGGTTCTGTGCATCAATAGGGTTAGCTGTGAAGTATGCATTATATCTTTAATGGTGAGAGGTACAATAGCAACTACGCAGAGGATATTTAGCTGTTGGGGTCTGTGATAGAATTCGTCAGTGATAAAATATTGAACGCTGTTGTACGAAAATAGAGCAGCATTGTTATTGTGAGAAACATTTAGCAATACAATATACGGTCATTGATAATTTGAAACAAGCTTTCTAGAGCGCCATGCACGGAAATAGCATGCATGGCGATAGTCCAAACTGACGTTTAACGGAACACGTAGAAAGTCCGCCGACGGAGGGGCTTACAGTTTATTCCATATTTGCACCGTGCACTACTCGCTAATGTGATGTTTCACAATCATCCCAATCAACGATTGAAACGATTGCTTGATTAAATAATTGATTTGAGTTTTTAATCTGTAATTTTAATCGATGTAAGTCCAGATTAGCCGCAGTGTCTCGGCATAGACAGCGTTCTATGCACAGTCAGTATGTATATATTTGGCAACTGGGTTCAATGAGTAGCGAGGATCTTAATTGAGCCCAGGCCGTTTGTTTACCTTAAGATAATTATGAAAGTGTGCAAATATACTATGACATAGAGCACCGTACCAAAAGGTATATTTCTCTTTCATATTCCTATCGTTAACGGGTTTGTCTTACCTGCGTGGTAAGCATTTACTCGCCTGTCATATACACCAGTTCCACCCCCTTACTCAGAGCTACAATACTTTGCAGATGGAAACCTCGAATATTCATCAATGCCAACAACTTGATTATAATTACTGATACAGGGCTAGTATAAGCGTAGGAATCAATGAGTAATTCTAGCATTTATTTTTTTGCATTAAACTTATTCACAGAGAATAACTGCATGGTTATAACTGGGGCACCAACGGTAACAGCAAACCCTTGCAGAGTGCGAAAATTCCTTGGACCAGTCGTTAAACAGGTAATGGTTACCTAGACAGCACAAAACGAGTGTTCAGGGTTTAGAGGAATAGAACACGATAAACGGTATAGTCATAGAGAAAACGCCCTTTAATCCCCACGGGAGAGCGCCGTACAAAGCAACTTCTGCATCTTGAAGATTATAGAGGCACTATATTTATGCGAGGAATTACTGCGTGTATATAACAAGAAGGTAAATTAAATCGTGTTACAAACATCCCGAAACGTCTGTTATAAACGTAAGAGATTTAAGAGATAAACAGACAAGGAATCAAATAACTTAGACACTGCTAAACAAACGCATTAAAACATTTACACGTAGCTGCATATCCAATACACATAGTTGCATACCCAATACACATAGTTGCGCACCCAATACACGTAGTTGCACACCCAATACACGTAGTTGCATACCCAATACAGGTAGTTGCATACCCAATACAGGTAGTTGCATACCCAA
Source organism: Urechis unicinctus (assembly GCA_034190875.2). NCBI lineage: Eukaryota > Metazoa > Annelida > Polychaeta > Xenopneusta > Urechidae > Urechis > Urechis unicinctus. The sequence continues at coordinate 7,474,532 of CM067349.1, forward strand.
TACACATAGTTGCATACCCAATACACATAGTTGCATACCCAATACACGTAGTTGCATACCCAATACACGTAGTTGCATACCCAATACAGATAGTTGCATACCCAATATAGGTAGTTGCATGCCCAATACAGGTAGTTGCATACCCAATACACATAGTTGCATACCCAATACACGTAGTTGCATACCCAATAAAGGTAGTTGCATACCCAATACATGTAGTAGCATACCCAATATAGGTAGTTGCATACCCAATACAGGTAATTGCATACCCAATAGACAGTGTTTGACATACCCAATACACGTAGTTGCATACCCAATACAGGTAGTTGCATACCCAATACACGTAGTTGCATGCCCCTAATACAGGTAGTTGCATACCCAATACATAGTTGCATACCCAATACACGTTTTGCATCTAAAGGTAGTTGCATCCCAATACACGTAGTGCATACGTCATTATCATAGGTAGTTGCATACCCAGTATAAGGTGATTGTTGATTAGAAATATGGCATCAAATTATTTGCATCATTTGGCAATCCCAACCTCAGTTATAGAGATACTGGGATAATTTGACGTCACAGGTTAAATCTGTCCGCCCAGCTTCATAATCAATGAGGCATAACCCATCATAGTCATTAGTTCGTAGCGATTGCTATGAAATGGCTGTGCAACCATGATGATCTGTGTTACAAATTATCACAGCAAATTACAACACCATGCGTTAAAAAGAGTTACAGTGCTTCATGATCAGTCATCCCGACGCAGCAGAGGACAAAATTAAGCAATGCAATCAGACGATTTGACTTAGGCGAGTTCTAACCGAGATCAAAGTACACTTGACGTCAACAGATGCATTAATGAAGTGTTTGTGTATAAATATGTTGCTTAGAAACGATGTGGGCATTGATGCATGACAGTGAAAGTGTTGTCGGCTGTAATCGGAACAATCATTTTGCATACCGAAAGTTGGATGGGCATTTTTACAGTGTTTTGACAGTGAATCGTCAATTAGGCATTGTCGGCTCCAATTTTTCCCTTGTCATGATAAGTGGTGTTCGTCATTCTGATGGCTGCCAAATACCCTTTCATTTTTGTACAACATTTGATCTGGGCGAATAGCTCCTCTATGTATTGTGTTCGTCATTATCAACATTGGTGTAAGTTAATGAATGTTGATGAATAAATACCCAGCAAATTATTTACTCATGTGGATAATTGATAGTTGTGACAGATCGGAATATTACATTAATAAGCCTTGTGTATTGCGGAATATTTAATAATCAATTTGTAACCCATCATAGTCAGTTATTTGTACTGGTTGTATTTGAAAGTGATGCATTCGGTGCATTGAACAAGCCATGGCATAATGATATTGCTTTATAATATGAAACACATATGAAATATACTTACATCCCCTATCTGCCTTCTTCATTGAAATAGCAACGTGTTGAGGCCTTCCCATATTTTTGTCCAGATATATGCCACATACATATGAATAAAGGAAAACTTTTGCATACCCACTAAAGTGATGCATTAAAACACATTTTGTAATGAATGAAAATTGAAATAAAACTCTCCCCCCATATACTGTGTATGAAATATTCACCTGCACATTAAAACTAGATACATCGCAGCATGTTTGCACCGCAATCTTCTTGTAAGTATTGTTGAGTTGATACCCAACATTTATCTATGAGATATAATACCGGCAAAGGAAAAAATTACATATGCCGAATCAAATCAGTACCTCGTTTACAGAGTGCACGGTTGTCATTTATACTTACATCAACCTTAAAATTCAACGCGTTGATTTCATATATTTGTCCAGATATTGCCACAACTGTTAAAGTTGCAGCAATAATATCTTGCTATGTATGTTATATATACTGTGTAACTTTGATTGAAGGGGATTCACCTGCACATTAACCTATTGTCAAAAAATATGTTTGCCAAACAAGATTCTTACGTGAGTTTATACAATTACATGATTAGTGGTGGCGAAGCTTTCCAAGATACTGTGCATATCGATTGTGTGCTTCCTTTTGTTGTTATAAGGCAAAACGTAAACCACACAGACTATAGAAGTACGTTTTCCGAATGCAAACCAAGCAAGTTTAATGTCACGACAGTTAACAATAACCGACAACACGTTGAAACAGCGAACAGCTCTTGAAATTGCCTCCTTCATAAGGAACAGGTTCGTGATAAACAGGCGGCCTCGTGATTTCAAAAAGTTTAGCAAACAAGCAGCATGAGTACCACTTCTTTCTACATATCGCGCACATACACAGCATTGTTTGAACGTGGACCGGAGATCCTGTGACCTCTACTATAAGGCAACTCTAGACTCTTTTGTAGGGAGACTATCTTCTCGAAACAACACAGCTCGACAACACGGGCTCCGAATGAGGCACCAGCGAACAGGTCACGTGATAACAGGCGGCCTCGTGATTTCACTTCTGTTCCGTTTTCAACCAACAAGCATGAGTACCACTTCTTTCTACATATCCGCACATACTCAGCAGTTTTGAACGTGGACCGGAGATCCTGACCTCTACTATAAGGGTAGATCAAGTCTCCTATTGCCAACTGCAGCATTGTCATAGACAGCGATCCTCAACTCGGATTTCACATCTGCTGGCACCAATGCGTGGAGTATTTAGATTCCAAGATTGTCAAACCTCTGTGAGCCACGTCTTTCCATGCCGTTGATGATCGGATCATACGTGTGAGTCATACAACTCGGATGCATATCTGCTGTAATTGTGGAGTATAATGTTTTTAACGTTTGTACCCGATCAGATACATCGTGGTTTACGTTGCAGATTTACGAGTCAATATAGAATGTAATCTACCCGATCAGATACATCGTGGTTTACGCCCCGTATCATGGGTCATGCTTTGGAGCACCTGTGTGCTTTATGCAAAATAACTGGATAAATAGTCCGACTGCATATCCAATCAAGAGGTATATGACGCATATTAAATCATGATGCTCTACCTCAATTCATAAATCACAACAAAGCTCGCACAGACAAGAGAAATTATTTTCAAATGCTTTATTACCCAAAACATGTTAAGAAATCGATAAAGGTCAAACAACGAACCATTTGACTATCGAATGGGCGATTGGTCTTTAGATGAGGTGTCAGAGTAAGGGGAATGAGGTGTCATAACTGATCAGTCATTCACACAATGCAGTACAGCCAACGTAAAGGCAAACATGATTCTAGGAATCCTCAGACGAACGTTAACTAGTCACTCAAAGATAGATTGTATCACTCATTACAAGGCTCTTATTGGGCCCTATTTAGAATGCGCTATTCAGGCGTGGTCACCATGCATTCGGTGTGGCGTAGACACATTCAAAAGAGCAGAGAGGGGGACTAAAATGGTAACCAGTGTGTTTGGTTTATGTTGCGAACACAACACGACGTCTCAGTGTTGATCTTGACATATTTTCAATTGATGAGTTAACATCAGTGTTGATTTGGGACTATTTACTGCTTTGCAGCCCTGAGAACTCAAAACTCCGGGTGCATTCGTAAACTTTGGCAAAAGCTATGGCTAGTACAGAATTATAAAGTAACAGCTTTTCCCATCGAGATGCGACCCAATAGAAATAATCTGCCAGCCAAGATAGTTCCAGCAGGTTCGCTCAACATTTTCACATAATTATAGACAAAATGCCGTTCCATTCTACCAGGTCCCTGCGCGCGCTAAATGGCAGCGATATGATTTTACATGCTTTATTCTAGCAATATTGCGTTATACTGATGGTAGTGATAAACTACACGAGGTTTACCTATACATTTTGGCATGGCTAGTATTCGTTGACACGTTGACCAGAAAATAGAGATGTTCTCATTAAAGAAATAAATTTAAAATATTAAATTTTTTAATGAATATTATCACTGGCGCTAGAGCCTGCATTGCTTCTTTGTGCGGTAAAGCTATTTTCGCAGCTGACACCTGTTTATGCGTGACATTCGGCATGTTCCAGTGCTTCTGTTGTGTTGTTCCTGTTTGTATGCCGCGTTTCAATGTCGGATTCTGCATTGCGTGGTTTAGCATACTTGTCCAGAGAAAGCTGAAGGCGCAGATGTTAAGTCGCCCTCACCTGATGATTATATTTGTCCATACAGATATTCTGTAACTCCATTTGTTAGGAAACAAAAGGTTAATGTTCACTCATAGTATTCTACCGTACAGAGAGTACTCAACTCCAACAATTAATACACTGAAAGCTGTTCAAAAGTTATACCATTACTTGTTTTTATCCATAATTATTTTTGATAAGGTATGTCGGTACGGTATGATAATATGGGCTAACATGTAGACAAGTACACATCGTGCCATACCATATAAAAGGGGCTACATAGGTCAGATGTCCATGGTCGGAGAATGAAACATTTGTGGTCGAATGATAACATTTCTTGCAAACACATTATTTCTCTTGAATCACGACTTTATCATTCACCCAATGTTCATAAACACCAATGACACAATGTAGGATTAGGTAACTATAGCTAAACAATTGTTTTTCTGATAGTAGCCAATTGTTGCTGCATTATTGCAATCACCTATATGTTAGTCGTCTTTGCATCATCATCCAACGAAACGTGGTAAGATTCGGTTAATGAAACAGATGATTGTCTCGAGAAACTGCTCTGTATATGCGCTTGAAACATAAAATATGTAATGTCTACAACTAGGATCTAAAATGTACGCGAAGGTACTGCCAACTATTGCCTGGTGAACCTGCGCCGATTATTGTTGGAAGTAGTGCTGGATGACTCACTGAAGGAATCAGACGCTTTTGCACTACACCACATTTATGATAGATGTCGCTATCGTACTACAGAGGTTAAGTTGAATATAATTTTTGAATTAATTGATCTTATCCGTCTATTAAAGTAAGATAAGGTGAAGTGTGTCGTATGTAGGGATATGTTTATGACCACAACAGCATGTCCAAGCTGTTTGTAAGATTATCATTAGCAAATTGCTTCAATCTGTCGGCTACATACAAAACCATGGTTAATAGTAACCAAGCAACGTGCCTCCTGATAACAGCCATATGACTGTAACCATGCATGGTTCAATCCCAATTAGGGAAACATTAGTCCTGTGTGATGTCAAATGACATGCGAAGCAGGTGATTTATGGCAAACTATTGGTGCTGTTATTATAGCCTTCGCACTAAAGATTCTCCTGAAGGAGACATTGACGACTGGCTTAACAACATCAACTAGACGTTGATAAGATCTTTAATGTACAACAACGGTGGACAAAATTGTACTTACCAGTATTCAGTGCAATGCTACTCGATGGGATCACTCACAAACCCGACCAAACGAAAGGAGCCTTTCTCGTTGTGAGAATTAAACTTTCTCCGATGTGTTATTAGCAAGACGGTGAGATAAAAATGGAGGAACATTTTGCGTCAGGCACCCAAGTATATATGCAAAGGTTACGAATTTAGAAATCGGCTGTGAAATTACGACATGATAACTGACAGCGTACCTTGGGGTCAATACCCGATGGGCAACACGATTTTATCGTAACTCGCCATATCCTTTGTCATATATATATATATATATATATATATATATATATATATAGAGATATATATAGATATATATATAGATATATATGTACTACACACACAAACACACAAACAAACACAAATACACACGTATCATATATAGATAAATATATATATTAATACTACATATATACACACATACAAAACAAATATATATATATATATATAAAATATATATATATTAAGACATATATATATATATATATATATATATATATATATATATATATATATATATATATATATATATATATATATATATATATATATATATATATATATATATATATATCTGGTTGGTTGTGTGTTTGAACGTGTTTTTGTGTTTGTTTGTGTGTTTGTGTGTGTAGTACCTTGGTGTTGCACTTTTAGACTCGTCATATTATTTATCATGTATCCAGAAAATGCCAATGCCTAATAGCCGATGTTCCGTCGGTGCAAATTGATTGTATCTCGAGATGCAAAATCGATATTCTATTCCGCATTAGGGCTGTGTTCGCAACATAGGCTGGCCTTTAGTAGACGACAATGAGCGTCATGCGATTTTGAGTTTCAGTGGATCCGGGCAAAACAGGAATCGTGTCAAAGATAGCGTTGTCTAAATCCGCTCCTTAAAACAAGAAGCATATTGTTATGACAACGGGTCACCGTAGTTGAGTCGGGGATGGTGATGAGGGATGAGAGATTAGTCTGGTTGACGCTGGCTCTGTAGGTATTAGTAGACGCTTGTAGTAAGATACTCGAGACTTGAATTAAGTTCCATTTGAGATATATTTGTCTCCACTGACTGGCACGCTCTTTCTTGGCATTCTCTGCTTGTCTCTGTGTGTCTCGGTGTGCGATTTCCGTGTGTTCTCTTCTCAAATATCTAGAGCCTTTAATTGGAGATCAAACGGGTCTATATTAATTGTTATGGGAATTGACGGGATTTGAATGTTTACATCGCAGGTTCGTCCTTGCTAAACCGGGAGAATATAATTTTGAAACTGACCCGTTTTGAACGTCAATTCAAAAGGATTCTTATGGTTTACGTAAATTGGTACGAGTGAAAAGGGGTGAATTTCATTTGTCTATATTGGTTCAGGTTTTCATATCCCGAGTGGCCAAAATTTTTTTAAACTTTTGGGAGGGATGGAGATGTAGTGGGTGTATGTGTTCGTAAATGTATGCGTGTATGTATGCGTTTGTTGGGGGTGAGGGTGAAATTGTCATATTTCGATATTTGAAGCGAAGACGTTCCTGATATGGTATCTGTGCGTATATTATGTCAGCATTAATTTGCGTAGATTTTCGGTTAAAAGTGATGCAAATGTTCTAACCTACCAAACATGCTTTTCGGTGTTAACCATTTGTTAAATTACTCTCGTATCGTTAGAATGTATATCTGATTAAAATGTAACTATGTAAACAACAAACAGGGAAGTTTGTTATATATACCAATAACGTTAAATTGAGCGTCCACATGTAAACCTTGTATCAGACAAGCAATTTTCATTGCTACTCCCTTTGTCACGTGATCTGAGCATAGACATATTGTGCTCATGATTAACCCAGCTTGTAAGCCTATAGAGTACACACTTTTGGCACGTATTCCATTACGACGACAGCTAGCCTTATACACTGTGTGAGCGCACTGTGTAGACAGTAACAGCCTGTACCAATCAGCTATTACAACATGATCACGACGCTAGTGCCCCCTGCAATATTGACAACAAACGCACATTTCATCAGCAGCACTATGTGAAGTTATGATACTGTCGGGCTGTGGTATTGACCATGAAGCATCAACGTGGAAAATGCTGAGTCGCTAGATTTATACAGGCCATCTTTACTTTCTCGGCGCTTTAGCTCCACATATTACCATCTTCGCTCCCACATATGGTGCGCTGGGAAACTGATGACACATGAATCGAGCTACCGCCCCTTATATAGAAGCATTCAACCCGTCTTGCATGTATCAACTTAAATAATCATTCATACTAGTAATCATGCATACACGCAAACATCCATGTATACTGAATATCTACCTGGTAATTGCGAAAGTATTCGATGCAAAAATAAACTGATAATGCCCATCTCTCCATCATTTCATCCAGTCCTTTGTTGTATTCGCTGTATCAATCAATAAACCATCTGCTCAGATGCACATTAACATTGGTATGGTGACGATGGCGAGATAGAGACTTAGCTGTGACCGTTCGCGAGCATACTCTCAAGGTACAGATAAACAAAAAAAGTTCTTGGGGGAATGGTTCATGCGATATCAGGGCAGTATTGCGCTCGAGGCGAATAAATGCTCTTTCCTCTCCTGGCAGAAATCAATAAACCTGCATGCTCGATATCGGCTGTTTATTGCTTCAATTAACGGAATCATTATAAAGACCATTATAGCTACTTCGACGATGTTTTTATACCATGCCATTCGATGTTGAACCATCAGCAGGATGATATTCATGACAAGGAGAATGAACATACTATTGATTTAACCATCATAGAATTATTTATGTATTGAAAGTACACAACCGATATATGTTTAGCGTCAATGAAATGTCATAAAACAAGTGGGTGTCGATTCAGTGGCTGTTGGGATATCGACGACAGCTTGTTTTGCGGTGCGTGGTGCTCCTAAGTCACATCGTCAACTTCATCCAGTGTTTTATGCTGGTCGAAAACTGTTGTTACGGGCTATTGGTTAGCATGCTTAATCAATTAGTTGTCACCAAAAACTATGATACACACGGTTGCATCATACAAATAATAACATGCACGTAACTATACTAGGCAATAACATTTGTGTTCACCATTTCCGTCTTGCTATTTTGACACCAACACCCAATACTAATTGACTGCTTTTGCTGAAATATAATGAATGGCTTCTTTCTTGTGTTAATATAATCTATGGTGGCCGTGGGATGCTGGCTGGGGAACATATCAACACCGGCTTAGTTGACAGCATCCTTTGGTGATAGTGTTAGCCAGCTCAGAACCTTCCAGTCAGAGTATCACTAGATCATCTAACAGCTCTTTGCGGGAGATTAATTGAACGATACATTTGTCTTTCCTGCATATATGGAGAGGCTGTATTATCCGTGCATGCGGTATGGGTCAATAAGCGGACAAAGCAGCTAGACTATATCAACAGACGGCTCCGCAGCCAAGGTTATGTAGATCGCAACATCCAGTACTTCAACGACGTCGTCTGTGAGTACTCGCTGGTCACAGGCATATCTGGTGACCCACTGGACCATTCGATCCCAAACCCAACTTCTGCACCTACTGATAATTTTAAGCCATTGTTTCTTCATGACAACAGCAAACGCCGTAAGACTTGCAAATATGCGCTCTCGGTAGTGCACGTGGTGTATGGCTTCAAAGCGGCTAAAGAACTAACAACTGCAAGAGGCTAAGAAAATATTAAAAACACTTAACAGGATGTACATGCGCGGTCGGTAGCTTCCGGTCGATGCCGCACGGGCGCAGTGAGCAGCCTGATAAGCAATGTGTCACTGTAAGCCGCAGTTAGGCGGATATCTCTGAGACAAGGCTATTGTGGAACGTTTTAGCAACACTCTTGCTGAGCGGTTCTTTGGCCACAAGTTTGTAGTTTCCCTCTGCACTGAACAAAATAGCTAACAGCATAAATGGCTTAAAACACCAGAAGAGCTCATTTGTTCTCCCAATAATCTTTATCAGTTCAGAAAGACGCTGAATAAAATCCGCTACACCGAGGATATTTTAATGTTGGACTCTTTTGCATTCAAGTATAGCCACAGGGTAAGTTTAAGAAAATAATGCAATACACTATTCTTTCATTGGTAAGTTTTTAGTGCATAACAGCCAACCACTTCACGCCTGGCGCTAAGCAGAAGACATCATAGAAAAGCTGTCAGCCGGCGGAGTGGCATACAGTATATTCTAATTAAACCATGACATTGTATTGTTTTCCAAACAATAGACAATTCAATGCTCTATTATGGCACTACTCGCCATTTTGGTTTTCATTGTGATACCAATAATCGTTTAAGACGATGATTGATGGGTTGAGTAATTTAATACAGTTTTATATGGTAGATTAAAATTGAAATGAAGAACTGTTTTCAACGAGCAGCAAGGAGCAGTATACAGTTGTTATGGAAAAGGTATGATTTGCTATTCCCCTTGACTATTCCTATCGACACTGCGTCTCGAGTCATGTTTGGTAGACTCTAGTACGTTCTCCACCAGCGTTTCGCACACTACACAGCGTTATAACTGCATTGCCATGATTAGGGCACTGCCAGTAACAGTTAAGTAAATGCAGAGTGCAAAAACCCCTTTAACCAGATGTTATGCTTATATTAGTCATCAGCCAACCGTTATGCTATGGTACAGAATTTCTATCGAATACGAACATCTGTATGGTAGCATGCATAAAGATGTGTAAAGGAATCTTGAAGATGGAAGAGACGCTATATTTAGTCGAGGATGTACAGCGTGTATAAGGGGTTAAGTAAAATGAGGTCGTGTTCTAAACACCCGGAGGTGCCTGTTATAACTGTAAGTGATTTATACGACACACAGACAGGGAAAGCCATATATTTAAGAACATGCTAAACAAAGGCTGTACAATTTTATTGTTTGGACTTACACGTGGTAATAAACACCAATACTATGACAAGGTTATGAGCGTTTACTTGGCATCGTTTGCTCCAAATGTCTCATCTGCGATCAGGTTTTTTATGTGATTCATAGAGCAATCAATAAGCCGAAGGTTCATTGCTTATATATAGAAAAGTCTTCCACTTAATTTTGTTGAGGCTTTCTGTGTTATTCATGTTTGGCTTTTGACGAGTAACGTCCTTTTCAAACCTTAGTTTGGTCTTATTATATTATAAAATAGCCAAACTTGCATATTAAAAAATTATATATGCAAGCTCATTTACCCAGGTTGTGGAAATCGATATTGCAAATATTATTTAAGTTATATTTGTTGGCGTGTTTTTAATTCTTGTAAATGAGTCTGTGCTATATATAGCATATATCCGCAATTTATGATGCGATTGATCAGAACCAACCAACTAATGCGCCTTCTAGTGTTCAAGGCCAGTTCCATTTGATAAGGGAAATGCATTATCGAAGTTATGCGGCGTTACAGCCGAATACCATTGATATTTCATACAATAGTCGGTGACGAAAATTAGTCTGCGCTCGATTTTGAACGGTTGATGAACAACATTGCAGAAAAGATTGCTCACCACTGTCGATTGGTGACATAAGTCGCTCTACAAACTTTATGTTTGTTTAATTGTTTAATATGAGTGCAATTTTATCTTACTATTACATTTAGTTGCTTTAAAGAGCTACAAATTTTAAACAGTATTTGAAGCTTAATCTTATTTATAGTACTGTGCAAAAACCATCTTCGGCAGCGATCCCACTCTCATTAGTTGCTGTTGTTATCAATTGCTACCTCTTGCAATTGCTTTTGTGACGATAGTTTGACGTTACAGGGTGATTCCGCCTACCTAGACGATGTGGCACAAAACGTGAAATAGTATTCAGAGCGATGACTTTATCCACTAGTAACAACGCAAATTGTATATAAATGACCGTACAACTATACTGTGCTGTGGTGCAAATTGTCACAGATAACCACATGACGATGTGGTTGTAAATAGGAGTTCAGTGCTTCATGATCAAACATCCCGACGCAAAAAGAGGCCAACATATAGCAAATCCACCAGACGACCCGACTTAATATTTAAGTACACTTGTGGCAACCGAGCGGGCATTAACTGGCCTGACCTTCCTTTTGTGAATATATAAGCTACATAGAACCCGTACTTAGAGGATGGGTAGTGACAGGCATTGCATTGTTTATGAGTGATATTTGAGGAGAGACCTTGGTTCGAGCTTTTGCTGGCAGGCAATTAACCTTTCATTTCATTACCTTACACAATTGATATAAATTTGCGTCTAGGGCTAAAAGCTATGGTCTATCCCCTAATATCTTAGTCAAAAGGGGATGCGAATCAGATTTGTCAAGGGTTAAGGACACTAAGCTTGGCTGCCAAAAAACAATTTATCAGGCAGTTAAGTTCAAGGCTGAAGCAGAGGGTGCGTAGAGTCACTCCATGCTTAGCTAAACTGTATCGTAAAGCATGTAGATGTATGGAAGACCAATATTACCAGGCAATGACAACATATATCTGCTCAAAGTGTGGAGTTATGTGCGATATTCAGCAATATGATCACACTTTTCATTCTAAGTAACAATGATGCTTTAAATGCTTTCCCGAGCTCAAGCACTTTGGGGGGGTCCTAAAACGTATTTGAATAATTCCTCGGTGTGTCCGGTTTTCAAATTATAATAGTTTAGACAATTCGACGGGTTAAATATGTATACGAATGTGACATTGATAAGCAATATAATATAAGTAAATGAGTAGATGATACAACTCGGCATGCATTTTTGCATTTTTGTTGTTTTTTATGGTTTTATGCCAAAAATATTGTAGGATTTTGTTTTATAAATTACATTTTTGAATTGTTACAGGAATAGATAGGTCCATATATGCAACGTCAACCAAAGACATTGACCTGTGCATCGATCTAAGGTGCCGAGGAAGCCGCTCTTCCAAGCATCATACCAGGCATGTGCAAGAAAACTCACCTATTTCATAAAGACATTTACATACCCTGAGTTCCAATTTCAAGCAGCTTAGTGCTTGCCAAATAAATAAGAAAACCGTATACAAGTCAACGCGTTGCATGCTTCATCAAATTGGTCCGATATCACGTGTTTTTGCGTATCCGAGCAACACCTTTAAATACATAGTTACTTACCATCAACAGCATGCGGTTCTTGTTTGGTTGATATACATAAATGGATAATTGTTTTTCCAGCTGTATTTACAAAATGCTTTTTGTGGTCCTCATCCATGTATTTGGCGTCATTGCCATTCTTGTCCAACAGATGATTATAAATGCATTAAAGGTCGATGCACAGCATTTCTTTTAACAGAAAATGAAAACTTGTTAAGTGCTAATAAGCGTAATACTCAGAAACACTTTTTTCAAACAAATGACGACGTTGGTATTAATTCCACGTAGGCATCTCGTTCTGTTGACTTGATTAACCGATCATTTCGAGTGGTGGTTTCAGTAAATCGATGTACCACTATTATGGTGGTTGACGCCAAAATGCAGCTGCATGTTCCAAATCGGGTTGGTTTTGCATGCGGTCTATGCAATGAAGTTGCCGCTAAATATGTCAGAAAGGTGCGACCACCGAAGAGAAGGATGGACATAAGGCATGACATTAATATACGTTTATAAGTTGAACGTGGTGGCATAAAGGTTCAATGGTGCATTTGTCTAATGAACGTGGAAAGTTTATGGTGTTGTGATGCGGCCACCATTTGAATTACAGTAAATGGTACATACCGCGGTTTATGTTTTGCGTTTCACTGAGATGCTGCTTGTTAAACACGTAAGCTAGGGTGATGAAGGCCTGAATCACATACCACTGTAGTTACGGCCAGAAATGTGCTTCCTACTGTGCCGTAGTTGTCGGAAAATCATAACATGAATATTTTTCCGATGCGATTGCATGCGTTCGGTACTCTAAATGCTGATGAAATATCCAGCAACCTACACATCCAACTTATTGCAGCCCATCAACCTTACAGTAACATTATCATTATAAACACTACAGTTTGATGGTGCTCTATTGGCATGAAAGATTCGGATTGTGCAATCGATGTAAGAAAACCATCAATGTAACAGATGGATTTGAAGTTATAAGAGCAGCTGTCGCTGTGCCAATTGCGGCTTCCCTGGATTTCATAAGTTTGTTGGGGATGGTTTTTTGGTAGTCAATGCCTTACTATCGAATCGTTATTTTCTCGCGCCAAACCTCGTATTGATGATGAAATAACTATTTTACTGCGACTGAAATGAACGATTCTTGTATAAACTGTCCTTAACACGTCGGGTATCAGCAATTCATCAATGTGCTGAAAATGAAAATTATGTGTGAGAAGTATGTAGGTCAAGAACATGTCCTAACCTAGCTATGTACGTTGGCTTTCGATATATGTAAATACCGTGAATTGTATAAAACGTGCATATAGCCGAGTGGACCAATGGTGTGCATAATACACAAATCAATGCAATGGGAGCAAGTTATTCATGAACCAATGGGCGATTAGATCCGACGAGTATTTGGCAATATCACGAATGATACAAAGGACAAGTTTTTCGTTCGTAATGAGCAGCAACTGTTCAACCAGCCACGAACACTTGCTTGTTTACCGTTCATTTGTAACGCACAACAGAAGATGTGGGAGATCAGTCATTGTTAAAATATGCGATCTTGCATGTGGGCGATTATTTATGTGAAAGAGTTAGAATAAAGGACATTTAATTCGTTAATGCGGCTCTGTCATACCCATGGTTAATAGTGCGACACGAGCAGTCTGAAGAAAATTGAGTCAATTTCGAGTAGATGTAGGCATACCGTGCTCACGTGCTACATGGAGAACTGATGTAGCGACAAAACCAATATGCATGCGTGCTTCAAATCATGCATAATGCATGATACGAGCGATCAGATTCGTGAAGGGTTATGTCGGGAATAGCTTTCTGCAAAACTAATAATTAACGTATCGCCTTTAGCTTCTTACATTGCGCGAATGTTTACCTGTTCTAACGGCGCTTACACAAATATCAAAACCATTCTCTCGTTGAGATTTCCACTGGCGGTTTATAGCTGCATACTGCAGATATTGACGGCAATTGTGCAATGGGGTCTGCGTTAGAAGACCATAACACAGTGCTGCCATGATTTGGCGACAGACCCAGAGCGGAGATAATGTGCTTCTGAATGTACATACATGCATACATACATACATACATACATACATACATACATACATACATACATACATACATACATACATACATACATACATACATACATACATACATACATACATACATACATACATACATACATACATACATACATACATACATACATACATACATACAGACATACATACATACATACATACATACAGTACATACATACATACAACATACATACTCTACATACATGTACATACATACATACATACTTACATACATACATACATACATACATACATACATACATACATACATACCGGGATACATACATACATACATACATACATACATACATACATACATACATACATACATACATACATACATACATACATACATACATACATACATACATACATACATACATACATACATACATACATACATACATACATACATACATACATACATACATACATACATACATACATACATACATACATACATACATACATACATACATACATACATACATACATACACATACATACATACATACATATACATACATACATACATACATACATACATACATACATACATACACATACATACATACATACATACATACATACATACATACATACATACATACATACATACATACATACATACATACATACATACATACATACATACATACATACATACATACATACATACATACATACATACATACATACATACATACTTATATACTACATACATACATACATACATACATGTGTGTATGAATGACCTGCATTTGTGGTGCGTGGAAAAAACACCACATTTGCAGCACAGCTGTGATCGACAATAATTGTCAATTTCTATTATCATCCCTTGACTTATGAACAATTTAAAGTATTACAGATATCAGAACGCAGTATCGCATAATTATCTGCCACAACAGGCTGGCCTGAGACTCGGATTGTTGCCAACATCCATGGAAGACACACGAGCCTTAGTCAGCGTCACGACAGAGGAGTTTATCAAATGATTTTACGTATAGGAGTATGATCACTCAATTGTGAATAATTCTACTATGAATATAATAAAATGTACATTATTTGAGAATAACAAGAACTCATTTGTACTACGGAATATGATTTCATGTCGTCAATGAGTTCATTATACCTGGCGCATTATTTGTTATTGTGAAAAATATACTAGCAGCGCATATTGTACAAAAACCCACAGCTTCGCATGTGTTTTGGTGAACTGCTGAAGCGACGAAGAGATTCTCAGATGCGCCTCGTAAAACCGTAGAGACAATACAGCGCTCAAAATGGCCGCTCGCACGCTCGCCCGAGGCGACTTACTGTTGATTTTGGCCACCACAACTAAGACATTTTTGCCTTGTTACTCGTCTTAAAAATTGACTTTGGCGAACAATAAAACTTCACTAATATGCAATTTGTGTGTTTCCTTTTAAATTTTTTGCAAACATTGACTAACTCATCAGATCACGTGCATTTGACACATGACAGGTATCCGCCAATATCTTTATTCGGGTCGAATGATACGGTTTTCTTGCACCTAGACTTCCGCATCGTGGAGAGGTTGCAATTGTCCGTCGCATCCGGTCATGCCGGAATTCTGTCTTTTTTTTATGCCAATGCATAGTGATAATAGGATAGCCATTGCTAGCGCAGTCATGCGAGTACAGATTCGATGCATCAAAACAAACTCTTATTATATCAGAATATGTAGAATTTTTAAATTGATCATAATAATCATGGAATGTTTTACTTCCTCCTCCAGAAAAAATGGGCCAATACGTCAAGTGAGTTTCAAATAACTTATCTTGTTAATATAATAAACAAGTTATGTTTGGTTTCTCCTGCATGTTGTTTTAGCCAAACGGCCAAAATAGACTTAATTTGCCAAGTGAGAATCCGGCTAGGTTCAATAGTGATAAAAAGTTTGACTTAATAGTTGGACGAGCATCGTTAATACTGTCCATTAAAAGCTACAGCCGTTGACTGTGCGTATTTGTTTTTGCTGAGATTTTTTTCCAAGGGCGCTCGATTGCCCATGTTCGCGTGTCGACAGCAATTCCGGTATCAACGCAGCGTCTGGTAATGGGCAATAAAGCAATAGCTAAATGTGGAATGATCATGTGGTGTGATCAGAGGAAAAGAACCGGGTGGGGGTATCTACATTAAAATATGGTAGTAAATTTGAACTAGGGGACGCGCTGTGGATGCCTTAATTTACGTTATCATAACAACCTTTTTTACGGTAGCGGTGTGTTTAATGAAAAGAAGGGGATTGATTTTGGCAAAACATATCTTAATAACAAAGTTTCCAAGACATTTACACAAGCCCATTGCTCATGTGGAAAACCACACAATCTCCCATCACCATTTATGTCCATCGTGATTGACTGAAGCACCGACTCCAGAGATCAAATGATTAGACGTGGTGGCCCAAACACAAGCTTTTGTATCTAGTACCTAGCGCTGCAATATTGGCACAGATGAGATTTATATGGGTTTCTGTTTACACATGCATCGTAACTACCTACCACTTCTGTTGCCTTAGCGGATGTTGTCTTTATATACATATGACTGTAAATAATACAGCCCCTAATTGCTCTAGCCGATGCGAGCACAGTCGATTGATGTGACAGATGCCCTGAGTCAGACAAAAGCTACATCAAACATGTTGTCGTTGCTCTACCGAGCCATATTAATCCTGCGCCCGCGATGTAATATATAATAACGAGAGAACTAGTCAACCATTGAGCGAAATAACAAGTCAGAAATAAATGCACACAATCGAAGTGGCCATAAACCTCCGTTACACTAATGATAAAGGTGTGCTGGTGTTCGGCCATACGCCTGTGTTATAATGAAAAAAGCAACTAATACATTAACGCAATTATTTTCCAGCAAACAGGATTTTCTGTCGATGATATAGAGCGATCTATTTTTAAAGCCCACACGTGTATATTCACAAGGTACGAATCAGTAACTCGCCTGATGCAATGCATTGTGCTGTAAAACATCAGGTATCGTGCACTATCTCTAGGGTAACAATAACCACGGTACGATACGAAAATGTACGGTGTAAGAAAATTGAGCATGACACAACCATGACGAAATCATAAAGGGCGTGCAGCCACGCACTACACCAGGCTTAGAAAAAATTGCGAGTATGCATAATCGCCTCTAGTCAATTTCAACCGTGCATAGGGTCGAACATCACCTTAAAGAATGAGATGTGAGCGAATAAAGCTTACATGGTAAGATTAGTTCGAGCTGTAAACATCACAGCCTGCTTCACTGGCAAACGAGGAACATGCTTTGCCATAGGTTGTACAGGGTTTATGCTCCATGGAATGTATTGAAGCTGGTAATCTGCGGTGATCCAGCTGTTTACGCCAATCAAAAGCTGTCGTAATAGGCATTTGGTCAACATGCCTAATCAATAAGGTGCATTGGCGTCAAGAATTACTGTGATACCCTCGACGGCTAAACAACAAGAAAACCCCATAAATGTTACATGGGCCGTAACATTTTATATCCACATCGTCCGTCGTGCGATCTCGACTTCTCCGCCAAATACATATACAAATGCCCCGTTTTTGTCAAAATAGAACGAATGGCTTCTTCCGTGTGTTGACATACTTCCTGGTGACCGTGAGATGCAAGGTGAGTACATATCCCCAAACATTGTGTTTGCAGTATCCTTTAGTGATAATGTGTCAGACAACTCAGACCCTTGGTTCCAGGCCAAGTATCACAACATCTTACAGTTCTTTGCGGGTGATTGGAAGATAGATGTGGTCTTTCCTGCATATTTGGGAAGGTTCAACGCGTGTTGCATGGGCCAAGAAGCGGACCGAGCAGCTCCGCCGCCAAGATTATGTAGATCGCACCATCTAGTACGTGTACGACGTCACCTGAGAGTACTCCCTGGCCATAGGCGCATCCGTTGACCTGCTGGAGCCCTGTCACTAGCATGCAGATTACCTACAGACGTGAGGTGTCAAAACGGCTGAACAACTAACAACAGCAGGAGGCTAATTTCAGATACACTTAACAAGATGTACAGGAGAGATCGGTAGCTTCAGGTCGATACCGCATGGGCTCAGTGTGCCAGCTGCTGGCTAAGTAAGCAAAGCGTCTTTTTTGGGCGCGGCCAGGCGGATATCCCTGAGGCTAGGCTACTATTGTACGCTTAAACTGCACTCTTGCAAAGCGGCTCTTTGGTCACCGGTACGCCAAGGAAATGCAACTTCCATCTGCACTGAACAATAAGGTCACTTACTTGCCTGATTTAATTCCTTAAAACATTAAAACATAAATATCTTACTACCAGCCCCGCGACCTTGAGGGTTGCCGCCGCCGTGCGACTGTCGTCCCATTAGACCTGCCTGCTTGGATCCTCTGTAACCTAACCGGCTGATACTGTACTGTGGTATTTGTTGATTAAACCTCTACCACGGAGCGGTTTTGTGCATCAATAGGGTTAGCTGTGAAATATGCATTATATCTTTAATGACAGCTGAGAGTTATATCACAGATTGTATTGAACCTTAACTCACCACCTGATTTGAAAATCTTACAGCATAGTTGCAGCCCTGGTCATGCTCAATGGCGAGAGGTACAATATCAACTACGTAGAGGATATTTAACTGTTAGGGTCTGAGATAGAGTTCGATAGAGTAAAATGTTGAACGCCGTTGTACAAAAATAGAGCATCATTGTAATTTTGAGAAACATTTAGCAATACAATATAAGTTCGCGGATACTTTTAAACGAGCTTTCTAGAGCGCCATGCACGGAAACAGCATACGTAGCACGTTTAACGGAACACAACGTAGAAAGTCCGAAAATACTGTTTATTCCATATTAGCACCCTGCACTACTCGCTAATGTGTTGTTTCACAGTCAGTCATCAAAATCATCGATTGAAACCATTATTGCTTGATTAAATAATTGATTTGAGTTTTTAATCTGCAATTTTAATCGATGTAAGTACGGAGTAGCCGCAGTGTCTCGGCATTGGCAGCTTTCTATGCACAGTCAGTATGTATATATTTGGGAACTGGGTTCAATGAGCAGCGAGGATCTGAATTGAGCCCAGGCCGTTTATTTATCTTAATATAATTATGAAAGTGTGCAAATATACTATGACATAGAACACCGTACAAAAGAGTATATTTCTCTTTCATAAACCTATCGTTAACGGGTTTGTCTTACCCGCGTGGTAAGCATTTGCTCGCCTGTCATATATACGAGTTCCACCCCCTTACTCAGAGCTACAATACTTTTCAGATAGAAACCTCGAATATTCATCAATGCCACTGGTTAAGAACATTCACAAAATATAGCCGGCAATTCCCATATCATGTTTAGCAATCCTTTCTTTTGGGAGAATGTGTGCCGCTACTAACAGTAAACCCATGCAGAGTGCGAAAAATCCTTGGACCAGTCGTTAAGCAGGTAAAGGCTACCTAGACACCACCAAACGAGTGTTCAGCGTTAAGAGAATAAGAATACGATAAACGGTATAGTCATAGAGAAAACGCCATGCAAAGCAATTTCTGCATCTTGAAGATTAAAGAGGCACTTTATTTATGCGAGGATTTACTGCGTGTATATAGCAAGAAGGTAAATTAGGTCGTGTTCCAAACATCCCTAAACGTCTGTTATAAACGGAAGAGATTTAAGAGATAAACAGACAAGGAATCGAATAACTTAGACCCTGCTTAACAAACGCAATAAAACATTTACACGTAGTTGTATATCAAATACACGTAGTTGTATAGCCAAGTACTACGAACAGGTTATAAGCGTTTACTTGGCATCGTTTGCGCCAAGTTTTCTCAACTGCGATGAGCTCACATATATCCATCATATAGCAACTACTCAGCAGGTGTTTCATTGCTTATATATAAGACATCTTATCAAATATGTGGGGGTTCACTGTAATATTCTGTACTATTAATTTACTTAATTGCGGGAATAAGTTACTATTGTTACAGTTAGCACATGAACCTGACCTGAAATGAAACTGTTATAAAACGCAGACCAATGCTTTTGTAGTCATTGCATCTACCAGATCTGATAATGCAACCTTGCCTCATTTGTTTCATCACAGTAGAGCAGAATCCCATATTTGAAGGACCAGATGATCGAACCAAGCAATATGTGGTCAATACACGCCGCATATATCGTAAAAACATAAATATTCCGATATCCCCAAAATGGGCAGTACCTTATTCAAACAGCTCAATGTTGTCAATTGCCTTTCATAGCCAAAACTTAATGAAAGGCTGGTTTATATCACCTTTTTCATTCACAAATGTTTACGTGTTGATGTCAGCTATTTGTCGCAAAATGACGCACGATGCATCAATCTTAATTATAACACCACGAATCGCCGCTTCCCACCCTCAGTTATAGAAATACCGAGCTAATGTGACGACACACATGATGAGGCGCAGAACGTCGTATAATGTTCGTAGCGATTGCTATGAAGTTGGCAGTGCAACCATGATGATCTGTGTTACAAACTATCACAGATAATCACAACACCATGCGTTCAAAAGAGTTACGGTGCTTCATGATCAGTCATCCCGACGCAATAGAGGACAACATTAAGCAATGCATTCAGACGACTTGACTTAGGCGAGATCTAGCCGAGATCAAAGTACACTTGAGGGCAACGGAGTGGACATTAAGAGTTCTTACCTTCTGTTTGTTGATATATATGCTGCTTAGAAACCGAACGTTAGGGATGGGTATTGGCTGGGGATTGCTTAACATTGGATCGTCAATTAGGCACTGCCTGCGACAATTTGGATCCACTGGGATTCCCCTTGTCATGATGAGTGGTGTTCGTCGTTTTGATGGCTGGCAATTTGCCAGGTGTTTAAGTTTAGGCTGAGGGTACGTACAGTTATATATTCATGCGTCGTCACAGCTATTCATGAAACCGTACCTGTTAGAATTGATGTCCAAAACATATTCAAATATGACACTATTGCTGTGATAGTAACAACATATTATAGTGAATGGTGTTTTTTTTTCAATTTGATCAACGAGGTGTACAGCAAAAGTGACCATTGGTAGCGGTGTAGATATGCAGAGCAATATATTATTTTGGATAACTAAATGGACGGAAAATTCCTCAAGGGTTATTATTATGCCATTAGATAAGCAAAATAGGTGAGTGCAATGAAAAAATCATCTATCATTTTGGTGCGGATCATTCGTTAGGCTCATGCAGTATGGAAAACCTCTGTTTCGTCCGTGATTGTGCATAATTTTTGATTTCATTCGTTTACGTACAATATTTGATCTGGGCCAATAGCTCCTCTACCTCTTGTGTTGGTCATCATCAGAATTGGTGTAAGATAATGAATGTTGACAAATAGAAATACATAGCAAATTATTTACTCATGTTGATAATTGATAGTTGTGACAGATTATATTCAGTTATTTGCATTGGTTGTATTTGCGAGTGATGCATTCGGTTCATTGAACGAGCCATGACATAATGATATTGTCTTATAATATAAAACACATGTGATATCAAACTCGCCCCACATCTGCCTCTTCCCCTATTCGCATTCAAAGCGTTTGTTGGGCTAAACATGATAAGCAGATCATAACGTATGACATAGCACTATGTCATTGTAAGTTTATGTCACTTGGTCCGGAATGATATGACTTGAATAAACCCTGAAACGCAGTTTACGGCGGGCCATATGCTCTACATAAATCGTTCATGGTCCCAGAATAGACTAAGCACGAGTAACTTGCTTGCTTGTCATATTTTTGCGCCTTTGTTCATCAGTGACGATGAAATCTTGCATAGGGCATCGAGCTGCTGCAACCTTCTCTCCGAAACAATTACACATAGCTATTTCCCTTCAATCTGTAATTATTCGTTTAATAATCTAATTTCATTATAGCTATGCATATAATGAACGGAAGTGCAATGATTGATACAATGTATCGGGAGTTATTTCTTTAATCATTTTCGACGGTGCCTGAAGGCATCTCGAAAAACAGATTCGGAGCATATAGCGGCAACTTGCCTATGGTCTTGCCCGCTTATCAGCCGGCAACATTCGATCAGCAATCGTTATAGAATAATGCATGATTGCTTTGATATTGTTTAACGATGCGCTAGTAGGAACATCTCACTCGATTATGTGGCTACATAACACATAACGAACATAATATGTTCTCTACGTCGTTTAATAGCGGTACGATTGTCAAAATAAGCAGGCATTAATCTAATCTCGATGGTAAAGCATATATATATATTCTTGTTTGTACCCCACATCAGTAAGTGCATGATGGTGTTCTTTCTACTTTATTACATAAAGATGCATCGTCCTGTACACATCCACCATATACACATATATGATCAATTTGTCTAACAGTCACGTATTTACACAGGAAGACCAATGATGTCAGACAATGACAACGCTCACCTGTTCAAAGTATGGGGAGAGTTTCAAGCGATATTACGCAGCATGATCTGACGCTCTTTCCATTCCAAGTTCCTATGGAGTATTACGTACCTTTACCCCATTTAAGCGACTTCGGGTGTCACGATACTTCTTTGAATAATATCTCAGTACATCAGGTGGTATAGTTACAATAGTAAGATCAATTCGTCGGGCAATATTTAATTAATCAAGTACGATTAATAAGCATTGTAATATAAGTAAATTACTCGATGGTATAATTAAGTATGCATTTTTTTGTAGCGTTGCTGCTTATCATATTGTTCAAAAAGGAATATTCTATCGTTTCTTTGTATCACATTTTGATTTATTACAGAAAACGATCTATATATTCAACGCCGGCTTAAGACTAAGTATTTCATCGATCTAAAGTGTGGAGGAAGTCATCTTTTCAAGCCTCGCACCAGATATGTGCAAGCAAACTCACCTTTTTCATAATGGCTTTCAGATATCTTGAATTCCAAATTTTATTTCAAGCACCAAAGTGCTTGCACTAGAAAAGTACACGCGAAGCATCAAATAAGTGTGTTTGGGTATCCGAACCTCACTTTTATATACATAGTTACTAGACATCAACAGTATGCGGTTCTTACTTGAATTATTGTTTTTTATAGCAGAAGCTACAGTATTATTTTTGTGGCACTCATCGATGTGCTTGACCTAACTATCATCTTTGTCTAAATAATAAGTGCGATGCGCAGCGTTATTTCTATGGAAAATGAGAACTAATTCCGTGTTGAGAAACTAAATACTCAGAGACACTTTCACCTACTTAATGTTATCAATCCCATGATCGCATCCCGTTCCGTTGAAATATACGTTTCGCAACTGCACAATTTGATAATACTTTTGAGCCGGGTTTTGAGTAAAACAATGCTCCGCCGGTACTGTGTGCTACGCAAAATATGGATTATGCACAAAATGCAGCTGCATGATCCGAATTGGCTTGGCTTTGTATGCGGTCCTTTCCATTATGTTGCCACCAAATATCACAGAAAGGTGTGACCAACGACGCATTGCAATACGCCATGGTATCAATATACGTATATAAGTTGAAAGCAGGGGCATGAAGGTTCATTGTGTGCATGTGTCCAATGAAGGTGGGTAGCATCTGCTCTTTTGAGAATTTTACACGGTTTTTCCTGTTTTATCATCAAAAATAAAATCATCAAAAGCGCCAGCAAGAGCAGATATCATGTATATGCTTGGTATGCTCTAGCTAGTTAATCAAACAAAACACCATCATATGGGCTGTTAATGTATGTTGAATTCATGAGGATGTAGCAATACCTAAGTTGCCTGGCAGATGGTTCATCTAAATACACCAACTCCCATGGCAGCGATGAATAACTCATTAGCTCCGTGGGCCATGGTGAATATATACAGGGGGATTGGGAGAGGCACGCGATACTAAACCAGAATGTTGCCAATGGCCTAACATCACAGTTTGCTACAAATGCAAGGACTAATATTCTGTCCGGCCTGTATTAAGTTTGGCAATATTCATATAAATGTGATAGCAATATCTGTGTACTTATATCAATCATGTCAGACGATGATAGTGATTGAGTTCTGAAGACAATCACTATCAGTGTTATTACTATACTAGCCTTTTGAATGCAATGCTAGAACACATTGTGACTTGCGTTTCATATCTAGGAATAATACTGACGCCTGTGAGGATCCATTGGCGCATACATATTCACGTCTAAAGACGGTAGTTATTCGCTTACAAATAGAAAAACGATCTTTAGTAGTAGACATGACGCGGTAGTGTCATGTTCATATGCAAATGAAGATGTGGCCACCATTCGAATTACAATAGATAGTACATATAATCCTTACATTAATATTATCATTATATAAAAACTACTACTTATATATTTGAAGAAAGACATTGTAGATGCAGATTTTGCAATCAAAGTACGAAATTTGTCCATGTAACAGCTGCATTTGAAGTCATAAGAGCAGCTGTCGTTGCGCCAAAAGCAACTTCCCTGGAGTACAATTGTTTTATCAACTGGTTGGGCAACCACTGCAATGAAACTGATGAATGAGCTATTTCCTCGCGCAAAAGATCGTATTGATGATTCAGTAAATATTTGACTGAAAAAAAACAGATTGCTATATAGGCAAAATGCAGCAATTCAAGTGGCTCAATGGCTGGTCATTAACCACGTGATTGATTAGTCCACGGTGCATCGGTTAGGCATGCCCGTTTCAGTTGGTTAATTTCCAAGCTTATTTAATGACTACATACTGGCAAACGGTTGTACTCTTAGTTTAAAGTTTACAACGAGATACAGATATGTTCACACTATTAAAGTGATACACCCCACCACACACGACACATCCCTCATTGACATTTATATGAATGGGAAAAAGAGACGACAGAGATTGATTCAACTGGGTGTGTCCGTATATAATTGTTACATATTGGCCGAGGGTTGTTGCACCAAAGCAATGTCTTCCCTGCCACCCCCGAACGTGGTTGAGCACTGGTATACCTCTTAAGCTGCAAGATGAACTCTCTTCGGCTATGTTTTTGTGATTAACAAGAAGTATCTGGCCTTATACCAAAAATGTTATATATCATTTGGCTTATAATCCGCTTATGGCAGGACAAATAACACTAATGAACCTGGTAAATAATTCACTTTAAATGAGAGTAACGATGTATATGTTGGGATTTGATAAAACACACACAAACATTAATGCATATTTGGAGTGTGTTACAAACGGAGTGGACTCATATCTTACAGAATAATGGTGTAGTTGGCCTTCTTGTTGGCTTCGAGAAAGGGCGATTCCTATTTGCGAACTAATCTTTTCGAAACTCATATTCGCTTTTTTGCGAAACATGATATGCTGATGGGGCGTTTTAAATTTGATAACGAATTACATTATCACAATTGCCTGTACGATGCCTATTTTTTATATAAATTTCTAGCACGTAATGATGCATATTGTCAGGGATCAGATCAGACAATTAGTTGCAGACCTCTCAATCACAGCAATTACAGCTGACCATGGGCGTGCGACTGACCAACCGCTGAGGCCCGAGTTGGACCCCTGACCAACAAGCGCACGGCACCATTACAAATTAGTGCACGCTGTAAATAGATCCGCATCCTTCGAAACCGGTACAAATTAGAACAGTGGTTTGCTTAATTATCCATGAAATCCCTTATGGATTGTGCAATACACCTGAAATAATACGAGACCGTTGTATACACGGCGAAGCTTGTTGATAATAGCATTGTATATAGGATCAAACACGATAAATGTTGTTTTTTGAAAAAGATTGCATGGCCAGGTCTCATGCGTCAATTATAGAATTGGTGATCTACGTATACGATGTGAACATTCATGTAATCTGAGAAAAATCGCCCAAGCAATGCAGCATGATGGTTCGTAGAGGATTACTGTAACAATGTTTGGCCAGGCTTTCATATTGGATGACATGTTTGAAACGTCTCTGCATTGGGGTGCCTGTGAAAGTATTTTAGGCATCGTTGTCAGATTACTTTTTACGGTGAAAAAAGTACAAAATAAGCCACATATTGCAGAATGAACTATAAAAGCTGACACGATATATTTATAGCCTACAAGGTCGTTGTAATGAAACATTTACCTTGCCCATAAGCACACTCCTTCTCAGACACACATAACTGGCTAACATTTATATTCGTCGACCCGCGCAAGAGGTCGCTGACCACAAGATTATAATAAAGGTCCTTCTTCTAGATTCACTCATCGCGCTAGGAATAACAAATGCACACTAATTGCATTTGTGCTTACAGAACTGCGATGCTGACAACGTCCTCATTTATATCAAAGTTGTTCACTAGAATCAAAGAACTGCTGCAAGTTGTACGTCTAATATTTTGCCATTCAGATAATAAGCGGTGCATTGATGTAAGTAGATTATCATTGAAAACGTCAACTTTTAAGCAATGCTGATTGGCGTCTGTGATTATCTCCAAGATGCTGGCACTACATCGTGACTTACAGCAGCGCTATGTGGCAAACGTTATGAAAAGATACACATATAGTAACTTTCTTCCCGTGACACATGCAATACAGCAATGTATGGATCGCATGTGATGGTGGTTATGCTGTGTTTTGTGCCTAGCTCGCTATTGCATGCTGATTCAGATGTTGCATGTTGGAGAGTTCTTGCGTTCCACGTCACACGATGGCCGTGTTTAACTACGGTGCGTATTTAGACATTAACGGTGCTTGTGATAGCAATGTGGTGTGACTTAAAATTACCATTAAATGATCGAAAGCGCCAGTAACCGTATGCAGCAATTGGTTGCACGCATTCGATTATTTCGAAGGTCGCATCCCATACACGCTAATATACACTTCTCACCCAATCAGAGTTCAATTCATGTCGTAATACTCGTCTTCAATATCCAATCCACGATCCTGTTGGCATACCAGCTGCACAATTTGGCCG
>CM067349.1:7506991-7586991 GCA_034190875.2 Urechis unicinctus
CTAGTAGTCTAGTATAGTATAGTATAGTATAGTATAGTATAGTATAGTATAGTATAGTATAGTATAGTATAGTATAGTATAGTATAGTATATATATTCAAGCTCTAGTGTCGCAATAACACATTCTGGAGTTGATATGTACCGACGTTTGGGTTGGATCTTGCCATTACCCAGTTAGACAATGAAAGTTAACACAAAACGTAAAGGATGCATAATCAAGTATGTGCGCAAATTTACAGTTGTTCTCGATCCATGTCAGTATAAAAGCTAAACAATGGCCAAACAGTCCTTGAAGCCCCTGACATCATACTGATTTAGCTGCTGGTAGTTGCATTAAACCACTTGCGGACTGCCAATTCAGCCACGACATATGTGTGTAACAATAATACCCCACACGCCAATCCTATCGCCCGATTCCATTCAAAGTGGCAGATAGGTTCTATTCTATAACCAAGTCATGAAGAATGATATTCTACATGGAGATCAGTAACAGCGAGGCGAGAAAGAGAGACTCGGGAATAACGGCGATTGGTAACTAAGGAACTTACCGTTTCCACAGCGTCTACATCATTCAAACCAAAACAGCATGGTTAATTCATTTGATGGTCACCGACTGCACACCTTACTGGTTAGGTCATGAATTTAGTCGTATGATATACTCATAATGAAGTTTAAAAATGGAACCTTTGTCACTCAATTATAAATAGACAGGAAAAGTCGCGTCTGCAATGAGCGAATGTCTCGAGGGAACAATAATTACCAGTGCGACGCTTATCGGAAACCTAACACTGGCACGTAACACCTTAAACTAATTATGATCCAAAATTCCGGAGTCAGCATTGTCAAATGTCAATTAGGTAATTCATGTTTGAACTGGGTAATATCGCAGTCCAATTTATCGGAGCAACTTGAACGCAGACAATAAAACGTGTAAGTCATACTGTCCGCACTGAAGCATCTGTTCAACGCTCCAAAGATGCGGCAGGGTTTAAATGTCCATCTCTGATTTGCACGGTCTCACTTACAAGTCCAATTGTTGCTTTCTTTCGGTTGAGGAAACTCACGCCATATGTTAGCCCTTTGATAACCACGAATGAAGCGGATGTCACTGTAAATAGCGATACTGTAAATAGTGGCAATATGCTCTGCAACTAATATGTAGTTCAGTTGTAGTTCCATCTTGTGCAATCATTCCTGTAGAGCCTCAAACATTGTACATCTAATTCAAAAGGTTGTAATGGATTTCGATGTATGAGCCCATGATTAACCCAGCTTGTAAGCCTATAGAGTACACACACTTTTGGCACGTATTCCATTACGACGACAGCTAGCCTTATACACAGTGTGAGCGCACTGTGTAGACAGTAACAGCCTGTACCAATCAGCTATTACAATATGATCGCGACGCTAGTGCCCCCTGCAATGTTGATAACAAACGCACATTTCATCCGCAGCACTATGTGGAGTTACGATACTGTCGGGCTGTGGTATTGACCATGAAGCATCAACGAGGAAAATGCTGTGTCGCTAGATTTGTACAGGCCATTTTTTTTTCTGGGCGCTTTAGTTCCCCATATTACCATCTTCGCTACCACATATGGTGCGATGGGAAATTGATGACACATGAATCGAGCTACCGTCCTTTATATAGAAGCATTCAACCCGTCGTGCATGTATACACACATATAATCATTCATACTTGTAAGCATGCATACACGCAAACATGTATGTATAATGAATATCTACCCGGTAATTGCGAAAGTATTTATTTCATCCAGTCCTTTGTTCTATTCGCTGTATTGATCAATAAATCATCTGCTCAGATGCACATTAATATTGGTATGGCGACGATGGCGGGATAGAGACTGTGAACGTTCGAGAGCATACTACAAATAAACAAAAAAAAGTTCTGGGGGATATGGTTCATGCGATATCATGGTAGTATTGCGCCCGATGCGAATGAATGCTATTTGCTCTCCAGAAATCAATAAACCTGCATGCTCGATATCAGCAGTTTATTGCTTCAATTAACGGAATCATTAAAAAGACCATTATAGCCTCCTCGACGATGTTTTTATTAGCAGGATGAATGAATGTTGAACCATTAGCAGGATGATATTCATGACAAGGAGAATGAACATACTATTGATTTAACCATCATAGTATAATTTATGTATTGAAAGTACACAACCGACATATGTTTAGCGTCAATGAAATGTCATAAAACAAGTGGGTGTCGATTCAGTGGCTGTTTGGATATCGACGACAGCTTGTGTTGCGGTGCGTGGTGCTCCTAAGTAACATCGTCAACTTCATCCAGTGTTTTATTCTGGTCGACAACTGTTGTTACAGGCTATTGGTTAGCATGCTTAATCAATTAGTTGTTACCAAAAACTGTGATACACTTGACAGTTGCATCATACAAATAATAACATGCAGGTGAGCATACTAGGCAATACCATTTGTATCCACCATTTCCGTCTTGTTATTTGGACTCCAACACCCAATACTAATAATAATTGACTGAGCGATGATTTTATCTACTAGAGTAGTGTACGGAGTGGCGGTTCTGGCGCACTGACCTATACTACTATTGTCTGTGAGCGTACATAAAGAACCACATACACTAATGAATAGACCCACTTCAACGTAATTTTCGTACCAATGTGGTTAATCATTTGATAATGTACTGTGAGGTTCCATTTCAACGTATTTTTATCATATTTTAGTACCAGTTTGACCATGCCCACAAATACACCCATTTTTAAAGGCAAAAAGGTTCGACATAAGGATACACTCCCTACTGACCCTTGGCAGCTTATACAAGATATTTGCTCACTGTAAGGGGGCCTCGGACCCGACCCCCAAACGGAGCCGAGGCTAGTTAATTGGTAAACTAGTGTGACCATAGGCCAGGGTGTCTACGCCGTTAGCAGCTATCCACCGCTTTGAGTCAAAGGGGGAGAGACACACCTTGTTGACGTGCAACCCATAGAGCTTATGACCCTCACTACGAAGCATGTTCATCCCATGGCGGAACTGTTTCTTTGTGAAGAGAGACTCCATATAATGAGCGTGGCGTGGATTCTTCTTCACCACCACCTTCTTCACACCCTTACCTCTTTTTATCTCGCCCTCATCAGACATCAGGATAGAGTACATCTTAGAACGCAAACCAACGTTCTCATTGATGGGCAAGCCAGCGCACTCATCCTTCATCTTACCCAGAACCTTTTTGTTTTTGTCACTGTGCAGGGCATGAGAAGGGTCAAAGTTACTAGTGTCAAAGAGATGCCCATCCTCCCTCATATCAGCATACACGTCAGATGTATGGATCTTGAGAAGCAGCGAGTCCGTGTCTGTGTATAACAGGCCAAGGTTGTTGCCGTATCTGGGCTTATGGTATTATAATAAAAGTCATACATCAATTGCTTTGAAAGATCTAGAATGCACATGCCCACATACACCGACGGTTTAAGACTAAATGCCTCATGTGCATAGGCAGGGCAGCCAGATCATGGTCAAACACTTTATGTCGAGCATAGGCGGGGCTGGCCACAAGCCTCCGTATTTTCTCTTTTTCCGATGAGCGCACAATCTTAACGTCGACTCGCCTCCGGAGGTTCTCCATAGTCTTGCGAAACACAAAGTTGTTCATCAGCTTATACAAAGTCGCTGGTGGCCACCTTTCGCAGATCTGTATTCATCCTAATGTAAGGCTCCTTCCAGGGACTTTGATCAAAGACAAGTGCACGATGAATCTTGGTCTCATCCCCAAAGACAGATACAGCTTGAGGTTTCTATAGTGAACCACATATTTCTCCTTGTTTCGCAGGTTGGGCACCAGCTATTCAACTCCATTTCCGGTGTTCCCCAATACACCTAGGAGATCCTTCTGGTAATCTGACAACCATTTGTTTTGCGCAATAAGCCGCTCTGGCGCTAGGGGGTAATCGTTGTGTTCGTCATGAAGCGCAGCAGGATACTCTAAGTCAACCTCAAGTATAAACCCCGTTTTAGCATCATCGGGATGGTCCTGGATCTCTAGGTTCTCAGGCCGTTTCACCCACTCAATACCCGAAGTAGGTAGGGCTTGGCTCATCGCCCACCCATACAGGTTGTTAGCATCGAGATACTGGATATAGCTCGCTGGCTTATCCTGCTCAAAGCCCTCCACATATGGGTTGTTAGCTTTAGCGTGGCGGTGCGACACCATGCTTATCCCACCGCGCAACCCCTTCTCAATAAAGAGGTGCTTGTTATAATCGGCGAGAGGCTCGAGTTCCACCCCTGTGCTAGTCGCGGACAGAGTCGCCCCCCAGTTCCTTTTTACACACATGACAATGGGTAGCCTCTTTATGCACTCTTTTGTCCTCTCGCGTCATGCGCATGGGGACAGGCTTGGAGAGAACTGCTTTGATCTTTTTCTCCTCCTGCTGCATAGCCTGTAAGAACTTCTCCACAGCATCACTTCCTCTGTAAACCACAGGGGGTTCAGTCTTACTGTCACACCGAACAACTACATAACCGTAACCACACGGCTCATGTTCCTGTGTTCTCTGAGTGTTGCTCTTTGTAGCATCTAGAGCAGGGCCAGGAAGTTTCACCGTAAGTGCCTCAAAGTCTGCATAAATAACATAGGGGACAGGAAGCTGTTTCTGCCAGTTCTGTATGTATGTATGTATGTATGTATGCATGTATGTATGTATGTATGTATGTATGTATGTATGTATGTATGTATGTATGTATGTATGTATGTATGTATGTATGTATGTATGTATGTATGTATGTATGTATGTATGTATGTATGTATATATGTATGTATGTATGTGTATGTATGTATGTATGTATGTATGTATGTATGTATGTATGTATGTATGTATGTATGTATGTATATATGTATGTGTGTATGTATGTATGCATTTATCGTATAGTATATAGATGCGAACTCTAGTGGCCCAATTAACACATTCTTGAATAGATATGGACCCACGTTTGTGTTGGATCCTCAGTGAGACAATGGAAGTTAGCCCAAATTGTAAAGAATGCATACTTAAGTATTTGCACAAATAGAAAGATGTTTTCGATCCATGTCAGTACAAAAACTCAACAGTTACCAAACAATCGTGGAAGCCCCTGAAATCATACTGCTTTAGCTTCTGATAGTTGCATTAACCTACTTGCGGACCGCTAATTGATCACAGCAAACCCCTCCAGCGGCTTCAAAGTATCCTCATCTAGGCGTCTCCTGTAAGATGATAATTTTGACCTGCCAAGCGAAACTATTTGCAAACAGAATGTTGGTACGATGGACACCAAGTTACAAGAGAGCTATACATCCTACACGAGACCCTACCAAAATAAGCAGATGTACAATCCAAGCAAATATCGTCATGGCAATGCGCCTTGTTGACCAAACCAAGGGTTCCCCATATGTTGCCGTTTTTGCTGCGAAATTATCAGAATCTTTCATATGCGAAAGTTTTGTATTTCGTATGTGTAAGTCACAAAGGCGTATATAATGAGAGCAATTCCTCTCACTCACCTTGGTCACTGTTGAGATGTATAAACATTCTGTATTCATGGATCTTTGTGTGGCTTAATATTTGTTTAACAATGTACCCCGAGTCTGTTTTATTGTATTGTAATATGATGAAATGGGTATATTGGCTGTTCCATTGGATATCAATATTCGCATTCAGCCACGGCATATGTGTGTTATAATAACACCCCAAACTCCAATCCTATCGCCCGATTCCATTCAAAGTGGCAGATAGGTTCTATGCTATAACCAGCTTATGAGGAATGATATTCTACATGGAGATCAGTAATAGCTAGGCGAGAAAGAGTGACTCGGGAATAACGGCGTTTGGTAACCAAGGTACTTGCCGTTTCCACAGCGTCTATATCATTCAAACCAAAACAGCATGGTTAATTTATTTGTTGGTCACCGACTTTACACCTTACAATTTAGGTCATAATAAAGTTTAAAGATGCAACCTTGGTCACTTAATTATAATTCGAGAGCAAAAGTCGCGGCTGCGATTAAGCACAGTTTAATCGCTAGCACGGCCCAGTACTGTCCTCTATAATGGCCTAATGCTCAATAAACAATTGTGCACAACGATAAGAATATTGAGTGACGATCGGGATCTTTATGTTGGGATGCGGTACACGATGAACGTCTGAATTGTGTGTCACACAAAGGGTATGTGCTTATATCAAAGAACCAATAGCGACCTTCTCATTTGCTTTAGGAATATGGGAAGCCAACCCGACGTCGCAATAACTGCATTGATATTGCTTGAACTTACGAAGACACCACATACTAAGTATCCAGACATAAGGTGAACTTTGAATTGGAATTTGCGATGAAACTATAGCAATATACTTGCGCTAGCACTGAGGATGACATACGTACTTACAATGCTGCTATTAAAGATCTTTAATGAATCTGATAAGCTACCAAATAATGCAAGGTAATCCCAGCACAGTGCAAACATGAATGCGTACATGAATACCATTTATCGCAACTCTGACATTTGAAATATCACCAAGCCTGCTGGCATGTGTCCCAGATAATGTGGTGAAATATCTGCCGGCTTTTGTCTTACTAGTTACATGATCATGCATGAAGAGGACACATGTTTTTAAAGCAACATCCGTGCTTTACAAAACATATTCCGAATCAAATCAGTACCTCGTTTACAGATCGCACGGTTGTCATTTTTCTCAAAATTCAACATGTTGATTTCATATATGTGTCCAAACATTGCCACCACTGTTAAAGTTGCAGTCATGATATCGTGCTCTGTATGTTATATACCCTGTTCAGCTTAGATTGATTGGAATTTACCTGCTTATTAACCTTAATAGTAGAAATATGTTTGCAAAAAAATCTTCTTGTAAGTATTGCTGAATTTATATAATAATAAGATTAGTAGCCTTACATCAAGAAGCTGTCCAAGATATGTGTATATAGATGTGTGCTTCCTTTTGTGGGTTATAAGGCAGAAACTGTAAGCCGACCTTCAGATATCATTTTAGTTTTTTGTACTAGCAAAGCACTTCATACGACGCATCGACGCAAGCTAATGATGTACGAGATTCTTGAAAGGAGTGCAACTTCACCACATTGTAAAAAGCCATTCAAAAACCACAGACTTACGTGTGAACCTAACCAGAGATTGTGGCGGCAACTCTACTGTCTCATTTTTGTTAGGGAGTCTTTTTGAAACAACATAGCTCGACAACACTGGCTCCGAATGAGGCGCCAACGTACAGGTCACGTGATAACAGGCTGCCACGTGAGGTCATTTCTGTTCCGTTTTCAACCAACAAGCATGAGCACCATTTCTTACTACATATCCGCTTATGAACGTCGACCGGCGATCCTGACCTGTACTATAATAGTCTCAGATCCAGTCTCCTATTGCCAACAGCAGCATTCTCATAGACAGCGATTCCTCATTACGTCTTCTCACACCTTGGCACCAGCGTTGTGCAAGCAAACAAACATTTGCTTGGTAGTATTTAGATTCATAGATTGCCAAACCTTTATGAGCCACGTTGTTCCGTGCCGTTGATGATCGGATCATACGTGTGCGTCATACAACTCGGATGCATATCTGCTTTACAATTGTGGAGTATTAGAATGGCTCTGTTGTACCACGTTAAAACGTTGCAGATTTACGAGTCAATATTAAATGTAATCTATCCGATCAGATACATCGTGGTTTACGCCCCGTATCATGGGTGATGCTTTGGAGCACTTGTGTGCCTTTATGCAAAATAACTGGATAAATAGTCCGACTGCATATCCAATCAAGAGGAACATGATGCATATTAAATCAAGATGCTCAACCTCTATTCATAAATCACAACAAAGCTCGCATAGACTAGGGAAATCATTTGCAAATGCTTTATTACCCAAAACATGTTAAGAAATCGATATAGGTCAAACAACGAACAATTTGACTATCGATGAGTTGTCAGAGTAAGGGGATTGAGGTGTCACAACTGATCAGTCATTCAAATCTAGCAAACAATACAGTACAGCAACCCTAAAGGCAAACAGGGTTCTAGGAATGCTCAGACGAACGTTAACTAGTCACTCAAACAGAGATTGTATCACACGTTACAATGCCCTTGTTGGGCCCCATTTAGAATGCTATATTCAGGCGTGGTCACCATACAATAGGCGTGGCGTACACACATCGGAAAGAGCTGAGAGGGGAATTAAAATGGTAACCAGTGTGTTTGGTTTATGTTGCGAACACAACTTTCTAATGCTAGGACTGACAACTCTTAAAACACGACGTCTCAGTGTTTATCTCGACAAATTGTCAAAGGATGAGTTAACATCAGTGTTGATTTGGGATTCTTTACTGCTTCGCAGCCCTGAGAACTCAAAACTCCGGTGCATTCGTAAACTTTGGCAAATGCTATGACTAGTACGGAATTATAAAGAAACAGCATTTTCCACCGAGATGCGACCAAATAGAAATAATCTGCCACCCAAGATAGTTTTAGCCGGTTCGCTGAACGTTTTCCACATGGATCTAAAACGTACGCGAAGGTAGTGGATGTGACCTTGTCAACTATTGGCTGGTGACCGTGCGCCTATTATTGATGGAAGTAGTGCTTGATAACTCACTGAATGATTAAGCCGCTTTTGCTCTACACCACATGCATCATAGATGTCGCTATCCTACTACAGCGGTTATGTGAATCTAATTTTTGAATTAATTGATCTTATCCGTCTATTTAAGTAAGATACAGTGAAGTGTGTCGTATGTAGGGATATATCTATGACCACAACAGCGTTTCCAAGCTGTTAGTAAGAATATCAGTAGCAAATTGTTTCAATATGTCGGCTACATACCAAACCATAGTTAATCATAACCAAGCAATATGCCTCCTGATAACAGCCATATGACTGAAACCATTGATAGTTCAATCCTAATTAGGGTAACATTAGTCCTGTGTGATGTCAAATGGCATGCAAAGAAGGTGATTTATGGCGAACTGTTGGTGCTGTTATCATAGCCAGTGCACTAAAGATTCTCCTGAAGGAGATATTGACGATTGGCTTAACAACATCAACTAGTCGTTGATAAGATCTTTACTGTGCAACAACGGTGATAAAAATTGTACTTACCAGTATTCACTGAGATGCTCCTCGATGGGATCACTCACAAACCCGACCAAACGAAAAGAGTCTTTCTCGGTGTGAGAACTTAACTTTTTCCTACGTGTTATGAGCAAGATAGTGCGATAAAAATGCAGGTATATTATGCGTCAGGCTGCCAAGTATATCTGCAAAGGTTACGTCAGGCTACCAAGTATATATAAAGTTACGACATGATAACAGACAGCGTACCTTGGGGTCGATACCCTACGGGAAACACAATTTCATCGTAACTCGCCATATTCATTGGCATGCTGTATGTCCCTAGTGTCTAGACGGCAGCACAGCAAGGCGGACGAAAAAACAATATATATATATATATATATATATATATATATATATATATATATATATATATATATATATATATATATATATATATATAGATATATATATATATATATATATATATATATATATATATATATATATTGTTTTCGTCCGCCTTGCTGTGCTGCCGTCTAGACACTATATATATATATATATATATATATATATATATATATATATATATATATATATATATATATATATATATATATATATATATATATATATCTATATATATATATATTGGTTGGTTGTGTGTTTGGGTGTGTGTATGTGTGTTAGTTTGTGTGTTTGTGTATGTAGTATCTTGGTGTTGCAGTTTTAAACTCGTTATCATATTATTTTTCATGTATCCAGAAAATGCCAATGCCTAATCGCCGATGTTCCGTCGGTGCAAATTGATGGTCTCTCGAGATGCGAAATCGATATTCTATTCCGCACTGCGGTTGCGTCCGCATCATAGGCTGGCCCTTTACAGACGACAATGAGCGTCATGCGATTTAGAGTTTCAGTGGATCCGGGCAAAACAGGAATCGTGTCAAAGATAGCGTTGTCTAAATCCGCTCCTTAAAACATGAAGCATATTGTTATGACCACGGGTCACCGTAGTTGAGTCGGGGATGGTGATGAGGGATGAGAGATTAGTCTGGTTGACGCTGGCTCTGTAGGTATTTGTAGACGCTTGTAGTAAGATACTCGAGACTTGAATTAAGTTCTATTTGAGATATATTTGTCTCCACTGACTGGCACGCTCTTTCTTGGTATTTTATCTGGGTGTCGCTCTCTGTGTCTCGGCGTGCGGTTTCCGTGTGTTCTCTTCTCAATTATGATGAGCCTTTAATTGGAGATCAAACGGGTCTATATTAATTGTTAAGGGAATTGACGGGATTTGAATGTTTACATCAAAGGTTTGTTATTGCTAAACCGGGACTATATAATTTTGAAACTGACCCGTTTGGAACGTCAATTCAAAAGGATTCTAAAGGTTTATGTAAATTGGTACGAGTGAAAAGGGGTGAATTTCATTTGCCTAAATTTGTTTAGTTTTCTTCTCCCGAATGGCCGAAAACTTTCGGGAGAGATGAAGAAGTGGTGGGAGTATGTGTTCGTAAACACGTGTGTGTATGTATGCGTTTGTTTGAAATTTGAAGCGAAGACGTTCCTGATATGGTATCTGTGCATATGTTATGTCAGCATTAATTTGTGTAGATTTTCGGTTAGAAGTAACTATGTAAAAAACAAACAAGGATGTTGTTATCAATTCCAATATCGTTAAATTGAGCGTCCACTTGTAAACCTTGTATCAGACAAGCAATTTTCATTGCTACTCCCTGTGTCTCGTGATCTGAGCATAGACATATTGTGACTTGTAAGTCATACGGTCTGCACTAAAACATCTGTTCAATGCTCCAAAGATGCGGCAGGGTTTAAATGTCCTGATCTCTGATTCGCACGGTTTCACTTACAATTGTTGCTTTCTTCCAGTCAAGGTAACTCACGTCATATGTTAGCCCTTTGATAACCACGTATGTTAATATGCACTGCAACTAATATGCCGCAATGCAGCTCTGTCAGTTGTAGTTCCATCTTGTGCAATCATTCCTGTAGAGCCTCAAACACTGTACATCTAATTCAAAAGGTTGTAATGGATTTCGATGTATGAGCCCAGGATTAACCGAGCTTGTAAGCCTATAGAGTACACACACTTTTGGCACGTATTCCATTACGACGACAGCTAGCCTTATACACAGTGTGAGCGCACTGTGTAGACAGTAACAGCCTGCACCAATCAGCTATTACAACATGATCACGAAGCTAGTGCCCCCTGCAATGTTGACTACAGACGCACATTTCATCCGCAGCACTATGTGGAGTTACGATACCGTCGGGCTGTAGTATTGACCATGAAGCATCAACGAGGAAAATGAGTCGCTAGATTTATACAGGCCGTCTTTACTTTCTCGGCGCTTTAGCGCCCCTTATTACCATCTTCGCTACCACATATGGTGCGATGGGAAATTGATGACACATGAATCGAGCTACTGCCCCTTATATAGAAGCATTCAACCCGTCGTGCATGTATACACACATATAATCATTCATACTTGTAAGCATGCATACACGCAAACATGCATGTATACTGAATATCTACCCGGTAATTGCGAAAGTATTCGATGCAAAAAAAACCTGATAATGCCCATCTCTCCATCATTTCATCCAGTCCTTTGTTCTATTCGCTGTATTAATCAATTAACCATCTGCTCAGATGCACATTAACATTGGTATGGTGACGATGGCGGAGAAGAGACTTAGCTGTGAACGTTCGAGAGCATACTCTCAATGTACAGATAAACAAACAAAGTAGCTCTCGACAACTCGTTAAACATTCTTGGGGAAATGGTTCATGCGATATCATGGCAGTATTGCGCTCGATGCGAATGAATGCTATTTGCTCCCTTGGCAGAAATCAATAAACCTGCATGCTCGATATCAGCAGTTTATTGCTTCAATTAACGGAATCATTAAAAAGACCATTATAGCCTCCTCGACGATATTTTTATACCATGCCATTCGATGTTGAACCATTAGCAGGATGGTATTAATGACTAGGAGAATGAGCATACTATTGATTTAACCATC
This sequence comes from Urechis unicinctus, assembly GCA_034190875.2. Lineage (NCBI taxonomy): Eukaryota > Metazoa > Annelida > Polychaeta > Xenopneusta > Urechidae > Urechis > Urechis unicinctus. The sequence goes on from CM067349.1 coordinate 7,519,151, forward strand.
ATAGTATAATTTATGTATTGCAAGTACACGACCGATATATGTTTAGCGTCAATGAAATGTCATAAAACAAGTGGGTGTCGATTCAGTGGCTGTTGGGATATCGACAACAATGATTTAGGGTATAGTTTTTATTGGTGGTAATGATTCAAACGGCGAATCGCCGCCTGAATGGTATGCACAACTCCTTACTTTCCATTTTTCGCGTGCTACAAACGAAATATATTTTGGCACTGCCATAGTTACACTGACATGAACATAGATATATTGAGGACCGTAATGCGCATCATCTTGTTAATCCCATTCTATAGAATGTGTGTGTTCACGCTGAGCTAAACCAGCGATGATTTGTTTATTAACTGAGAGCATATATACCTCTGCATTAGCCAACGTAGCTAAACGCGTGGAAGGTATAAACTCGCAGGGAACTGGGAATATTTAAACATTATTACTCAACGGCCCAGATGGGGGAAATGAGACAAACTGGCAGGTAGTGGACGCCACCATAACAACGAACTAATTTGGGAAAAATACACGGACGTCGATCGACTGCATCGATCAGTCATGTATAATAAATTACTGATTGAAACGTAGTGTTCGGTTGGATCAATTATCTAGCCGATGTTCCCGTTTAAAGACGGATAGATGCATCATTATAGTGTCGCTGTCGACGCAGTTGTTACTTCGCGAAAAACATTATATTAACGCTGTAATTAATATGTTATGATATGAAAGCCGAAATAACTGATTGGTATTTAATGCTGCCTCAACGAATGATCATCTCATCATTCAAGAGCCTGAACGTTAGCCAACATGATGTTCTGCTTCTCTAACGCCTGCACATGAACGCTTATAGGCATTTTGTTAGGAAGCGATATAATGTAGAAACACTGTCAGACCCATACGCATCCTCATTTGCTCCCCCATTACACGCCGTGAGCCGAAATCATCCTCTCAGGGCGCGCGTGTGAGATTAGGGCAGTTGAGAATCAGCCATCAAGCAGAACACATTGCCTCTTCCCTACAGACGTACGTATGACCATCAGGATTGCTCCGGCATATTAAAGTTGAACCTATCCATTTCGATATGTTGTCGATGTGCAAATGCAACCGTCATCCAGTCGTCCTTGATCAGTATGCTACGGCAAGCCCATTGCTTTGTAAGAGTGAGAGTGGTGGTATCGGATCAAACCCCGTCTTTTTATAGACAATCACAAACCCTGATCTTAATGTTACAGACTGTCAGTACATTTACAGCAACGATACAATGTCATCCGTCTTTTTATTGACGGTTGTCATATCATATTGCATCTAAAGTACCACTGCGATATTGCATTTATTTCAGATCAAATATTCTATCAAATTTCCTCCGTGTACAATTGAAATTGAGTTGCGCGCAATTATGCACCAGAGGATATATCTCTATTGGCCCACTAATGAAGACGAGTTGTGCGCTTCGATTAATCAGGTCCTGGCCGAGGAAACGAATAGCAATATTGTGACGGAGCCAAGTTGCCGCGACTATCCGAATAATTTGTAGTTGATGCGTAATGTGCATAAATATATTCAATGACCATCGATACAACCGCAGGAATGATGTACAGATTGAAACCTAATCCAAACATTACCAAATGCAGTTCTACACCGATGTGTCTCTTGAATGAGGTACTTACATTATTGAACATAATTGACCGCTAAGGGTTTCATCTTGATCCTATGAGGAAATGAGTAACTGATGACAGGCAGTATGCATGTGCATCATCTGCTTGATCTAGGAAAACGCCAATGTGGCTTCACTTTTAGTAACCTTAGATGCAGGTAAGGTCATATCAATACAAATGGATGCCATGAATTGTACAGCAGTACCCATGGCCGAACGTCATCATAAATGAAGGGAAATAGAACAAGCCTAAGTGAGAGCCATTGTATCATTTCATTATTTTAATTAAGTGGCGACTTATCGCAGCGTAAATATCTCCTGGTGCAGCCCCCTTCATCACTCGTGCAGGCACAAGTTAATGTAAACCCTTAACCACGGGGGCTATTTCCCGTTTAGTTAGTTCGAAGTTGTTTACGTCAAGCACACGATATGGGCAAATAAAGCCTTGCTGAAATACGTTTAATTGCGGGGGTAGGTCATCGTTACGATTCGCTCATCACGCATGTGGTTCATAATGGCTGTTAATGAGTCGATATAGCGAGCTCTTCTTTGGATAATGCGGCAGCGCATTATACATGATTGACAGCGTGACAAGCACAGCCTCAAAATTATGAATATTTGAATGAGATCAATTCTGCGTTGCGCGTGGTACGGGGTGTCCCGAATCGTCGGGTTGAGCTGCTGGGGCGACGAAACCAATTTTCAGTCGCGCCACAACGGATGAATTATGCATTATATGCTCAGGTAAGTACAATACAGGTTGCTGCGTAGGCATGGACTGGGAATAGCCATCCAAGTTACTAATCGCCTATCACTTATAAGCTTGAGAGGATATCTACTTTATACAAGTACGCTTACTAAGCGGCTGCCCTTGAGATTGCGTCCTTATACTAAATGTTGACACAAGCACGGGCGGTAGACATTGACCCTGGTTTATACTAAGGTGTTCGTTCCTGCGTACAGCATTCACTGGCAAGCTGAAGGTGGTCATTTGAGTGGCTTCCGAGAAATACGCGTACCCACATTAGGCTTCCGAGCAATACGCGTACCCACATTAGGCTTCCGAGCAATACGCGTACCCACATTGAAGTAGGTATTAACCCCTACTGCAGTCTCCCGGAGAGCTACAGAGCGTGCAAAACCATCAATAATTACCTGACATATGCCAACGCCAATGATACTGTTTATCTTTACACATCGAAATGCGACGTCATTGGATTCGTAATGTTCTGATATATCAAGCACAGCATTTGGTTTATGTTGCTCTGTCAACCTCGGAAGTCGTTTGATTTAGCTCAGACCTTAATTGCCCTGGCCGACTTGAGGAAAGCCCATTGATCACAATGAATCTCTCATTCGGCTCAAAGCGATCATGCACGGTAAACATGATAGCGCTCTGTTACCAACACCTGAGGTGAATAAGGAGTGGTTTTGTGAGGGCTTGGCGGCTACTATACACCCGTGCCAAGACCAGAATCAAGTCAACAATCGCTGCCCGAATCTGGTCAATAAATGGTAGCAACGCGTTTACTGCTTCACCAAAATGTTGCAAGCGATCAAAGGAGGTTGTCATTTGGTCGCGGAAGTACCACTGTCAGTCCTATTACCATTATTTGTAATTGATCGCGGTCAGAGTTGCCCTCTGTTTACGATGTCATAATTACGTACACTCAATTGCACTATATCATGTGTGCGCACAGATGTCTAAATATACTGCATGGGTGCGTACACCTTTTGCAGGTAAACAGTGCTGCTTCAGGGGTTACATAATCAATTTATAATCATAGCTCATTGTATTGCACAGTCAATGGTGAGCTATGTACGACCCAGCCTATTAAATTCGTCGTAGCGGTTAAATTGCTGTGTGAGACATTAGGTATGTTGGTTGAGACATTATGTATCAATATTCCCGCTTAGACCCAGACTTCGTTGGTTATATATACTCCGTCCCCACCCACTCCCATCCTCCGATATCATTAAAGGCGACCGACAGAGTTAATGCCAATGGACAACTGACACAGCGTGATTATACAGAGCTCGGCAGATACCCAACATGAGGTGACTGAAATAAGTCATCACAACCAACAAGTTCGCCTCGGTACGTGGACAATTCGACCGCTATTTCCATATGATCCATGTATAGTGTTTATTTTCGCCATTATATGTGGGCCAAGCTATTTGTACAATGCTCTATCGCAAATACGATGTTTTCTCAGACGGTAATTCAACCATTCGGCTTTATCGCATATTGTCTGCTGGCTAACCTTACCAGCAATGTAATAAGACTTGTATGGCTTACCTTGGCCAATATATTCAATTAAATACCTGTCCGGGATCACCTTAATGACGAAAGATGGTCGGAAGTGTTCTGGTGTGGTTGATATGGTTCTTAGATGACCTCGGAAATCACCGGGGCTGGATGGTCAGAACTCTACTGCCTTACCCACCCATACACGTAGTGGGGACATAACAGGCGCAGCTGCTAGGAACAGACGGCTAAAGCGATCCATTCAGCGCGCCGCCGGCCACGCGGGTTCATTACCGGCGCTCCGTGACTTCGCCAACTAATAGCTGTCACGCGTCACATAGTATTAATCTTCATTCCACCCACCGCGAACACACAATATTACTAATCGTAAGGGTCGATCGAACAACTCATGTTTCACCTGAAAAATGTCTAAGTCGAAATAATGAGAACCGCTTGTAAGCTAAAACCTTGATTCTAAGATAAACGATTACAGCGCGATACATTTATGTAGAGGTGATGAATGTGAATGAGGACATGGTTAAATTAGCAACACGCAGTACAGTGTGCATTCCGAAAGCGTTGGCTCGTTCTCTGGCTGACGTCAGCGACATGCACCGTGTACACGCCAGTCAGCGTCTGGTATCATTTTACACAAGCCGGTGTTGCTATGGGCATAACTGGAAATCATAACATGTAATAGGTCTTATCCCTCATCCCGACTTCAGATGAACGGGACAAAGTGGCGACACAGATTGTAACAGCAAACCGTATCCGCTATCCAATCGTTACTCAAAGGCCAACCATACGAGTGATATGGCGCTAAAAGTCTGCCCTGCCAGACAACTCATGACTTAGAGTGTGTACAGCGCCAGTGCCGTACTGGGACACTCCGCGGCTGTGATCTCATGATAAACAAGAAATTGTGCCTGGCCTAATAGCTTGAATATTACATAGTACTCCTTAGAGATTTCGCTTTTGCGCGGACGAACGATTCCAATGAATAAGGCATATGATTCCGGTCGAGTGAGGGCCAGGAACTATGTGTCGGGATATAATGCATTATGGACGCATGTTTTGTAACTCACAAAGGCCATATGCTGATATCACATAGAGCAGGCGTATTGTGGACTCGCTTATTAGCCTTGGGGGAAAGTGACGCCCACTAGTGCGAACTCTTTAATCCCGAGTCTCAATTGTTCCGCTGCTATTTGTATGTAAGCCTTGTTTCCTGCTGTCCAGTAATTCTTTCACCACCCCCAACAAACGCATACAAACACACATACACTTACGAACAGATACACCCACCACCTCTCCCAAAAGTTTAAGTTAGATTTACAACCTTTCGGCCACTCGGGACATGAAAACTAAACCAATTTAGGCTAATGAAATTCACCCTTTTTCACTCGTACAAGATTAATTGTTGTCCAATTTACATAAACCTTTATAATCCTTTTAAGTTAATGTTCAGTTTCCAAATTATATAGTCCCGGTTTAGCAAGAACAGCCCTTTGATGTAAACATTCGAATCCCGTCAATTCCCATAACAATTAACATAGACCCGTTTGATCTCCAATTAAAAGCTCTTGATAATTGCAAGTCAGTCCGAATGACCCCAAGCATCCGATTAGCCAATCACAGCTCACTACATCAAGCCACCCCCATCTTTCACTATAAATACGACAGCATCAGACAATCAAAATCACAATTAGAATCAGAACATCAGAAAACATAGAGAGAACATACGGAACCCGCACGCCGAGACAAAGACAGAGACACAATGGTAAAAATACAAGAAAGAGCGTGCCAGTCAGCGGAGACAAATAAAGCGCGATATAACTTCATATAAAGTCTCGGGTATTATATATGAGGACATCAACTCTCAGATACCTACAATAACGTCGGCGACCTACGGATAATCATCTCTCGTCTCTCATCACCATCCCCGACTCAAACACGGTGACCCTAATGGTCAGAATTCCATCAGAATCAGCACGACGATTTCACGTGCTGTGAGGTACATTGTTCCCGTTGTGCTTAGATAAATGTCCACCACAGTACAATAGTAACAATCGCGAGGCCAATTTGTAATCAGATAGAGTTTATCCATTCCATGTTTCATACTCACGTTGGTTTTACATCGAAGGCTTGAAAGTCTAATGATTGCTACTGAAGCGTACCTTAGGGTGATCACTATAACATGTTGGACAGCGCCCCACAGCTGCCCCAATTACGGTTGACCTTGATTGGCGAACTCCACGTGGGACAGTTACCGTAAAACAAAGCAGTAAATATCAGCAGGCTGCTCATCCCAACCGATAATTGGCGCCCATGTTTGCCTGGCAGAGGTGAGGCTGTATAAACAATAACAAGGCTACATTCCAAAACAGCATGTAACACCCTGCGTACCTCCACATCAACCAGCACACCGCCAACTTACAGTTTAAGTACGTCTTCACCGACACCGTCCAAAATAAATGGCAGCGCAAGGTCTCTCGATAGAGGCTTAACTGTTAAAAAAAGGTGCGTTCGCAATGGAATATGCCATTGAGGATTGCGCAGCGGCACGGATCATGATTCCGATTCGCGGCTTGAAATATCACCGTGTCATCCTAATTCGCATAATTCATATTTTTTTGTAATTTCAATGTTTTCACTTACTGATGGACAAGGCTCGCCGCTTGGTCAACACCGGGCCAGCGCGCGAAAGCTACATGGCAGCGATAGGGAAGTGGGTCTCACAGCGCACGCGGCTACCCAAAATACCGGCCAAGCACTCTATTGAGTTAGGATAAAAATGATTGTCTGAGGCGGGGCATTTTTCAGCGCGCGTGAGTGATTAACGCGCGTTCGGGCACGTTATCCACTCGACCCACGGATTAAGCTATTTTCGCCGCCCAGAGCAGCTTATTTTTGTGCATGCTTTAGACATAAGAAGCCGGAATGATAACAACCGGTTCGTCTTAAGTGGTGCGATTCTCCGTTACAGCGAGCAGAGGAAGATGACCTCTGATCGATAGCGGAGTACATGTAATAGATGTCCGTACACCAGTACATGCAATAGATGCCCGTACACCAGTACATGTAATAGATGCCCGTACACCAGTACATGCAATAGATGCCCGTACACCAGTACATGCAATAGATTCCCGTACACCAGTACATGTAATAGATGCCCGTACACCAGTACATGTAATAGATGCCCGTACACCAGTACATGTAATAGATGCTCGTACACCAGTACATGTAATAGATGCCCGTACACCAGTACATGTAATAGATGCCCGTACACCAGTACATGCAATAGATGCCCGTACACCAGTACATGTAATAGATGCCCGTACACCAGTACATGTAATAGATGCCCGTACACCAGTACATGGAATAGATGTCCGTACACCAGTACATGTAATAGATGTCCGTACACCAGTACATGTAATAGATGCTCGTACACCAGTACATGCAATAGATGCCCGTACACCAGTACATGGAATAGATGTCCGTACACCAGTACATGTAATAGATGTCCGTACACCAGTACATGTAATAGATGCTCGTACACCAGTACATGTAATAGATGCCCGTACACCAGTACATGCAATAGATGTCCGTACACCAGTACATGAAGCCCGTAATCCACGTATATCTTTACGCCAGTCCCTCACTGGATCCAAGATATATTGACAAATATAGGATCTGCCTGGCAGTCCGTAATCGGCATTCAGAGCCACACCATAAGACATAACAGGTGACGTTTTCTTTCTCCATACCGGTAAAAAAAAGGCCCACCTTGTTATGCAGTGTAATTTTGGTTGGCACTCGGCTGAGGTCTACATGTGTCATAGATAATGATGGTGATACATGAGTTTGGATTGAGGCTAGGCTTACAGCGGCTCTGACAAGCTTGTTACTGTGAGCAGGAAAGGACCAAGCATTCATGGCTGCAGCAGGCAGGCCAGATGAGGGATGGAAGCTGGGTGGAAAGCAAGTTTCATCGGTAGTTACCGCTCCGGGAGCGCTTCAATTGTGGGATTGGAAAGCGCGCTGTTCCATAGATCAATGAAATGTGATCTGTATGCGACACACTCTCTCGGAAAAGGGGATTTTGTCCCAATATATTCAACCTTTGCCGCAACAGACATAGATATTTTGGATGGAGGGTTCATGATAAGTTGCCCGCGGGGATTATGGCCAGTGAAGCGCACTGCTGGTCACTTGGCTGGGGCGCCATCAAATGGCCTCCGCTTGTTTTCCCCGCAGATGAAATAGAGTCAAAACAAAACAACAGGGATGGGCAGACATCGTATATTTATACACCTATAATTCGCATTGATTGGCACCGTATCTTAAATAAAATGATATTACATGACAATGAAATGTTTGCATGGTATCTAGCAATAAGATATATACTTGCCTCGGGCACAAGATTAATACACAAGACTAGAGAAGCATGGTTTGTGTTGTAGTTTTGACCGTGTGCACAAAGATTCTGTCGTCGATGAAGCGTGTGTAGTGTCATAACGTTATCGGCTGACCCAGATCGAAGTCAAACCGCACCGACTTCCGCAATATTAGCGTTGCCATCATTGAATCGAGGAAATCTTTCTTCTGTCGAATCAATCACTCCTGCATACCATAGATAAGGCAGCCTGTGCGTGGCCCCAGTGTCTCTCCAGCCAGTGAATATCTGCCAGCGTTACATCTGATTACTTCGAGCGGGGTCAATCGTTACTGTTAATGCCAAAGTTACATTTGGATGTACACTTCGGTTTAGTGTTACAGGCAGGATATTGAGTTTGGTGAAAAAACCGAGCGATCGTTCATTACAGGTGCTTTCGCTGAGTTCTCGGTGCGGCTTCGTTGGAGCGGTATGTGCACTGGCAATAAATTAAGAGTTTACGAGCAGGTTTTTCTGACAGCTCATGTCGACTCGATTTCTCGTGAAACGTCGAGGCAGTGGTAGAGAGTTCGCTGCAGAGCGCAGTCGCCCGGTCATGTGGCATTGTTGTGGCTAGCACGGGGCATTCAAGCAAAAACTCACCATCACGCACCGTTGAATTCAGATCAATTGAACTCATAAATATTGGCTATTGTGCAAAGTGTTATTCAGCGTTTGGAGTTCAACTGATGCCTGACGGCACGCTATCACGTGGGATGCGTTACGTTCCACGCTGAATGTCATCTTTCCATTGTCGAGCACATGGCAATTGCTCGGCCATCATATCGGTACTGTCATTTGGCCAGCGTCGGTTCCAGCAATCTATTGGAAATGACCACACCACACGCTCGTCGTGCCGCTGTTTTTATTGCCGGTATCGGCGTTCCAAGCTCTATTGTACACAGTGAACAGACACTTCAGTCTGTGTGCAAACATGGCGTCACCTTCGTCCGGCCGACGATGACGTCATATTGTGACGTCTTCGCATTTGTTCATTCCGATACTTCCCAAAAAGAATCTTGCGAAACGCAGAGCGGAAATCGGGATTAAAAATGGTGTAAATGACTGGGTTAAGCAGTGAATTAAAGTAGCCCAGCCACCCTATAATACTGCTTAACATGTCCGGGATGTTACACGAATCCCGACAAAATGGCCGGACGATTGCCAGAAGGAAGAACGGCAGCCAACACACGATGAATGTGCCCGTTATAATGGCCAATGTCCTGGCAGCCTTTCTCTCTCGCTTTTGTTCTAATTTCTCCTTGGCCCGTTTATGTTTAGGTGACGTAGTGTGGGATGGTGAGGAATGCTTTTTGCCCTCGAAATACATTTTGGTGAGGTCGAGCCAGGATCCCCGCTCTGTACTGCGCTGACTACCTCGTGTGGGGTGGAGAAGCATGGGGGAAGCGGGAGGAGAATGTACTGCTAGGTACTGCTTGTTGTTATTACGGTTGGAATCATTGACGGGGAGACATGCGCCATTGGAAGAGCCCTCTGGACCGTTAGCGCCGGCTATCGGAGTGGTCGCCTCGGACGTTAATGCGGTTGTGTCCGTTTGCGAGCTGGGACCTAGTAAAGGTCGAGGTGTCCCATCACTGGGCGCCATAGTGCGGAAATGTTTCTTCCTGATCCGGGATTTAGCCGCGCGATAAACTCGGTAGTATATCGCCATCATAACTGCCAGGGGTAAATAGAAAGCGCCAACGGTGGAGAATACGGTGTAGCCCCAGTCTTGACTGATTAGGCACACACCCGACTTATCTGGGTCATTGTTGTCCTTCCAACCAAACAGCGGTGGGATCGAGATCCCGGCGGATATGGCCCAGCTGAGGGCGATCATCACTAGGATTTGCTTGGCCGATCTGTTGTGTATGTAATCCACTCTGGTCACTGCCCAGTAGCGATCTAATGAGATACATACGAGATGTAGAATAGATGACGTGCAGCAAAGAACATCAAAAGATATCCACATATCACACACCTCGGCCCCGAGGAACCACTGCTTGGAGACCTCGTTGACGGCGGCGAGCGGCATAACGAGGGCCGCCACCATCAGGTCAGCCACTGCCAACGAGGCGATCAGATAATTAGCAACATTGTGAAGATTCCGCTCCAAAACAACAGCTGCAATCACAAATATATTTCCTATTATAGTAGCCAAGATCACGGTGCCAAGAATTATAGCAGTTGCGAGTAGATTAGCCAGCGAGTACGGTTCCATTCGCATCGTGTCGCGATGCGTCGTGGCTGCTGGATCGTGCGTATATTGCTGCGAGGTATTAAAAGTGTCAGCTCTGATGGTGGCTTCCGTCACCCGGTCGCCGCTACAACACGCCATCATGGACGTGTTGACTTCCGTCTCGTTAATATAAGCCATCATGAGCTAAACACACGATGACGTAACTAATAGGAGAGTCAAGAGAAGATAGCGTCGGCGACACACTAACCGGGCTGCCGCGATGCTGTCCACACAGTGTCTATTGGTGCCCGGCGAACACAATCCAAGTCATTAGAACACCGCCAACTGCCACTGGATAGGCCAGCTTCCTCCTTTTAGAAGTCGTAGAAAACGTATTGATGAGAGTAGCTCTCTACAGCAAGCAAGTCCACGCTGATATTGACTCGGTCACCTAATTAGCTAAGCTGCCCCCGTCTTTGTTGGCTGTATGATCACGCTGTGGGGTGCGCGGGAGAAGTAGTCCGACTTTTACAGGCACCAGGTGCTGCAGCCTATATAAGCCTGTTGCTCGACAAGCCGCAGGTGACTAAGGTCAGTATGATGATGGATGCTGACCGGACCACACATCACGCCCGCGTCTCGCTAATATCCCATGTAATAAAGTCCCACCAGAGCGCCTGCTTCATGGTGTGCAAGCCTTGCTTACTGACAGCCAACCCTCATGGAGGCAGCTGCTGCCTATGGGCCGCTATTCCCCGCCTCCTCCTTTACATCCACCCGAATTTCTCCCCTGTATCCTCCTCAGGTGCTCAGTCATTTTCCAACGTTATCTCACATTTCAAGAAACGTTTTTATCTCCGATATCTGAAAGGCATTCAGCGAGGTATTGTGCACTTTGGTAGTGTTTGTCGACTCTTCTCGTGTGACCGGCTTGCTTCCTGTCTGCGTAATGCACTAATTGAGCTGTCGTTAACGACATGAATTCCGACTACGCCTACATCTGCGTAGGACGCCAGGGCAGTCTATGGCGACTGCAAGGAAAACACAGTCGGTTATTGAACGGATTCGAGACGCGAAAGAAAAATTTTCTGCGATCTAGCTTGCGTGCGCTTTCCCATGCGCGTGCGTGCCCGCTTTCGCGCGTGTGTGTGGATAGTTGAGATGACGGCGAAGTTTCTTTGAGTGGCAGCTCGGTGAGTGATCGGAGGGGATGGGCAGCTTTTGGTCACAGCAAGCGTGCGTGTCCTATTGAAATAGCAGACAGGGAGAGAACAAACGCGTATCAATCACCGTCTCCTGTCGCCGTCTCACTTTGTCATTGTCCAAAGCTTGTAGTGGCAGGCTTGCCTCGAATTACCAGGTTGGCAGCCGTTTGTCATCCCTTGCTGTCAGATGAACAACTGCGCTGGTGTGCTCACGCCCGGTACTGCCGAGTCACCTCACTGAGGCGCCGATGCTTTGGCACGCAGACCAATTCTACCCCACACACAGGCCTCATGCATAAAGCAAATCAGGCAGATTCCCGTGATGATGCGCTCGTGTCCCGCGCTTCTCTCTCGCCTATCATTTAGTTAGATTAGCAGCGCCATAGCGCCATGAATAGTCAAGGATCCGCCGTCATTCTAGGTATATAATATGTTTCGTCCATGCTTACTCACCAAAGCCTAGCTGTGTCAAAGAATGCTGTGAGTCTGGTGCTCTGCGTGAGGGAAACAGTGGCCGTTGGGGTAGATCCGGGGCTTTTAAGGGGCCAAGCAGCTGCCGTGTGCGATGGCCTTATTCGTCACGTCTGCCTCATACATACACATGTCCTGGGCGTTATCCTTTCGTAATTTTCGCATTTCTACCTCGGATGACCAGGTAGTGATTGATATCGGTAATATACCGCGGGTAACAGCGGAGAGAAGACCGCGCTAGCAGCTCCTCATGGCGACAGTTTGCACTGTATGAACCCAGTATACTTCATCTACACGAGACCGAACGTTCAAAATGCCACGGATGACACAACGCCGTTTCCAAGTTAATCAAGGCCTTAACAACTCATCTCCACCATGCTTTCACGTCTATTTCCCTAGATAATTATGTCGATAGAAATGTATGCCGTCATCTTTCCCGCGGCAAGTTTCCCATTTGTGTCCGCCGGTTATCTCCCTCCAAATGCGTTCCTAGCCTCCAATGTCGAAATTTACCCACCGTCTTCTCTGCTATTTCCCAACAGGGGCCTCCTCATTTGCCCGATACGTCAAGGGCATGCCGATATCTCTCTAGCTAGATATACAAACCATTTCAACATTGACCCAAGGTACTAAAAACTCATGCGAACCGAGACGAGTCTAGCCATTATAACTTCGCTTCCAAATTCTCCGGGTTATCTGCAGCGGGCAAATATTTGCGCCACTTGGAAAGTCATTATTGTGGGGATGTAGCACCTCTATGCAAGTGGAATGCATGGGCAAATTGGGGGATATAAGCACGAGGTTATGCGTAATGTTTAGACAAAGTAATGACCATTATGTGACAAGAAGTCATAAGACCTCTCATTGTTGCGTTGTTGAGTGGCCACGAAGGATGCCGTTAATGTAGCCTGCCGTCAGCTCAGTATGGCGCCTCGAGGGCACTTTTACAGTCAATCATTCTCTTCATGATATCGTGATTAAACCAGCCACGCGCCCTCGTGTGTCTGATATCCCCCCAGTTCAGCACCAGATTATATGGCGCTGGTCAGCTACCTCCGTGGTCAGACACGCGAGTGATCTCCAGTCCTGTTCTGTACGACAATGATGAATCAACCTGTAGGCTGTGAAGCCGCTGCTACAAAAGGCGTAAGACAGGTCCTTACGTCGGTAAGTGGAACGAGAGACTAAGAGTTGGCGCTCTGATAACCAGCATACCGTGATGCCCGCATTAGATGAATCTGCGAGGCATCGAATCGATGACTTGACACCAGGATAGGATTGAGAGAGTGGGGGAATTCGGCGGGGAAATGAGCGACAAGGGGTGGCGAGAGCGTGGCTTGGACGGATGGATAAGCCATAGAGGCGGCTGCATAGAGGTAGCGGGGCGGCCACAAGGCTAGGCTGCAATTGCAATGCGGATCGTGGGGGATTACGCCCCGGTCCGAAGCAGAGGTAATGCTGGGCTAGAGATATCCCTACCGGGTTTACCCAAATGAGGCACAGTGTAAGCTAGGGGCAGTCCAAGAGAAAATCCGGTCCTCAGGCTTGAAAGGGTTCAATGATGAAGGTCGCTGAATCCGAAATATTTCCTTGGGGGTCTTTTGTGAATAACGCTGATCTCTTCTGGCACGTGCTTACCAATGCTAGCCTCTTAGCGCCTCGCTATTCAAATCTGGCCTCGTTATCGTACTTCAAAAATCACTAGCGCTATAAGTTAGCACTGGGTGTCTGTATCACGCATCAAAGCCGCGACCTCGTGCGTGCGTCACACCAAGTCACTATCCATCATTACTTCACTGTTCCCAGGAGAGCGTGCGATAGCGTGATTAAACATCTTAACTGTCAAGCCCAATAAATATGTATTGATGAATGTGTATATTCTGGTAAAATAGTTCAAACATCGGATTCACCATTTGGTATTAGTCGCGAAGCATCCCTCCCCTCTCCCCCGTACGCGATCCCTATTTGTGAGACGGAGTTCGTGATAAATAAATTGCATTTCCTTGCACATGATTGCGAGGTATGCAGGTATACATTGGTACCAAGCACAGAAGAGCGCGGTATTTTCATAGCATTTACTCCAGAGGATCCATTACAATAGCACAGGCAATCTGGTAACCTTGTTTTTTTACTACCCGTCTAATGCATTACTAATTGGAGGGAAGGAAAATGGTTGGCATTGGCAGACGACACCGGTTGTTCTTGTCGAATAAACAATGTCTGTGTCGTTGGAGTAATCAATGGTACACCTGCTGCCAAGGTGCGTGGTGAGGTGGAGTGCCATACCAGGAAATCACATGGAACGTAATCGCCTGTAAGACCAATGCAACAGAAGGAATTCATTGTTTCCCAGCAGGCTCGATACCACCTGCAGCTGTTGGTAGAGAGTTCCAAAATAAATTAGAGGATGGAGTATTGATTGCCAGACAGCAGCGTTTCAAGTAACTAATACGCCATTACAGGTTGGTAGTAGAGGAAAGATGTTGGCCGCCCGTCAATAAACCCAGAAGCAAGAGCCGAGTGATCAGCATAGCAGCGATATTCGCAGTGCTGCACGTCCTGTCATAGATACTGATTAGTGGCGATTATGCTTATACTCCGTTCTATGTCTGTGCAATAGTCGCATTTATCAATAACAGTTCCTAACTTTTTGGCTATGACGGCAGCATCGGGTTGCTTTTGGTCCGAGTTAATGAGTGCATTCCTAGCGATTGGAAAGGTTCACAGACCTTATTTTGCATTATGTGTTACCTGTTGAAATCAATGCAAGCATCTGTTGCCACAAGTTGTATGGCCGACGTGTTTTGCGCTGTGTCCATGTAGTGCAATGGACATTACTTGCGTCACACTATTATCATAATGTTATCTTAATGCTCTCAATTTTCACGGAATTATACCTTGTTCAGTTAGAAACGCATGATGACGTTGTGTCAGATGCCGAGTGAATAACACAATACCAACAATATCGAGTTTGGCCGAGGACAGAATGTAAACGCCACTGAAAACTTTGAACCAATATCATCATAAAGACAAACATTCTGATTTAGGAGCGCAGCATTGACAAATAATGATGTCATGATCACATATGCAGAAGCACGTAAGCAGACACCCACGGTGTCAGCAGCCAGAAGTTGTCTAATGGCTGCCAAGGAATGTCAGTTTGGCATTGATGTAGCGCATGGAATTGCAAAGGTAATGGGGCATTGAACGGATGGCATGTGCTCTGATCACTTAGCTGCCACAGAGGATTTAAGGTTTACTCTTCGACAGCATTCATTACGTGTGGCCAAAGTGTCGTTTGACTCCCGATATTCGACTTCCTAGACTGGTTACGTCAGGTAATAACATTTATCGCTGATTACTGGCACATGGAATGCGTGAGAGTGCCAGCATGTTTGGTTTAACCTTTTTAGCTTTTAAGCCCTGCTAAGAAAAAAGGACGCGCGGTTTGAGTCGAATGCCGAACTCACGCAAATGTCTGATTGTTCAATAGTAGGCTTGGTATCATTGGCATGGTAACTATCTATCAATCGATATATCGATATATCTATCGACATATGCGGATATCTATCGGTACATCTATATATCCACGTATCTATCAATCGATCGATCGATCTATCTATCGATCTATCTATCTCTCTTTCTATTGATCTATCAAACCATCTATCTATCTATTGATCGATCAATCAATAAATCTATCTATCGATCGATCGATCTATCTATCTTATGTCAACATTAACGTTATGGTGAACAAACTAACTGGTGTTCCGGAGTCATCATGTTAATTGTTGTTCAAAGAATGTGCCGCTGTCTGCCTACTTTTGCCTGATGCTCTCATGATACCACGCGTTGACATTGTCTGGTACAGCTCACATTATTATTGACACGAGGCTAAGATATACATCTTCTTGATTCAATTGCAATGCGGTACCAGTCATGATTGTACATACAGGGCAGTTACCGCTTCATTACATTCGCACAAAGTACTGCATTGTGGCTAAAGGTATCTGTTGAAAACAATAATGTAACGATGTTTGCTGCTCGTAAATCACTTGCGGGGACGGACAATCGCTGGAACGTAAATCGCGTCATCCGGCCTAACACAGTTTGATTCAATACACATATGCGAAGGTAGCAAACGCTTCATGGATGTCAACTGTTCAGTATATTACATTTGGCGTACATGTAAGCAACATGTAAGCAAGCTTTGTATGCTGCAGTTGAATATTATTCAGCATGACATGCATAAGCAATGTCGAACAAACGTTGCCTCGACATATCTCCACAATCTCATTGAATATAGATTTATTGCAATCTTCTTCGTTAAAATAAATAACTGTGCATTGCCATAATACCATCATAATGAGACTAGAAATGGACCCTAAATAACAAAAAACCCTACTAATTAGGGAATTAAGTACGTAACGTATGAGCGTGTATGGACCTGATAGGCTTCTTTAAGCCTTGATGGTCTCGCCAGGGGGCTATTCTGATTGATTATGTAGCTATGCTTATCCGCAATCAATGCATTGATGTCAAACAAGCAAATACGTCATTTAAATCAGATTTATACTTCTCATGATGAGCAGGACTGTCCTTGACTTAATTATCTGCAATGATAAAAGCAGCCATCCTGAAGAAACACGCTGTAGGCGCTGTCATGAGCGTATTCACTTTGATCTCCCCGAATCGGCGTGTTAAATGATGCACTTCATTTCAAAAATTGAGAACTTAATGTTTTCCTGTGTAGTTATACATGGCCACATTTATCTGCCAAAGGTTACATTGTACTTTATTCCGGAAGAATATCAAGAGGGCACAAATCAGGTAGAGCAGTTATCATGTAACTACGAAATATACCAGTCCAATACACAGCCTTTGACATACGCATGCCTTCTATAAAAAAACTCCTTTGAGAACTGTCGTAATGTAGGTTATCATTTGTGTACATGGAATTTATGAATTCAAAGGCTTTTATACACAATCATCCACAGTGGTCCATCAGATGACTTATAAGTCGTTATGCATCACACATTATCGATAAGATATTCTCTCGATATAGTTAGTCATTGCAAAACATGGCTTACGAGTATTTTAGCTCGCATAAGGGATACCCATTGAAACATTGGGTTTAGTGACAGCAACTCATTCAATTATATGGCACGAGAAAACATATGCCCTGAACATACGCCTTGATGCTCCTACATTGGAAATTACTGAAATATAATTTTGTTCATTCATCTGCAAAGATAAAACTGTTTGCATGTGCAATACTTTTCATAGTCTTTCTTCAGCGCAAGTGATACACTATTTTGACATGCCAGATCTCTTTCAATCACATATCCAGCACTTATTAAATAAGTTGGCCATCGGATAATGATATGTAGGGACATACCAATGACAACATATTGACGATGTTTGAGGGTAGTAACAAATATGCATCGACCGTTAGAGTGATGCTAAGTAACGCGGTGACAGCCATTTATATGAAAGCATAAGTAAGTATGCATGTATGAATATTTGTACGTACGCGTGTATGTATAAATGAATATATATATCAATATATAGGTGCATATGTATATATATATATAAATATATATATAAATATGTATATATATAAAGGTATATATATATATATATATATATATATATATATATGATTATATATATATGAATATATATATATGTATATATTCATATACATATATATATATATATCGATAACTATATATATAATATATGAATATATATATATGAATGAATATATATATATGAATGATATATATATGTATATTTATGTATAAATATATATATATATATATATATTTATATTATATATATATATATATTATATATATATATATATATATATATATATATAAATATACATCTGTATATATGTATATATACAAGTATAAATACGTGTACACATACATCTATATTTATGTATATATATATATATATATATGCATATATTTATATTATATATATATGTATACATATTTATACATATATATATAAATATACATATATATATTTATGTATATATATATATATATAATATATATACACATATATATATATACATAAATGTATGTATATATATATTATATATATACATGTATATACACACATATATATACATATATATATCGATAAATAATATATATATATATATATATATATATATATATATATATATATATATATATATATATATATATATATATATATATATATATATACATATATTTAAATATGCGTGTGTGTATGTTGTTGTGTGTATGTGTGTGTGCGTTTGTGGGAGTGTATATTTGCTACGTTCTCATATATATGTTTTTATGTATTCTTTTCACTGTATACTGTTGCTCAATATATTCAGTGGGACCATGTAGGATGCAATATACAATATGTCGAAAACATGTTTTGTATTATATATTACGTTCTATCGCATTCGATAGTTTCTAAAGCGACCGCTAGGGAAATACCGCGAGTCGTGAGTAGCTTATATTGCCAGTGTGTGCACAAATACTTGACTGCGCATAGCGGTTTAATGTATGAGTGTGATAACGTTTTTAATCTAAACTTCACGTTGTTTCATCAGTTCGCTGTAAATCTTTTGCGCAAAATCATTTACCGTTTGTATATGACCGGAACCATTGTGAACCGCGTGGTAGGTACTTGTTTGTGAGGGAGCGTGCAATGGTGAACGTAAAAAACGTAAGGTGTTCGCTCAATTATCATCAACAATTACCCTTGTCACAGTGATGTTCACTGTGGTAGAGTTAACATTGGATAGTACACATCACTTGACACAAACCAGCCAATATATACCTCAAACAGCTTAATAGCTAGCATTGCTGTTACTTAATCATTTATATTGATGTCTGACGCTTGTTTTTATGCACACGCCGGTGAAGCGGAAACGTTGGGCAATGCGTCAACTATTGAAAGGATTAGTGAAATTGTGTAACTGCCGCACAAAATAACCAATATTGACAACCCATTTGTAAATTAATAAGCATTTTCTTTTTCAGTGAATGTTTGGTCTTGAATAATGCAGGTATCGATGGTTTTATTGGTGGTACAATGGCTGATAATAATTACCCTATAAGCCAACTGCGATAAACGTTGACTGACGTTAGCTGGATTCTGCGCATGCACTATCGACCACGCCTGCATTTTGGGAAACATCAATATCGCAAGATGATGAAATTTGCCAGAAGATATACAATTTTATTACCTCAAACTGCATGTGTAGTTATGTTTTTATTAATTCCATATCCAGCAATCACACAACATATTATGATTCCCATATCACTTCTGCCACCGCAAATAATGCTGATATAAGAACTTATTTCTCATCGATGGATTATTTCTTATCGATAGTATCCAAGGGGAACCGGAGGCTGTCGTCGTTGTGACGATGTCAAATGTTTGGAAATCATTTGTAAGATCATTCCAATGATAAAAACGATCGTCATCTTGCAGATACAGGTTTATCGAACGTTTGGTGGGCTCTGTTGCTGACGACTAAAGCTGCAGCAAAGGGGCTACGTTGGTTTACCTGATCAAAGCCATATCTTAGTCTTGGATGTTTATGAAAATCAACCTACGAAACAAACGATGAAACACATGAACATCCAGATGTTATGAAGTAATTTGATAAGTTCAGAACATCATTTTTTATTAACATGACGTATGTAAAGCGGAAAACACCGGGGCAATGTGCATACTTGTCAAAATAATGCAATTTGGACGTTGCGGTTGAACGTCCAATTATCTGACAACATCACGAGGTTGATGATAAAAGCGATTGTGTAGAGTTAAGGATGATTGTGATGCATTGGAATACTCCCAAAATAAACATATTCTGCGCATGTGTTACTAAAACTCAACAAAGCAGGGTGCGATAAACGTTTATTTGTAACTGATTAAAGCCATTGGGTACAGTCTTCGGCAACAGATGAGGAAACAGGTTCGATGCAAGATGATGAGGATCAGAAGATATACGCCACACAACATGTTTGGTAAAAAACTGATTCATCGCATTAAACTTTATTAGGCATGGACGATGTTACCATTCTGAAATGAGTTAAGTTGTCACAAGGCTGTGTTATATTCATATCACACTCTCTCTCCACAAATAATTGATATGACGAATTATTTCTCATCGATGATTGTGATGCTCTTTCGAACAGTAATCCAAGGGGAACCGGAGCGCCCAAGTTGAAACACAAACTCTCATTCCAAGACAGGGCAAAAATCATACGTAATCATGACTGTGGATGAAAAACGATCGTCATAGTTGCAGATACAGGTTTATCGAATCAATTGGTGGGCTTGTTGCTGACGACTATCCAGTTGGGTACTGCAGCAAAGGGCTACGTGTTGTTTTACCTGATCAAATGCCATATCATTAGTCTTGGATGTTTAGGTGACAGGCTTCAACCTACGATTGCACTACACTCATCCAATCACATTAAAGGAGTAATTCGGTACCTAAAATGATCAAACACATTAACATGACTGTGTATGGGTCCCGGGAAACACCACTGCAATGTGCATAAGTTGTCAAAATAATTGTTATATTGCGGTTGTACGTCTCTCTCAACAACGAGGTGATATCGCGATTGTGATAGATGAGGATGATTGTGATGCTTGGACAGCTCCCCTTGAGTTTCTGCGCCCAAGTTGCACAAACTCGTTTCCCAGACAGGGCGGAGAATCACACGCCACTGGGACGAGGGTACAGCACGGTACTATTGAGCTACAGGGTCGAGTGCATCCCCTTTCAGAGATGGGACTGCCATTCAACGTGATCATCCACGTCGCGGGGAACCAGTCAGGGTATCGAACTCACACATTGTGTCTGGTGAAGGCAATGATTATACCAATCAATTAATCTTTATGTGGCAATGTTGCACCGCACTAGCGATATGAAGTCGCTAGAGTCATGTAATTCCTTGACATTATCTAACGTTAATGTAATCCCCTCCTCCTACGCCATATATCGCATCTGGTCTGTCTCTCCAAAGCGGATTACTTGTCACCGTAGTTGCAGCTTTTCATAATTATAACCTTCACCTTGTGCATCGCCTTAGCATGCCTTATAGCATTTGCTTATACGACTTTAAAGTATTCTTGACATGTCTGACTTAAATGTACGTTTGCATAGGTCTTGGATATAAGTTAGCGAGATTACAATAAAAGCCATTGCCAATATATTCAAACTCTCTTGGGTCTTCACAGCATTCATTCAGATTCATGTTTAAAGCCAACACTGATTGCCTTATGAGCTCATGCCATTCCTTAATTATGTGCAACTCCCTGAATGAGTGAATCGGCAACTTCAAAACAGCGGACTCGAGAGTCATGCAACGTTAGAAATTGACCAATTATTCAACGTCTGGATGATACTAAATAATGTCTTTCATCGTTGGGAATTATCTAGGATGTTAATGTGTTGGAATCATCATAATGTAAAAATGTTTTGACACACAATTTTTGGCCCGAATCTTTTCTAATCTTGTCTTCGATTGCGGTTTGTTCTGCGCAGAAGCTGCGATTACAATTGTGCCCATTCATAATGAATCCGCCGTCTATACGTTTTCTCGAAATCTGAGAATACCACTGGTTGATTGACTGCAGCCACGCTTTATGGTGGTCTTGCGTTAATCACTCTCGATAATTATCTCAATAAAAGGTATGATATTTCTTATAAATTGTGAAATAGACACAGACATCTTAGAACTGATGTCACAAAAGACGGACCATTATTTTGCAACAAGGCACTATCATTTACGGTAATTACCACAAGCGAAATAGGAAAATGAGGTGGAATCCGAAATACAAGCGAACATGCTTGGCACACAGTCACCTATGGTCTGTCATTGATTGTGTTCCTTACGGCATCACACAATCAACCCTTATAACGACGGATTCACTGATATGGTACGCGACAAAACTGCACAATATGCCGATCCAAGCCATGTTACTTACAACAGCTGAAGGGCAACCATCAATCTCAAAATTACATACGGGCATGGTGCTAAGCCTGAGCAACGCGTCAGCGATAATTAACAGAACAAATAACGCAATAAGTCTATATTCACTGTCAACAGCCTACGTTCACAAGGTTGCAAAAGTAATTAACATTTTGTAAGTCAACCAAGGGTACCTCATTAACTGATTGGTAATATTCTCGATAAGTTGTTTTGCGAAGGCTGCATGGTACATTAGTCGATTGCCTTATTGGATAATGCTCTACTTGTGCTACATGCTCAGTAGATAGACTATTTGTTTCAAAAAACCATGACGTAAACAAAATAACCGTTATTGATATAAAACATCTCGGTTAGCGCAACTCAGTTTGTGATAGTTTTGCCAGTAGTCTAAATCCATTATGGACTGATACTGACTGTAAGACGCGCTGTAAATGGCGATCGTGATTTTATTAACAATGTTGTTATATGATTATCATGGCTATTTATGTATTGTCATTAGTCTAGCCGTAAGCATTACAACATTTAACAACTTGTGTTTTTGAAGATGGTTTGGTGGAGCGGTGACATGCACCAGGTCCAAAATGTCGAATTTTGATTACTTACCTGATTGGGAAAGCTTTCTCGGTTACGCAGTTATTCCATAAAACCGTACATTTTTCTTCGTGTTCTCATGTATGATGTTCTCATTATACTGTAACCATGTCAGCTTTATGTTCATTTCTGCTTCTCTAGTACTGGGTTGTATGTGATATTACGTGGTGTCCATTGGCTGATCGCACAAAATAGAGCAAACGAAGAAATTCCTGTTTGATAGCATCAGTGTAAATATCTGTTATTTTACAATTATCCATTAAATACTTCATGACAGGAAAATTCAACGAAACACAATAAATACGCGTTATAAGTTTTTAGGAGTATCCGTTGATGCATATTTCATTGATCCGTATGGAATTCCAAACGCTAATCACACATTGTATGCAACAGATCAATCGCCTTGTTTTACCGAGAGACTCGTCCTTCGTCTTATTATGCAATGCTACAATTGTTGCTTTGACGATGGCAGATAGGGTACATTTGCCCTCACCTCCCTACGTCTATATTGATTCATCACGAGCTTGCTTTACAAAGAACATCACCCAATTTACAGACTCTTAGGTATTACAGATGGACAGTTGCCAATATTTAACATTCAATATCTTATTTGCGATACCATTCATAGCATATCGATATTTGCTCCAGAGAAGGTTGTTGCTTTCCCTGTTCAACGGTTGGAGTAGCCTTTCGCGGAATCAATAAACAGAATAATCCCAAATTATGAATGTGCACCAACAGCTGCCAGAATGTCCGGCAACCCTGTACCCATCAAGCCTCTCTTTGTTCTTAACTGACCTATAAATTACATTTCCTGATTTTATCATTTGCCCAAGCACAGTTTCATTACGACGTGAAAGGGGTGACCCATGGGTATATCACACGAGGAGAGCATCAATTCCACAGGCCTTGGTGTGGTGTGACGGCCGCGTTTATAGCAATATGGTAATAACGCCATCAACTCTGATCCTATCCTGCTCTATAACGACACATAACGATTCAAGTGTGTATACGTGCAAGGTTCGTATAATGCTGATCATGATCATTTGAAAGCCATGGATGTATTTTATATCATGCATGTAAATCAAAGTATGTGAATCTGCGGACAGTATATGAAGATATTATCGCTTGCCTGTTTACCGTTGTGTGGACATCATAACGTATGCAGGATGAAAGAGATACACAGGAAAGCCCATGTAAATGCGAAATGAAAACTCTCGTTGTTCACATAACTGTTAGGTTCCGCGCTCATATGAAGAACTCTCTGCGTACCAAGTATCACTACTTTCTATTCACGTCTCAAACATCGCCGTCCTTCATCATGCAGTTGCATGCCATCCAAGTACACATGCATTAGCTGACGAATAAATGTTAACGAAACATGGAATGATGCTGTATGCAAGAAACGCATACATCCAATTAATAGAGCATTAGTATTCCAGCGTATTAATTAATCCAATGTGCACTTTTACCCTCTATATGATGTTTTTATAGGCCGCAAAACACTAGCCTTTGTCAAGCCATTATTTGTAATCGTACACCTACAGGTGCGGCATCGAGTAAATCATTTCATCTTCTAAAGATTATCTTAAATACCAGAGTAAATGAAAACGCGGTATTTGCAACATAGGTTATAAGGAAGCTTCTATCGTCAGATTATGTAAGCTTGTGTAAAATTACCATGTGACACAGGGGTCATCTTGCATCTTTCCAAACTGAATCACCGAATCTGTGAAATTTGTTCCAAGGTAGGTACAGCATCGTGCATGAGATTGGCATATTACGTGAATTGCATTAAATCATGCTCTATGGGACCTGGACGAGTTAATAATGATCTCGATTGCGGTAGCATTACAGAAAGTTGCAATTGATGCGTTGATGAGGTGATGAGCCAGAGACAATAGAATGTATTGGTATCCCGTGATACTGATCATGTGAGCAAATAAAGAAGAAATCACCGTCAATGTTCCTTAGATAACTCATACTTAATGACCAGACGTGTCTTTTCCAATGCATGTATCATTGTTGGGTTAGCTCAATAAATCATGGTTCACATATTGGCATGGCTAATAAGCTTGGTTGGCTGACCTGGTAGCTGCAGATCGTGTCAAATTTGAAGCGTATTCAGGCCAAATTTCTTCTTTCAAACCTTACAAAAATATTTGACGTGAAGGATGAACTTTCTGTGGCCTTACGCATGAGGCAGGTTACAGAATAGAGATTAGATACATCTTTGGTATTTGGTAGCTTGATGCTATCGCTCGGAAGCAGCTTTTTAAAATGAATGAGCCCCACCTTTAGGGCTGACTGTAGCTGCATGAGTCTATCCGCGTGAGGAAATTACTTGTTGCATGCCCCTTCGAGGAATGGAATCGCTTTGGCATTTGCCTTATATCTATTTATTCACGATTATTTCTTATGGTGTTTGATCTAAAGCATACATTAGTACAATAGTGATTGGTATCAAATTTATATAGTATTAATTTTGAAAAAAAGTAGACAGAAGGATGTTGTGACACAAACTTCTTTGTTACGTAGCAACTTTCAACGGAACTGTTACCGTTGGGAACGTGCGTTACACCAACCATTATATTAGGTCAAATTCATAGAGGCACAGCGAGAATATCGATTACTGTCGCTTTCTATAGTACAGACATGTTCCGGGCAGTGGGAGATCGAAATAAAACGTGACGAGAACAATTCACCGTGGTGCAAGCCACAGCTGTGCATTGAGTTTCCGGGTGGTTGAGCAACTGATTGCTCGAGACGAAAGCGTCTAATTACTTTCCAATGGGTACCATATGTGTTAAGTTAATATAAGTTAATTATGATTACGGAGTATATCAAACTTTAAGCGTTGTTGCGAACTTTGCACGGAGTTGTTTGCTTCTCAGATGTTACTATTAGGGTTTGGCTTATGTAGACAAGTTGCTTGCAGTCTTTACAGATAACGATATCTAAATGAGCTCTTGTACTGGTAATTTGTGACCGAATTGTATGCAGCGGCGCATGAAAAGATGATCCCAAGATACTCTCGATGGCGATACTTTGATGGTGAAACCCTAATAGTGGGTATAGACCAACGATGTTACAGGGTTTGCCAATAGTCTTTACAGATACGATATCTAAATAGCTCTTTCTGGTAATTTGGACCGAATTGTATAGTGAATCGGGGTATCCACAGTGCCAATAGTCAGTCCACAGTGTCAGTCCATTAACTGATTGATAAAACTTATCTTTGGGTCGTTAGGGAAACGATGTACGGCGCATTAGTTGATTGCCTCTCACATTTAATGCGCTATTCGTGGCTTCACATGCTTCGTTAGTATTTCATGCTCAATACATAGGCATTGTGCCAGATAATCCATTCCGCGAGAAGTGACCATTATGGTGGTTAGATCACTTGCTCAACGCTCAAACGATTGAACTTTACCCACCTGAAGGTTTGGCCTTGCAGTTCTGCGTGATAACAAAAAAAATGTATTTGCAGTGGGTTCATGGTACATTACCAACTTCTCAAGGCGTCGGTTATAGCTTCTGCTGTTCTGAAGCACTCGTCAACGCTCTTCACATTGCTATTCATTTAGTGTGGTTGTAACTTATAATATCAGTGACTGCATAGCATACAAATTGTACTCGCTTTCACCCGCATGTATATACCCTGGATGTTTAAATTAGCTATCAAGCATACATCCGGACGGGCTTGGTTCTACAAAACTGATTAAGTATGTACCAAAGGCAAGAAAGTATGCTATGATTGGCTTAAAAACGAAGTCGCCCGATTGCGTGTAGAGCATTGTTTCAAAACATTGCCTCGATTTACAGCACTCGATGAAGGCATCAAACAGTTATAGAATGCTATAAAAGACCCTTTCTCTGGTAGATTTGTCAGTACTAAACTATTCTATACATGCAGGGGTTTGACTTTAATATAACGTTGCATGCATTATCAGACCAAATATCAAACGTTTATGAATTGATATTGTGCTTGGGTTTATTCACAATTCAACGATTAACTGATTAATCGTTTTGTCATTCATTGAGAGGTTGATGATCCTGTAGTGCTGAAATACTACACTGACATCGACCTTCTAGGATATATTCACAATTGCTACAATGGTGCATTTAAAAACAGGAGGAATTGTCTTTGACAAATACCCCTTTGAAAATTCTCGCAAGTAATAACATGTTAAGAACGGAATGCAAATCGCATTGTTATTGGAGATATTTATGTTCATATGCATCATGATGTGATTTCGTATGACGCAGCGGCATTAGGGTAATGATAGATCCGAACACATTAGCTATATAGGTCGGCATTCTTTTGGTCTTACCGGCTTGTCTTAGCTGTTATTGCTCCAAAGTGTAGTCTACGTAGAATGTAACTGGTGCTGCCAAGTTCTTAGAAGTTACTGTCCAGGCACATTTATAATACATGCCTCCGAATGGTTAAAATATAGGGCGCCGCTCGCCCGATAGCAAACAATCGGCGTACCGACATGTACACCCTCAGTGTCTCATAGCGCCTCACTCAGTAACTTGGAGGGCAGCCTGTGGTTGAATAAAGATATAAACAATTCAACTGTACTTATAAAACAACCTTATGGGAAATGGATATGCACATCGACATTGTTCTCCGCCATTTGAAAAGAAGCGGATGCAAATCGGGTTTGCCTAGGTTGTTCTTCGCCGACGTACCATGACATAGACGCACACGATTTACAGACCTCACAGCTTAGTATCCATGATATGAAGTGTAAGTAAAGCAGTGCTACAATTGGGTTTAACCTTCGAATAAGTCACAAATCTGTTGCCCAACAGATCCTGCGTCAGCCGCTTCAGCCCTACCAGCTTTGTGATCTTATAATGCTACGTGTTACAAAAAAGCGAAGTAAACTGGCAAGTTTATCATATACAAATCCCCCCGTTTAGACGCATGACCAAGGAGCTATCTGATATTTGATGGCCCAGTTGAAAACTATAAAGCCCTCGGAGAGGCGAGAGACCTCTGGCGTCTATATTATAGGGCTCATTTCGTTTCACTCCCGCAGAGGGTGGCAAAATGGACATATATTTTAATAGATATAAGGCGCGGTCACTAGCAGAATAGCAATAATGACGCATTGCCGTCGCCTAAAGTTTATACAGTAACAAGGTCAAATGATAATGCAATATTCGTGTACAAGGATTATATGCAAGCGATAGTGTACGCTTGGTCTCAAAAGACGTAATTCGTCATATGGTTGAATTCATTTTTACTAGCAAATCTCGTTGGCCAAGTAAAACCTTTTGATTACCATAAGTGGATAGGAAAGGGTATAACGCTGAAATAAGTAAGTGGAATGTGGCTGGTTATTGGGTTTGGCAAAGTGGAGCAGGCAGATGTTTGGCATGCTAAGGTGACCCAAAGCTCTCGATTCTCGCCAAAAAGCTTCTAAGCTTCTGGTCGCTCGATGTAGGTATATCGCGCGTGGTATGATGATACGGTCGGTAGCTTATATATATATATATATATATATATATATATATATATATATATATATATATATATATATATATATATATATATATATATATATATATATATATATATATATATATATATATATATATATATATATATGTATATATATATATATATATATATATCTTTATATATGCACATAGAAATATGTTTATATATATATATATATATATATGTATATCTATATGTTTATATATACTTACGCACATATATAAATATATATAAATCGATATATATATTTATGCATTTATATGTATCGTTACATATATATGTATTTATAAATACCTATATATGCATATATATATATTTATATGTAAATGTATATATCAACTTATATATATGTATAGATATGTGTACTATATATAAATATATATGTATATATATATATATATATATATATAAATTTATTTGTAAGACGTGTAGCGGTAAGGACCTACACGCCATGATGCACTTCTGTCAGGACGTGCTGTACTTTACTGAGCTCAGCTTTGGAATCAGACTCCACATGGCACCATCTTTCTGCAGGTAGGCCAAGTCGTGGTGTACAATGTACTGTATTGCATTGCAAGCGATTTGCGAGTTAGATTGGCGTCAACAGGTCAAGGACGACCGCGGAAGGAAGTACGTACCTCAAACAAAGTACGTACTTCGTTCCCAGTACGGCGCAATTGGTTTGAAGTATGCATACAAAAACATTAATTTTCTCAATAATTTTTTAAATTGTGACATCATTTACTGAGATTTGGTTGTGTAAAATCATGAAAACCCCCTTAGTTGTCACAGCCTCGATTTGGGACTATATTTAGCGTTGCACGTGTACGAGAAGGCTTTTCTACGCGTTTTCAAACATTAGTAGGACGGCCATCGCGTGTCTTTCCCGAAGATTGATGAGGCAAGAATCATTTTTGAATCAGTTTGGCAAAGTAAAGAACTTACTTTTTGCGGAGCATAGATTGTCTAGATTATATATCACACCCCATGTCAATCCATTTGCACACCTGATATTTTTGTACTCCAATCGAAGTACGCCGTACCACGATTGTTTCATATTTCGCTTGTTGTCCACCCGCGTCTGATTGAGAGCGTTCATATACGTGTTCAGTTGTGTTCAAAAATGAATGTTCTTCTCAAATAGAACAACAAAGCAGCCAGGTGTTTGATATTGAACAGAATGCCCCCAAAAACACCACAACAGTAAGTTTTCATACTTTTTGTTTCATAGTTAAGTATGTGTCGGTTGGAAAATGATGCGACGACAACAAATGGGGAGAATAAAACGCTGTGTGATCGCTTGCTATGCAGTGCTTGTAGGATAATGAGTATCAGGTTCACAATTTACTATCCCCAATGCTACGACAGCAGGCTACACCCTTTGTGCCACATAATCAGCCAAGTGTGCATCTGAGTTGAGCACTGTTTATTCACTACTCCACTCTTAGCTAAGCGGGAGAGTTAGATGCAGACCCAGAGGTCGCCCATCCGCGTGTCAGGGCAAGTACCAGGGTTGACGTGCTCCCGTAACAGCACACGAAAGTGGGCGGCCAGCATTTTGTCGTTATTGAGCACGTATTCGACAGTCTCCCGAATGCAGCTGATCTATAGCCGCAGATGTGAACAATGCGGCCTCTGTGTGACCGACGAGAGCACGATCTAACGTTTAACGACTACAGCCACGCCATCCACGCGAACTGGTGGCGCCAGTTATTCTGTATAAAAACGAGTCCTGCACATCAGGAGTTACACATACAGCAAGAGCAATTCACTGTAGAACAATCGAGGGTGTTTCCAACCAGGTGTGCGCGCCTACGAGATGTGTTCTGCGGGTCATTTGTTGCCACCTGCAGACGTGACCCAGCTGTGAAAGACCTGTACTTGACGAACGTACCAGCAAGTGAACCATGTTTTTCGACTTGCGCATGGACGACATCGCCAGCCTCGTCACTGTGCAGCTAACACGTTGAAATGGTCAGTGCTTTATAGTAACAGTACGTGATTAGTTTGACATTGAAGATGATGCGGCCTACTAAGTAAGCTTCTAGTTTACCTGCCTCACTCATTACCTGCACCCAGTGTGACATAGGTACCTCTGTATATATATATATATATATATATATATATATATATAGAGAGAGATAGAGATATATATATATATATATATATATATATATATATATATATATATATATATATATATATATATATATATATATATATATATATATATATATATATATTTATATGTGTATATATACATATGTATATATATATATATATGTATATATATATGTATATATATATGTATATATATATATATACATATAAATATATATATATACATATATGTATTTTGGCACGAACGCGACCTTTGGTGGACAAACGCCAACCTTTCGTAGACTTGGGTCCAAGAAAGGATATACGCTATGTCCACATAAAGTCAAAGCACATTTGCGACTATGTTGGACATGCAGTAAAAAAAACATTTTGGGACATTGGAGGCGACAAAACATGTATTCAATACGATGATCATTTCTTGTTTTCTGTTGATCTGTCTGTAAGTAACATATTTTTTATTTTCATTGTTTTGTTAAACTTATATATTTTGTGTACCAAAAAGGTGTTCCAAAATAGTTCGGGTATTAGGGACACGTAAAAAACCAACTATTTTGGAACTTAGCAATAAACCAACCATTTTGGGACATAACAAATTATCAACCATTTTTCTCATCAAATAGTAAAAATAATCTCGACCTGCAACGCAACTTCGTCTAAAAAAACGCGAGGAATTAAACGAATTATCCAACCTGCCTAAGTATTTTGGTTTGTCCTGACGAATATATATCTGTCTCCAGCTCGTTGGAAAAGGCCGAAACCAAATATATTTGTTTTTTATTCCCTCTATCGAATGTCACGTAGATAGGATATATTCATGTAGAAAGTAATTCTAAACAATATAGCAGAAGTTGGGATAATGATATATCGGATAATAAAGGGAAACAAGCTGTTGAAGGCAGAGTACCAAAAAGGTCGTCAGTTCAATAAATGGAATTTTTCAAACGCCCCTAACCAATTCCTGCGCGATGCATGAGCCAAAACCTTGCAATGGATAAAAGTGAATAGAGATAATGTTCAATGTAACATCACTTTTGAATAAAAAATTGTACAATAAAGCACTCAAAAGGGTCTTGACTTTTTTGGAAGTCATGTCGTGTGCCAAGATGTGACTTTGTTCCAAAAAGGATGGTCGATTGTCTCAAAACGGTTGCATTCGTATATATATATATATATATATATATATATATATATATATATATATATATATATATATATATATATATATATATATATATATATATATAATATATATATATATATATATATATATATATATATATATATATATATACTATATATATATATATATATATATATATATATATATATATATATATATATATATATATATATATATATATATGCATATATATATATATATATATATATATATATATATATATATATCTATATATATATATCTATATCTATATATATATATATATATATATATATATATATATATATATATATATATATTGACAGTATATTAAGTATATATGTTTTGCACTTTCATTTTGTCCATGGAATGGTTACCACCAAAAGCACACGGTTAGCGGGGTCAAGCTTCGTTGCGCCGAGATCGAGCGACTTGGGGATTGTATGCTTGGCATTGGGAGCCGAGCTTCTGTAGCATACCCCGCATGCGAATAACCTAACCTGCCAAAGCCCCCATCCAACTAACCCATCGCATTCCTGTTCCTCACCTACGCGTTATCTCTCCATCCTGTACTTGGCCAGCATGATGCGCTAACAAGAATGAAATCGATCACAAAAGAACACAGCTCTTTATGTACCAAGCTTGTACTATCGTTCCGCGATAAACTGTTTTTTTTTACACTCGGCCTGACGGCTTATGCGCATGGAATTTGTCACGGTTATAGCCAGCAACGACTTGCAAACCTCCATTATCAGCTGTACTGTATTGATGTACCGGTGCATGCCGTTTAGCAACCAATCACACGTCAGATGCCGACGGCGATTGCAGCGGGGAGGCGCCGGGATACGGCGCACGCCACCTGACAATGCCTTGAGGTCAACGCGTGCAGCTTCGTTCCATTATTATCAATGGTGGGAAGCGCAAACAAATTTTGACTGCAAACCATTATTCCGCATATCCACCGGCGATCTCGAGGGGCCCAAACTCGGAAACTTGGGTTCCCGTAGTCGGAAACTTAGGTTCCCGAGAACTCTGCGTGCATTTCCAGCACCACTTCCGATTTCGTTCATGGCTGACTGAGAGAAGTCTAGCACAACTGAATATAAAATCATTATAAAAGCCTTCTGCATACACATTGTTTGGCCAAGTATAGTTTGTCGTCTCTAGTAGGTGTTCGTTCTTGCAGGATGCACTAGTCAGGAAAATATTTGCTGAGTTCATCAATAGATTGGAAACATCCAAGATTCGTGTGTGGTCTAAGTACACAATGAGCGTAGCTCTTTGTGGTCGTTTATCAAATCAATAAGCTAGAAAGCCCAACATCCGGTAAACATTTAAAAATATTTTTAATACAATGAAAATCAGTACCATTTTATGACTGTGTAGCTTCGAATTTCTGTATTAGTTTCTTACACATAATGTTTGAGTTCGCAATAATTGGCTTGCCTTACGAGGTAAGAAATGCTAGAGATGATCAAGAATATCAGTATTCCAAGGTTCCTTGTCTGCAAAAAACCTTTGGAAGCTGCGTTCGATGGTCTTTATCAAAAGCGTGCCTCGCACAATGTACCTTAATACCCGAAAAACATCAACGATTAGTGGGGCTTGCAGCAAGTCAGTGCGAGTAATATGTCTCCCATTGATGGCGAGTTATAGTTAACTAGGCCGCTGAGGCATTGGGCGTCGGTAATAGCTTATGCTGTTCAGAAGCACTCGTCAACGCTCTTCACATTGCTATTCATTTAGTGTGGTTGTAACTTATAATATCAGTGTCTGCATAGCATACAAATTGTACTCGCTTTCACCCGCATGTGTATAACCTGGATGTTTGAATTAGCTATCAAGCATTCATCCGGACGGGCTTGGTTCTACAAAACTGATTAAGTATGTACCAAAGGCATGAAAGTATGCTATGATTGGCTTAAAAACGAAATCGCCCGATTGCGTGTAGAGCATTGATTCAAAACATTGCCTCGATTTACAGCACTCGATGAAGGCATCAAACAGTTTTAGAATGCTATAAAAGACCCTTTCTCTGGTAGATTTGTCAGTACTTAACTATTCTATACATGCAGGGGTTTGACTTTAATATAACGTTGCATGCATTATCAGACCAAATATCAAACGTTCATGAATTGATATTGTGCTTGGGTTTATTCACAATTCAACGATTAACTGATTAACCGTTTTGTCATTCATTGAGAGGTTGATGATCCTGTAGTGCTGAAATACTACACTGACATCGACCTTCCATGGTATCATCACAATTGCAACATTGGTGCATTTAAAAACAGGAGGCGTTTTCCTTGACAAATATCCCTTTGATAGTTCTAGCGATTAATAACATGTTAAGAACGGAATACAAATCTCATTGTTATTGGAGATATTTATGTTTATATGCAGCATGATGAGTTTTCTTATGACGGCGTTAGGGTAATTATATAACCGAATACATTAGCTACATAGGTCGGTGTTCTTTTGGTCTTACAAGCTTGTCTAAGTTTGTATTGCTCTAAAGTGTAGTCTACGTAGAATGTAACTGGTGCTGCCAAGTTCTTAGAAGTAACTGTCCAGGCACACTGATACTACATGCCTTGGAATGGCAAAAATATAGTGCGCCGCTTGCCCGATAGCAAACAATCGGCGTACCGACATGTACACCCCTAGTGTCTCATAGCGCCTCACTCAGTAACTTGGAGGGCAGCCTGTGGTTGAATAAAGATATAAACAATTCAACTGTACCTGATAACAGCCGTATGGGAAATGGTTATGCAAAACGAAAATGTTCTCCCCTTTAGAAGAGAGGCTGATGCAAATCGGGTTTGCCTAGTTTGTTCTTCGCCGACGTACCATGGCATGGCTACACATGATTTACAGACCTCACAGCTTAGTATCAATGATATGAAGTGTGAGTAAAGCAGTGCTACAATTGGGTTTAACCTTTGGACAGGTCACAAATCTGCTGCCCAACACCTCAACGAGCAGGTTGCTGGTCGACACGTCCTGGCTAGCAACACGTTTTACTTAAAGGTTAACGACGGCTCCTTAGAACCACGAGCTAAGGTCCAATCCAATGTTTGCTAGCCCAAGTCATGTGCCGTTCAACCCTATACCTACTTTGTAACATAAGAGAACAAATATATCTTCATGGGAGAATCATGTATGTATAAGTATATATCTAATTAAATATATATATATATATATATATATATATATATATATATATATATATATATATATATATATATATATATATATATATATATATCTAAATATATGAATATATATATATACCTATATATATATATATAAATATTTTTATGCCTAGTATGTATGTATATATATATATATATATATATATATATATATATATATATACATGTACAAATATGTGTGTGTGTGTTTACTATTCGCATATATGATATAAATATATATATATATATATATATATTTGTATACATCTAATTATATATGTATATATATATACATATATTAATATATAAATATATATATATATACCTCCTATATATATAAATATATTTATAAATATATGTATATATATATATATATATATATATATATATATATATATATATATACATATATATATGTGTGTGTGTTCACTATTTACATATATATGAATATAGATATATATATATATATTTGTAGATACATATATAAATATATATATATACATATATATATATATATATATATATATATATATATATATATATATATATGTATATATATATTTATATATATTTATATATATCGACTGGAGGATTATATGCTTGACACTGGAAGCCGAGCTTCTGCAGTCAACCCCGCATGCATATGACCTATCCTACCCAAGACAAGACCCCTACAACTAAGCCACCGCATTCCTGTTCCTCAGTTCAGCGTTCAGATGGATATCTGGACCGATTGGAAACTGTTATTCTTCCTGAATTAGATATTAAACACTTATATATCTATGTGATGCAAACGCCCTTCGAGCGACCAGCGAGCGTCCGTCGAATCACCCCAAGAACTATGTTAGCCTTTACTGCAGCTGCACTGCATTGGTAGCATGATCTAAATAACTCATCAATTATGCCTCGTGAATTCCTTTACTCCCACACATCATCTAGAGTAGAATCACCAGTTGTGTTTAGGTTAAAAAGCAGCGGATGGTGATTGGTTTGTTGCTGACCATATATAGCCCTGAAATTTTTCATCGCTCTTATTTATAGGATGCAAAATAAATAACCAGCGTCAGTGGTAGCAAATCCGTCCGTTTAGAGCTTCAAACCTTATTTTTGCATTGGGGGATTACAATACAAGATGTCTGATTTAAGATGAGCGTTTGCTGAGCCGGACATTTTGCAACCAGGTTTTATTTGGTGACAGATAAGTTATAGAGCGGTAAATACGTAGCCAGGTAGGTATAGGTATAGGGGATGGTAAGTAGTAACCACAGTCAAAGAGGGAGTACTGACTTCAGAGAAAAAGGTGGTGAGCGGACTGTTGAAGGTCTAAGGTCTCACAAATGTAGAGGGCCAAATGTTCGTTATAATTACCCTTTTTGTATAAGACGGACCGAATGGTAGATCCACGCTATAGCAGACATTGATTTAGGTCGGAAAAGCTTCTGAGAAACCAGGTAGAGAACAACAGCAAACGTGTACTACTATTTATCGTTATCTTACATATCTTCTGTACAACTGCATTTTATAGCTAGAGCTTGAATCTGGGGCGACAACAGCATGAAAATGACGGGTTCTTGGCTCAGTTTTCTGATTGTCCCGATTACTATGTAAACTACCAGATAAATGCACACATTCCATATGACGTTGCATCCTACTATGGAGATGTAATCAGAATGTGAATAAGGTGGCCTATTAGACAAGTAATTCATATTGCTTGCCTCCACAGTCAGTAAGGTCTGCAAAAAGCAATTCAAAGTGACGTTATTATCAATGCCCTGCAATCCTTCCTAATTAGTTTTTAAGATATTCGAGATATAACATGATTCCCTAGTATTATTGAGCGTTTGTAGTAAACCTTTATTTAATCGAAGTCACATAACTAAACCTTTATTTAATCGAAGGAACAATATTTCGATGGTACATCATCCGCATTCTTTAACATGGTAGAGGGAGGTGGCGATTTAGAACATTCATGCGTGTAACATATCGATGATGATTAAACATAAAATATAAAAAAGCACAAACCCCATTAAGCCACATAATATCATGTTAGTGCTACCAAATACATCAAAGCAGCTCTGTTTACAAGCATAGGGTGTGAAATGATACATATCATTGACATAAATTGGAACTACCGCAAGAGCCGCAGACTAGGTGGATGCGAAATTGGCTGGTACCGAGTGGAGGAGCGCTGTGCTTATCCAATCAATTATCGAGATCAGCAATTGTACAAGGCCTTGATGTAGCCCGTGAAAGGGAGTACCGGGCGCATGCATATGACCTTAATGTAACATATCAAAAAAATTTGGCGAGCTCATTGCTGGCAATAATGTTCAAAAACATATGAAACATTACCACATCTATGCGCAATTGATATATATTCATGCATTGTGAATATTATGAAAGGAATATGCGTGTCTTAATGTAAATAAAGGTATTAAAAGGCGCTTGCACTACGGCAGCAGCCATCACAATTATACATTTGCAGCATAGCGGCTTTACG
Source organism: Urechis unicinctus (assembly GCA_034190875.2). Taxonomy (NCBI): domain Eukaryota; kingdom Metazoa; phylum Annelida; class Polychaeta; order Xenopneusta; family Urechidae; genus Urechis; species Urechis unicinctus. Next base: position 7,556,433 of record CM067349.1, read on the forward strand.
CTTATTATCTTACCCATATATATTTATTTATTTTAAATCGTATGCATTGTTTAATTGTACAATCCACGAGTACCTCAGCTGGATGGCTTAGCCAACAAAACGGCCGACCGCTCCTTTATGCTCAGCAATTGATAGATCCGATGATAAAAAAACCCATGTAGGATGCCCATAGCAGGATTCGGCCAAGATAATGTTTGACGCATACTATTTGGGATGGTATGGAATTCATCGAAATAGGTTGTCTACCAACGCGAAGCGAACGGGCAAACGGTGGTTATGGCCGTCAAGGAGCCTTATCGCAGCCATCAGAGCACATAAAGTCCGAGGACGCGGGTTTATACATTCCTTAATTCATGGTTTGTAGCGGTGCTTTTAGTTTCTCGTTGTCTCGGTATATTCGACAAGACACCTGGATGATACATCGCTGTTTCAGTAACAAACAAACCAAAGCGATTGAAAATAATATTGCCGGTATCCTAGGAACTGTAAGATCCAAGACATTTCTTTCGTTTATGCACAACTAGCCAACTCATGCTAAATGACGTCAACATCAAAACGTAATGAGGTGACCTTAAGCGGTGTAATAATATATAGGCATCGTTCCATTAAATAATTACTACTATTCACAGAGCAGTGTTTATTTGCAAAGTTAAGTTTAGTGTGATCATAAACTGCAGCACGAAATAATACCTGCAATCAAAAGACCTATTACTGAATTAATTTGTGTTAGGGACACAAAAGCCAGCACAATCAAAAGAGCACATGTGAGCAAGATATATAGATGGCAGCAGAGCTACGATTATGAAATTTATGAAGAAATGCTTTTAGTCTACTGTACTTAATTTCCCGTTGTGCATTTATTTATATATATATATTTGATTAAGTAAAGAGGCAGTGTTAAAACATGTCGCAGAACTTTAAATAACAGAAAGCATTCACCTTTAAAGGACATAATTTAAACCCACCAGAACTTAATGGCGCTCACGTCATCATTTCTCAATTAAATTCAAAGCTTGGCAATATTGCAGGTCAATGCAGCAAACTATCAAACCTATGATTATGTTGCATCCGACATCTGCAGTCAATACGTGCGAATACAAAGTGTACATGGTTATGGTGTCAAACATACCATATCTTGCTGAGGATGTGCTCCTTTGCCATTGGCCTTAGAGCTCAACCATTAAATCTGTGCATACGGATTGTCGCTGGTTTATTTTGCTGCTGTAAATTGAATTAGAATCCATGTCCATGTATATTAGAATCTATGTCCAACCGGCTGTTGGCAAACTGCTCTTATCTTACTGGCTAACCGATTTGATTTTAATTGTAGTTGCCGGTGATTGCAGCATAAGTTCGCTGGTAATTATTTTGATATCTAGCATTATCAGCGACTGTACCATACCCATTGTGTATGAATTGCTTCCTTACAGACACATATCCCTATCCATTGGCTGTCCAGTACAATAATGTACCGCTAGATTGAAACGTACCGTAGAAAATCTGAACACGGTGATACTGTAAGCCACACATGAATAATAGATGTATTCATTAGAGTGGTAATGAATGTGAACTTATTAATTCTATTCTGCCCTAGTGGGTTCAAAGCATAGTGTTCTTATTTATGTTGACAGTACAATTTAAATTCATTATAAAGGAAACGTGTTTATGTATGATATCGGTCACTGGTTGAGTGTTGTGTTATTATCTATAAGACTCTCATACCTATAACTAAATTGATGCAGTTGGTACAACCAGGTAAATTCTACAATCTTGACAACATGAGATCGTTTTCTAAAACAAGTGAATGTTGTCGTTGATATCTCCTGCTACAACGACAATTTGATACAATATCAGCTATATTTTAGACAATGCCTCTCGTCGAACATTCGGGTTCTCGTTGGAAATTTAATTAAGGCATTCAACCGGGGATTGGCATCGATACCTATGCTACCTACTGAATTCTATAACAAACACACAACGTACTATCATATGTAATCATATACCGGCAAATCAGCAACGTCATGGTCATCAGCATAAAACACCTGACCAGAGAGGTGTGGGACGAGGAACGAATAGGGATGGCTGAGGATTGTGAAATCGGCAAATCTGCGAAGGAGGATGTACACGAAGGTGGCAGTGCACCCACTTAGAGCGTACAAGACCAATAGGAGCGTGCATCTCGTGAATGTTAGCAGCACTTGATTAGAAATGCCAGAGTAGACAGTCGTAAGAAGACAAGGGTTTTTTATTATGATTTGCTTACCAACAACACCACAATGAACGTAACTGGTGACCTTTTTCAGTGCGATATGAATTCCCTAATTAGGAACGACCTGGCAAGTGCACACGCTGAGGTGAGCTTGGGTGTTCAAATTGGAAATGGGGGCTTTATATAACAATGTAATAGATAGCGAGTTCAGTGAACAAGATGTAGCGCAATTTAACCCCGGCGAAATTGTTGATCAGTCAGCGGCGGACGTGCCGAGATAAGTGCATGCGCAGCACCTGGGTCATGAGTTTGGATTCATGTATCCACAAATCAGGAGAAGTGGATATCAAAACAATATACAACAGCAAATACAAGGGGGTCAACTACATGCCACTTGTATTGGTATTAACCAAATGCATCATTAGAGCATTGAAGTACGCTATTGTTTACGGCCTGATTAACCAGTAGTTGAACGCTCAAGACGAGCAACAATAAGGTCATGATTAACGAATCAACATGTACACCCAACAACAATTGTATAATTTGTGTAAGCAGGCAAGTAACTCTCAGAAAGGTTGGGATAGAAAATTAGGTTTATGTTTTGGGTAATAAGTTTAAAGACAGCCTCATTAAGTAATTGAGCAGTCAAAGAGTTTATAGCTACGCTAAGCGGGTTCACCGCTAGTGCCTCTGGGGTGATCGTTTTCCTAATATCATACTTTTCACTGGTAGACCTATCGAAAACCGTACGCCTCTCAAAGCGTCCGCGTTTACTATCCTCGATTGTCATATCCGCGCTGTAGTTAGTGACATCGCATTGTCACCAATCATCAAGAGCGAGGGAACTGGCATTAATATTTATTGGCCTAACATGGCCATGCAAAGTTCTCGAGTAACTAGTACTACCGGTCAAGCATACTACGCTAATTAGCTCTATCAGTCTCTCAGCTGATCAGATGAAATATTTATAGTCTTCACAGCTGTGATGTGTATGACATTTGAATGGTCGTAACATTGGTTGTACCTGAGATAACGACGTGTACGGGTTTCACCGTACATATCCCTTTGATCATCACATTGGTATATAACAAGCCTAAATAACTATAGTTACACGCGAAAAGTAGTCTTATACGATACATAAATAGCCGGAACACATTTAAACTCAATATGGTTATGTTAGCAGGTGAGTTGAAATATTGGACAACTTAATATATAATATTTTGTATTGTTGGTTAAATGGTCTTGTCTATGGTTAAAAATCACATATTAACGCACTTTTAATGAGATAACGATGATGTGAAATCGTCCATTATCAAAGGTGTCAAATGAAGGGCCTAATATCTACACAATTGTTGCTTAATGCAAAGGTTTCAGCTGTTCCGACAAACAATACTAATAATACTAGACGCTGGCTCCATGAAGACGAAAACAAAACAACAAAACCGAAATGCCGCGTGTGATTAGCCCTCGATATTTTAATAGAAAGAATATTCAGAAAGATAAGTGGCATATTCGAAGTATAAGTATTTACCAGCTCATATATTATCAACCAAATTGTATACTATTCTAAGTAGACTTTCGCCGTGCTACGATAAAAACCAGCACTTGTCAGAGTGCATTATATCGTCACGTATTCAACGAAATCGCATGGCCAATATATCAAATGTTGATGGCTAGGGATTTTTTACTATGATGTGAGGTGTCACTACATGAAATGTGCATCCCCAAAAAGCCGCTATATCGACACGCAAGTCCAAGGGAGCCTCTTTATAACATGTCATTATTACATGCATGACCAGTAAATATATCTCCTGCATCAAACATGGATACCGAAACTAGAGCAAGCGTACATAGCAGGCATGGTGAAACTCCTCTAAGCGCATTTATATATATATATATATATATATATATATATATATATATATATATAGATATATATATATATATATATATATATATATATATATATATATATAAAATATAGATATCTATATATATATATATATATCTATATATAGATATAGATATCTGTATATCTCTCTCTCTATATTCTATATATATATATATTTATAAATAATCCCTATATCTCTCCCTCTCTATTTATAGAAATATATATAATATTATATATCTATCTGTATATATCCTATATATCTTATATATAATATATCTTCTGTCTCCCTGTATATTTATATATATGTATGTATGTATCTATATAGAATCTATCTATGATATATAATATATATATATATAAATACTCTAAATATATATCTTCATATATAATACATATCTGTATATATATATGTATATATATATATATATAGGTTTTAGATATATATGTGAGATTGATGATGATATATCACTTTTGCTATGAGCTAGATACTTAGATACAAAATCATATAGCAACTAAATATTCATATATACTGAAATATATATCTATATATGTCTATATATATATATATATTCATATATATATGCTATGGTTTAGTGCATAAATATTTCAAAATAGGCGTATAGATCACTGTTGAACTTAGATATCAGTAGCAAAAAAGCACGACTGAAATATATGGTATGCTAAGAGGCGTGAGAATGAACATAAGTATATCGTTTGTAAGCGTTAATAATGCTAATGTTAGTGGACCATTTCACACCGTCAAATTATAAATCGTGCCAGCTATGCTCATCTAAAATGCCTGTTTTTATGATGTTCCAAAATGTCAGGTGTTTGTTATATACACAACCTGTCGGATTTGTGTTATGTTGTTACATGGCCGGTTTTGAAAGCTATACACACTTAACCCACAAGACCGTGCCTCGCCGATGAATGCAACTTCATGTTGGATTATGAAAAGATTGATGAATAACAAATTGATTCTTGATGCCAGTTTTGACGATTATCAGCAATCACTTGTAATTTGACGGGCATCTTTCCGTTCAGGTTTTTTGGTCCTTACTTGTCGTTATTAGGATGGCTTACATAGCACAACTGTGTTCTTTTTGACTGTTTGTAACAAGGTTTAAGTTAATGGTAAACACCTCTGTATGTGAGCGTGTTCAAACTTGTCTAGTAGGGAGGGGATTGAAGGCAAGCTGAGTTATTGACGTAAGTAACCACATTGACTGCCGCCATTGTTTTAGAAGTTATAGGCTGCCTCTTGTCAATACAGTCATGTTTACTCGATTAGACCCTATTACCGTCAAAGCTGGGGGTCGAGGATGCAGGGACTATCAGGAATTAGTAAAGTGCAGACAAACAATTGGATGTTTTGATATGACGGCGTTAGTTATTATGCGGCAACAAAGCGTTATGGTGCATGTATTGGCGGCCCAGTATGCCCACAAAAGCAAGTATTTGGATTAAGATAAGAGCGCAGAGCATACAAAACAAACATACCGATCGACGTGTCTCAATGGTCTCTAATCAGAGAATATTATGTTCTGTGCTCATGGTAATGAAAGCTGCAGGTTTTATACAGCTCACCTCTCCATCGAATAATCAAGGCGGTTGCAGTCAACCGTGTTTAAGAGAAATAGACACTGTTTTTTTTTTGGCTGCGCATAGTTGAATCAGGAACAGTGGCCAAATCTAACGCTCGGAATACAATTCCTGATTGTACGTTATGATGCTATTACTGTTTATATCACAAACGCGCAGCAAATCGTTGCTTGTAGCCATCTTGCTTAGGATGCGCTCATAGGGGCGTACGGGCGTACAACTCAATCTACTAAGTCTCCATTGCATAATAATAGCACCTGAATTAGTCTAAATTATTGCAACAAGTAGCAGCCGAGACATTTGACTTTAGGCATTGTGTTTACAGAAGAAACACGCAGAGAGAATGATCATCGTTGCTGCGAAAATATTTAGAATCAAACACATTGATATATCCCATATTATCGCAAACCTTAAAAGACTGATAGCCCATATATTGCATGAGATTTTTTTCCAAAGTGCTGACATTTATAACATTTCGATGAGTTGGTGTCTACACTACTAGCAAATCGCTACAAACGAGCCAACTAAGATTTGATCCCAAAATACGCCGTAACACTTGCTATCAGGAATCGGCAAACATATTACATGAGAGGATGTAACTAAAGATTAAGTATTAGATGGGTATAATGGACGCCTGTAAATGGTACAATAGTTAGCAAAAATGCATTCGGGACAAAGTTGCACTAATCTATATGGTGTTTAGTCCTGCTATTTATATGTACCATAGTGGGTATGTCAATTTCACTATCTGCGGATTTGTATGATCATTTAGACATATATCGAGACAAAGTTGTAGCACACTTGACTTTTTAATAGCATATAAGAGCCTTTGGCAATAATATTTACTCAATCTGCAAGCATGACAAAATGGTATCGTCACATTAACCGTTTGAAACAGAACTCGGCGAATATTTCAAACATCGGTCAAAAGAGAGTTACTCTCTATTATATTTGGAGGCGACAAATTATGAACATGAATTAATTAACCAGAATATGGAGCCCAATTATTGTTACTTAAACATTATTGAATCTCTTCTAGGCTGCAGTCATGATTATTATCACAGATGGATACAACAAAGCCCTTATGTAGCGTGTGTGAGATTTAGTTTCCCTTATGAATATCATCCTATATGATTCATCTCACGCGCACTTATTAAGAAGGATAGTAAATATACGTGCGTTAAGTTTCAAAGCGATGTTTTGAAACTGCTGTTTCTCGTGCTGTGTACATATCTACATGTTGTAAAATGTTGAGGTTGTATTACATGGTAACACAATAACATTTCGACCTTCTGACATAACTGTCATATTGTACTTTTCATATTTGCTTTAAAATGAGCATTCTGCGTTGACTGTATGAAAACGCTGTATGGTTTGGCCAGGAATTGATAGTTATGATAGTGTCTTTGTGGAAATTGACAATGGCCGGGAAACAATGATTTCATACTTCATATATTGGCTTATATGTGTTTTAAGGGACCAGGTTGAATTTAGCTCTCCATTTTCCCCTAAAACATATGATACGTTACACCGACAAGTCGGAAAAATGCAGTTGACCCGTATGATGGCCAATATTCCCCAACTCAACGATTAGTGCAGCTTTAGTTTATGCTACTTATAAAGGCTGTAGTTTGTCAACAGACGCACGTAGCGTACAAAAAAATAAGTTTGAATGCGTGACTAGCACTCAGCATCAAATGAATCGTAATTTTGACTATCCCCTCACCCCTGTGTAAATCAGGAAAATATGGCATGTTTCGAGATAAAATGAAACGCACTAGCGACACATAGTGCAGGCAATATTTGCAATCTGTCTCACACCATGGGACACTTCGATCACATATTACAATATATAAATTTGGGCAGAAGTGTACCGCTCGATTTGTGTCATAAAAATGCCAACAATTTGGGTCGCCAGAGTAGAAGCATATAAATGTCTTTATTGAATGGCTTGTATGATCATCGATGTGGATAAGAGTTTGAACCATACCATGCAGGATGTTTTTCAGATAATGTCGTTTGTATTTTTCAACCTCAAAGTGCAAGAGCGTGGAACAAGCCCGCACTCTTCCTCAAATTGTTACCCGGTAGACAATGGTTGTTTATTTGCTCCTTTGTGGGATTTACTGTTCGACAGAATTTCTTCCCATACAAGCATGGGTAAAATACCGAACCAATGAGAAACTGTGAATGTTAACCGATCTTTATTGCTTCAGTAAGCGTATTCTTATTTGCAAGCACGACGGCGCAAGACTAGGATGGAAGCGTCATGGGATCTTCATTTTGCATTTACACTCAGGTTTATGGACCGGCCGAAAATAAACATCATTAAAGAGGCATTGGGATAAAGCCTAGGGAAATGATTTCCAAGTTCCTGTTATCGTCTTTACAAAGGAGGGTATATATTAAACATTCTGCCCTCAATTATGAGAATACGACCAGGAAGTATAACTATAGACCATATTGGTATTAGGCAGATTACGTAATTTTATGCGCATGAGATTAAGCATGTTCACTGCCATTCCTATGAACTGACTAGGTTCGTATTTAGACAGATCGCTACTTGTGCCCTTTAGAGAAGATCCAAATCGTCCCAGCCGCTATTTGCTTGTCATATAAAACTTATCAGTATCTATCAGTCAGTGCTCTCTTGCGTTGATATATGGAATCTGGCACGAATCAAAAGATAAAGTGGTGCGAAGAAGCATGATTATGCTTTAGTATGGGGTTTCCTTTTAGTAAAGTTGTATTAGTCGATTTCCTACCGCGTATCACAGTGATTTATTATCTACCTCGACTTAAAGTTGTCACAGTCTGTAGGTTTTCATACACATAACATCCTGTAGTATAAACGTAATCCTTTATATGCTAATTGGCGCAAACCATTAGTCATAGTATCGTTACAAACCGAGTTAAGACGCAAAGAAATATAAACGACCATGCGGTTTTGTGAGGTTCTGTTGCATGCTCAAAAATACACGCTTGAGTTTGTACGCATTCTAGCTGTATTTTCATGACATTATACGACTTGCAACTGCACTGTCCTGATTAGAAGGATATAACAGTTACCAGCTAACGTCAAAGGCGTTTGTACACGTAGTTATGAATAGGAGTAGTACTTATTGTCACACTCAACAACGAGCGGCCATCCCACACACTACGATGGCTATGCTTGCCAATGACTGCACAGACACGACCGTGAATTCAATTTATGGATGACGGTGAAGTCCACTGTTTGATATCACTGTATTTTTTGTCCCAGCTGATATCGGTCCGCCTGGCTAACGATTGGTGTGCCGACGTGTCGCAAAGAGTGCTTGCAAAACGCAGTAAAACCAAACCTCGTCATTCACGCGGATTGTCTGTATGGGAGCACGGATCGCTCACATGACCAGTAGAGCAATTGTCCTTGTAGTTATATCACATTATGAGTGTGTCGGAAATGAACGCAAAACCGCTCGAGGACACAAAAGCCGAACGCAAGCTATATTTCTCACGGAACAATGGTCGTCAGAGCAAATACTTGGAAAGCCTTAGCCCGATAGAGCTGAGTGCAACAATATACCCTGGCCCTCACGATTATAAAACTTGTACCCTCATAAACTACAGCCCGAAGAATTATTATTACAGCATATTGAGTTCTAATTTCTCAGCATCTAAAATGCAACAGAGTGCTACTAACGGTAGTTTTACTCGATCTGGTCCTGATGAGGTATGTTTAATCAACAGTACTAAGCTTGCTGCTCAGAGACGTTCCCTTTTGCTATGCTCATTAGGCATCATAATGTTTCGGTGCATCCTTGCGTGATTCAACAGTTTTTGTAAGATGATTAGCACCCTTTTGACATAATGCAAATAATTAAGTACGCACTCAATTAGAATAATGTGGCCATTGTTAGCAAATGGAGCTGTGTTTCAGGTGATGCAGCGCTCATCCGATAACAAGGGTCTTTTGGTTGTAAATTTGTGAATAACTTGATTTCAATCAGTTCTACCACCACAAATAATATAGATGTTTTGGAGGATTTGGTAATAATATAAAGGCCACATGATTAGCCGATGTGTGCACAGTGACGTGCTCTAGTAATGACGATTTGAAACGATAACAGAATTATAAGCTGCTCCTCTTTACTATAAAAACCGATTTGCGGTTTTGTTATAGAACAGAAATGTACACATCAGAGTTAATACGGTATTTAGCCGACAAGTTTGATGTAAACGATTCAAATAATGCGGAAGAAAACATAATCTATGATTATCTGTTGTATTTGTCCAGTTCACACCTGATTTGCAGACACGGAGATTTGAGTAATGAAAAGCACCTTGTGCCAAGTTATTCAAGAAGACGAATATACTACCCGTAATGCCTTAATACTCTGCCAGCCAACTTGCAAGTAAAATATAGTTACAATACCGTTCTAAATAAAATATGTATTGCTGAAACGTCATTGTAAGCTGTTTTATCGATATATATTTAGTCATTATCTTAACTGATCTATCGCGCAGCTTGTATCAGGCAACGGGCTCTTTGTAGGATTCAGGCGTCGTAATGCTGGGCTTACTGGAAACATTCGCCTCACATGGGCCATGTCATACAACATGCGTATGAAGTGATTGCACTTTTTCACCCGGTAGAACATCCGTCCGCTTACAAAGCATTCAAGATCAATGGGCGTTTCGAGCAAATGAATCACGGCCTCATAAGCATGACTTGCTTACCAAACATGTTGCATGCTCTAGTTATCTTGTTACCCCCGTCCCCCCCAATGTCATTTTATTTCGCTAATTCAGCCATATTTTGCCGTTACAGAAGCGCGAATGAAGCTATTGGAAGCGGAAAAAGCACGAAAACAATGCATCAGTTTGCATTCACCGTATAATTTGTAGTTTGCATATAACCACAACGTAATCAAATATTGCTTTTAAAATATTGTGCAAAACCGTCACCCCATTATTTATGAATAGTATTAAAGCAGATATAAATCAAAATACTAATAGCATGCACAGTTATCGTATGTAATTCATTGATAATGCCGATGGCGTTTTCAGCACTGCCAATACGGAAAAAACTGTGCTTTGCCGTCGGATTGTAAGTCGAAGCTTACGCCTCGAAGGCTATTGATGAGATTGATGGCGACTCAGGGATGTCGTAATTTAATCGTCATTGATCATTACGTTAATCGCTCCACTTGTACACCCATGTCATTGTATCAGATCTCGAATATTAATGATTACGGTCAAATCGAGAATAAAGTGTATACACACACAAATGTGAACCCAACTTAAGAGACTTGAAATGAACAGTTTGTGGCACATAATTAGCTGGTGTGTAAGGATCATAGTCAAACGTGGTGCATGCTTGACACGGTGTCAGAGTGAAACGGATGGTGCACAAAACGACATATTTAGGGTTTTGAGACGATCAAATAGATGTATTTTGTAACTTTAATCTCAAGGCAAATACGAATCGCTGCAACGTTTGTCCTCGCAACAGGCGTAAAGTCACCCAAGTAGCATTTTGTTCGGCAGGATGAATTGAGCCATGTGTCAAATGGCTTTCGCCAGATCGAAAGCATTATGGAAATATACTGAGGCTTACAATCTTTGCAGAAAAAATGAGATCCGATTATGTTGATTGTGGCTATAATATCGATTTAATTAAAGTTCAGCTATAAATACCGAGACCATCTTCGTATATGACATATTTACTCGAATGACGTGATCATGCGATACTTTCATTGAAGGAGTGTAAACAAATAATATAAACTGATATAACATGATAACAGTACATTACCAGTGGTTAATAAGACCCTCTTGACTGTTAAATTAGCACTGCAATTGCATGGCGCGGGATATTACCCGTAATAGGATTCTGAGCTTCATTGGTGACAATGACAAAAGTCTATCGATTAATGTTTAATATTTACTTCAAATTCACCCTTTACCTAAGGAGCCTCAAGCAGCAAACCGTTGACAGAGGAGAGAAAGTGGGTTGGTATATAAAATTACCTTGTTGCTCTGCAAATATAGTGAATTATTCAGGTTGCATTCTAATCCAAAAGAAAAGACGAAATTAATTCGCTTGAGCTACAATATGGAAGAATCAACATTATCCGTTAGAGGCCTAATTAAGGCTCTGCTCAATCATCATCATCCATCAGTAGTTTTCTCGGTCTTTATATATTCCCAAAATACCTGATATATTTATGACAACCCTTTAGCTATCTATTCATCTAGCAAGATGTTCATGCATTATTACCGCCATAAGATGTTGTATTGTGACATAATTTAAATATTTTACAATAAGTTACAGTTGATTCCCCATCCTCGGTTTATAATACAATTCGCGATAGGGTATGTTATGAACTACATACAATTCTTTACCGCCAATCATGGGACAGAGCAATCATTTAAGATTGCTTTGTGAGGGTACCAATAATATATTACAACTAAATCTATATAGTACATTGTCCCGAATAGAGCTATAACCTTTATTTTCGAGGGAATGACAGCGCGCTAAATTCAGATACACTGGCAGCCGGAAGTGACGCAGTCCACTTCCATCATATCTTAGCATTCGATCAATGTCGGTAATAATAACGTGAAGCCAAATTTTACAAGGGTCCACCAGAAGCCAGGGGTTCACTGAGAGGTAACTTATCTAACAAAAAGAAAACAGGGTCTTTTACAATCAGGGTGAGCATGTCGCATCATTAATCAAATATTCAAATGTCATTATACCCTACTTACAGTTTATATGTAATGCTCGTATGGAATTCAACTTAAAGGGATTTTTACTAGCACAAGGTTCCAGTATTGGCATTAGTAGCATCGGTACCGATCTGGAACCGCCGTACCGGTATCAGTTCTGGGAAGACAATGATTCACAAAAACCTTTTCATTTCTTTCCATTTTGTATTATTATGCTACAAAGTATATGAACTAGCCAACTTGTTAGTGGGACATCACATATTACAGTTGTTCTGCGATTAAGTTCCTGTAGACGAAGGACAAAAAGGCAAAATCTTAGGTCTGATTATTATACCAATGTTTAACAAACATTATAGCATCAAGTATCATCGCCCATTCTCTGCCGAATTTTTGTCAGAATCAGAGTACACGCAGAAAAAAACCCGCTTAGGTACGATATTTGTAGAATAAGTTTTGAAATACTATTTGAAGTCTTCTGGGGCGGACATTTGTGGTCTCCCATGTGTGGAAGTCAGCAGAAATCGCTTTATTTGCCGCATCAATATTAGGGTTGGCGGCCGGTCCTTCCACCATACCAAATTCGCGTTCCAGGAGGTTACACATATTTGCTTCGCTGTTCACTTCATCAGTTGCCACTTCCACAACAACGGAATTCTCTTCGTCTCCTGCCTTATCATTTATAGCATCATTGTCGCGATTTGGGGAGTGCAGTATTTCGTGTAGGTCAAAGCCTACGCCTATAATTTTCATTATCACTTTAAATACAATATAACTGGTTTTGGATGTGGAATAAGGGATAGCGACGTTCTATGATTATTGAAGCAAATGAGTAAGATTCTGAGAAATGGCTAGGTGCATTCCGCCATCCCTGCGCTGTACACCCGGTGTGCTGACCTTGACGTGTATGTTGTCCTCCGATGAGGATTTGAGCAGACTTGCTTACAAAGATGAAAAAGTTTCATTCAGATTCAAGCGACAAGTATTGATTCGTCTATTTCCTGGCACGCAATACAATTCAACGATAATTTAGTTAAGAATGTCTGTGGTCATGTGTCGTTTTTCGCCACAATATGTTCAACAGCTAGCTTGATTGGTGTTTATGACACAATGGAGCTTAAAGGCACCAGAAGCTGTTTTAAGTAATCAGTAGCTAAGCAACTTAACAACTAATGCATTTCGTCGCCAAACGAGGCAGGCTTAATGAAAATGCACAAATATGCTGCAGTGCGCATGGTCGTTTATCCCTAACGTGACTTGTGTTTGGTAGCATAAGCATGAGTTTGTGGCTGAATCTAATAATGAAAGAATTTTTAATGTAACGCTTTGATAAATAGTGCGTTTATTATATTGATAGTACGGAGCAGCAAATAACAAGCCTGGTCCGACAGATGTCAAACCCCATGCCGTAGCTTTTTCCTGTGCGTATAGATATATCATTTATGCTGAAGTGCATCCCGTCCATTTGCCAAAGAAATGTCTTTGTTCAACGCCAATCACCCGTAATCTTGCGTATGCCTCGTAACAGTTCACGCTAAACATGTTCCCTTCAACAAAGCAAGTAATAGAGTGCAGAAAAACAAGTAGCGCCAAATAATTTGCCCATAAAATATGTGCCAATTACACTTTCCCGGCAAAAAATGTGGATTAGTTTCCTGAATATTCGCTAGGACGTGTATTCACCCTGTGCTGTTTATGTTCCACCATAACAGTGATGGTATATGCAAGACTTTCGGTCGATGGTTTTGGAAATCAAATATTCTTCACTTGGCGTATATATCAACGAATCAGTTATAAATCTCGCCATTTGTCAGCATAAAAAAATAACATGACAGCTTCCATCTCTATAAATTGCAGCAACATTTGTTATCTTAGCCTAGACCTCACTGACGAAATTCATCACCAATAAGCGGCAACTGACAGACATATCACCGAAGAATAATAATTTGCCAACATCGCCTGCATTGAATTTACAGAACAAAATACTGTCAAATCTGGTCCATTATATGCATGCGATAAGCATGTTAGAACCAGCGGAAGGTCACAATCTAGCTCAGCCTTGACATAATAATATTATTAAACGAATATGTTTTGAAGCAAAGCAATATCTACTTTGTTTCTGACAGTATTCCTACAATCACTCGCACCAGCATACATCAACGTCGTGATAGAGGTCTTTCTTAATGCAATGATTAATCGTTATTTAGATGTTTTAGTAATTTGAAGGCATTGCAGTGGATGAATACCGAGAAGAACGTCAGATAAGTGCATGATAAAACTCACTTACCTTATACGATATTGCTATGTCACGTATGGGATGGTTGCGATTGTGTGACTTAAGCTTGCCACGCTGTGTAACGAACCAAGTAATGGTAGAGAGTGCACCCCATCAACAAGCATTCGTTCGAACGAGGCCTGTTAGCTTGTGACAGTCGCAAGAATATATTGAAATCAATATTAACGGCTTACAGTGATGATATATGCTATTAAATATGGAGCAAATGGTGTGTTTTGGTAATTGATAATCCTTTTTAGGGATTTATTTTGCAATCAAAAGGGATGGTTGTGATTGTGTGACTTATGCGTGCCATGCTGTGTAACAAACCATGTTATTGTATAGAGTGCACCCCATCAACATGCAGCGAATGCATTCGTTCGAACGAGGCCTGTTGGCTTGACAGTTGCAAGAATATATTGAATGCAATTTCAACTGCTACCAGTGATGATATATGCGATTAAATATGGAGCAAATGGAGTGTTATGGCAATTGATAATCCTTTTTAGGGATTTATTTTGCAATCAAACGTTGTCCCTTAAAAGCTACCTCGTGAAGCACACAGTTTGATAATCATGGAGTTTAATTTTATTGCGACCGGCATATATCCAACATTTACGAACATCGCTAACATTTGAATGCACGACTAATCCCTCTCCTTGGATATCAATAAATTTTACCTGCATGAACAATCGGAGTTTGTACAAATTCCACATCCTATTGGTTCAGGCTATGGGATACATGAACTGATTTCCAGGCGTTCTACGCAGATGCCACCGACTTTGAAACGTTGTAAGAGAAATATCGTTTACCGAGCTCCTAAATGCTTGCAAGTGGTGTGATGTTAAAAACATAACATATAGCAGGCATCGTGCCCCAAAATGAGAAAATGATGAAGATTACTAAAAGCTCTTTGTATGCTGTGATAGCTTGGGGTTCTCTATTACACGCGCCAAAATACCCATTGTGTATGTATCGCTGCTTTACAGGGACATATCCCTATCCATGGGCTGTTCGGCACAATAATGTAGTCATTGTGCCGCTAGATTGAAAAACTTCAGTGGACAATGGACTCGTTCAATGTGCGCATCTTCAAATGATGTAGTTGGTACAACCAGGCATATCCAACAATCTTGACAATATGAGAGCGATACATATTCTAATTAGTAGGTTCACGGGCGCCTAAGATTGCTGTCTAAAAAAATTAAGCTCCGATAGTAATGAAATTGTCAAACCAAATTGCTAAATAGCACTGAGATGCCATATTGATTTGAAAATTTTATATATATTTTTTTAATTTGTTCAAGACTTATATTCCTCTATGATGCAATCCATTGTGGTTGTAGGCCTTTTTCAACAAACATTTGATATGAAGACAGTAAAGGATACGATTCATAGATTGCTTGAACACTAGTATGTTTCGATCACTGCGTACTTTACGCAAAGTTACTGCCGTCGCTAATCTGTTCCTTGCGGTAAATCTATCTTAAAAATACAAATACATACAAATCGAAACAAATACATCTTACATTAAATATTCATCAGAAATGCAAGCAGCATTCCAGCATAATTCTGTAGCAGTTACTTTAACTGATAAATGCACATGCATTGCTATCAACGTGATCGTGGATCAAGTTTGGTGGTGCTATTGAAATGGAAAACTTGATATGAACAAAACGCCAAAGTCATAGCGGCTGAAATTAAGTGTTGGTGACATCAGTGAAGCAGCAATCGACTGTTTTCTAGCTACGAGAGACTCCCTACTTGGACAAAGGTCCAGCGCAATACTCCGCCAGGTCGCATACATCCTGTGACCTATCATGTTGTCACACCGTGAGATTATACTGCTTTGAACTTTAAGCTTCCCTGGTGTTACAATAATGCTTTCATACTAGTCTTCATATCTTAAAGAGCATCCAGCATTTCTCGGCGTATCTAGCAGTGATCCTTGAAGTAGTTTTATAATATAAAAATTGTTTCATCACCAACTATGATTATACCAAGTGTCTTAGTTTTACAATGTAAGACGTGTTTTCTGTTTCTTGCCTTCCATAAGTTCAAGCAGCTGCCACAAATGGATCCTGAAAATATCAAACTCTAGTGTATGTTATGTCATGCGCACATTCTCTAGTTGTTGTCCATGTGCTCAAATCGCCCTGGATAAATTTCCGTATGCTGTGCGAATATGTACTAATTGTGTCTTCATTGTGGCAATTTTTGCGACGAATAGGCATCTAATATATCAAATAACGGTCACTAATATTTGAGCCGCGTCAAGGACGCTTGTAGTATACGTCAGTCACAATCCCACATTCCTCTAACAAGGTCTGTTTTTAGTTTACCGCAAACCAGAAACCAATCAAATAAGCAGGGCAACAATAGAAGCTCTGTGACAAATATCTGAAATCTTGAGGAGGGTGCAATTTGTCGTTATTCGTGAAAAAACATGAAAACTTAAAGCGTAGGTGAAATGCTGAGCTTTTGCATGTTGAGCAGCTAAGCAAAATGCATTGGTTTGTATTGTTGGTTAAATGGCTTTGCCTATGGTTGAAGATCCAATATTAACGCACTTTTAATGATCTAGTAATGATGTAAAATCAAAGGTGTCCAATGAAATGTCTAATATCCGCACACTTAATGCATATTGTACAGTTCTCAGCTGTTACGATTAGCATGAAGTAAATAGATTAAATACTGGCTTCATTAAGACGAATATAAAACAACCAAATCGAAATGCCGCGTGTGATAAGTCCTACATTTTGAATAGAACAGAATATACAGAAACGTACATTTAGATTTCTGAGTGGTATATTGCAAGTTTTAACATATATTAATAGGCCCATATATTAAAGATCAAAATGCCGATCGTTCCATGTAGACTTTTGCCGAGTTGCGATAGAACCAGCAGCCGTCAAATATACAGCAAGGTATTGACAACGCAGCAATGTGCATCCCAAAAACGCCGCTACATTGACAAATGAGTCCCATGGAGCTTCATTACAATCTGTCATTATTACATAAATGACCAGTAAATATTCCTTCTGCCTCGGGCATGGATACCCAAACTAGGCAAGCAGACATAGCAGCCATAGCAGCCATTGTGTAACTCATCCAACTGCATTATTATATAGAGATGAACAAAACCCGATTTTGCACATTATTCCATTGGTGTATTCCGTTGGATATGATGTTGAACAATGTGAAAATAATCCAATTATTAGTCGTTTTCTTTCCTCTGGGAATCGAATTGAAAGATATCGGATTGTCTCGCCTAACTACAATACTTTTAGTATTGGAATTTTGCATGTCTTAAGCTACAACTCGCTGTAATTGACCAGTATTTGGGAGAGTGGGCAAACCGGCGGTCGTTTTATGCTAATCACAAAAATGTATTATTTGTCATACGCGAGATTGTTATCGCTAGATAATGAACGTCACTGTTGCATGTAATGAAGCACGACAGACAGAAATGATATGCAAAGAGTCACGATAGAACACATAATCGCATAGCAGCCTCAAATATGCTGACGTCAGTAGATACTATCAGTCAAATTATGTTAGAACAGATATTCCAAAATTACCTGATATAACTATGATTAATATCCATTTAGCTATGATGAATAATGTGCTTATTGTATTGATAGTATAGATCAACAAATAACAGACCTGGTTCGACTGATGGCCGACCTTATACCATAGCTTTTTACTGTGTGTATAGATATATCATTTATGCAGAAGTGCATCCCGTCCATTTGTCAAAGAAATGTCTTTGTTCAAAGCCAACCACCCGCTATGTTGCGTATGCCTCGTCGCATTTCCCATCAAACAAGCAGGTGCAGCAAAACAAGAAACGCCCAATAATTTTCCTATATAATTTGTGCCAATTACACTTTCCGCGTAACAAAAGGTAATTTGTTGTCTGATTATTTGTTAGAACGTTTATTCGCCCTGTGCTGTTTATGTTTCACCATAACCAGAATAAGGCTTTTCATCGATGGTTTAAAAAAACATTATTCTTCACTGGGCGTATATATCCTTAAATCAGATATAAATCATTATTGTGTTCCAGGCGTTCTAGGCTGATGCCACCGACTTTGTAAGAGAAATATCGTTTACCGAGCTCCTAAATGCATGCAAAACATAACATATAGCAGGCATCGTGCCGCAAAATGAGAAAACGCTATCAAATTAATAAATGATATTTGTATGCTGTAATGGCTTGGGGTTCTCTATTACACGCGCTACAGATATACTAAAAAGGCTAACGGCGACGGTACAATACCAATTGTGAATGTATTACTGCTTTACAGACACATATTCCTATTCATGGTCTGTTCAGTACAGAAATGTAGTCATTGTACTGCTAGATTGAAACTACCATAGTAAAGACATAAAACTGAAAACGATGATGCTGCCCGCCACACATAAATAATAGATGTATTTCCTTCAAGAGTAAATGAACATGAACATATTCATTCCATTCTGTCCTAATGCGTTCTACACATTGTGTTCCGATTTATGTTGACAACACAATTAAATTCACTGAAAAGGAAACGTGTTTATGTATTCCATCGATCACTGGTTTAGTGCTGTGTTATTATCTTCCAGACACTCACAGCGATGACTCGTTCAATGTGCGCATCTTCAAATGATGTAGTTGGTACAACCTGGCATATCCAACAATCTTGACAATATGAGAGTGATACATATTCTAATTAGTAGGTTCACGGGCGCCTAAGATTGCTGTCTAAAACAAATGAAATATGTCATTGATATCTCTTGACACAATGTTAATTCTATAAGTTTCGATTTAGGACATTCATCCATACTTACCGACCTTTGAATACAATAACCTTAAACTTTTCGCAGCAGCGTACAATCATATTTAGTCATTTTCCGGCCAATCAGCTACAAAACGCCTAACACTTGGTGTCATGAATAATATTTTTTATGATTCATCTGATAATCTATGAAGGATAGTAAATATACGTGCATTAAGTTTCAAAGCGATATTTCTTTCTAAAGCTGTTATTACTAGTGCTGTACCATAATATCAGTATTTGCAAAAGTATTGAGGTCTTGTTTGTCATGTCATGATTGCTTGAGAATAAACATTTCACAATGACAGAAATAAATAATTTCAATAATAGCCTGGTGCAAACTAGCTACGGCCGGAAAAATTAATTTTGTACTTCACGTATAGCTTATAAACGACCACGTTGAATAATGCACTTCGTTTTCACATAAATGAATGATAGGCTGTTTAATACCGGCAAGTCCTAAAAACGCAGTTGACCCGCTTGATGGCTGATATTGACTGCTCTACTCTGAACGATTAGTATATTACTAAAAAAGGCTGTTGTTCGTCAACAGACGCACCTAGCCTACAAAACAATGAGTGCGAATGCGTTACAAGTACTAAACATCAAAAGTGTATTGAAAGTGTGGCATGTTAACACGCTCAAATAACACGCACTTGCGACACATTAGGTCGGCAATATTTGCAATCTCTCTCACGCAATGGGACAATTCGATCAAAAATCACCATGTATAACTTTGGACAGATATGTACCACACAATTCGTGCAATAACAATGCCACGAACTTGGTCGCAAAAGCATTGGTCCGTTTTGTGATTTTCAAAGCCCTCTGCGTTAGCCCTTCAGATATTTCATTATCTCCTGTAAGTGTTTCTAAAAGGTAATGCGGTAACACTAAAAATACGCGCTGATACGTCGCTCTCTTTGCAGGACATATTGTAGGACAGTGTAGTGTTGATGATCTCATTTATCTAATACCTAATTGGCATATATCAACAATGTCTTATGAAATTATGACGTAGTCAATACACTGCAGTGTAGTATTTTACTGATTTTTATATACTTAGCAATACTTAGCTTTCACGGTTACAAAACTTGTAACTTCATAAACTACAAACCAAAGAATAACAATAACAGCATATTAATTCATGAATTTTCAATATATAAAGCGTACAAAAAGAGCTACTTATGGTCATTTTCCTTATTCTCATCACGATAAAGAATGTTAAGTCAGCGGTATTGTGTCAGTAAATGTGGCAATGCTTGCTGCACATAAGCGTTTACTTTTGCAAAGCGCATTAGGCATCATAATGGTCTGATGCATCCTTGTATGAATGCACAGTATCTTCTGAGCCTTTGCACGCCGTATCGACATAGTAGCAGCTAAGGTAATTAACAAAATACGCGCTCCATTGGAATAGTGTGGCCATTGATATCAAATTAAGCTGCGTTGCAGGTGGTGTAGTGCTCTTAAACAAACAAGGGTTTTTGAGTTGTTATTTCCTGAATAACGTGACGTTAATATGTTTGATTACCATGAATAATATAATAAATATTGCTGACTGAACAATCTATATCATGAGTTTTAAGAACTGTACTAGTAGACGAGATATAGGTAGGCGATCGTTTATGAGGCTATTAGTTCATTAATTGCAGCCATATCAATGCGCTGCTGCTTGATCGGTTGTATCCGAGTTGTTTTGAATTATCTAAATGTCAGTGGCTTGAAATCAGGTTATACTGAAAACATACATTTTGCTCACTACCATTTCTTGAGTTAACAGGTCACTTTATTTTTAAAGTGCGTAATGCTCCGATTTATGTTCTCAAACAAGCAATCACTTCGAGATGCAGGATGATTGTGCATTGTTATGGAACAAAAATCATGAATTTGTGTTGTGTGCTCAAAATCTGCGCAATAAAATGAATCCAAGGCTATTTGAGCTATTCGTCCAGTCTTCACATACCTTTACCTGTTTGGCACACACGGAAATTGGCTCGGTCCCATTGTGATTTCTAAACACTAATTATGCGACTTGGTGACGACATCTGGTCAAGACGAATATATACTGTCCATTAGGCATACATACTCTGTCATGCTAGTTACAAATGATATATGCTAATAAAGAATAATGCTTAATTCTTCTGTCAATAAATATATGCGTCATTGTGCACTGCGTCTTGCAAAGTAGATTTGGCCTTTATCTAAACATATTTAATTGCAAAGCCTGTATCAGATAAAAGGCTCTTTATGTGATTTAAACACACATTTACCTCACCAGATTGTAAATCCATTTCATACAATATGTATATAAAACATCCGTGCGAGTCCAAAACTTTATCAACATCAGTAGGTGCTTCGTTCAAACAAAGTACAGCCTTACTTAAATACCATGCATGTGGCATACTCGTGTTATACACACCTGTCATTTGGTCAATTGAGCCATAGTGGTCTTGTGGCAAAGCCCAGTTTAATAGTTTGGAAGCAAACCGAACACGGATGAAATGCATTTGACAGCAATCCAGATTGTTTGTTTTATGCATGTTCAACGACGTTTTATTCGTTGGTTGGATATAAATGTTTTCAGACGTCTTATTCAAGTGCCGCTTGTCGTAGATTTTACAATGCAACACCCCATCTTTCAATGATGCATATTGATAAAGCACATTAAAAACCATTGTAAGAGAGATGTAACTTTACAGTAATGTACCATCGCAAACATATTCCACGGATCGAAATGTCACGAGGTTAGAGTCATGCAACAAATACAAATGGCATGCACATGTACAGTTAAATGCGGTTGCATATAATGATTGTTAATGAATTTTAATGTAATGCATGGGCCGCTGTCAGCGCGTCCCATAAAAACCATAACCGCATGAGATCGATTGGGACAATGGAATATCGCAATTTAATCGCCATGGATCACTCTGTTAGTCGTCCCGAGTAAAACCCTGGTCATGGTATCAGGCTTCATATAGTGCTTCTTACGGTCAGAGGTAGAAGAAAGTGCATATGCACACGCTGATAATAACTTGCCGCAACGTTAATGACATTAACTGAAAAGTTGGTGGCACACAATTAACGCGTACGCAAGGATTATAATCCAAATGGCTTATTCTTGACACGGTGTCAGAATGGTAAGAAAATTGCGAGACGCGACACATAAAACAAATGTACTTTTGAAAATTAAACTTCACGGCAAATGCGATATTTGATCTTGCAATATGTTTCACCTTCGAAGCATTTTGTTCAACAATACCTCATAGGACTTCCGCTAAAACAATAGCCTTGCCCATGCATATCTAATTGATGAGTTCTTGCTTTGTGTTATTGAATGAATCTTCAGTGAAAACATACAATAATAATTCGGCAAAACTATAAATGTGTATACCATATTAGACTTCGTTAATCCACATTCATCACCAGGCATCTGGCATTATTTTCGTGCAGTTTATACTCGTTAAACAAACAATGAAGCGTATAATAGCGTGCAAACATATTTTTGTTATTGCCAATGTCGTTGTTTCACATGTATTTATCCTACATCTGCAAACACAGTAGCTGTAAACCAAGCTTCAAAACAGGACGCCACGCAGATATTGTACGAATCCCATGAGATTTGCAGTTTCGATTATGCTTATTGTGTTATTGTGTAAGGTCTGCATTGTTGCTATATGTCAAATGACGGTTTGGGAAGAATGGCCCCGAGGTTTGACGCATAATCCATTTCCAAACAACAGAACGCTTAGGCAAAGCAGCATAATATACGCGTACTTACTAAGCGTCGAATTGGATTTCGTATTCACAATTCATACGCTGGTGGAAAATATCTATTAAAGCAATCGCATCAAGAGGAAATAGTTAATTTGGTTCTGAGGCACGGCTAGAATGCATTCCGTGCCTTTTCGAATTCATATTTATCGCAATTAAGGGTGAAGCACGTCTCCCACAACTTTACACTTGTATATATGTTGAAAATAGGCATTATATCTCAGAAACCAAAGGAACCCAAGGTCCACATCCTTGCAATGTGAGAGTTATTGTCGAAACCATACACTTCGTTTTGATGAGCTATATTAAGTCTGCTTACCTCCGTAGCTGATTTGCGTATATGCATGCCACTTGTACAGAATTGACCGACATCAACAAAAATAATACATAGAGAAGTGCGCTATGCCGTCGAGATCGGAGAGTGGACAATTATTCCCATGCAATTACTAGTCGCTCCATTGACAACAACGGCTATTACTGCGCGACATGCCAAATTAATGGTTATATTTATACACTCCTGTTCGCCATGGATTGCACTGCTTGACAGAGCATTTAAGATGGATGTCGCAGGAAGTAGTCATTGATCATCTAAAGCAATGACAACGATTATGGCGTAGGCGATAGTAGCCTAAGGCATGTAAGTACAAAAATTGTAATGAATATGAATGTAAATTAGCTTGAGTGACCCCATTTATGTACGATTATATGATAGAAAATGTCATCTTGAGATCAATGCATTGCGCAGATACATAGTCTTAATCAAGTTTCTTCTTTACGATGAGAATGCTGTCGTTAGACAATTTCGCTAATGTCAATTTTTATTTTGTCAATGGTAATAGTCGTGTCTTGAATTGAAATAAGATGAAGCCTCCTGGAAGTCCCATCCCACAGCTTAAGCACTCGGTGTTTTATCTTTGTATACAATGCAGTCGGTTTATCAGATAGCGGGAGGGCAACGACGTATATATACGATATTGCGTGGGTAATGTTGATATTACAGACGGCCATTTACACACTTGCATCGGTCTGGAGACCACTTCTTAGCTAAATCGCCTGGTCGAATGTAAGCACGACTCAACCGCAGTAACACGGACCATGTAAATGCAGTTAGTTTGTAAAGTTAGCTGGAGGCCCCAGAATGGCTGAGTACTCGCTTAGCATTCTACGGTAATAACTTTAAATACTTATGTAACATCTTGGGCGTTGGCTGGCTGATATTAAAGGCTTCAGCCCGTAGTTTTAAACCGTTGACAGTAGAGCATTCTTTTCGAGCAAGACTGTCAGAGAGAACGGAGCGCACAAGCGTGAGTTAATTTGAATATATAAATGTGTATTGAATGTATCGTTAATTCGTTATTGTTGTATTGATAGTTAAATTAGTATATTAACGATGCATTATTTGATTTTAGTTTATGAACCGTGGTTCCAAGTAGCCGAACGTAATTAAACGTGGTCAACGAAGTTCATCGTGAAAAGTAGTTTAATAAACGTGACCAAGCCACGCGTATCATTATTTGTGCCATCGAGATGCTCCGCATCTACATTAGTTCAAAAAGCTTACCTGCCTTGGTAGAACGCCTACAGTACCTCGCCAGGAGCAAACATATGGAAACCCTGTAACTTCAGTCTATTCACCATGCCAAAACGTGTTACCGGGCGTGGCGTAAACCTGAAATGATTAGGATGGACATTTATGTCATTGGCACTTTCATACAGCTATTTACCATGCTAAAGCGTGTTACCGGGCGTGGCGTAAACCGTTTTTAACGTATACGGCAACACACGATCAAAGGAGATGGATTCCTTGAAAAATAAAAAGAAAGCAGCTTTGTCAGCGTTAAACCAAAAGAAAAATGACATATAAAGGAATTGATGTCCAGTGAAAGTTACTTCATCTCGTGAAAACGAACGCAGAGCAAAACTTGGCTGCATATCGACAACTCACCTCTGTGCCTCAGCCAGAGATAGCCAGATTCAAAGGCGACCCAACTTACACCGCATTCGTCAGAGCATTTGATGCCAGGAATGCAAATACTATTTGCAACAGCTGGTTGAAGGTGAAGCACATGATTTAATTTGTGGTTGCATGTTTATGGACCCAGATGCAGGATACCATAAAGCAAGGGCTTTGTTACAGGAAGAATATGGTGATCCGCACAAGGTATCAATTGCGTATTTGGACCGTGTTCTTGGGTGGCCAGTTATCAGAACAGATGACAATAGTGCTCTGCGAGCCTTCTCATTACTACTATGCAATGAATACTGTCTAATCTGACAGTTCTGAACCATACACCTAACATGCAAGCAGTAATCCAGAAGTTGCCATTATACATGCAAAGAAAATGGCGTGATAAAGCGAGCTTCATGCGAACAAAGGAAAGCAAGATTGCATCATTTGTGGATCTTGTTAATTTTGTTAAGGAAGCAGCTGACGCCGCCAATGACCCAGTTTACGGCAAGGATGCTATGAGCAGAAACGATGCCAACACGACAAAATCAAGATCTTCGTCTGAGTTTAAGGGCAAAATCAGCAATAGAAGAAATATGAGCAGCAGCTTTGCCACTAATACCAACAAGCCAGAATTTGAGAGAAGAGAGGTTAAAGAAAAAAGACCATGTGCTGTATGCAACGAAAGCATGATATTGGTGACTGTCATCGATTTGGAAAAATGTCTATCGATGAGAAGCGTGCATTTCTGAAAGGGAAAAACATGTGTTTCGCATGTTATGGCTATAACCATGTTTCTAAGGGATGCTTACGCAAGCGGACATGCAGAAGATGTGGCGGAAAACATCCGACTGGGTTACATATTGAAGAATTCAAGCCTCAAGCAGATGTCGCCAGTTCTAAAACCAGGGAAGCTTCTATCAACGATGTTCAAACCAGTGCCTGTGATGTTGAGTTACGTAGCACAATTCTCCATGCTATCATTCCGGTCCGTGTACAATAGGGCAAGGGACACAGCGTCATAACATATGCATTTTTTTGATAATGGGAGCAGCGGTTGTTTCCTTACAGAAGAACTAGAGCAAGAGATAGCAGCTAAAGGGATGGAAACAACATTACAACTGAAGACAATGCATGGTAAAAGCTGTGTTCAAGAGTTTTCGAAAACCTAATCCTTTGTGATCTGCAAGGAAAAAACACAGTGAAACTGCCAAAAGCTTTTACCAGGTTGGAGATTCCAGTATCAAATGACCAGATTCCAAAGCCTGAAGTGATAAGGAAATTACCTCATCTACAGAAGATAGCATGTGAAATCCCAGAGTATATGCCTAATGTTAGCATAGGGTTGCGTATTGGAAATAATTGCCCAGCAGCAATGGAGCGCCAGAAGGATGTACCAATGCAAGAAAGTGGCCCATTTGCAGTCAAGTTACGTCATGGGTACACAGTGAACGGTCCAATGAAGATGGTTTTAACCGGTGATGGCATCACATGTAACCGAATTTTCCTTCGAGATTTAGAACCAGTTAAGAAGATCCTGCAGCCAGCATCTGTGCTGAAGATTCTCGAAAGTGATTTCAATGAGCAAGATGTCGGCAAAGTTCCAGAAGAGCGAGGACTTTCGTTTGAAGACAGACTACTTCCAAAGTAAAGGCATGTGCCAAAGATTCCAGTGGACATTATGTGATACCCCTGCCATTTAGGCACGACTATGTCACGATGTCGGATAACCGATAACAAGCAGTCAGCAGAGCTAAATGGCAGAAGAAAAAGATGCTTCAGGATGAGAATTATCACAGCGATTACTCTGCATTTGTACACAAAGTCATAGAGAAGGGTTACGCAGTAGTAGCACAGCCTCAAGACCTGGTAGACAACGGAAAGAAATGGTACTTACCTCATCATGGCGTGTATCACGCAAAGAAGCCAAACATAATAAGGGTTGTATTTGACTGTAGTGCACGCTATGCAGGAACATCCCTAAATGACCAACTACTCCAGGGACCAGATCTTACGAATTCTCTCATCGGTGTTCTGACCAGATTTATGGAAGGAGAGGTTGCATTGCTGGCTGACATAGAAGCTATGTTCTATCAGGTTAAGGTACCTCACAACCAACAAGATTTCCTTCGTTTTTTGGTGGCCAAATGGAAAGCTGGATGCTGATCTCCAAGAATGCAAAATGACAGTACATCGTTTTGGTGCTGTTTCATCACCAAGCGTAGCAAATTATGCATTGAGAAGGACTGCAGATGAGTTTGAAACCAGGGTAACCGAAACAGCTATCCAGGCATACACCTAGCAGCAGAAACGATCCGCAGAAATTTCTATGTTGATGACTGTCTTAAATCGGTAAATGATGAATCAAAGGCGATAAATCTGTCCCATGATTTGCGAGCTCTGTGTTCTTCAGGGGGATTTAAGCTGACCAAGTTCACAAGTAACAGCGAAACAGTTCTTCCTAGTATCCCTAAAGAAGACCACTCCAGAGATGTTGGGTCGCGTGATTTGGACTATGGAAACAAAACCATACAACACGCGTTAGGTGTGCAATGGACAGTAGACACTGACATGTTTGGATTTTCCATTATGTTGACGGGAAAGGAATCAACCAGACGAGGAGTACTGTCTGTCGTATCTTCTATATTTGACCCGCTTGGGTTTGTATCGCCATTCATTCTCCCTGCTAAAAAGCTGTTGAAGGAGCTTTGTCAAGATAGAAGTCTCGGATGGGATTACCAAATACCGGAAGAGTACCACATGAAATGGTTGCGATGGCTTCAAAGAGTTCCATGTCTCAATCAGCGCAAAATAAAAAGATGTGTCTAGTATTGCTGACTTCGGTACAGTTGTCTTGTATTGCCTTGTCTAGCATCGGTTACTAAGGCAATGAGCAACAAGCTGGAAGAAGCAGAAATTTCGATTCTGAAATTTGTTCAGGCTCAGAAGTTTGAACATGAATTTGACGCTTTAAGAAATACTCCTGCTTAACGAGGCCGAGTACACAACGAGACATTGACGAGCCGCATAGTTGTACATAATTGTGTGTGTCAGTCTTGATCAACAAAACGTAATGTTGTGAATAATGAAATGATACTGTTCTATGTATTGAAACGGTACTACATGTTATCAGTTAACACTATTTGAGCTGTCTAAGGTATGTTGTTTATTTTGGTATTGCATTTGTATTTTATTTAATGTTAAACTCTGTCGTTTAAGAGGCCGAGTGTAAATGCAGTTAGTTTGTAAAGTTAGCTGGAGGCCCTAGAATGGCTGAGTACTCGCTTAGCATTCTACAGTAATAGCTTTAAATACTTATGTAACATCTTGGGCGTTGGCTGGCTGATCTTAAAGGCTTCAGCCCGTAGTTTTAAACCGTGACAGTAGAGCATTCTTTTCGAGCAAGACTGTCAGAGAGAACGGAGCGCACAAGCGTGAGTTAATTTGAATATATAAATGTGTATTGAATGTATCGTTAATTCGTTATTGTTGTATTGATAGTTAAATTAGTATATTAACGATGCATTATTTGATTTTAGTTTATGAAACGTGGTTCCAAGTAGCCGAACGTAATTCAACGTGGTCAACGAAGCTCATCGTTTAATAAACGTGACCAAGCCACGCGTATCATTATTCGTGCCATCGAGATGCTCCGCATCTACAGACCATATTAACCAGTTGCATAACAATAACCGGCTGCACCATGGATGTCTATTTACACAGATTGTAGTCGTTGACAGACGAAGCATGGATCTGCATATTTTTACATCATACGGCCATAGTGGGCCAAATTGAACATCAGCTGCTTCGAATTAGACAACAGAGTATAGCATTGTTGCGAGCATGTTCTCTTTTGCTTGGTTTGATTTCGAGCCACCATACTTCAACTTCCAAAGGATGTCTTCGACTTTGCTATATCACATTACTCACAGATGAAATAGAATAATTCTTCACGGTATAACCGTCATCTCTAACCCATTGAACATTATAACACACATAACGTATGACTTATTTGGACTCTCAGATACAATGATCATCTTCTTGACTAGATGAAATATACTTTTAAGTAACAAACCTGTGCCAGTGGACATCCACGATGTTGTAATTGGGCGACATCTCGAGAGAAGGTTACAATCGTCGTTTCCAACTCATACAGACAGTCCTGAGCATTTACACTCATTTGGAATGATGATCCCGGTAAAAATGTAGAAGTAGACCATGCACATTGTTGGCATTTGCACATACTGAGGACTGATAAGACTATGTGGATAATAAGGCTCCCTATGATAAGCTCCCTAAATTGTGAACTACAATTAATTTATGTACATTCATGTCTGTGTCAAGCAAATTATTGTTTTGACAGGAATTATAAACGCATCTTTATAACGATGTATAATCCAAGCCATGGCTACAATTATAACGAAAGGGCGAACGTTATGGATAAATGAAGTGGGCAAAATCACATAACACCGTGTGATGCCCAGAAAAAAGGCCCGAAACGCAGGCTCGAGGTGCTTCATGACATCACTTTACTTTGGGAGTAGCATATACACGAGAGTAACTAGCAGCAACTCTGGGTACATTTTGGCGTCACAAGGCGATTCCGACGATGATTTTATGATCTTCGAATTAAGAAGCACAGGCAGAGTATCCCACTGTGCCGCTTAAGGATAATGGGAACTCCTCGTGGTGTGGCATTTCGAAGCTTCTATGATCACAGGATAGCGGTTTAATGAGTTTTTTATTAAGTGTCATATAAGCATATGAAAAAGGCTTATTAACACCAATTCAATGCAGTATGTTTTCATGCAGTGTGTAACGCAAAGTTTATATGGGTGTGGAACTGGATGAATAAAATTAAGTTTGTACTACCCAACTACTATTTTGTTTTATTCATTTATCATATTGCAACCTACGAATGCGTTAAATTGTGGCTTATTTAGAAATGCCTCTCATGTTGTGCTAGAAAATAATGCTTCTGAGCGGACACAATGCCATAGTACCTTGCTGACACTCGGTCCAATGCCGATCTGTAGCATATTGTGTCGACCTTAAATCAGCGAGACTATGGTTAGTACAGACTAGAATTAGGTGATAACGTACGTACCACCTTCACATGTGATTATTATGTATTTCATATCCAATCGACAGGCAGTGATGACGCGTTGCCGCAAAAAAGGCAACGCGACGCTATCCGAAATGCGTCGTCATGTAACTGCACCGAATCTTAAACTTGGCGTTCATTGATTATTTGCTTCTTTTTTCTGTACTGATTGTATTCCAGTAAGGCTATCTAATTAGCGGAAAATCAGCTCTACGTTATTTTAATCAG
>CM067349.1:7589491-7640564 GCA_034190875.2 Urechis unicinctus
TTTTTGGGCATTCCATAAGTTCAAACGACACAAGTGAATCCTGATCATATAAAACGGTATGTTATGTCATGAGCACATTCTGTAGCTGCTGTCCATGTGCTCAAATCGCCCTGGATAAAATTCCGTATGCTGTGCGAATATGTACTAGTCTTCATTGTGGCAATTTTTGCATCGGGATTAGGCATCTAATATATCAAATAACGGTCACTAATATTTGAGCCGCGTCCAGGACGCTTGTTGTATACGTCAGTCACAATCCCACATTCCTCTAACAAGGTCTGTTTTTAGTTTACCGCAAACCAGAAACCAATCAAAGAAGCAGGACAGCAATAGAAGCCCTGTGACAAATATATGAAATCTTGAGGAGGGTTCAATATGTCGTTATTTGTGGAAAAAACATGAAAGCTTAAAAGCGTAGGACAAAAGCTGAGCTTATGCACTTTGAGCAGCTACGCAAAACACATCGGTTGTATTGTTGGTTAAATAGCCTCGCCTTTAGTTGAAAATCCAATATTAACGCATTTTGCATGAGCTAGTGATGATGTAAAATCAAAGGTGTCCAATGAAATGCCTAATATTCACAAATTTATTGCATATTGTACAGCTGTTACGACTAGCATCAAGTAATTAGATTAAATACTGGCTTCATTAAGACGAATATAAGTCAACCAAATCGAAATGCCGCGTGTGATAAGTCCTACATTTTGAATAGAACAGAATATACAGAAAAGCACATCTAAATTTCTGAGTTGTATTATCCAAGTTTTAACAGATATTAATAGGCCAATATATCAAAGATCAAAATGCCGAATGTTTTACGTTGACTTTTGCCGAGCTGCGATGAGACGAGCAGCCGTCAAATATGAAGAAAGGTATTTACAACGCAGTAAATCCCCAAAACGCTGCCGCATTGAAAAGCATAGAGCTTCATTATAACATGTCATTATTACATAAATGACCAGTAAATATTCCTTTTGCCTCAAACTAGACAAGCAGACATAGCAGACATAACAGCCATTGTGTAACTCCTCTAACTGCATTATTATATAGAGATGAACAAAATCTCTGTTGCAAATTGTTCTATTGGTGCAAGTATTCCGTCAGATATCATGTTGAACAAAGTAAAAAAAAAACCCCAATTATTAGTCGCTTTCTTTCCTCGGGGAATCGAGTTGAAAGATATCGGTTTGTCTCGCCTAACTATAATGCCTTAAGCTACAACTCGCTGTAATTGACATTTACATGGGGACTGCATATCACAGTGATTAATTATCTATCACGGCATGGATTCATCACAGTGTGTAGAATTTTCATAAACACTACATTATGTTGTATATACGTCATAATTTATGTGTTAACTTGCGCAAACCATGAGTCATAGTATCGTAACAAGCCGAATTAAGACGCAAAGAAACTTCGCATTCCAGCTGTATTACCCTGTAATTATCCGACTTGCAACTGCGCCCTCTTGATTAGAAGGGATTAATATTTACCAGCTAACGTCATAGGCGTTTATATACATCGTTATGAATAGGAGTAGTATTAATTGTAACACCCAAGGAGCGACCATCCCACACACTGCGATGGCTATGCTTGCCAATGACTGCACAGACACGACTATGAATTCAATATATGGCTGACGGTGATGCACACTGTTCGATATCAATGTATTTATGGTCTGACGATTGCTGTATAGACGTGTCACAAGAGTGTTTGCAGTAAAGCCGATTCGATCGCGGATTGTCCGCATGGAAAGCACGAATCGCTTCCATGAACAGTAGAGCAATTGACCATGTGGTTATTTCACAGAAGCATTGATTCATTTTGTGAATTGCAACGCCAGCTGCTTTCGCTATTCGGATTTAGTCATTAGAAATACGCGCTGATTTGTGGCTAACTTTGAATCTATGGTGCGGTTTATTCAGGTTATTCATAAAAGTATGAGCAAAACCAAACAATGTTATATTTGTTGTTTTGGGATTACTTTTGTTTCCAGCTCCATGCACGCCTAGATATGAGTGGGTGGTGGGGCTTGGTATGAGCGATGTTATCAAACACAGGGGGATATTTTACACGAAATACTGGAAATTTCATTGTCCTTTCCTCAGGATAAATATTAATCGCTCCATTGTTAGCAGAGCGAATTCATGGTATTATGTTAGCCGAGCCAAATCAATTCAATAACCGAGTTATTGCTCTGAGCAACGACAATATTGGTAATTGGTGTACTAGCAACTTGGCTGACCGAGTAATGCCATTGTTTGTTTTTAGAGAGCTACTACCCTTATGCTGGAAATCAATTAGATGCGGATGTTTCTTCATCATTTATATCCTGCCAGATATGCTTGATGCATATTAATTGGCAATATTAGCGATCAAATGGCCCATGTACCACAAACGGGACTGAAGCATTGTGCCAAAAGGCGATAAGCGACGGCTGGACATTTAGCAGGTCAAGAGGTTGTAAAGACACATTTTTGCGCTTATCTACCAAAGGGAAACATGCTGTGAATTTAATTACTTATGTAATGAAACACAATACATATGCATATCAACGCAGCTAGCTACAGCCGCATGACGCTATATTGTGACCGTCTTAGAATACGCACGGTGTATAATGTATGGGCTTGTTATCAATCTTACTATCAGTATGCCTGGGCTGTGAATAAATATTCCGTCACATCATCATTATGCACAATGGCGGCCAAAAGAGAGCATTCTTGCTGAAACATGTACGACTGCGAGCAATCCGAGAGCATGTTCATTACGGTTGAGCGCATGTCGTGTACTACATCTAAATCCTAAATATCCATCCGCTGTCCTTAAAAGATTCTGGCGGATGTAACAGTTGCGATTAGTTTGAACTGAAAGAATGGTTTTCCTAAGGTACCAAGAAACATTTATACTGTCAAAATGTCTCGCTGTTGCCACGATTGCATTCGACACGCAGTTTAAGTAATTATATGTTTTAAATTATACCAACAATGACAAAAGGATGAGACTAGAGCCATGCAATATATTCGACAGGCGGCCCTGCACGTGATTCGCACATTCTCGCGCACATTTGTACATAATGAGTATGTCAGATACAAGTCGTTTGAAGGCAAAAACACTCGAGGACAAAAATGCTTGTAATCAGGTTATAGTGAAAACATACATTTTGCACACTACCATTTCTTGAGTTAACAAAGTAACAACATTTTTAAAGTGCGTAGTGCTCCGATGTATGTTCTCAAACCAGGCAATCACTTCGCGATGTAGGATGATTGTGCATTTTTATAGAGACAAAATCCTGATTTTCTGCTGTGTGCTCAAAAGCTGCGTTATAAAATGAATCCAATGCTATTTGAGCTATTCGTCCAGTCTCCATAGACCTTTACATGTTTGCCACACACGGAAATTGGCTCGGTCGAGTATTGTAGAACCCATTGTAATTTACAACACCAATTATGCGACTTGGTGAAGACATCTGGTCAAGACGAATATAATGTCTATTGGGCATACATACTCTGTCATGCTAGTTACAAA
Source organism: Urechis unicinctus (assembly GCA_034190875.2). Lineage (NCBI taxonomy): Eukaryota > Metazoa > Annelida > Polychaeta > Xenopneusta > Urechidae > Urechis > Urechis unicinctus. The sequence continues at coordinate 7,593,020 of CM067349.1, forward strand.
TTATATAAGCTAACAAAGAATAACGCTTAATGTCTCTGAAAATAAATATATGCGTCATTGTGGGCCGCGTCTTGCAAAGTAGATTTGGCCATTATAAAAGGCTCTTTATGTGATTTAAACAATTAAATAATGGGCCTTCAGCAAACATTAACTCACCAGATTGTAATCCCTTTTCATACAATATGGATATAAAACATCCGTGCGAGTCCATAACTGCATTCAACATCATGAGGTGCTTTGTTCAAACAAAGTACAGTTACTTAAATACCATGCATGTGGCATACTCGTGTTATACACCCCTGTCATTTAAGCCATAGTGGTCTCGTAGCAAAGCCCAGTTTAATAGTTTGGAAGCAAACCGAACACGGATGAAATGCATTTGACAGCAATCCAGAATGTTTGTTTTATGCATGTTCAGTGACGTTTTATTCGTTGGTTGGATATAAATGTTGTTTTCAGGCGGGCGGAGTATTCAAGTGCCGCTTGTCGTAGACTTTACAATGCAACACCCCATCTTTCAATGATGCATATTGATAAAGCACATTAAAATCCAATGTAAAGAGAGAGAGAGAGATCAATTTATTAACCAATTGAACATATAAACAATGAACAATTGATAAGGAGACTCCAACTAAGGCTGATGAGCCGCTGCTGCTGGAGCCACCCAAACATAATGACAATAAAAATAATAATATAAAAGAAGAAACACACAAAAGATAGACTATGTACAAAAGAGAAGCATAGTACACAATAATAATAATAATAATAAGTACATGAGGTCACAGCATCATGTTACCTGAGTAAGAAGGTACAGAAAACATTTACATAGACAGAGGGTTTTGGCAAAGTCCGGAATTTGGTGACATGAGTAAGACATTTTGAATCTATACAATAACAAATGACTTTTCTGCTTGACTAGTTAATGTGGGCAAGTACATGTATAACAATTTGGAGTGGTGCACATATACCTGTATCTATTGATAAACCAATTTTTTATGTAGTTGCAGTATCCTGTGTAAGAATGAGAGAATATTTTTGTTACTATGATATTCGGGGCGTTGTTAATGAATTTTGGAATGCTGAATCGAATGGATGAGACTGCAAAAGAGTGTTTTACTCTTGGGATGAAAATATTATTTTGATTTCTAGTATTGTGATTATGAATGTCAGATGTTTGATTTATTAAGTTTATGTTATTGTAATATGAGGGTAGGTTGTTGTGACAGTAATTATAATAGAATTTATATCTGGACAGTGAAAATAGATCTTCAATTTTCAAGATCTGTAGTTCTTTAAAAAGAGGATCAGTGTGAGCATTGTAGGAGCTGCAGGTAATGATCCGAATTATTTTTTTTTGAAGTTTTACAATTCTATTTCCATGTTGACCCCAAAGTAACAAGTTGTAGTTTAGATGTGGTAATATCAGTGAGTTGTAGAGCAATTTTTTAATACCTAGGGGGAGGAGGTGTTTTAGTTTATTGATAATGCCCATTGTTCGACTAAGTTTGCTATGGATTTTATCAGTATGACTTTTCCAGCTGAGGTGCTGATCGATGTTGAGGCCCAGGAAGTTGAAGTCTTGCACTTGATTGATTTCTGTGTTATTTATAAGGATCTGGATTCTTGAATGGAATTTTTTGGGTGGTTAATGAAAAATCATGAATTTGGTCTTGCTTGTGTTAACGGACAGCTTGTTGTGCATAAGCCAGTTGTTGACATTATTAAGTTCATTGTTTAATGTGTCTATATTGTATGTAGAATTTCTTGAGTTTAGGGTGGTTGTAAGGGTCGTATCATCCGCATATGTTATGACTTTGAATAAATTTGATGCATTGCAGATGTCATTTACATATATCAAGAATAAAAGGGGCCCTAAGATTGATCCCTGAGGCACTCCAGTTGTAAGGGGGAGGAGGTCTGACTGAGTGCCTTCAAAATTTACATATTGTTTTCTGTCTTGTAGATAGTTTTTAATTACTATGCTACTGGTGTTTGTGAATCCATAATAAGTGAGTTTTGAAAGCAGTATGTTATGATCTATTGTGTCAAAGGCTTTGCTGAGGTCAAGAAATATGCTGATTGGTAGCAAATTATGGTCTAGGTCATTTAGTACAGATTCGATCAGTTCTACTGCTGCTAGTTCAGTGGAATGCCCTTTCCTGAAACCATACTTGTTATCATAGAATAAGTTATGGGTTTGGAAGTACTGATATATTTGTTGGAAAATAATTTTTTCAAATATTTTTGATATGGATGGAAGAAGTGATATTGGGCGATAGTTATCAAATAAAAATTTATCCCCTTTTTTGAAGATGGGAATGACTTTTGCTGTCTTTAAGGATCTGGGAAATATGCCTGTATTGAGGGTTTGGTTGATAATTATGGTAATTGGTTTGATTAGTGCTTGTTTGAGATGCTTCAAGAGATTTGTTGATATGTTATCATATCCACAACTGTTTTTTCCTTTCAGGTCATTTACAACTTTGGAAATTTCTGACTCGTTAACATTTTTGAAATTGAAAATGTTCCGTTGTTGCTCCGTTAAGTACAAAGTGAAATCCTCATTTGAAGGTGGGTTTATATTTTTTGCTAAATTTGGGCCCAAACTTGTGAAAAATGAGTTAAATTTGTTTGCAATTTCGGTTTTATTTTTTATTTGTGTTCCATTATGTATGAAGTAATCAGGAAGTTTCTCCTTTTTTCCAGATTTATTTAAAATTTCATTTATGTTTTGCCATGTTTTTTTTCATGTCTGAGATTGAGTCTTTGAAGCATTTGCCATAATGTCTGGTTTTAGCTTCTTTTATTGTTTTTTTCAATATGTGATTGTAACTGGCTAGATTTTGTTTTAAAGTATTGTAGCTATCAGAATTTTGTGGTGTTTTTGATTTTAGATTTATACAGTTTGTCTCGGTAGCGAATGGATTTGATTATACCATTTGTGATCCACATGTTTTTCTTGTGCTTATGTTTGTTGAATCTAACATATTTCTGAGGGAAATGTTTTTCATAACATGACTGAAGAATGTTTTCTACAATATTGTAGTTTGCCTCTGGATCAGCTTTATCATTTTGATTAATTTTTGCTTGGTGGAGATCATTTAACATGTCCTCGACAGCTGTTTCCTTTTTTGAAGTAATTTTGATAAATTTGGGGTTGTTATTTTTTGTTGTAGTTAATTTAATAGAGATGAAATAGGGGTGATGGTCAGAGAGTTTGTTTAACATGACCCCAGCTGATGAATGAAGAGATGCTTTTGTTAATTTACAGAAAAAGTTGTCAATAAGTGTACAACATGTGTTTGAGAATCTTGTTGGCAAAGTTATCTTTGGATAAAAACTATGTTCGATCATGGTGTCAAAGAAGTCATTGAAGATATTTTTTTCTTTTATTTTAAGTAAGTTGATATTGAAATCGCCAGCAAGTATGACTTCTTGTTTGTAATTTTCAAGTACTTTTAAGGAAGATGAAATTTCACTTGTGAAAGTGTTATAGTTTTCCTCTGAATTGCGAGGGGGTCTGTAGATGTTGCCCAAGATTATGTTATTTGATAGTGTGTCACTATGGATTTCTATGAACTGGGATTCCCAGATCTCTGAGTGTATGCATATTTGTCTAGGTTTGTAATTGTATTTGTTTAGTAGATATATTATCAAGCCACCTTTGCTACCACAAGTTTTGCCTTGGGGTATACATGTGTAACCAGGTAGCTGTATGAGAGACAAGTCATCTCCTTCTGTTATTCTACATTCTTGAAAACATAAGGCAGAGAATTCTATGTTGTGTGCTTTTAGTGTTTCAATGAATATTGTAATTTCCGAAAATTTGGCATTAATTGAGTCAATATTTGAGCTGAAAATAGTAAAGGTATTTTTTTGGGATGCTAGGAATTCAAGTGCATGGTCATCATAGTATGGGGAGTGTCTTATAACTTGTATGACATTACTTTCATCATTTTCAACTTCAATGTCATTTACCAGTTCGCAGAAAGAATTTTTTGTTAGCCCTCCAAAGCACCGTAAATGTACATCAGCAAGGATGTCTGACATAACTCTCAAGAGATAACAAAATTACAGTGTAAATAGGAGCATAGGATGATTATACACCTAACACTGACAATAACAACGACAATAGATTGAGATTGACTAAGAAGTTAACAGGTACAGACATAAGAAAGTAAAAAGTGCTCACTATTACATATGAAATATACGTCAGAGTATATGAAATATACCAATATATTATTGAATATGGAAATATACTAGGAAATAAGAAATATGCCGATGAATCCACTTGTTACAATGCAGGCAACATAAATATATAGTAGAATAGGCTGAAGTATGCCTTGACATAAGATGATAATACATAGCATTTCAGTTTGTTATAAGTGTATTTTATTTTAGATACTCATATCACCAAAAGGTACGTAAGAGATCCGGGTGCTATTTTGTTAGATCATGTTGCAGCATTGGCCAAATGCAGTAGTGATATTGAAATTTCAGTAATGTCTAATGGTATATATTAGCTGTTTGTTATGAAATATGGGTTTAGACTTACGGTTCCTTTGCCCTTGCAGGCATTTCAATTCAGAGCAGCTGTTTGATGGAGCTTTGAATCTGCTTGCTGAAGGTCATGACCCCTGTTCTGTTTAAGTGGAGCAGAGGAAGTTGACGACCATCTCTGAAGCTTGTGCTGTAAAGGGTTTTGTTGGGTTTTTCATTGTAGTAGAATTATTTGGTGTCAGTGAGAAGCACATTTGCTCTGCCATCTAGCTTTGTGGATGGTATATCGTTGGTCTCTTTGACCATGGTGTTCACCTTGAGGCCTCCCCGAGGTAGAAGTTTTGACACAACTATTTTGTTGTTTGATAGCAGTAGTTGCTCGGTCATTTTGGTTATGTTATCAGCAATTTCATTTGGAGACTTTTCTTTTAGATCATTGGTACCTGTGTGTACCACCACAATTTGGTCTTTTTGATTCTTTTGAATATTTCAATGGCATCAGTCGTAGTGGGTGAACTGGTTACCGTGATTGAGCACTGTTTTGTCATTCTGTTTGGGTCCAGTGCATTTGTGTTGGAGTCTCCTATTATAAGGACTTTGGGTTTGGAGAGATGTAACTTTACAGTAATGTACCATCGCAAGCATATTCCTCGGATCGAAATGTCACGAGGCCAGTAGCATGCAACAAATACTAATAGCATGCACATGTACGGAGCAGAAATGTTACGGTATATGCGGTTGCATATAATGATTATTAATGAATTGTAATGTAATGCATGGGCCGCTGTCAGCGCGTCCCATAAAAACCATAACCGCATGAGATCGATTGGGACAATGGAATATCGCAATTTAATCGCCATGGATCACTCTGTTAGTCGTCCCAAGTAAAACCCTGGTCATGGTATCAGGTTTCATATAGTGCTTCTTACGGTCAGAGGTAGAAGAAAGTGCATATGCACACGCTGATAATAACATGCCGCAACGTTCATGACATTAACTGAAAAGTTGGTGGCACGCAATTAACGCGTACGCAAGGATTATAATCCAAATGGCTTATTCTTGACACGGTGTCAGAATGGTAAGAAAAATGCGAGACGCGATACATGTGATGTTGGTTGGCATAAAACAAATGTACTTTTGAAAATTAAACTTCACGGCAAATGCGATATTTGATTTTGCTATATGTTTCACCTTCGAAGCATTTTGTTCAACAATACCTCATAGGACTTCCGCTAAAACAATAGCCTTGCCCATGCATATCTAATTGATGAGTTCTTGCTTTGTGTTGTGGAATGTATCGTCAGTGCAAACATACAATAACATTTCGACAAAACTATGAATGTGTATACAATATTTGACTTCGTTAATCCACATTCATCACCAGGCATCTGGCATTATTTTCGTGCAGTTTATACTCGTTAAACAAACAATGAAGCGTATAATAGCGTACAAACATATTTTTGTTATTGCCAATCTCGTTGTTTCACATGTATTCATCCTACATCTGCAAACAAAGTAGCTGTAAACCCAGCTTCAAAACAGGACGCCACGCAGATATTATACGAATCCCATGAGATTTGCAGTTTCGATTATGCTTATTATGTTATTGTGTAAGGTCTGCATTGTTGCTATATGTCATATGACGGTTTGGGACGAATGTCCCCAATGTTTGACGCATAATCCATTTCCAAACAAGAGAACGCTTAGGCAAAGCAGCATAATATACGCGTACTTACTAAGCGTCGAATTGGTTTCGTATTCACAATTCTATACGCTGGTGGAGAATATCTATTAAAGCAATCGCATCAAGAGCAAATAATTGTTTTGGTTCTGAGGCACGGCAAGAATGCATTCCGTGCCTTTAAGAATTCATATTTATCACGATTAAGGGTGAAGCTCATCTCCCACAACTTCAAACGTATATATATATATATATATGTAGCATCATTTATCACACTGAATGCCAGAAGCTCCTTGAGTGACAGTGTTAGGTATCAAAAACAAATTTAGACATTTTCATTCCATGGCAAGACAGTAAATAGGCATTATATCTCAGAAACCAAAGGGACCCAAGGTCCACATCCTTGCAATGTGACAGTTATTGTCGAAACCATACACTTCGTTTGAATGAGATTTACTTGCCATATCATAAGCTACATTAAGACTGCTTACCCCCGTAGCTGACAACAACGACTATTATTGCGCGACATGCCAAATTAATGTGTGCATTTTCGATACACCTTCCATTGTATTTATACATGTCTATTCGCCATGGATTGCATCGGTCAGGAGACCACTTCTTAGCTAAATCGCCTGGTCGAATGTAGGCACGACTCAACAGCAGTAACACGGAACATATTATACAGTTTCATAACAATAACCGGCTGCACCATGGATGTCTATTTACACAGATTGTAGTCGTTGACGGACGAAGCATGGATCTGCATATTTTCACATCAAACGGCCATAGTGGGCCAAATTAAACATCAGCTGCTTCGAATTAGACAACAGAGTATGGCATTGTTGAGAGCATGTTCTGTTTCGCTTGGTTTGATTTCGAGCCAGTATATCACAACTTCCAAAGGATGTCTTCGACTTTGTTATACACAGTACCCACAGATAGAGTTACTTAATTCTACACGGTATAACCTTTATCTGTAGGTTATAAAACACATTACGTATCACTTTATTTAGACTATTTAGGTGAATACAATGATTATTTTCTTGACTTAAGTAACAAACCTGTGCCAAAGGACATCCCCGCTGTTGTAATTGGACGACACTTCAAAGAGAACGTTACAATCTTCGTTTCCAACTACAATTAATTTATGTACATACATGTCTGTGTCAAGCAATTTATTGTTTTGACAGGCATTATAAACACATCTATATTACGATCCAAAAAATGGCTACAATTATAGCAAGGGGCAAACGGTATAAATAAATGAAGTGGGCAAAATCACATAGCACCGTGTGATGCCTAAAAAGGAAGGCCCGAAACACAGGCTCCAGGTACTTCATGACATCACTTTACCTTAGGAGCAGCATATACACGAGAGTAACTAGCAGCAACTCTGGGTCCAAGTTGACGTCACAGGTCGATACCGACGATGGTTTGGTGATCTTCGAATTAAGAAGCACAGGCAAGGAATCCCACTGTGCCACTTAAGGCTAATGAGAACTCCTTGTGGTGTGGCGTTTCGAAGCTCTTATGTTCACAGCATAGCGCTTTAATGCATCAGTTGTTAATTCAGTTTCATATAAGCATTTGACAAAGGCTTATTAACACCAATTCAATGCAATATGTTTTCATGCAGTGTGTAACCCAAAGGTCGTATGAGAGTAGAACTGAATGAATAAAATTAAGTTTGTACTACCCAACTACTGTTTTGTTTTAATCATTAATCATATTGCAACCTACTAATGCGTTAAATTTAAGCTTATTTAGAAATGCCTCTCATGTTGCACTATCAAATAATGTTTCTGAGCTAACACAATGCCATAGTACCTTGCTGACACTCGGTCCAATGCCGATCTGTAGCATATTGTGTCGACCTCAAATCAGTGAGACGGTTCATGACAGCAGCGTAGAACTAGTATTAAGTAATCACGTATGTACCACCTTCACACGTGATTATTATGTATTTCATATCCAATCGACAGGCAGTGATTACACCATCACACCGCAGTGTAGTATTCTACAGGCTGCTGCTGTCAATAGGTTATGTCATATTCGTAGTATGGTGATTACTATTTTGCCGAATGCCCTATGCCCCTTTTTGCGGGTGGGTGTTGGGGCTGAGTATTAGCGATGCTGTAAAACGAATAACGGATATTTAACACGGAGTACGGGCAATATCCTCAGGGTAAATATTTATTGCTCTGCAATCCAAGGTCGGCAGCGGAAATTCATGGTATTATGTTAACCGAGCTGAATCAGAACATTAACCGAGTTATCGCTCTGCGCCATCAAAACATTGGGAATTCGCGTACTTGTAACTTTGTTGACTGAGTAATCTCATTGTTTGTCAGAGACGCTGACTTCAACAAAACCAGGAAAGATAACAATTCTTGTCTCAACTATCAAGTGTATGCAAATATTGAGATGACGATGTTTTCTTTATCATTTATATCCGACCAGATATGCTTCTTGCTTATCAATCTTGCATTAAATCACAACCTAGGAACAGAGTATAAAAAGGCTCAGCTCTGTTGGCCATTGAGAAGTTTGTGAGTGTCATGAAAACGAAAACGAACTATTGAGCAAATATTGAGATATGAGTTTTCTATAAAATAACCAGATATGCTCAAAGCATTTCAACACATTTCCGCTTGATGTCATGAACGTGATTGATGTATAAGTATAGCGTCTAAAAATAAGTGTTGGGAAAGCCACACATTTCCGCTTATCTAACACAAGTAGATTTACTGCGAGCATGCACAAGGGACTTGTATGTCACAGCACAACTAGGCACAGCTGCCGGAGGCATTATTATTACAGATTAAGCATTATTACGATGTATAATACGCGGGCACATTATCAATCTTACTTGAACTTAATCTCCGCAGATAAATAACATTAAGTCCAATTTGCACATTGTAAGTCTGATGTAAATACGCTGCAGAAACATTTACTACTCAGATAGGCAACTGATTTTAAGATACCCTGTATAATGGACTATGTCCAATGCCAGGTCGTTTAGCAGAACGAATCAATATGTCGAGCATGCTGTGCGATCTCCCTGTTCCGTATGTTAATTCATCCCCAAGGCCTGATACAGAGTGACAGAGACATCGAAGACCAGGCCGGGCGAGTATGTGCAAACACGACCTACATATATAACAGTTACATAATTGAGCTATTGTGGAACTGCCATATATCAGCGGCTGCGCATACCCCCTCCCCCTCCCCCAATTCTTGACATAATGGGATTGATTGCAAATGTTCATTAACGTAAGAGAGTTGGCAGTTTGAGATCTGGGCATTGCTTAGTAGAGTTCGAGTCATTATCCACTCAACGTATAAGCTACTACATAACCGACATCGCTTTCTAACCAAACGAGGTTTTTCATTGTTAGCCCTCAACGTTTCGTCGAGGCCATCATTTCGAGAAATTAAGAACAAATAAATGCATGAAAGTAATGACAAAACGAAGGGCAAACAGGGTATGGGGCGTGCTAGAATAAGTAGGAAGTTGCGCGAATATTGCAAGCGTGCTACCCACCGATGTTCGGCTATTTGGCAAATTGAACCACATTCTCCTGTCATTGGCCTGTTATGAAGATTTAACAATTGTGAAGCAAAACGATCACGGAAGTAATGCATCAGATATTATTCACCAGCAATGCAAGTTTTATTCGTTGCTTGGATATAACCGTTTTAGGCAGCGCACTCAAATGCCGTTATCAATAGATTTAGCCAAAAAAGACACCCTATTGTTCGGTGATGAATATCACTAAAGCAATAAGGCACATCAATGATCCACGTATGAGAAATTAAAAAGTACAGTGAAGTTTCATCCCAAGATCGATAACCATGCACTAATTATCAATATCATGGCAATTGACGGAGCAGAACTGTAGCGCTGAATATATTGGTATTGAATGATTTCGGATGGATTGTAATCGGATCTAATGCGCAGATAACGTATGTGCCGTCGTCAGCGCTGCCGATAAAAACAAAACACCGATTTGCTCACCGACTGTTAATGAACGCTAACGCCACGACGGCAATGGATGAGATCGATTGAGACAATGGAACATCGCAAAATGATCGCAACTGATCACCTTGTTAACTGCACCGCTATAAAATCCCTGTCATAATATCAGATTTTGAATATTGATGCTTAGGGTGACTTCAAAATAATGAATATATGAACATGCGAATTTGATCACGACACCAAGTTAATAAAATCAAATACATACGCAAGGATCCTAATCACACGTGGCTAAGAGGCGATAACACTTCACGGCAAATACGAATTGGTGCAATATATGTCCTCGCAACAGGAATACAATCTTCATGGCGATACTTTTGTACAGCATAATGTTTTAAGCTATTCGTCAAATGGCTTTAACCTCAGCGAGATATACGCAATGTGCTAGCTTTTGAAGATCAAAATGACCCATTTCTCTATTCAAAGTTAATAGCTATACCCTGTTTTATCGTGTGAGAAAATCTATAATGCCGCAATAGTAATGATTCCGTCAAACTGTAAATCTTGATACAATACGTTATTTCTTCCATTTAAACAGCAGGAAAAAAAGCGATACTGATTCGGTGTTGCATTATCTGCCTCATATGATGGCTTCAGCAATAGTCCATAAGAACGTGGCATTTTTTTCATGAGAGTTGTATTCATTTGCTTTATTGCCAATGTATTTGCTTCACATGAGGCCAACCACACAGTCTCTCTCTCTCTCTCTCTCTCTCTCTCTCTCTCTCTCTCTCTCTCTCTCTCTCTCTCGCTCTCTCTCTCTCTCTCGATCTATCGAGAGATATATATATATATAAGATAGAGAGATATATAGAGATCTAGAGAGATCTCTCTATATATATAGATATATATATAGAGATATAGATAGATAGAGAGAGATCTATATATATATATATATATAATATATATATATATATATATATATATATATATATATATATATATATATATATATATATATATATATATATATATATATATATATATATATATATATATATATATATATATATATATATATATATCTCTCTATCTCTATATATATATATATATATATATATATATGAGAGCCATGTTATTGTACAGAGACAGGTCCCTCTATAAACCCCACTGGGGTTATATGTGAGGGGCGGTTGGTGTGGCGTGCTTTATATTCACGTTTGGGCCTACAAAGCGCATACGTATACAAGCACTGACATGTTGTGTCTTAACGTAATTTATTGATATTTCATATTATGGTAGATTTCAGTGTTATCCCAACCAACTGCCTGTAGGACACAACCCTATGTACTAAATGACTTCAATTGCATACGTGTCAGCACAGCCTTATCAAATTTTGGGACAGGGGCATAGGAGAAGTTATTACTCTGTGCTTATCATCAGTCTCGATATAATCAATGCTCAATGACAGACAGGTATTTCTATTAATTCAAACGGTATCATGTTGCTTTTGGACAACCGCGCCATTTTACGAAATAGATACCATAGCTTTATAGCTTCAGTTATTGCATTCACGTGGACAAGAAGAACGGCACATGACTAGGATAGGCGAGTCATTGGAGACTGATATTGCATCATCGCGTTTGTCGGCGTTACCGACTTCAACCAAGCACATTATTTATGTGGCATGTCCATAGGAATGTATATTATTGACTGGATTGTAAACAATTCTAATTTATCTCTCTTTATGTCCTAAAATGTGACCGCGCGACCGGGACGTATTAAGATTACGAGGTTTACCTTCACGGCACATAAAGTCTAGATTATTCTCAATTACTCAATGACACCCTATTTGAGAGCGGTTATGTAAACGACCACTGTGATTATATTGGTAACATGCTATTGTTTCATTGAATGCGTGTGAGATTATGCATTCACTGTGCCATTTCTATGACTTGACTAGGTTAAAATTAGAAAGACATTATCTATTGATAGCTAATGTTGCCCTGAAGGGCAGATTCGAATCCCCCTATTGTATATTTGCCGTTCAAATAATACTTCACAGCATTGTTGAATTAGTCCTTAGTTATTGATTAATGTACGAAATGAGGTATGCTATTATCGATGAAGTGGTATGATGAAGCATGATTGCGCTATATTATGTGGTTGACTATGTTAAAGTGTCGATTGTTGGTTTCTAATAACCTTAAGTAAAAACGGCACAGTTGCTATATAAATTGGCGCGAACCATTGGTCAGTATATCATAGGAGACATAAAGGCTTAAGGCAGCATAAAAGAGCATGTATTTTTGTGAGGTTATTCTGCATATTTGAAAATACACTCATGATATTCGACACCTATTTTTGAATGTCCGTACTACTTTCCTGGTATCATCCTGCCTGCACAAAGGCGTTTGTATGCATGGCAATGAATAGCAGCAATAATTATTGTCGACAGTTACTTACATCCGACAACCAACGACCACTGCACGCAATGTGATTGCTATCAATTTACGGATGGGATAACGTCAATCGTTTTATATCACGGTACATTTGTTTAGCGCCGATATCACCCCGCCTGGCAGAAGATTGCTTCGGCATTGCTGATGCGTCGATGGTTTGCAAGGCACAGTAAAGCTTATCCCCACCCCCACATCTTGTCATTCAAACGGACCGCATGTGTGGATTGCTTAAATGACCTGCCAAGGCAATTACCCTATGGTTATAATACATTAGCTTTGATTCGTTTTATGAATTTTAACGCCTGCTGCATCCGCCACTCGGGCGGTAAATTCAGCTTCTTTCATTTTCAAGGGTAAATATTTGTCTCTCTAGTTAAGCAGAATCACTGCAATAACCGACTTATTGCTCTGAGAAAACAAAACACTGTCAATCCTTGTACTTTTAACATAGTAAGGCTCAACTATCAAGAGTCACAAAATTGCAGCCAAATATCTAGATGGCGATGTTTTCATTATCATTTATGATCGTCGAAATTTGCTTGATGGATATGACGAGGCTATCTTAGTAATCAAATAACATGCCCGGAGCAGAAACAGAGTGCATAAAGGCGATAGGCAGCGGTTGAATATGGAGATATCGGTCAGAAATGCCAACTTTAGTGAAAACAGAAAAGCTAACTAGTGCAGGCGCAACTATCAAGTGTCACACAAATGCAGGCACATATTTAGAGTGCGATGTTTTCTATATCATTTGTATCCGAGTGGATATGCTATAGGCCAATCTTACTAATCATATTGCATATCTGCTATGGACGGCGTCGGGGTATTGGTTTAGTTTAATTAGTTACCGGGCGACGGCTGCATGTTGAAATTAACAAGACGAGGGAAAGGCACTTACCTCAGCTTATCTATAAAATGTAAACTTACTGCAGACATGCGCAAGGGACGTAATTACGTAATCATTACACAGCAAATGTATGCATCAACACAACTTGCTACAGCTGAATGACGATTATGATCGATTTAGCATAATTACTGCATATAACGCGTAAGCTTGTTGTCAGCAGTTACATTACTTTCAGTCACATGATCCTGTATGATTATCAGCTGATATAAACCACCTTCGTAACATGTAATAATTGCGATCAGCTTGAACCAACGGGGCTGGTTATCAGTAGTCACCAGTCAAAATGATTCGATGTTTCCTCTTTGGCATTCGACATACAGTTCTTACAATGACGTGTTTTATTTATGCCGCAAAGGACGCAAAGTTTATGCTCACGACAGTATGTGACCCGACTTACTCACGACTGGCGGTAATAATCGTGAATAATCGCGCATTCTCCCGAATATTTGCATATGTTAAGCGTGTCGGAAATAAGCTGCAGATACAAATCGTTTAGCAGCAAAGTAATAAGAACACTAATGCCGAGCACATAAGAGAGCAATTGCCTGGAGAGCTAATGTTTTGAAAGCGTTTACTGAACCCAACTGAGAGCCAAAAATCAAGACTTTCGTTAATACCAATCATGTGGTCGCAGAAATACTATTGCAGCAGATTGATGTCTGAGTTTCCCGCATTTAAACAAAAAGGAGAGCTACTAACGATCATATATACCATGATTGTCCTGATGGGAGATGTGCAATCACCAATGCTAAATTTGAAAATGCTTTCTGCGCAAAGAAGATTGCTTTTGCAAAGGTCATTAGGCATCTGAATGTTCTGGTGTGCCCTAGCGTAAGTAAGCATTGCCTTGTAAGATTATGAGCTCTGTATCGACAATCTAGCAGCTAGAGAAATTGACATCATACGCACGCAAAAAAATGATGCAGTCCGTGAGATATAGCGCTCATAAATAATCAAGGGTGTGTTGGTTGTAGCAATATAAGTCGGAGGTCAATTAATAGCCAGCTTAAGCTACATACATTTGTTAATAACTTGACAGTTGTTAGTTCGACGGACCCAAATAATATTATGATAACGTAGGGTAATTTGTTCCTACTTTATTATGTTTTGCGACCTATGTTAATTGACGAAATATAAACAGTCGTTCAGGTATGAGCCCATGAGTTTATGCTCTTTAATAATGGCAATACATTGCAAGATCGGTTGAAGCAGAGTAATTATGATCTGATTATATGCCTTGTAATCAGGTTAGGCTGAGAACACATATTGCCATTCCTCAGCTAATAATCCGATAAAATTTCTAAAGTACGCTGTGGCCCGATGGATCGTCTCAAATCGGGCAGAAGCAGAGCTGTAATGGAGGATAATTATGCGTTTAATGGTTGCTCATGAATGTCAATCAGAGGAATTGCATGAGTAATGCGTTGTCCGTCCTGACAAGAGGCACATCCCTGTTTTGCCGCCGGATAGTAAATCGTAACGGACGCCACAACGGCAATGGATAACATCGATTGCGACAAAGATATATCACGCTGTATATCGCACCGCTTGAAAACCCTGTCATAGTATCGGATCGCGAATATCGAGTTCACAGCAATAATAACGTATATATGCACATACGATATATTTAGGGCTTTTAAGTGAAAACGGAGAAAGCATAACGGTACTATACTTATAGTTACATGCGCGGAGTGCTTGCTTTCGTCAATCAAAACGACGCATCATACATATTTAATTTGTGTGTCATTTTTTGTGTTACTTAAGGAATCGTTCGTGAAAATAATTAATGCTAGGATATTGCCGATTTGTCCATTCAACCCGGATTGTAAAATGCGATTCAAATGCGGCGTCGCATTAATTGCCTTACAAAATGGCTTCTAGAATCATTATCAGTAATCTGGCATTATATTTTGTCAATTTGCACTCGTATTATAACATGTGATTCATTGCCAATTTAACTGTTTTACATCAGTTATTCATGCAACCAAAACCCAGCAACTCACGGTCTTTGAGGTGCTTTTGTAAATACATGAAATATGTTTGCGTGACGAAGGCATTAACGCTTATATTCAATGCTAGTCTAAATAAAATTGCGTTTGAGCATGCGAAACTGTTGCTGCATGAACGCATGCAAGTTGATTGATTGATATTGAGTAGCTCTCTTGCTGCATACTGTGTTTGAATAAACACCTGGACCAACATTGATGGAGTAGCTTCGCTGTAAATTTCGCGTCTCGCACCACGCGGTACTAGACACAAAGCGAATTGCAACTCTCACCATATGGTACTAGATGCAAAGGTAACTGATGTTCTATTGAGAACTATGCCACATGTGCCTCACATGTTCCTTATGAATGGAATTTATGTCAGCTGTAAACCAGTCGTTACTGCACAGTTGGTGATATAGTTCCTGATTTGGCATAGCTCTGCAACACAAATTCTTTCCGATGATGCTGATTTAACAGCAATCGGATTGAATAACCTAAAGTTAAACTGTATATATCGATATTATGCTCACTTATGACTTATGTTCTCGTATTTTGCATTAGTATCATTTAAACTTCGTTATTATGAAACACAATAAGTAAATAAAATATGCGTCGGGTGCAGTGTCCTTCCCGGAGCACGAACGATTTGGAGTTGATGGACCATTTTGCCTTTTTCAGTATTTCTGCGGGGGGGGGGGGGGGGGGGGGGGGGGGTCATAGGATATTGGCAAATGAAAGCATGTTAGTAAGCTATGTGGTAAAAGAACCATGGTAGAAATTTGTGGTATAGCATTGTTTTAGATAGGTGGTAAAGGAAGGCACATAGGCTGCTCTTGTATTCACCAAATCGTTAAAGAAGGGAAATATAAGTACAAAACCTGATGATGCCATTGTGGTTGTTCCTCTTTCCTTGCTGGGGTACGGGCGGGAGCATATCATCAGCGTGTAGCTTGAACACGGTTTTAGAAATCCTCAGCAGGTGATCTATCATGGCAGTGATGTAATTCCATACCCAAAAAAAATATAATGCAAGTAACTTGGATATCAAGACCGTTCCGCCCTCTTGTTTCACACAACTTATGACAGTTTTAATGGCAAATACCATGTCTGATATTTATCCCCCATCCTCCGCTCATGCAATATCAGTACAGTAACGCATCGTTAGTACAGAATATAGCGATACATAAAAGTAACGGTCATAACCAGAAATTTTAACGGGCTACAGCTGTCAATTGTTATACATTGTTGTATTTATGTTAACAATATGCCTATTAGAAGCAGTACCTGCCGTGTGCCAATGTTTGCCACCACGCAGCAAACACACCTGTGGCAGTTCATACTTTTCTTGAATAGCGCACAGTCGTGTGGCTTCATTAAGGATATTTGGTAACTTTGCACGATACGTACGACTGACCTTGCGTACAATGTCACTATGAATGTTTTTTTATCATCGAAAGTAATTCCCATATCCACGAATCCATTTACCCACGCCAACTTGAACTAAGATCGCGGATAACAGAGGTGGTCAATAAAACAGCCTTTACCGGGATACATTGCCATTGCTCGAGGAGAAATACGCCTCAGATACGTCAAAACGATAGTAAAAGGTCGGTAGAGCAAATACATGGAATAGCGCTCGACGAGCGGAACCCATGAAGTTATTGGTTAAAGCAAACACTATATTCGCAGTTAATGTACTCGTAACTTCATCAACTGCAGTACCTTGTTTACTGCAGCGTCCTGTTTTCTCGAGTTACATGTATTACAAACGGATCATTTTATAATTACACATTGCTTCAGCACTTTTTTGGGTTCGATGCATTGTAGGTAAATTCATCATAACGATTTATTTTTCGCTTAATCATATACTTAAGAGAGCCGTAAATTTCTATTCCTCATCATCCTGTGATATCAGGGATACATCATTCCCATCATCCCGACGATGTAAAACTGTTAGTACTCACCCGTCATCAAAAACTTTTGGCAAGACACTGGCATATGAAATAATACATGACTGATGTAAGGTATATGCACGAGAGAGAGCACAACACGAGTGGGAAACAAAGGACATGAACGCTTTATAATTGCTCCAATTGTTAATTATAATATAACTGGCATTGTAGTGAGCGTCACAATATGATAAACTATAAAGTATCGTTTTTTGTTCGATGTATTACTGCAACTCATTCGCATAGATATATGTAATTATGTACTATATATATATTGATAGTTATACGTATATATATATATTCATATATTTATACATATAAATTATATACATGCATGTACTTATATATTTAAATATATACATATGTATATATAAATGCATATATATATAGACATATGTATATATATATAAATAGATATATATACATATGTATGTATATATATATATATATATATATATATATACAATATATATATATTATATATATATATACACATATACAGATACATATTTATTTATATGTACACATATATTATATATAGATATATATATATATATATATATATAGAGAGAGAGATATATATATATATATATATATATCTCTATATATATAGATATAGATAGAGGAGGATATAGATATATAGATATATCTCTATATAATATATATATATTTATGGATCTATCTATATATATATATAGATATATATATATATATATACATGAATATCTCTCTATATATATATATCTCTCTCTCTCTCTAGATATCTCTAGATCTATCTCTATATATATATATATATCTATATATATATATATATATATATCTATATATATATATCTATATATATATATATATATATATCTATATATATCTATATATATATATATATATATATATATATTATACCACTTTGTTTCCAATGTCCACATTTCTGCAACATTTACCACAGTGGGCAAATACGATAATTCCCTAATGTTTACTAGGTTTGCGATGGCGCAGGCGCATATACAGTCTTTAAATATACGGGTGTAGGATGATCTTTAGCCGTTTTTGTTTACTTATTTATAGTTAATAACGATTGCATTGTTTAAATGTATGGCAAGTATGCGTTCCGTGCCTTGTGTTATCACTATTGACTTCGATCATAGGTGCAGTTGTTCCCACTCGCTTCCACACTTATTATACCACAAGCAAACCCCTACAAATATTATTCCTCATTCCATGCAAATACAATTTAACTTCTGGATGGAACATAAGCATTATTCCTGATAGACCAAAAGGTATTCGATGTGGTCAGAGTAAACGTTTCGAGCCATTAGAATAACCGAGTTATTTTCCCAAGCGAACAGCGCGTTTGCATTACACGTGCTAATGACTTTACATGCTTTACTTAGCAAATGGCGTCCTACTTACCCGAGCGTCAAACCTTATTGAAACACGGAAGGCCAATTGTCCTTCACGGGCATATATTGTGATGTACAAATTAGCCCGATATCAACATGACGATGCCATAAGTTGCTTTTTCTTCAGCTCACCAGTCAAAAGTAGAAAGAGCACAAGTAATTAAATGTGTTGATTCGTTGGCGAAGAAGGCCATGTCAACACGATATAGCCGCATGTTTATTGTCCATCTTATGAAAAGTACGCTTTGAATTCTACAATCTTGTCGCAGTGACCCTTACATGCACATGGATATCGTATTGTAATTAATACCTACCCCTCATATGGGTATTTAATGTAATCTAGTCGGTGACACTATTACATAATGGCGCAACTTTGCTCTCATATTATAGTTAACAATTTCGTAGTTAAGGATGGTACATTATTGCCAGCTTATAATAATCTGTCATGTGCAGATTATAATGTGAATCGACTTCGTGTATAATTCTCATAGGGAATAATATTTACAAAAACCCATGTTGTCTGGTCAAAATCGAACCGTATCAGTGAAAGAGTTTGAGACAAGGATAAATGATAAACAGATCTCGGTATTGCAATCTGTGTCAGAACACTTCTACGACAAAAAAAACTATTGTGTTCACACTGGCTTGGTATGTGGACAAAGTGTATTGCTTCTCTATGCGATACTATTTTGATACACTGCTTTGGAAAACTAGTCAATGTGTACACTGTAAAACTAACCCAATAGCATGACACATAACCAGTGATCTAAACCATAGTCAGCTTATCTTGCAAAAGGGGCATCTCTTAACGAGGTTTTATATCAACAAGTCACAGCCGTTATCAAAAAAAGGGATTTGTCCTGGGTCAGACATAGGTACTTCAGTAATGTGTGTTAATTCCGCCCAAGGACATCCCCAATTGGCAATAACTGCAATTAGGCCAATGTCGATGTAGCTTGCTGGATAACGATCGAGAATATACTGCGCACCATGTCGTTTAATTGTATTTATCACGGACACATACAGGCACGTACCATGGATACACATACCATAAGTGTACTAAGGCACGATCAGCGCTTGCTTGCTAAGCATCCACCGATTCCAACCATAAATTTGCTCGTGTGCCATTGTGTTTTTCAGGATTTGTTTTCTGAACCATGCAAGCGAAAACTGCTTCCGTGATGACAATAACTTAAGCACAATATTTATCCACATTGATTATGTGTAGGCATGAGTTAGCCATAGCTAAAACTAAGTCATGTAGCTGGGCTAATGACTGTTAAATAAGGAACCAATAGGACTCCGTTGTTTACTTCACATATATTTGCCTTGAATGTCGTTACGCATTTGATGCTGCATGGACAAAGGTATGCCGGGTAACCCTACTTTATGAGCGTACTTTGTGCTAACACTTGCGTATATTGACTCTCGGTTGCTCTCTACTGCACAAATATTAATTCAACAGCACAACTGTCATCGAATTAATAAATTTGGTTATACGATGTAAAATTCGGTAGAGGAAATTATAACACTTTTCTATAAAATATGAACACAAATAATTCGTCCGCGGACCGAAGCAACTTCCAATGAAAATGGATTATATATAACTAACTTTTGAAACCCAGCCACACCCTCGGCTTTGTTAGTTGATACCTAGCCAGAGTAACAATTGGGAGCAAAGTCCGGCACCAAGATTGACCATGAAATTATGCCCAAATGATCAGAACACACCTATCTACATCCTCGAAAGCTGTGCTATTACTGCGGCCAGTGATAACATTATATAGGAATAGTCAGCTTAACATTATGTTGTTGCCTGTGCATTTGTTCAAGGCCTATTATTGACTACAGCGACGCCGGATTAGGATAATTTATGCTTATGTTTCCCACTTGACAGGAATGCTTACGTAGTAATATTGCAGTTTAATCATGTTAAGGACTCCTGTTACTTACCTTCTATTATCTCACATCATAAAAATATGATAGGTCTTGGTCATCATAAGAGGCACTTTGAACCGTGTGTGAACTTTCAGAGCCTATTACGTTTGCACAGAGGATTGATGATGAACTCCTCTCTACAAGCCATACTTAGTGCTGCATGGGAATATTTTCTTGGAATATTTTACATCTTGCGTTTGTGATCTGGAAAGATTAATATTCATATGAATATCTACATATCATTTCAAACTATTAAGTAAATTACTAATTACCAATATTATTTGCTTCTTTCGGTCAACTACATTAACGAATTTCCATGGGATAAGTTCCGGTTCTCAATGTTGTGAAGAAAGGGTAGCGCATTTCCACTGGCTATGCCTTAATTGTAACCATTGTGCATCATTTGTACATATATTATACCGAAAAATATAGATGGAATCATTCTTGGGCATGAATGATGACTGTAAGATGGATCGCATCGTTATTGGGCAGAAGTGTTAGCTGAAAGAGAGTTTTGATCACAGCCTTATATTTCACTTTTTTGCGTTCATCCCTGAATATTCAATTGAAAACGACAAATGGTTTTTGCAATAACCCCGTTTTTCAATCAACAAGGAGCACACCAAGCACGATGTTTGAGCACATAGGTTCAGAAGAATGTGTGACGCCTAGCTAATATAATATGTGGCCATGGAGTTGCAGGATTGGTGAATGTAAAATTAAGCACATTGCCTAACAATTCAATGGTTGTTTCTGAATTATAATTCCCTCCCGCATAATCGTGCTTTTCAAACGGTGTACACCTCAGAAAACCGATACGGTTTATAATCAGCAATTATTGTACCTGGTATGTTTTTTGTTTTGTTGGGGATGAATGTAGTTTTAGCAAATCTCATTTTGAATTATTATTCTTCTCGCAATATTCCTTCCCTTTATTTCAAGAGAAATGTTCTGCAGCCAACACTTGCTTTTGCCTTCCAAATCGCTTAATGCACACTGTTTTACTTGAAAACTGATTTTTACGGATTTCGATCAATTTTTTCATTTTGTGTATGTAATTGCTCCAACATGCTGATTGCACAGTTATTTGACTGACACTATTATCATAATTAGTAATGGTCGACATTGTATGTATCCAATTGAAAAGAGTCAGATGGCACAAAAGTGCCCTAAAGGTCTATGGTAATCTCACATAGCAAATATTAAAACTTATTTGGAATTCATGGCACAAGAAGTGCGTATTTAATGGAGAGTTTAAGGAGCATTCAGTGCTGACCACAGCTGTTGGTATAATATTACCGCATAGCAAGGCCGAAAACTACTCTGACGTCCAGCGTATTATGTTGTTTAACTTAGTACGAATTAACTTTGAGGGCCATTCGAAAAGACCGTCTGGCTGTATTTAAGAGATAATGCAAATGCAAAATTGTGCGTCACACCCTCTGAGAGACGGTGATATCGGTTATAGATGGACATATTATTGTCAATTGTTTATGGTGTTAGTTATCTATAAATAGCACAAATAGCTGATGCTCGGGGACCAATTTGCATTACTCATGCAGGCATTCCATATAATTTCGTAAGCAAGACTGAACTGGTGTAGCAGTGCATTACTTGCTGCAAGCAACCTAATCGTTTTTATTCTATGTAACTTCATCCAGTAAAGCGAGGTCACACTGTCCCGTTTACGGAAGCGGCTGCTCCAAATGAAAGTAGCAACGAACTGTACGACTGCAATGAGCAGAATCATAATATCTTGATGTAAAAGGTCAATCAGTTTGGGTCTGCATATTTTGCTTACATAACGCACAACCTGTAACCAAACATGCGCTGTGCATCATAAGGTACGAACGTTTGCAGAGCTTTCATGCATGCCATGTGTAACAAACCATCGCCATTCATAGTGTGACAGAATATGGGTATCAGAGCGAGGTTGTTTATTATTCAGAACTGAGTGTGTTATGGTGTGATTGCAAAATAGACAAAGCAATACTGAACGAGCAAGCAAGCTGAAAGCACAAACACACTACTTTTGTCGAATGTCTACGGCTCATTTGACGTGAATGAACCCAAATTCAGTGAAAATAAACAATGGTAGAATGGTCACCTCGTTGTTTGGGTCTGTTACATTTGAGGGTCATATGTACTTATTGAACACAGTATGGGCAAATTACTTTCAGTGCGAAATGTATTCATATACGATGGAACGGCGTGACATAAGACATGATATAATTTCTAAAGGTAACTTGGCGAGCAGTTGCGATGGCGCCATCGACAACTTCGTTACTTATAGTCCGATTAATTCCCAACTTAATTCAATATGATTTGCCCTGGCATGACATACTGTGTTAATCAAGAGACCGCTTAATTCAGAAAACCTATTTAAGCCAAGATAATGGTCTCTTAACAAACCTAGAATCGATTGCTTGTTACCTGGGAAAATAATAACGGGGGTTAATACGTCCAATAGTTTCAGCAGACTATCATGCCTTATGATACTGCAAAATGTAATAGCTGTCCATATGACTCCCTATTCTCACACCCCACCTCCAACTAACCAGGTGTTGTACAAGAAAAATATCGCTCTGAATACGAAATTTATCAGCTACCAGCCCTTTTGCCGGATACAGAGATTGATTGTGAAGACGACGTCTACTGGCAACCAATGACCGATACATGCAAGATGGTTCATGACCCTATGGGGATAGTGATTGTGATCACATATCTCATGTTACATATTTAATAACAAAAACTTACTTGGCGATAGACCATTTATACGTTAGTGATCCACGCCAATATTCATTATGTGAAATCGAAATTACATTTGAGTTTTAAATAGGCGAGATTTTACTTGAAAGAGGTCAAGTTTGATACTTAGAAGTTACACTTTGACATAAGGCCTAGGCTTTATGTTCGTTCAATTATTTCGTTTGAACTATTGATACTACTTTGATTTTTATCGATCTATTGCATAACGTAATTAAGCTGCTGCCTACGACTCGGTGAGCTAGGTGTAAGTTAGGCATTGCGCTGAAAAGCGAACATAAGTTTCGATATTTTATGATTCGGCTCTTTAGATTCATTATTGACGAAAATATTTATGTATAATAAATCATCACGACATATCATAATTAAATGATGCTACTCGACAATATTATACTTATGTGCTGTTAATAATCCATGACACAATTACTCGGGAAAACAAATATTGCATAAACGTGGATCTTTGAAGAGCTTGGTATGTACTCGTAATACATGCACCTATCAATCAGCAGACTCATAGCTACACAGTTTTCATAAAAGAAGCAATAGCATCAACAATAATACACTCTCATTAAAACAACGGGTGCATGCCATCACGCAGATGTATCCACTGCATTATTCATTAAGAAGACGAATAGCCCATAGAATCGGGTAAATGTTTCGAAAGATTAAATATCGAATTTATTTAAATCGTATTTTACTGCATTAATCCAGCTATAAATCTGAGTATTTATGATACCCTTCTGCATTGTCTGTATTGCCCAATAGGCTTTCTGCATGCTGGTCTGTCCTTTCTATGCTGTCCCCAAGGCTGGTAGAAGCTATCGCATCCTTTTGGAAAAGGTGCCGTTCACATTATGACGCCATTGTGCTTTCAGTTGGGTGAGCTTCAGTGCCTGTGTGTGTGGTGTATATTGTATTCTCACCATCCCTGGCCACCAATGTGAGTAGACGATGACAAGTGCAGCCAATTCTTTGTAGATGGAATCCTTCGAGGCCGAAGTGCTCCAATTCATCCTTAGATATTGAAAAGCACCTACTATGAAGTACAACCACTCATCAATGCTGTCATGTGTCGACACATATGACAGGGGATTACAGTCAATAATGCAGAAATATCCTTTTAGATTATTCTATATTCTGGGGAGATGGATCATGAATCTCGATGTGACGTGTGTTAATCACGACGAACAAAATCTTGTGACTTGAAGATTAAAGGTACAACCTATTTCCCTCGAATAAAGATTCCAAGTTTTTGATATGGTAGCCGCACAGCGCATATTTATTGCGTGGGCTTAACGAAATTATCAACTGCGCAAGTATTAAAGTGATAAACACAGTAGAGAAAGGGTCACAAACACGGAATTATCTCGCAAGGTAATTTAATTATACTGTTCAGTAATTCAATGAACCCAACAAATGGATTGATTATCTCCCGAGACAATTATATCATACAGCTAAGTAATTTATTTATTTATATACAAGAGAGATACAATAATCATCGTATGGAATAAATAAATTTATCAGTGGGATAAGTCTACATTTATGACCCGAATCCAACGTAATAGACTCGAACAATCGAACAATCAGTGCGCGATTACACCTCAGATGATGTTTAAAAAACCACGACCGCCCGAAAACTTACTTCATTGTATCAATACTGTGTTCTAAAAGCATTTCATCACTACCGCCAAATGTATCGATCGTAAGCTTTCGACCGACTGCACTTCGCAAATGTTACTTAGTAAGTCTAGCCTAGACAATGTAAAACGTCCCCTTATTCAGCGTCTTACACGTCAAATATAACAGCAGTTTTTTCGTCGCGGAAGGAGAAATGTTCCTGCCATAATAATAAGTTACAGCATCGGCAATACGGGCAAGTAAAATGATTCCCAGAATAAACTAAATTCGCAACATACATTTAGCTATAGTCGAATAATCTAACAATAAAACGCGGCATTCGATATATGCCTGGATAATGTTCTAATCATAAAAAACATTGTCCTTCTTGAATGCATTTGATGTTGATTAATGTGTATCTAAACCTACAAAATTAGCTGGTGGGTCAATTTATTGCTATTCATTGTTGTAGAAGTCATCTAAAACAATATGAAAACTACTCTTTGGCATTCTTCCATGCAACTGCAGGTGCTCGTGCGAAGCAACCAGTTTTCAACCATAAACTGGCCGCAACTTTTGCAACGTCTAATTAGCCTCAGATCAAAACCAACGAATGATGGCTGATAATTGAACGTTTAGTTATTAGCTACCTCTGCAATACAGACGCGTAGGCTCATAGGTTTTACATAAAAGTTCCTATTTAATTATGTTTCAAAGCATTACGAGCAGTCGAAAGATCACACATTTCATATGGCAATGTGAACAACCATTTTCATTTTTCATCCAAGCCCTTGGTATCGCTGATAGCCTTGCTATGATAAATCTATATTGCTCCCTGTGCAGCAAAGACGGTAAAGTTAGCGTAAGGCACAAATAAAAAGTTCAATGGGAGTCTGCCCATATGGAGCACACAGCAACGATAATAAATCTGTGCTATCGTCAGTTATCGAGGAAATGCTAGTAATCGTTGTCACCGATGATTCAGTGAGTCACAATTCAATGCATGAATACATTTCAGCAGCTTGCCTGAAAAAGGAAGGTTTCATCATAACAAATATTGTTACTGGTTGGTTTTCATAGCAGTGAAGTGCCGTCTTGAAACTGCACGATATTTGCAATTTATCGAACATTTCAATAGTCCGGTGTCACCCCTATTCACATTTTTCTCGATGCAGGTTTCCAATCTTGGCACATTTATACCATATAGATCACACTGTTCATTACCAATGTATCTAAAAACCATGATTGCGTGTAATATTTAGTTCAATAGCTTCCAACGATGTGTGTCGAATATATACACCTAAGTTACCGGCATGAACAGTGTGCTAGAGTTACACGCCAGCTTTTCTCAGCTCTTAAAACATACGATTGTGTGGATAGTACTATGTTAGTTTACTATCTAAGCATAATCGGTGTACATAGATAGCTCTCCGAGAAAGTTTGGTTGGCCGACAGGATACAAATATGCAATGCATGGTCTCACGATTTTCTCCTGATTTTACATCAATTTTCTTCTTCATATGACCGCTCTGTACCTATCGTGAGCTCATTCGTGAATTGCTACACATTCTGCTGCAGATAAAAACCCTTCTAACAATACATAGAATGACACAGGTCATTAAAATGAACAGCTGTAGCCAGTGGATCGATATTTGGGCATCTGATTTATTTTGAGAACATGTAATTTGAGATGATATTGTCCATTTCACCATCACCAGATCATGCGTGCTGAAAGATACGGGTGCTTCAAAACTCAAACGAAGCATTTTGTTCCCAAACGAGCGTGCAAATATATGTATGCGGGTGGAAGTTTTGGATGCTTTTCGTCACAGTGAAAAGCTAGACAAGGAAAGGTGAAGTATAATCGCTTAGAGAGTCGTTGATTAACTTGAAAATGTCGGAGCTTAAAAGGATCAAATTTGGATTGGGAATTATGGGGTTCTCAGTTAGGCAATGGGTAGAATGACACATATGATACATTCACTAGACAATAATGGTCAGGGCGAATACTTGAAAAACAGATCCTATTTAGCGACATATTAACTTGAATATTATATATCTTTCCCAGGTCATTAGAAAGGGTATAACAAGGGGTACATACGGAATCTCCATTTATTCAGGCTGAAACCACCACTCAATCGAAGGTAAGGTGCCTCGCGTATCCTCATTTTAGGCGACGTTTTAGTCATGCTGTGATATGGTTTGTATTGTTAATGCTATATGAATCTCAGACGATTTAATTGCCCGCCCATGGCTTGTGAATTAAATAAAAACAAGGTGGTAATAAGGTCACCTTGACATAAGACGAATAGCGACATTTTGAAATATATCCAACAAAATAGTGAAACGTCATTGTGGGTTGCGTTAACAACATGTATTCGGTTTTTTTTCCTTAGCTTATATATCTTACAATTGATATCAGAGAATAGGTTAGGTTGAGGTAATGACGCAGAACTTATTCAAAACACAAAGACGCAGTAGGCAAAAATCTATGACCAAGACAGCAAGCCGATCGAATATTTCTATTTGAATAATCGCTTCATTGAGCTACAGTATGAAGCACATTAAGCTTATGATAGGCTATACTCTCGACTTAACATCAGATAAGTAGTTCAACACGTTATGACACTCGTCTTCAGAGCTAGTTGCACAAATGGTTCGACTGAAATCAAGGTGACTCCCTGATTTGCTGTAACATTGAGGACTGATTTTGCTATTGATTAGACTTCTACTAATGTGATGTTTCCAATTTCAAATAAATAGTTCATGGGGGCTGATAATTCATGGGCTATCCGGATGATTTAGTACCAGCAAAGATAACATATGTTGAGCGGTCACCACAGCTAATTAAAACCATAACAGCCAGGGTGTGCTTTGATCGCAATTATTCACTCTGGTTATCCCAACGATAGACGACCTTACCAATGTGTCAGAAGTCGAATATTGATGTTTATAGTCACTACTAACACGCTTGACGTCATGTCATGTGACTTATAATGAACAACTGTAGCCAGTGGATCGATATTTGGGCATCTGATTTATTTTGAGAACATATAATTTAAGATAATATTGTCCATTTCACCATTACCAGATCACGAGTGCTGAAAGATACGGGTGCTGCAAAACTCAAACGAGCGTGCAAATATGTGTATGCGGGTGGAATTTGTAGACTGCTTTTTGTCACAGTGAAAAGCTGGACAAGGAAAGGTGAAGTTTAATCGTTTAGAGAGTCGTTGATTAACTTGAAAGGGTCGGAGCTTAAAGGGATCAAATTTGGATTGGGAATTATGGGGTTCTCAGCTTTGCAGCAATGGGATTTACACACCCTGGGGATTTTCTAGCCTAGTTTATGTGTATCAATGATTCTGGCTCAAGTAAGATAGCTTAAGGTAAGTACGCCCAAATGACAGTAAGCGACTTGAATGTGCTCGTAATTATTATAAAGATTGATATCAGATGTCTTATATTGCATGCGGGTCCAGTACAATATCTTGATATACGACGTAGTCTAGAAATAAACCGGATAATGACTTCAACCAATAGCGTTGTGCACGTCATGCTGAACAAGTCTTGCCATAATTGCTTCCTAACGACATTCAGTCTTACCACAGACTTGCACTTGTAGCAGCAATTCAATGACAGTGCATGGTATTAGTAGTTGGTTAATCATTATTTTACTTTTTACTACGTTGAACTTTACACGTTGCACGTGTGATCTAGAAAGATTGATTTTTATATGGATATCTACAGGCAATTCCACACTACTGAGTGCCTCATTACCAGTATAATCTGCTTCAAGCTTTCAAATATATTATCGAATTGCCATGGGAAAGGTTCCGGTTAGCAATGTGTTGTAGAAAAGGCAGCACAATTTTCTTTTGCTCTTACTCTTTAATGCAACCATTTATACAAATATAACTCCGGAAAATATGGATGGATTCATTTTAGGACGCCTGAAGGCGTGCTTCATCGCAACTTTATATTTCACTATTTTACATCCACCCCTGAAAAGTCATTATCAAACCGACTAACCAATGTTGTGGCTATACTACCGTTGTTTGGATCAACAAGCAGCACACCAAATACGTTGTTTGGGCAGATAAGATAGAGTGTTGTGTGACAAACCCAAGACGCATGCCTAATAGCATGAATGACCATGGAGTAGCAGGATTGGTGAATTCAAACATAAAACACAATGAACCCTATTTCTCTACCCCACATAATCATAGTTATTTTATTTTCAATAGTGAACACCCTGGAAAACACCCTGGAAATCGCGGCCGCTTTTATTCTATAGGGTTTGCTTTATATTAATAATTATTAACATTTATCCCGCGGCCCTTTTACCAAATTCTATCGCTTAAGGGATTTTGTAGCTTCATCATATTAATAATTATTATTCTCCACCTAAATAGGTCAGTTCGGAGCCTAACAAAAATAGCTATGAGCGTATCGGTATATTTAGAGAAAGATTTCCCCGCCAATACTTCCTATTGCCTACCAAATTGCCAAATGGACACCCTTTCGCTTGAGTATTTGTTATTTGTTTAGATGGCATGTATACAATTAAAGTATTCTTTAGTGATGTTGATTGCCCAGGATTGTACTGCTATAATCCAGCAAAAATTATAAGTCCGCACTCGAAGCTGTCGCCAATGAAAAAAAGTATCCTTTTTTGGCTCCTGTTATGACGCCCCGGTTGTGTAAGCTTTAGGCAGTGTTTGTGGTGTATATGGATTCTTTAGTGACTTTGCCCAGAAAATGACATTATGCACTCGAAGCTCGCCAGAAATTTTGTTATTTTCTTATAATCAGTTTGTTATTTTCTTAATGATAGCAGATAGCTTAAGACAAACTGTAAAGATTACGCGTAATTCCCGAATAACGTACACTTACAACACTCAGTGAGGTTTAACACTGCTAAGTTTGTCAGTACGTGCGTACTTGAAGAACTGGTAAATGCCTACTTAATATAGCAAGTGTATAAATACGTTGTCATGGAGCATATACCGAGCCTTGGCGTTTCGTTGACCCATTGACACACATCTGCATTGGTAACAACTCTCAATTGTTAAACATTGAAGTTTGCTCTCGTTTTACAATCAAATGTATTACGTACATCTAGGTCCAGCAATAAATGACTGCACTAACATAGGCTGTGTTTTGAAATGGGCGAGTACGGCATAAGACATTTTAATTGAACAGTCACATATAACATTAAACGCCCAATCGGGTAGCATAACCATTTATACCATAGACTGCCCAGTGTAAAGAGGCTCCTTGTTGCTTGTGTTGCTTCCAAACAAAAATGTACAGTCGTCTGATGTAGAATATTATTGTCAACGATATTACCGCAAGGACAATTCTATCGCAAGTACCAATACATTATTCTAGGAAGATTGGCGCCATACGATTCGTGTTCATTACAATCAATGTCACCAATTACTTCACATAGACGAATCAAAAATCATTTTACACCCACATGTCGACGATATATATATATATATATGTAAATATATAAATGATCAGAATAGTGCAACCATTTAGCCCTATATCTACAGCGAACTGGTTTTCAATAAAAATTAATAAATTGCTCTTAGTTGAGTTGAAAACGACACTATACTCAGCCGCAATCAAACATTAACTTGGGCGGTCAATGAGGGTGCAATTAACGACAGATCATCTGCATAACAAAGTGCCCCAACAAATTCATGACCAATATGACATCCAACTGAGTAGTTCATCTATATAAACACAGAATAGAATCGGAGACAGAACTGCGCCCTGCTTCACACCGTTTGTACAGCTAAAGCTGTCCGAAATTTGATTTTCCGGTTGCACGCGCAATCGTTGCTGCGTATACATGTTCAACATCATCTTAGGTGTGGTAGGATACATGCCTTGCTTGCGTAACAGCATAAACAGTTTAATAAATCAACGCGATCAAAAGCCTAAGAGGCATCTAATGACATCACATGACATGGCGAAGCCATGACCAACATATTATTCAATTACCTCTTTGAGAACAAATGTACATTGCGCCGTCGAATGATACGGTTTGAATCCGAATTGCAAGTTACTTTGCTGAAGAATATTAGCATAAGATTCCATTAATATATTGTCAAGTAATTTTTCTACTACGCTACTGATGCCTGTGGATCGGTGGTTTTCGCTAACATTCATCGATTACTTCCTCTTCTTGGGGATAGGGACGAGCGTGAATAGCAACATACCCTCGGGGGAATACATATGTGACATCATAACGCTATATAACAATGACAAATGGATATACAGTTCATCGCAGCCCTTTATGATATTATCAGATGAAAATGAGTTAATTGCATCCAATTTTTCTTAGATTTTTAAATCTTACCTTATGACCATAAAGTTACCTTTGTGCGGGTTTAATTACGTAGAACTCGTTATAGCTACTTTTTATCATTGTGAAATGCTTAACTCGGAATTGTGTAAACTGTATCGCACCACCATTTACTTTTTGGAGTTAATATCAAATGCATTGTTCAAAAGTATGGAAAGCATGCGTTCCGTTAATGTTTATCTAACTATTTATTGCCATCATGGATGCAGCTGCTATCATACGATATCAAATGTACGTAACATTGCTTATCAGCTCATACAAACACATTTTATTTGTTGGGCGGCAAATAAGCACCATCCCTATTGACCAAAAAAGACAGAGCAAAGATTGGAGCACTTATACAAAACGAGTTACGGTTCCGTGCCAACCTAACACCCGCAGTAGATGTAATGATAACGTTCAAACCTTTACTTGGTCATTAGCGTCCTGTTTACCCGACATGCGGAATATATTGAGCCTGGTAGCGATGTGTTACTAGGAGTTCCTGTCAGGGACATGGGTCCTTGATGTAATTTAGCATAAGCAGACATAGCGCTCACACGCGGTGGTGACATAATTACATCATCGCGCAGCTCTCCAACGATGTCACAACTAGAAATTGCCGTGGTACTCATTGTCAGCTTATATCAACCTGTCAATTGCAGACGTTGTAGATGAATTAAATTTTAAATGACACTGTCCTCAAACGATTGCATTGGAAATGGGGCAGTTCTAGCATTCGCGAATATGTATTCTGAGCGCTTTGCCCGTAAGGGGCCCACTGAGAGATGCTCCCCTTTTCAATTTAATCTCAGGGCGTTGATAACCGAATCTTTGAAACCGCTGTATATTATTATTTGTTCTGTCGTGGCCGTCAACTATGTTAGGTAGCTTTGGTCGATCAATACAGCGGCGCCTGGTATGACTTTATTCGATTTATCCTCCGTATTAGCTTATGCACAGCCAACGCTATAGACGATCAACGTTTTCGAACTAACGCACATACCAATGGCGATTACCTCTAGTGTATTAACCAACTATAAGCAACAATGTGTTAAAAGACGCCAACTACCTATGTTATTGCGCTAGTGTTTAAACGTATCAGTTTTTGTATAAAAAACACCAATAAATAAAGCTTGTTGTTGGGTGTAATAGCGTCAGTAACGGAAATAATCACGTTCTTCAACCAACTAAGAAACAAAAAAAAAATATCGCTATCCATAAGAACTATCTCAATGTTCTGTATCAATAAACTTGCATGGGCCCAAGTTTCCATTTGTTTAAGCATACTTGGTGGCCCGTGAAGAAATGGCATATTAAAAACACTTATTGATGTTTCCCATGGGCCCATTAGTGGCAAGACTTTTAAAGCTAACATCTGACGGTGAATCGCTATGATCACTGAGCAGTCGAACAAACTTTATTCTAACATACTTTGTGTGTAGAGCGTGCATAACAGGTAAGTGGAGAAACATGTATGGGTCGTTGGTCATAGCAATAGCAACCACTGCCAACTGTGACGGTCAATAATAATGTGTTATAATTAAATGCAGCCTATTATTTCCAAATATTCAGCATATTTCAACGATGACGTCACCTGACGACCAATATGGAGGTGGTGGAAAGAACGTTTGTGCAGGAAAATAAAATGCACATAGTCATTAATTTGTTTAACTAGCGATCTGAACACGCCAAATAATTAATTTTATGTAAGAATGATATCCAAATTGACAAACCGAAGAAGTACCTAAATATTGACCAGACCTTAATGTGAAATCCTCTCCAACTCTTTGGTCTACGAGGTATTGTGGTTCTTTATTGCTGGTGTTCTATTATGGAGAGCAAGCCCCTGCAGTCACTTGAACAGCCAAACGCTATTAAAACCATTTGCGTGTATCATGATTTGATTCGGAATATAAGCTCATATAGCCAGGCAAGGTAATGCGCATGTTGATAGGAAGAGCTATCATTGTCGATGGAGTATGTAGATGTTGTGATGCTTGAGTCAAACCTGACATCATAAAGGAACATCAGGATATGCTTACTATATTGTAAACATCAGACGGTTTGCCGCTCCACGTTTGTTTATCCATGAGGTTAATAATAGCACTAAGATTTTATAGACGCAAACAAACTCAGTTTTACACAGAGCATTTTCTGTAATGATCCGACGATTGCGCGTCTTAGATTGCCATGCCCTTTGCGTCGGACATCTGCACCATGCAAAATTTATAAATGTTAACATATCCCTATGAATAACCACCATCACGGCTTTCAATGCAAAAGACAAGAAAACATTTGCAGACCGCGGAAATGAGTATCTTTGAGCTCTCGGTGTAAATTTAAAATTCCGACTAAAAGCTCACCAATTCGCGAGGCCAAGTATTCATCGGACAATTCTAAAGGTAGCTGATGCCAGCTGAGTAATATGTCGAATTCCGTTTGACGAGCCGAACCCAGGCAATAACCGATTTATTGCTCTAAGTAAACTTAATAGTAAGAGTAAATGTACATAGTAGTGGTGTGCGCCTTAATCGCAATCGGCACATCGTGCATCATGTCTTTTATATGAAAATGCTAAGCGAGAGGTCGCATTTGCCCCCTCTAGCAAGACTAGAAATTAAGGCGGCATCCCAGATTCGAATTCCGGTTTCCCTTAACTATTACGTGAAGTGGAATGGATATGTGCTTCTATCCAGCTGCTATTAGTATTCTCTCATTATTGACGACAACAGCGTGATAAGTGGCAATGACATAACGATGCTGCTCTAAGAAGGCTGTGTTATTATAGCGAACTGGGACGACTCTCCGGAGTGGTCAACTTTGGGTAGAATAATAAAGAAAGTGACAGCCTTACATTACGTTATTGCCCGCTACTCTGTTCAGTGTCTATTATTGACGTCAGGGGAGCTGGAATAGTATAATCCATTTATGCTCGATTATCTTGGTGATTGTGTCCTCTTGGCAATAGTTCAGCGCATGAAATCCTTTTAATATTGGGAATATTGCATTTTGGTAAAATGTTATTTCCATTAAGGAAATGTACATAATAGTATTATTATTATCTCTACTGGACTATTATGTTGGCATTCTCCAATTCTATCATGTGTGTACCAACAATTGTCTTTGAAACCAATATGCGGGACAGTCTGCTAGTTAGATGCTAATATTGATTTGTATATTTAATGCTGCGCGTGTGATCTAGAAGAATAAAGGGTGATATTTTAATATATATTTACGCATAGCATACCGGTGAGTTAGCTCTTCTTAGCCAACGTTTTATCAGGCATATACTGAGCGAATTGCCCATATACTGAGCGTTTTGCCATATGTTGTAAAAAAGGCAGCGTTCGGGTTTTCCATATGTTTTTGTGCACCCGAAAAATTCTCTAAAATGTTGAACTAATTTTCATCCATTTATTGCAAAGTGCGTCTATTGTGCAAGACAAAACATAAAAACAGAAATATACTATCACCACCCGAGCCAGACAAAAAAAAGGGCATACCCGAGCCAGAAAAAAGGGCATGAACCGCGAAAGCAAAATGTGACAACGGAATCAAGGGAAGGAAAGAATGAATCCTGAACCCCTATGCTATCTACACATTGGAAAACAGACCCGGTTAACAGTAAACATTTTCACGGAGCCAATTTTGGACATTATGGGATGTCGTTACTTTTAACTGGGCCATCCTAAACAGATGGCATTTGTAATTTTTATTGTCTTTATAAAGCAAACCCATATTATATATTCCAAAAGACGATTTCAGCAGCAAACACGCAGTTTACTTGCTGTATAGCTAAATGCGCATTGCATTCGATTATGGTTCTTATACCTGTTAATTATGCGTCACCTGGTCAATGTTATCAAGGATGCTCCAATATCTCACTTCCTCTGTGTGTGGCTTTGCGCTGTTTCAATTATGAGTTGTAGTATGCCGTTTATCATGCTAGCAGGAGAGAATTTAATGACACATTATATCTTAGCGAAAGCAGAGATTGGTTAATAGCTGCGATAGGGACGTATCTTCCTACCGTGATAAGTATACACAATGCGTGCACCTCGCACAGCCTTATGAGTGTTTGCAGATATCATGTTAGTTAGTTTTGTTTGAAGGTTTGTTAATTAAAATGTCGTTGAGTAGGAATAAAGGTTTATTCTGATGATGCTAATTTTGGTAATCGTTTGAAACATTCAAATAGACACTGCCTATTTTATGTTTCATGCGTCTTCGCAGGTTTACTTTTGTCCATGTGATAATGATTTTTCTCCTCCTACACTGATTACGATCACTGCCCATGAACAGGAGCCATGTCATCACCTAGAGGGTTTTATTTGTAATTGTTGCCAGTGCACAGCGCTGACGGGTCCATTATCTCTGTTGGCAAAACTTCACGGAGAATAGACCCATTCTAACGCCACGATGAGAGTCGCCTCTTAACCATAACAAGCAACGTTTGTGAGTTAATCAACTGGCCAGACTGCGAGCAAATAATCGGCGGTGATCTGTAATACATCAAAACGGATGCAGTGTTATTAATTAGTTCCCCCGCCTCACAAAGCAGCTACTTATAATACCATAGTTTTC
Organism: Urechis unicinctus; assembly: GCA_034190875.2. NCBI lineage: Eukaryota > Metazoa > Annelida > Polychaeta > Xenopneusta > Urechidae > Urechis > Urechis unicinctus. The sequence goes on from CM067349.1 coordinate 7,629,149, forward strand.
GTGATTGCAAATCCTAGATGGTAAGTTCACCTAAACAAAGACATAATTCATCGATACACAGAGGTCGTGAGAGAGACAGTAAGACGTCTAATAGTTGACTATTTTGCCCGTTGGGGGTCGGGCCCGACCCGTCCTGTTTCACTTTCTCGTGCAGTCTCAAAGTTGAACTTTTATAGGCTTAAAAGGCATACAACAGCTTACAGAGGTCGGACGAGCGTGCAGTCTCAATGTTGAGACATTGCTTTCTGTAGAGATTAACAGTTACATAGTAACTTCCAGGAGCATGTGTCGCCCTTTAATAAACTACAGAAGCTGAGTGGAACTGAGAGGATTAACTCCCGGCAATTATTGCTGCTTTGGGTGGAATCGTATGTGAAATGTATCAACACACACACACACACACACACACACACACACACACACACACACACACACACACACACACACACACACACACACACACACACACACACACACACACACACACACACACACACACACACACACACACACACACATGCACACACACAAACTTGTCGATCTCATTCAAGCACCTGGAGCTAATTTGCTCATAGAAATGACAGGGGCAGAGATGATAGTTGAACATTTCTCTTTCATGAATCGAAGGCAAGTAAGCACTGCACCATATAGACAAAACTTACCCACGATTGGCAGAGCAACTGTGTAAAGCCGATGAGTGCATGGTTTCATATACAACACAAGCGTAATATTCCGATGCAATGTTTGGAGACTCAAGTTTCTGCTTGTAACCTGTACATAATAAGCCGGTGCTGCGCGATGTGGCTCAATGATGTGTAATTGGTCGACGCACTGACCATTAAATGTACATATGATGTTTTGCAACGAACCTACTTATTTTTTCTTCTGCCAAGGCAATATTTAAAATATGCTGATAGTTTGCTTGCGCCTTTTTCATTGTTAAATGCATAGTACAAATCTAAAACTGAATAGTATTAATTTTAAGGATACACGCCTTCCATCTTGGATTGTACATAATAAAGATATAGTGATCTTACCTCGAAAACGAACACGTTAGTGTCACGATTCGGTAGCTGCTCTGTAAATGTGCACACTGTTTGACAAATATTGCAGAAGTAGTAATGGTCACCTGGGATAGACGCAAATGTGTCCGTTATACACGTAACTTACCGGTCATTATTTATTTCCCTATTGAAATACCAGGTAAAGGAACATTTGGGAAACGTTGAATCATATGTTTTACCAACAGTTGGAATCGTGAAATCGACATAGACTCGACTAATTCTGATGTAATGTTCACAGCTAAACTATCTGTAATAATCTTATCTTTATGTACCTTAGTCGCTGTCAAATGGACGATGAGACCTTGTGTATGATGCATTGTGTTGAGAGCTTCATAAGGCCTATATATATGATACTTTACCCAACTTTAATCTTATGGATTTTGCTGTTCTACTAAAATATTGCCAATTTCAAATAATATGCAATGTTAATCACTTGATATAGGAGATGCTACCTCAAGTCGACTGGGCAAATTCAGCTGTCATGAAGGTTGGCTCAGTACATTGATGCAAATAGTCGTATCATAAAATTTTCAAATAAGCAGACCATTGATATACCTAGGCTCTCAGACAGTTCGGTAATTATTCAGAAAGCTTTTATCAGAGGTTGTGTTTGTAAGTGATAACTAACAAATGTGAATCATTAATACATAGCGTTGACCGTGTCAGGTTCTCAGACACAAACATCGAAAAGTGGACGAAACATTCCTATCGAGTTGCCGGTTACTAATACAACCCGACTTGTAATTTGTTACGCAAAAAGATCCGAGCTGCGATATAGTTTGGTGGAACTAAATATAGATAGCAAAGGGATAAAACACGATAAATAACCTAGCGGTGGTGACGGTTCCCTGCATACTGCATCCGATATACGCGCTGCATCAGCTAACGAACAACAGCGCCTGTATCATCATGTGTTTTTTCATTTCGACTAGCCGTATTTATGCAATACTGAAGCTATTACACCACGAAAACAATCTGGTCGCAGTCAGTACACCCGCAATCTCATATATAAGCTGCAGTGCCTGTTTACAGCGAGCAGCTGATTAATATGAGGCAGTTAATCAAAAACAGATGGGTTCAACGTGCGTTACAAAAAACATAAATCTGCTTTTGCCCAGCAGAATGTTGCAATTTCCCCTAAAAAGCAAGATAGACGATTGACGCTACTTCCACAAGCAATCATCGACAGGCCAATAATATTTCAGTATGTGGATAAGACGTGTGCGTTATAGTAATCGAATTGATTGAATTTCCTCCAGCATTAAATACTCTTCCCTTGCAGTGATGCACAACGACAACTAACGTAATTGACTCACCAGCGAACTGTTTTCGTGTGCTTTTATATTGTTTAACCCTTCATATACTCATAAACAAATATCTCGCTCCAAACCGTTAAATTAATAAGCAAAATGCGAATGGTTAAGTTTAATTATTCAATATGTATTCATTAAAGACAGCGTATTCCATTATGCCCCGTCAGTATTACACCAGTCCAACTTATCAAGTAATAGAGAGTCGGCAACGTTGTGGGATATCAATCAGGACTGATACCTAATATCATCCGATTAAGCCATATGTGTATTGCATTGTAGTGCGCCCATTCCCTCACAAGCGCATGCGCGCAACATTCTTGGGGTTATCAGCCGGGAATATTCTGTTCTCAACATGACCTCATTGAAGAGCGTGTCTGCTAAAATGGGGAGGCAGAAGGCAAACCATATACTGGAATATTGTATGACGTTCAATACCAAGGGGATGTGTCAGTCACATTCGTATTACTCATATAATCAACTGCTGCTACATCATTCCAAATATTTTATATGCTTAGATATATAAATGCCCCAAGCCCAATGGCGACTACGCACGTGGTCGTATGTGATGTTAAGCTGTTTAAACCTGGTAGATAATGTCGATAATGGTTAACTTTAAGTTCACGATATTCGTGTTTTTTTCTTCTAAATATAATTATACAGTACTGGCAGATGACTACCTCGTGGTCGCATCTAACAATGGTAGCAAACCGTTAACTTTGTATATTCGTGTTTTTTATTTTATAATTATACTACTAAACCCTCCCCGAATAGGACTACCATTTCTAATACAAACCCGACGATTTCACAAAAACACCTTTGCATGCTGCTGTGATGATCCCATTGTCTTGGTGAGCCAACGCTCGTATAAAATAGAATGCAAAAATGTGGCATTTAAGTGACTGTCGAACCTGGAACGTCGTGTGGAAATATGATAAGTTCGAATTATGCATTCAATTCACCAGGTTACTTCCCTGGACCCTCCAAAACCTTATATATCCACATCTTTGAATGCGTTTGAGCAAAACCTCTCAAATATAAGGGTACGGTTATTTCTCGCAACGTGCTTCTGACACACCAATAACTTGATACATGTGAGGAAATTCCGGAAACGGACTCGTCATCGAATGATATTTAAAAGGAAACGGTATTCATTGATATGACATCACGGGAAATTGGCACCGTCGAAAAATCCGTAATTCCCAGTCATAATAATTTATAGAGGTTTCATTTATCGTGAAGCTTATGTACTACATATCTGCAATGTATTTTCTTCTCAAAGTCGGAGAGCTGATTTGAAACATCAACAAGCTTAATATATGAGCAGTTCATCAATGGTTTTGCTTCGGACTTGGTTGTACATCTTCGTGAGTCAGTTTCATCTTATCTCGCGGGTTCTTGCTAAATGGATGATCAATATTTGATAGCCCACTGCAAGCACCTTGCTAATAAAACTCGCAGACCGTATCAGTATATGTTTAAGTCACAAGCAGAGCAAGTGTGTCCGAATGATAAAAACTGAGGTCTCAGTCAATTGCGACAAATGTGGTGTAAATGTGACAAATTCGGTTGCTGTAATTTGAGCACCCAGCAAGACTGGAAGGATCGTGCGTTAGCATTGTCGGTCACCACTGACGAATTAAGCAGTTGCCTAATATGCACGTCACTCCGCAAATAGAGAAAAACGTCCTATTAAATTAGGCCTACCGTCATCCAACGGTACGTGGTGGCCTACCTTTGCATCAGGTCGAATTACTCTCTCATCATTTTTCAGGCTACACATTACATGCATTTACGTATTAAATATTAGATAACTCAACCACACCACGAGTTGGGCAATGTTTGCCCTGGAAGTGCTGCAATGATTAGGATAAGTGATAAGGTGTTATTACAATTGATGTCAGCAGTAATGCAGTTCCTAATTTTCGGCTGCTAGGATGTATTTTGGTGTGCCTGTGCGAGCTTCCCTTTCATCTAACATACGCGGAAAAAGCACCTTATGAATGTCTTATAATTGTGTTTGGGTGATGAATAATGATATCAACAATATAAACGATTTTCCAATAACTATGATTTTCGCAAACATATAAACACACTTTCACAAAAATATAACCGATATAAACGTGGTGTAGACGAGGTTTTTGCTACCCCATACGTATATCTGACGCACGTATCGAAGTTGATTTGCTCAAATATATGCAGATTTTCTTGATATAATTATGAAAGAGCTAAGATATCAGGAAGAGGCAAATTTGGAAGTGTTCTGGTTAGTTATCATCTTCTTGGAGAGGTGCTTCAATATGTGTACAGTCTAATAATCACACTGTTGTTGTAGGATCATCATACTGGTTGTTTTAAGAACTCGTTGTCTGAAACCTCCTACAAAATCAACAATAACAATAGGAGTGGTTGTGGCTGTGTAAATTTCTTTGCTTTCTAAACATCATATTAAAAAGGCACAACAAATGATCCTTACCCATTAAGTAAAATCGCATGATCCCATTTGGTCACATATCTCTTGATTATAGCTGGTCAAGACACGTAAGCTGTGCTAATATCCCCGTTAACTGACTATGAAATAACGTTCGTTAGGGCGTTTTAAACAATCGTCGTAAAGAGCGGACGTTTCGACTAAATTATCCTACCAGACTCTCACCAAACAACAAACGAAGTGCTGTAATGCACTTACCTGATCTCTCACACTATGATTACCGCCATCCCGGAATAGTGATAATAAAATGGGATTGCGCAACATGACAAAATGTAGGCGAATAACCTGAAATGCAAACGAGTCATTAGATTTAAGGCTGAATTATTGGTTTTGGCATCGTTTCCAACAATAACACTTCTATCTTGATTAACGTGTGTCAAAACCGGATCGTTCTACCGCCAGGTCGGTTAATTGGCTGAGTATTTTGCTGCGGAATCTAGCAATTTCCCAATATAGCAAGAAAGACAGCTGCTTCCACAAGAAAGTATCAAATATTTTAGTATGTGTATAAGACTTGTGCACTATACAAATCGAATTGATCCAATTCACTTTAGAATTAAATACCTTTCCCCTGCAGTGATGCGTAATGATAAAAAGCATATTTGACTCGCCAGCAAACAATTTTTGTGCCATTTAATATTGTTTACCTCACATATCAATATCTCGTTCCAAACTGTCAAATTAATAAGCGAATTGCAAATGGCTTGATTCGACCCTTCCCGTGATTGTATCTCTTTCCTTGTATTCATTAAAAGCTTTATTTGTTAAAAAATGCTTGACAGGCCACAAGACTGGTGTAGTCTCACAATATAACCATCCAAACAAAATCGAACGCTCCGTCGTGTTTGACGTAGCTACGTTTTAAAATACTCGACTGACACACCATTAACCAACTAGACCAGTTCGCTTGGCAGAAAAGAAGACAAAGAGAAAGAGTGCGATTCAATTAATTAACAATCATTCAAGTTTAGATAACAGGTCTCGCTGAACTAGCCGCGCGACCTGATGCAAGACGATCGAGTCAACAAAACTCTGCACAAGCCATTTATTTGCACTCGCAATCAAATCTCCTGTGCAGCGCTGGGATGAAGCGCTATGGGCTGGGAGCTACGCTGAAGTTTTTCTCGAGTGCATATTACAGATTTCGATATTGATCAAATTACTAAATATATATAAATATAAATCTGCCTATTGAATGATTCGTTGTTACTAAGTTCGCAATTTCAAAAAAAACATATCACGGATGAATTTGGAAAGTTTGCTGTGGCAGCCTTAAAGGTGAGCAGACGGATTTTGTATACAATACGTTTTTCCACAGGAAGCCAATGAAGTGTACTCATGATGTGTTGAATGTTATCCCTTGCTTTCCTAATGCACCAAGGCGGGCGGCCGTATTTTGGGCGTGTTGCACTCTTGCGATAAGGTACGAATGGGCTCCATATAGCAGCGAATTGCAGTAATCAATCCGAGATGATATGAATGCGTGTACAATAATTTCGGTTGTGGATTGGTTCAGGTACTTATGCTGCCTAATCTTCTGATCTGATGAAAGAGAGATTGAGTTGACTGCATAATATGTGGTTTTCCAGTAAACTGTAAATCCATCAGAACACCGAGGTTTCTGGCTGTATCTGATGTAGGTACACTCATATCGCCAATAATAACTGGGCCAAACGACGGCTGGCATTTGTACCGAGATGCGACAAATAGAATTTCAGTTTTGTCCTCATTAAGTTTTGGCAAACTGTTTGCCAACCATGATTTTATCTGCTGGATGCATTCTTCCAATTTGGTCTGTGCATCATTCGCATATATTTGCGTCGGAGCAAATGAAAAATAAATTTTGATGTCATCAACATATTGGTGGTATTGCAGACCTTGTTCCTTTAAAAGATTCCGAAGTGATATATATATATATGGGATATATATATATATACTATATATATATATATATATGGGGATATTATATATGCCTATATATATATATATATATCGGTGTGGGGCCACGACTTCCTATATATATATATATATATATATATATATATATACTATATATATATGTATATATATTTGTATATGCACAACACATAGCGAAAATATATAAGTATTTAACTAGTACTAGAGGGTCTAGCGCGGGGGGCAGCTTCCTCGAAGTGGGCGATTTATTAGTTTAAGTGGGGCGATTCACTGTCTTGTAGGGGGCAGCCAAACCATATTCCAACAGACGAGCGGGGGCAGCAATGACTCGCTGGGGGGCACGGGACCACGAATCGCAGGGGCAGGGAGTCATGCTCAATCGAGAGCAACCATATTTCCACAGACTAAGTTAGGGCATGGTGTACAGTTGGGAATTGCCGTGGACTACCGGCAATCAACCACTTGGGGAACAACTGCCTGAGTTAGTTTCGGTTTCGGTGTGGGGCCACGACTTCCTTTTTCGTATTTTGCCGCACTTTTAGACTAACAGCGCGTCATAGTAATGACGCCCCACAACACACGAGCGAAACAATCTCAAGCTGAAAAGCTGCTCCTGGGCAACGGTATAAACCGGAGTGTACGGCCTGGCATCCAGACTGCCGTGCGAGTAGAGTATGCCCACAACGACCACTCCCTGGCCCACATTATCTACACAGACTTCGATCCTCAGTCCAGAATCCGAGTGGCTCTCAGGACTAGAACGAGTGGCTCTCAGACTATCAGCGAAACCTTCTTGACGATTACAGCGGCACCGGCGTTGAGAAGCTGGTCCCGAACCTGAGGAACAAGGAGAAGTACGTATTCCACTACAGGAACCAGTATCTGGCCCTGGGGATGAGGCTGACCAAGATCCATCGCACCCTATCCTTCACCCAAAGCCCCTGGATGGAGCCCTACATCCGGAAGAACACAGATCTCCGCATGGTCGCAACCAGTGACTTCGAGAAGAACCTCTACAAATTAATGAACAACTCCGACTTCGGCAAGACCATGGAGAACCTCCGCAAGCGGGTTGACGTGAAGCTGGTCCGTACTGCAGAAGGCAACAAAATAAGAAAGCTCATTGCCAGCCCCTCCTTTGCCCGGCAGAAAATATTTGACGACGACCTGGCCGCCATCCACATCCACAAGGCCCACCTAGTCCTCAACCGCCCAGTCTATGTGGGGATGTGTATCCTCGACATGTCCAAGCACCTCATGTACGACTTCTACTACAACACCATGAAACCCCGGTACGGCCAGGATCTCAACCTCCTCTACACCGACATTGATTCCCTCCTCCTGGAGATCCGCACACCAGACATCTACGCCAACTTGAAAAAAGACAGTGACCTATTCGACACCAGCAACTACAACCCAGCCCACCTGCTCCACCGCAACGACAGCAAGAAGGTTCTTGGAAAGATGAAGGACGAGTGCGGCGAGTATGTAGGCCTGCGCAAAAAGATGTACTCCATCCTTATGTCGACCCGGGAGGAAATCAAGAAAGCAAAGGGCGTAAAAAAGGTTGTGGTTAAGAAACACCTGCGCCACGCCCAATACCTTGAATCGCTGTTCGACCAGAAGTGGTTTCGCCATGGGATGAACATGCTCCGAAGTGACAGCCACAAGATATATGGGCTGCACGTCAACGAGGTATCCCTCTCGCCCTTTGATACAAAGCGGTGGATAGCTCCTGGTGGTGTACACACCCTGGCCTACGGGCATACCCAGGCCTACCACCCGGCGTAGACCGCTGGCAGACAGGGTGCATCATATTCAACCGTGGGTGTATCCACACCTTCCACCTCCGACCGGCCACTGATTCCTGACGGTGAACTTCCAGCTTCACTGCTAGACACCTCTCCCACACCACTGCTGGACACCTCTCCCTCACCCTCCGCGATCAGAAGGTCATCCACCTTCTCACATATGCCGGCTAGAGTGAGACTGGGGGTGGCCTTCCTGAGCCGAGAGCTTAAAGGAGTGGTCTTCCTAGCCTGAGGGGGTGTGGCACCAGCATCTGTGACCGGGGCAGCTAGCGGACGTGGGGGCTTGGTCTTCCTAGCTCGAGAAGGTTTATCTAGCACGCCTTCCTCAGTCGCACCAGGGCCTCCCTGCGACCCGGTTCACCCCCTCAAGCCCCCTCTTCTCATGAAGGCGCTTGTGATTAAGCCCTTAGTATCCACAGTCTATACATAATCATAGATTATATTCTATGCCTTTCTGGCACTTTACACAAAGCTGATTTACGATCCCCTGCTTAATCTTAAACCTGTGCATTGCCCAAAAGTAAAACTTACAGGGCCTACCATAAGGGTCTCTCTTCCCGAGTAGAATCCAGGGACACTTTCCAGTTGCTTCCATTATTACCGACCTTTCTTTTATCTAATTGGTAATACCGTCTGGTGACAGCTGGGTACCGGGCGGCACAACAAGCAGCTCCTCCTTTACAAAGCCACGGGGCGGTTCATCCAACAAATAGTATAGTACAGGCTCACTAGGTTTAGTGACAGAGCCTCCAATCCGGTAAACATTGAGTGACCACACAGGGTCAGTGGCCCGCCGCCGGTGGTCTTGCTCTGCCCCCCCAGGCTGGTAGAGGTAGCAAACGCCAACATCAGAAGGAAGATTTTGCTCTTTGACCCCCAGCGGAGGGCGCTTCCCAGTCAACCGGGTCACCTCATTATTTATCGCAGAGACTACAGCCTGCAGTCGAGAGACCCACTCAGTCGATCGTTTTCCAGTATCCCTTAACTCTACGGTGTACTGGTGTCCAAAGAGTCGTTCAGCAAATGTTCGGGTAAAGCGTTCCACTATACCCTGGTCTCGATGGATATTCACACGATCACACCTGAGCGATACTCCATGTTTTGCTAGCAGCTGATTCACTGCTCCCATAAATTACCTTCTGGGGTCCACCTGAAGTAGTTTAGGCCACCCCAGTGGTCCTCGCTTGTATATCCTTTTGAGTGCACCTGCGTCCTCTTTATCCTCCTTTGTAGCCAATGGCTCAGCCGCCTTGTAGCGTGAGGCCAGATCCACCACAGTTAGGGCATACTTGTAAGTCCGGCGCTTCACAACGTCATGAGGAAGAAAAAAGAGATTGGCTTGGTGCACGTCGTTAGGGACAGGGACATCAAACTTTGGTCTGGGAATGTGTTAGGGCACTGGCAGGTAGATTTGCCATATAGCTTGCTTTGTTAGTCACCCCCTGGCAACTTCCTCAGAAACCCTCGCTTCCGTTGCAAGCTTCTTGATAGCTGTAATGCCTTTCCAGTAGCCCTTAGGACTACAGTCGATCTTTTGCATGCGACGATCCATACAAAGTGAAAGCCCGAGTCTCCAAAATGACCTACATAGCAAGCATGTATGCAACCAGCCCAGTCGCAGCCATACCGAGTAAAATGAACGCCACTTCACACCCTTTTTGACCATCTGAGGGCTCGTGGAAGTCAAAAAGCTACGGCTCAGAGTACAGCTTGTCAATGGATTTACCCATAACCAGGAAGTACTCACGCATGGCCTTGTCCACATCCCGAAAAGTATGCTTGGCATGTGCCTGGCAACGGAGTTGATCATTGATGAAGTCTAAGCGCTATGTTTGCTTCTCGGCCCATGCTGCCTGAGCAGATTGAAGCAGCTCTATTGCCATATCATGGCGTTTACGCTCCGCGTCTACTTGGCCGCTTCGTAATTTAAAGAATAAAAAGTTGCTCCCAGAGAATTCAAGGGCGTTAACAAGAGCACCTTCAACAAGTAGAGCAATTGTGGCCATTACTATAGTATATCAATTGGTAAGATTCCTTGTTTAATTAGCATATCATTTGTGGCCATAGCTATTAATGCATCGGCAATAGCCATAGCCAGGTGGCGTAGGGTGCAATCAAGACGTGGCACCCCACCACCCAGAGACATCTTAGCAAGCTTGGCATTAGCTATTGATATGCCCGAAACAACTGCACCGTGGTACAGCGCGTTGACGAGGATTTTTCCATCAGTAATTGGTGTTGTCATCTTATTCCATGTAAAACGGATCCTTTAAATGAGCGTCCGGAGGTGACGATTTCGCTGGCACTCCCCTATGCACAACCTGTTTAGCGGCTACAACTCTCTGCCCGTAACAATACAATGCTAGTCCAAACACCCCCATCCCTCCGACAATCAAAGGTGATGTCGCCCACGTTGGCCAACACTGAGTCGAACCCATCTCCCCTGCGGCGGACCCCCGGTCAAACTGGGGGGCGGGAGTAGGGGGCCGATTTTCAGACTGTAGCACGGACTTAGCCTCCAGCAGCTCTCACAGAAGTCTATTTTGATTAGCTTTTCGAACCGCAGCGCCCTTTCGGCCTGCCTCAACCTTTTAGCGTCTTTTGTAGGTTTTTCATCGGACTTTATCAAATAATTTGCCAAACCCCCCCCGAACCAGGTTTTCCCCCGAAAAAATTTTCCCGGGGGGGAGGGGGCTCCCCGACGGGCCGGCCCCAGCCCCCCTTTTTAAGGCAAAGGCAGCCTAAAAAACTCCCCCCGGGGGGAAGAAGAAATTTTTCACCAGGGGGGTTTTCATTTGCCAACGGGGTTTTTTTTGGGCTTTT
>CM067349.1:7640664-7643164 GCA_034190875.2 Urechis unicinctus
TTCTGTGCCAACTGAGCGGTCCAACATACTCTTATTCTAACATACTTTGTGTGTAGAGCATACATAACAGGTAAATGGAGAAACATGTATGCGTCGGTAGTCACAACAATACCAACCACCACCACCAGTAACGGTCAATAATAATGTGTTATAATTAAATGCAACCTCATATCTCCTGTGGCGGATGGCACATTTTGCAAGAAAATAAAATGCGCGTAGTTGTCGATTGGTAAAAGTGTAGCTAGCGACCTGAACACGCCAAATAACCGGCTTTATGGAAATGATGATATCAAAATTGAAAAACATAAGAAGTAACTACATATTGACTAGACTATAATGTGAAATCCTCTTCTAACCATATCTTCTCTATCGTAATGTGGTACGCTGCTGATAGTGTTGAATAAGTGAGAGCAAGCAATCACTTCATCAGCCAAACAATATAAAAAACAATTGGCGTGCTTTATGGCATGATTGTAAAAGTACCCTCATAAAGCTAGGCAAGGTAATGCGCATGTTAATAAAAATAACTGTCATTGTCGATGGAGTATGTAGATGTTGTGATGCTTGAGTCAAACCTGACATCATAATGTTCGTGTGGTTTTTATATTCAAAGAAACATCAGATATGCTAACTATATTGTAAACATCAGACGGTTTGCCGCTCCACGTTTGTCTATCCATGAGGTAAAAAATAGCATTAAGATTTTTATAGACACCAACAAAATCAGTGTTACACAGAGCATTTTCTGTAATAATCCATCGATAGCCTATCTGAGATTACCCAGCCATTTCAGTCGGACATCTGCACTATGCACAATTAATAAACTTAACTTATCCCACTGAATAACCCCAATCACGGCTTTCAATGCAAAAGACCAGGACACATTTGCAGACAGCGGAAATGAGTATGTTTGCGCTCTCGGTGTTTTATACAAATTTTGACGCCAATGCTCCAAAGGTAGCTAAGGCCGGCAGAGCAATTCATCAAATTCCGTTCGACGAGCTGCACACAAGCAATAGACGGTTTGTTGCTCTAAGCAAACTGAATAGACGGCGAAAATGCTCTTAGTATTGGTGCGCACATAATCGCAATCAATCAGAGTTCGGCACATCGTGCGTTATGTCTTTTGCATGAAAATATTCAGCGAGAGGTCGCAATCTCTCCCTCTAGCAAGACTGACAACTACGGAGACTTCCAAAATGCGAATGCTGGCTGCCCTTCACAATAACATGGAGTGGAATGGACAAGCGCTTCTGACCAGCTGCTAAATATTGACGAAAACGTCGTTATAAGTGGCAATGACACTGTCACGATCCTCATGGCAACTGCGAAAGTAAGATATCGATGCTGCTATAAATGGTAATGGCATAATGGTATTACAGCGGACTCCAGAATGGTCAATTTTGAGTATAATGATATACAAACCGACAGCATTACATTACGTTATTGCTCGCTACTCTGTGCAGGGCCTATTATTGACGTTAAGGGAGCTTGAATAGGATAATCCATAGATGCTCCATTATCTTCGTGATTGCCTCCTCTGGGCAGTTGGGGATCGCATGAAATTGTTTTTATATTGGGAATATTGCATTGTGGTATAATGTCATTTCTCTTAAGGGATTGTACATCATGATATCAGTATTATCTCTGTGGGGGACGATTAAAGAGGCCCTTTGGGCTATGATGGCATTCTCCGAGTCTAGCATGTGTCTCTCAAAGGTTTTCATAGGAAACCAATCTGCAGGACCGACTGAAGTGGACGCCAATATTTCGTTGCATATTTCATGCTGTGCATGTAATCAAGAAGAATTAAGGATGATATTTTTTATATATATTCACGTATGGCAAACTGTTGACGATGGAGTATGTCTTCTTTACCTATATTTTCTGTTGCTAGCAAATACTTGAGTGAATTGCAAACGGGTAGGTCCGGATTTCCTAAATGTTGTAGAAAGGGCAGCATACTCCTGGTTGCGCCATAAATATATTGCAACCATTGTGTATTTTGTGCACAAACCTAGACTGCATCGTTTAAGTACATCACTGTTTACTTATACAGTCGTTTATCATGATTTTACATTGCAATGTAAGACGAAATTCCATGACAGCCATGTAATGGACGGCTCATTGACGTGGTGACAATTAAACCGGTGTTTTAATCAACACGCCGTATTCCAAGCCTCATAAAGACAGGAAAGGATAAACAGTTAGTCCTATTAACACGCTACGTTCCAACGCAGAATATATATGATTCCGTAATAACAGCTACCAATTGCATTGATATTTCATCAAAAAAGTGCGAGGATTGTTAGTTAAAGAAAAATAAATAATAGCCATTGATACTTAAGTAGAAATACTGAATTAATTTTCATCATTCATTGCATCTATGTGCAAGACACAAAAACCAAATATACTATTACCCGCGCCAGCAAAAGAACAAAACATTCCGATGATTGTGTAGAAAGCCTTAGAGTTATGTGCGAGAAACGTAGAGGCATGA
>CM067349.1:7648164-7671989 GCA_034190875.2 Urechis unicinctus
ATCGTCAGGGTAAATATTTTGCGCTCCTGATAGACAATCCAAGGTCGGCTGGACAAATTCATGGTATTGCATTAGCCCATCCGAAGGTGTACAATAGCCGACTTATTGCTCAGAACAAACGAAATATTTGCAACCCAAGTGCTTGTAACTTCGTAGACCGTTGAGTAATTTCGTTGCTTCTCAGAGCAGTCGACATAAACAGAAGAGGGAAAGCGCTAAAAAAAACTATCAAGGTCAAATAAATACTGGCGGTAGGAAGCCCCATGATCGTACATTATACAAGAGTAAACCAATTTGTGGTCCAGTCATTGGAAATTAGCAGAGCATTTACGTCGCTGTTTACTGATATATCAAAACGGAGAGTTGGGATTTATATAGACAATGGCGTTTAACCAAGGCGCCACTTATGATGCACATCCTATTTGTCTGGGTGTTTTTACCACACAAAAAATAATGTATTAATATACTATCTAAGCACGACAACTTAATATGACCAATAGAGATTAGCTATATCATATATCATCATCATATATCCTCAACTGTTACTATTAAGCTGCTGTGTGAGTAACTTAAACAAATTAATCTATGTTGAATGCAGTGACTCAATAAGTAATTTACTGGCATATTGCACATATCCAGTAACATCCTAATGTTAGATAAACATCGAATGTACTGTTTGCATTCGTTTTTATAGATTAAATACGAAAGGTTTAGCTACGAACCTCTCAATTTGCTTTTATTCTGACGGTTTTATATCGTTCAAGGTTTGCATTTTTTTTTCAGAATGATGTACTTATGGTACAATGTTTGTATTTTTGCTCAAGGATCCTCTCATCAATCTAAAGATAACTAATGCAAAATAAGCTAGTTCATCCCTAGTGAATAATACGAGGCCTCGACGCACATGAACCATTTACATTGTCTCGGTAAGCATTTTCATCCCTATATGTGTCAAGCAAGTGACTCATAAGCGGGCAAAACGCCAGTTCCTTTACATATATTGATCCTATGTAAACACTTACTCATAGCGTGTGTGCACTAGAACGGATCTCCTACATGATCAGTAGACCACATATAATCCTTGATTCCGCACCTACTTTCTGCTGTCAGTATCAACACCTGTTCTTATGCAGGTGTTGTATTTTTCTATAATCTAATGATTAAAACATTTCGGGGATAATTTGCTCACAATTGTGTTAGACTACTAATTAGCAGTATTGACATTAGTTAGCTCTGAAACCAATAGCTCAACCGAAACAAGTGTTTGCGAATGTCTGAGCATTTATTGCTAGCGCTATTTCGACGCTACAATTTAAGAAAGTAAATCACCATCGCTAATTAGAGCATAACCTGGGACATTGGAAACATTCGTATATTCCAGCGGCCATATCCGCTCGTAGGCAGACATCTAACAGGGGTCCAATAAAGAGGATGTTCTAGAGCCGTAAGTATGTAACTAAGACGACAAATCATGATACTCTATTATTCGTCCGAGGTATGTTAGCATACATGCAATGACAAGCGGATCTATAATAATTGGATATCAAATGTTTTATGTAAGTGTACAGCAGACTACCACCACGTCGCATTATGAGGAACAATATGGGGTGAAGAACAACAAACAGGCAAAATGACCTAACGAATATCGTATGCAACTTAAATCGAAATGTGCAACCCTTTTTCGAATTTTTTGATCTTTGACTCATATTAAATGTTGAACAACATAACGTGCCATTGAGCAACTGTATGGCAGTGTAATAAATTGAATTATCTTAATTTGTTTTATTACGCTAGCAGCAGTAATACCTACCATGCTAAACGACTTTATTCGCCGTATCTTCTATGCACCATGCAAGCTCTAACTCGCCCCAACCGTCTCTGAGCAAGTACTCTAAAACAAGGTGCAGACACGGAGTTATGATAACATAGTAATGTTGTTTGAAAACGATTACCCATTTAGAAGAACGATAAGTTTAGTACAAAACGTGTGCTATCACACAAAGGCCATTAAACATGGCGCAGTCCAAAAAGTTTGCACCATCGGTGGGGTCGGGATCAGAAACCGGTTTCGTATGTGTTATGGGTGTGGTTATAAGCACGCCTGATATATTTACCTCCACAACGCTAAGAGCGTGCTGCACCGATTAACAAAGATAAATATTGGAATTTACTCGTCGATTTTTGCTTGCATGTTATACCCGGTATTTTATGTTAAAAATAACCGTCGATACTACCAAGACCATCCACGTTGTGAGGTTGCAAGCACTACAACCACTACAAAGACAACAAGACGAGAATCGCACCTAGAAAGATATAACAGCTTGGATGATGGCGGTTGAAATCAAATCGGAAGTCATTAAAGAGTAGTGGGCCGAAATTCTGGAATTCGTCAAAGATGAACTTGCGGTCTACGTAATTGATATGACTTATTCCACATAGAAGACACCCACCGCATACGCCACCCATGACGATGCGAGTGCCACAAGGGTCCTAGGGGATCACATCTTAAGGTTCCAGTTTCTGCGCGAGCAAGCTGATGGTAAGTTGTTCGTGAAGGACAAGGTCGACCCGGTCCGTGCTGAAATAAAGAAAAGCAATTATGTTGATATTTACCGCTCCACCCGGCCAGGACTACTGGTCAAGTATGATCAGACACTTTTCTGCGCATGATGGCCGCTGAAGGCCAGTTTGGACATGACGTCATTTTGCTTGGTCAGTTCTTTTGTGGACGAGCAGTCGTCAATAACGTACAGTGTGGACCCTGAAACCGCAGGTAGAAAGCCCTCGAGTAATCATGGAGCCACTCGCTGGGATCAACCACGCACACCTGAATCAGACCACACATCATACATCATACACATAGACGTTCAATGCACCAGCCGCATGTGCGTTTTGTGATCTGGTTAGTGACTCCCACAGACTCATTCCCCACAAGCTACAAGGCGTACTTGCTGCTTATGTACGCCAATGCCAGTTCTTTTACAGTTATGATCACACTCGTTTACTCGTTGACACAAACGCCTTCTTCGCTTAATCGCACTGCTGGTATCTACGCATGCCCTGGGCATAGAGTTGGTTGGGAATGCCCTCAATGGTCATCTCGACCTTTGTAATCTTCGGGTTGTAAAATGACATCCTGGAAAATGGGCCGGCACGTTAAGGTTGATATAACACAGGGTATCACTCTCATTGTGTCGAAGCTTCCTGTGACAAGAATGCAGCACCGGCACGTAAGACAATGTGTAGACTCGCGGAAGAATCCTCATTGCTATTTTGGCGGATGTAAGTGGCTCCGTTCGTAGGGGATATGAGTGGTCGTTTGGTGAAGGGGCCAGGGGTCAAACTCACGCGACGGAAGCTGTGAATATACGATGTTATTAAGTGATAACATCCTTCGTGCAAGGTTGGCTTTGGTATGGGCGTAGCCCCGGTCAAACGGTTATTTTTTACACCGTTCTTGGTCTTCGATTTACTAGCGAATGGGCAATGTGTTTTGAATCTAGAAACAGCATATGTCAAGAGCCTAAGACAAAATATCGCGAAGCAGACAAGAGCGTACTTCCGGTCAATGCGGCGATTTCGGAAATGCCATTTGATATACATATCTGAGTAATCCAGATGCGACGCCCACAATTTTGGTAAATATATGGTTACATGGCATTCATTTGCTCTCCGCTCACTAGGTGCGCACAATGTTTTTTTGGCTGTCATGTTGTAAAAAGTCGCTTGGCGCAGCTACTACCACCTTGTTTTAAAATTAAAACATGTCGACATGTACGCATCGATGATGTCACCACGATTGCAATTTTAATGGTAGTTCATATCAGCTTAATACACCCACTTGTGATTATAGGTGGAAATTGTTCATTATCATCACATGAGATGAAACCAAATAACTATCCTTGTTAAATACGATAAAGGTATCTGGTTTGAATTGGTAATTTGTGCATTGCGTTGCGATCGAACATCATAGAGGGTCTCTCAGACGTCCTGTAGGGCTAGGGTTGGCGCTGGTACTGATACTTTAGCAGTCGTTCATTTTATGAATGGGACAAGTCAAGCGGTAGGAACAAGTAAGCTGGGTGGCCAACGAGCTGCTCTAATATCTTTTGACCAACCTTTAAAGCTGGCAGTTTTTTCAACTTTTATGTCACCACTCACAACAGAAGAGCAACTTGTTTGGCAGTGTTACACCTTATTGAAGATAGTAATGAGTACACCAACTGCAAATAGTATTGCCCCCCTCCCTTACAAATGAAAATCCCGGGCACCCATATCGGATGAATGAGTGACATCAGCCTCACGAGTCGATGCCTCGAGAAGGGATTGAAAAATATTGTGCTATGTACAAGAAATATAGGCGTGTAGTTAACTCAGTGGATGCGATAGACACTAGTTGCTGTTTGTATGTATCTTGGCGCAGCATGCGTGGGTGTAACGTCTACAGTAGCTGGCATTCCTATTGCCACAGTGTCTGGTGTTACCTTGGGCCGCTTGCTGCTGCTTGGAATCGCTGGAAACTTTGTTAGTCGGCGTCTGATCATCAAGGTAAAAGAACATGATTAAAACCGCATCCTGGGGCTGAGCAAATTGAATACCATATATGACATTGCTTCGAGAGCACTTGAAGATGGCAATATCTCGGATCTTGAGTTTAGACTCATTGCAGCGGAGAAGCACACAAATATACCCGAATGACGGGGGGGTAAATTAAGTATGAATCTGTGAAGCATACCACATTGTTTCAATGATAAAAAACGCACTGATCTAACCTGGGAAAGACTAACGATTAGAAGACATCGGAACAAAATGAATGCTCCTGCCTCTACACCAGCGATAATGTGAATGATATCGACCCACCTCAATACATTGAATGATTTCATTGCACGGACATTTGTGCGCTGTATAAATCAAGCATTTTGGCCTATTTAGTAAACGGGGGTGTTAGGTACGACATGTACACTGATGAGCTTGAAGGTTGTGTAAAAGAGTTGATGCTTGATCTAGATTATCTAAAAGAAGCGAGAATAGATTTATAGGTCGAGCAGTGAGATGTTGTCCCCAGGTATGAGATACAGACCACTAGCTTTTGACATTATGTTGTTTAAGGGGTATTAGGGCTTAAAATGCTTATGAACTTGCCATGCCTGTACCCCCTTGTCTGTACTACTCGAGGGAATAAGAAAGGCTTGCCGGCGAACATTCCAAAGTGCGACAGCATTCCGAAGCTTGACAACGTTTTGGAAAATAATTAATGAGAGCGCGTTAAGTTTTGATGTTAACACTTCGAAGTCGTTTGAGTGAGTGACACATAGCGCTGTCGTAGCCAGCTGACACCTGTGTGAACACGCATGGCTCTGTTCTAGAACATCATGCTCTGAACGTGGTTATCCACCACTCTCGTTGGTAAAGACGAAATGGCTTTGTCGCTACAACGTAAGTGATACGTTCGTTACTATATATATATCTTTGCCGGGGGCACGCGTCTGCATCTTTTTCTTAGGGTTCGTTCTAAGAGATGATGGGGGGGGGGGGGGGGGGGGGTTAGAGCATGTATGGTCCTGAAAGAGATGCGCTCAACACGTCGCTTAGTGCTGTCGGCCATACTGCTGATTCAGGGTAGTATTTTGCTTTTTAAGTGTTGAGAGCTGGTATGGTGTATTAAACGATGCAGCGAAATAGGGTCGTTAAGCAAGGTTTACGCTCGTTTCTTGCTCATCACCTATAGAAATAAGAAACGCCGGTTGATCGCACGCCATTAACTTCTTAAATGAAACAAAAAACGCAGCGGAAAGGTACTGAAAGTTTGTCATCTACGTAAACTTAGGAGAGTACCGTACAACACTGGGATTCATTTAATATCCTTAGCATAATTAGACATATCGCCAAAACGCGGGTGAAATAATTAGATAATTGCGCTGCTTTCCAACAAGACACTGCTGTGATAAAGGTAACTCATTGTCAGCTATATAGCACGCGGTCAACTGTCGACACTAAATATTAATAAACGTCTGAATAACGCTGTCTCCAAACGATTGCATTGACCGTCTACGAAATTTTGTAACTAAGATCGCTCAGATAGATGGTCAACGTTGCCAAACTAACGAACATACCATTGAGGCTTACACGTTTAGATTTTAACGCGAATTCAACGCATCTGTTTTTGTATAAGCCATAGAAATCAATAAAGCTTCCGGTGGTGTGTCGAAATGTCCGACATGACAATTACATCTTCATTTTAAAAGTCAGAAAGGTTAGCTGACAACCATAGCAGGGCTCTAATGACTCATGAATAAATCAGTATACTATACAAACTTTTTAATTAAAGATATTTTGCTTTATGCCGCTGAAACAAAGCGCAATTCGTGTTTGTCTAGCGTCCTTTTTAACTTGTTCCTTAATCCTATAGCACCACACTATAAAATGACGTCTTTGTGTGCAGCGTGCATGGTAGTTGTTTGTCAAGAATTATGCGATATAATTGAATGCTTCCTCACATCTCCAATGTTCCCGCATCGTTCAGCGAAGATGTAGCTTAATTACCCCATGTGCATGTAGCAGGAGGAATTTAAGCTGGCGAGCTAAACATGCCGAAGAACCAATTGTATAATATCCTTTATGTGCAGTTCAATCGCCATCAATTAGAGTTCGGCACATCCTGCGTGACTTCTCTTACGTGATAGTGATTGTGCTTAGCGGGAGGTTGCAATCAACCCTGTAGCCAAAAAGGGCAACTACAAATGCTTCCCAAAAACACGTGTGCCTGCTGCCCTTAACTATTGCATTCAGTGGAAAGGACATATGCAATAACTCTCAATATTAGCTTATGCTCCCATTCTTGACGACAACGTCCAGATATGTGGTGATGACACATTGTCACGATCCTGATTGCAACTGATCAAATAAAACAAACTGCTGTGGAAATAGAGCAATGCTGCTCCAACGGACTGTGTTGGTCAACTTTGAGTTGAATTATACCGAAAGTGTCAGCCTAGCATTATGTTGCTTTGTTCAAGGTTCATTATTAATTGCTTGGAAGCTCGAATACGCCGATCCCGTTATGCTCGAATTTCTTCGTGACTGTGCCCTTTTGGCAGTAATACATCGCCTGAAATCCTTTTTATGAAGGAATATTGCCTGCCGTCAACATTGTGGTATGCTGGCAATTGCTTTCAGCAATTGTACATCAAGACATCGTAATTTTCATTATTTAAGGGGCCCATCGGGCTACGATAACAGTCTCAGAGCCTATTGTGATTGTACATGGGATTAAACTGGGATACTTATCTACAGGCCATACTGAGGGATAGATGCTGATATAGCTTTGTATACTTGATGGGGCGCATGAGATTTAGAAGAATTCACGGTGATGTGATGTGCATATGTATATGAAAAGCAAACATATGAGTCAGTTTCTTGCAACCAATACATATGGCTCCAGGCTGTCAAACACATAGGCAAAGTGACAATGAGTAGGTTCATTTTATCAATCTGTCGTAGAAAAGACAGGGTATTAGCAGAGTGTTTTATCGTAATATTATAATACAATTGAACACTCAATCTCCGTATAGTCCATGAAATGAATGGTTGATAAACGGCTATGGTAATTACCCCGTTGTTTGAATCGCCAAGTAGCATAACTAGCGCAAAAAACACAAGGAACGGTGACCAACTGGTCTTATTGAACCACTTCTTTCTAACACAGAATACATATGATTCCGTATTATCAGATCCCGATTGCATTGATCGTTTGTATGTTGTGCGAGGATTGTTACCATTGTATGGAGGGTATAATAACCATGGTTTCGCATTTTTATTGCGCCTGTTTTGAGGAAATAATCCTGCTCAAAGGCGCTTAAGCAGGCAGTTAATAATTGTAGCGCTAACTAAAATGAAAGGTGTTGAGTTTGGAATTAAATGCCTCAAGCGTATTTGACCGACGAACGACAATAGGAAGTGAGTTCCGCCAACTTGGTACTGCATTCGCAAGGCCCTGGCACCGTATGAAGACATAGTTGGAGATTTTGGGACTTGGAGCCAATACTTGTTAACAGATCGAAGACCTCTTGCAGGCAGGCTGGTGTTCAGCAGTAAGTTTCTGTGAGTAGCTTGGCGTAACTGCCATAAAGATGAATGTTGTATATAACGCCTTTTTCCCACAGGAAGCCAATGAAGGGTATACAGGATGTGTTAAATGTCATCCCCGTGCTTTCTTTATGCAACAAGGCGGGTGGCATTGTTTAGTGTTTGTTGCTGTTTTGCGATAAGGTACGAACGGGCTCCATACAGCAGCGATTCGCTGTGACTAGGGAGAGATGATATAAATGCGTGGACAAGAATTTCTCTTATGGATTGGTTCAGGTACTTTTTTATGCTCCTTTATCATCTAATCTGATGAAAGAGAGATTTGACTTCATAACATATCGTTTTCCCGTAAACTGGGAGTCTGTTTCTGATGTAGATACCGTCATATCGCCAATATTTACTGGACGACGGCTGGCATTTGTACAGAGATGCGAAAAATAGAATATCAGTTTAATCCTCATGATGTTTTAGAAAATTGTTTGCCATTCATGATCTTATCTGTCGTATGCATTCTTCAAATTTGGCTTGTACATCATCAGCAAATGTTTGCGTAAATATAAAATAGATTTGGGTTATCAGCATATTGGTGGTATTGCAGACCTTTTGCATTTAAAGGATTACTAAGTGGTGATATGTAGACAGTAAATGATAATTGCCCTAGGACTGACCCTTGTGGCACACCACTTGTTAGTTAGTCTGTTTTAGAATACCTTCCTTCAACACGGACTCGTTGTAAGCGGTATGATTTGAGCCGTGCATTTTAAATTAAGGCCGAAACTGCTAGTGATCGCCAGTAATAAACGCTGCGCTTATGTCACGAGAGAAAACAGCATGGTGCTGATAAACAACACAGTCCTGAAATCGATTTGATAAAACTTGCTCTGTCAATTTGGATATGAATCTCAAATTTAAAATTGGTCTATAGTTTTTCATTAATTTTTAAGCAGTGGTCCCAGGATTGACATTTTTCCATCTTTCTGGCACAGAACCAGAAGCTAGAGAACAGTTGACCATTTGTGTTATAACAGGAAGAAGGATATCCATGCATTCTTTTAGCATTCACGTTCGTAATGGGTCCAAATCACGCAACGTTAGAGCTGCCTTAGTGATACACTTACGTATTTCACTTTCCGATGCTTATTTGAATTCACTAAGCTTAGAGTCATAACAGTTCTCTGGGATCACGTCTGGTGAGTTGCAATGCATCTGTGCTAATTCCGATCGAATGGTGTGTATTTTCTCTGTATTATCCGCCAAGATTTTAGGAGACAGCCTGGCAAGTAGCTTGGTATCTTCCCCTGCATGTGTCAGTCTTTTAACAAAATCTTAAACAGTTTATGTGGATCATTGGCGCTCTCCAATACGTCTGCTTTAAGACATTTGGCTTTTGCTGCAGCACAGTGTGAATCAAATCTCTGACTGTCAAATTCTAGCTTATATTCCCGCCAATGTCGTTCAGATCTCTCGCGGGCTTCCTTCACCCGTCTGATGTCACAATTAATCCAATCTGTATTTAGGCGGATAGTGATTACCCTGTGCTCAAGTGTAGCGTGTTTATTCATAACACATCCGAGTGTAGCGTCATACTTGTTGCTCATCGAGGCTTGCGGCGCAAGATGGCAGTGTTACAATTGACAGCTGCGGTAGACAGTGTTAGAATGCAATCAAGTCAATATTGCATACATTTTTCCCCATGCGTATAAATGTTTGCTCTTGACAAAAATACATGGATGGCTTAAGCACAATGGGACTATTGAAGGATGGTAGGTTCTGATCCCTAATAATATCGCTATAAAGATTTACTTCCCAAAAGATATACAGCTAAAAACTGACACGGTTAACAATTAGCATTTATCGGAGACAATGATGTACTTTACGGGGATGTTAATACTTTTATGAAAATCATCCTAAACAGATAATACTTATTTTGATTATCCTCGTTAAGACGCAGAACCATTTTTTATATTTCAGGGGAAATTTCTAACAGCCAGCACTTGGTTTGCCTACCACATCGCTAAATACGCTTCTTTTGTATTCGAATACAGCTTTCATAAGTGGAAAAGCTGCTCCCAGTCAATCATACTCATCCTTGTCTGTCATTAGCAGCATTATGCTGTTGTAATCTCAAGTTGTAGTCGGCAGTTTATCCTTCAAGCGGGAGATACGTTCATGATACATATCATAGCATAGCGACACGACAATAGGTTAAATGACTAAACATGTGTTGCGAGTGCGGTGCTCTATTTAAGCTTCGTGGCAATTTCAGATATCTTGTTGTTTATTTTCGTTTTAATTTGTATGTTTATTAATATATATTTGAGTAGGAATAAATGTATCATTCTGATTTAGTTTATTTTGGTATAAACTTTTACCATTTAAATGCCTCTTTAATGCCTCATGTGCTTACGCATATTTATGATGAATATTTTTGTCGACGTCACATATTTTGCGCTCCTCGTACATCTCTGACACCAATGTAGACATTCGTTGCTAACGATCATTGCTAATGAACGGAAGTCCATAGACCTCCCAGGGCATCCTATTAGTATTTATGGCAAACAGTCACCAATGCGCTACGCTGATGAGCCCATTAGCTTCGTTTGCAAATCTTAACCGGTTTTAAGCCCAATTTGTATGCAACAATGAGATAAGCCTCTTAACTCTTTCGGGTTAATTAACTGTCCAGGCTGCGACCAGTCTTCAGTTATACATATACACGGATGCAGCATAGTTAATTAGTTCACCAACTACGAACGGCAGTTACTAGTAATACAACTGTGTTTAGGACTACACACCCACGGCGGTATGCTCTCGCATCGTTCGAGTGATGTCATACCTCGGAGTCGGCTTGTGTGCAAAAGTCCAGAGACTTTCAGAGTGGTTAAAGAAAAGCAAATATTTGCTTCAGCTAACGATTTCTAAAAGCCACCATTAAACGACGTATCGATTATCATATATTACACAGCTTTATTATGCCATACCTTGACGGTCGACATTTGAGCAGGCATATTTTTGGCTCCCTTAAACTTACAAATATTCAATGGACAACTAAGCCTTCAATGTACAGATACCGGCTGGTTCTATTACATATAATAGCGTTGCCATATCATCAAATTTGTGCTAGAAAAAGAGCCCTTTTGGAAGGCTTACTTTAAATGAAGTTAACGCTTAGTTTTGGCACTCATAGCGGTCATGCTTGACTCAAATATCAACACATTAATAGTACGCCGTTCTAAAATGCGTCAATCTGAACAACTAAACACCTTTACTGGTCCGAATGTAATCCAGGTGAATATCATATGTGCACGGGAACCATTTTCGCTGTTCTGGTCTGCATTCTAACTACTCTATATGTATCATGTAAGTGATTCATATGTGGACGCAAAGTCAATTTCTTTCATACATATTGACAAGAGTTGGTATGTTCACCAACTCACAGCGCCTGTACGCTAACACATAACATCCCGGATACCGCACTGTTGGCAAGTATCAGTGCCTGCTCCTGTTCGAGTATTACCTTTTACAGGATCTAGTGGTCTACACATTTTGGGGATGACAATCTAATTACCCACTCACAATCGTGTAAGTCTACACATTACCAATATCCACTTCAGATAAATTTGTAATCAACAGCTGGCCACAGCTGATAGCTGAGCCACAATACGCGTTTGCTAATGTGCGACAAATCAGAGTCGATCAACATTGTCCAGATCTATTTATTTTAGCAAAATGTTGTTGCTAAAAATTGAGAATGTTATGCATTCATGGTACGAAGGAGCGTAACGTCTGAAATTACAAACGCTATTTTTGTTATTTGCACAAACGTGTTCCAGAAACTTACTGCTGATACAAACGTGGCACAGCCAGTTTGAATAATATTCTAATGCGGAAAGCATGGAACTAACATAATGACGAAAGATTTTATTCGTTTGTCAGATGCATGTTGTCATACATGCAGAAAAGTTCTGATTCATTATTAGGTGATATCATATAATGTCAATGTGAGTGTACAGTAGACTACCACCAGGTCGTAGTATGATGAGCAGTAGGGGTTAAGGACCAACGAGGCTGGTATCGGCAGGACGGTAATAAGACGCCGCGTGATGGTGGAAATCAGACTAAAATCATTCAGATAACCTAACGGGTAACATACCCTTTTTCTACCAGTACTAAAGAAGGAAAATTGACTGGTGCAGGCAGCAAAATTGCCTCTTTCTGCATCTAACCAGCAACGAGGTTCTGGGCGGCTAGCGCTAATCGATATGTGATATATAGCTCACACTAAATGTGGAGTCACCAAAAGTATAATTGTACAACCGTATGGCAATATGCTTAACTAACTTCATTTAATTATAACTTCTGCAGCGGACATGGAGTGCGTTTGATAACAAGCTGGTTACTTGCCTATCAAAATAAAGAAATGTCACCAGACGGCAAATGAGGCACATGGATCGCCCGCTATTTACCGTTCACGCGGAAACAACGCAGTCAGTGGGTAACTGTCCGTGTGATAGGTTGTTACAAACATGGGAATACAAGCGCAACCATGTGGGTAACCTAAACTTCAGTTGCAATTACCAGTGTTTAAGAGCGCGTTCGCTCTATTGATCAGTTGCAGTATCACTGCTTGAAATGTATGCTGTGCCAGCTATTAAATGCATGTTTACTAAAACATTATTTGCTATGGATGATTACTATGTTTGCCGTCCCACGTTAACTTAAGCTGACAGTCAGCAGGTTTTTGTCATGTTTATTGAGCATCTAACATGTAACGCATGTTTTTGTTGGATATGCCCCACATGCATTCACACAGGAATGCGGCACAACAATGGAAGATACTGAGGCGTCATTCCAAAGAACCCTTGTAACCCTTACGTATCTCAATATTGATATTACGGCGAACTGCCAAACCTAAATCGAAAAGCGGTCTGGTAACATGAGCTCAAGTATAATCATAGGAACTACAAACAACGAAGTCTCTTTACTGGGAATCCAACATAATCATCGGCGATCTAATTAACAAATCCGCTATGCTAAAGGGTTACTGTAAACCAATTCAGCAGACTTGACGCAACGAGGACATTGGCCGGAAAAGAGGAGCATTTCATTCGTTTCTATTTCTTAGATCTCGGGAGGTATACATGATTGCCATATTTTAAAAAACGGTTTTGACAGACTCAGTAAGTTCACAATGTGATGCAGACGCAGATTTCACCCGTGTCAAAATATCTAGAAGACTTAGTGATATTCAGGTCATAACCAGATGCCTTGTTTTCATTTTATATCTCTCCGCTTGGGTTGTTTTTTCTATTAAATCAACCGTATGACGAGCATATATGAGTAATCAATAATGCAATGTCATGGCGCAGACGCGTAAATCGCTTTTAAATGCTTTGTTATGGGAGGCACGGGCGCGCATGTCTTTAAGCTGATGATTCACTCTTTGGATATATGGTGCATTGTTCAAAGGTAGTATGGAGAGGATGCGTTCCGTCTCTGTTTATATTATATATAATATTTACTAAATGCATGTGGATTTTCATTCGATCCAGTTTAGGTCCATAACATTTGACATGCAGATAGTGGATCGCAACCATACAATTACCGTTTTATTGTTAAAGGACCAATAAGCACAATTCCTTATTGACGCGAGGATGTCAAAACTAGACATAGCAAATTTTGGGAGTTCTTTCACCAACCGAGTTATTGTCCAAAGCAAACATGACGGTCGCAGTAGATGTTCGGATATTTCAAAGACGATTTAATAGCTGTAATAGCTACATTAAGCTGATCAGTTAAAAGTGCCTGAACATTCCAATACATTTCTCGATTTGCTTCGTGGGCGAAGACTATAATAGTGCAAACTAGTATGTTAAAGACTGTTTATTGTACAGACTGTCTATTGTTCAATCATGTCGCGATGACCAGCCACCTGCACATAACATGTGTATGGTCTTCAGGGTGATGACTCACTCACTCACTGTGAAAGCCGGTCACAGGCAGAAACGCATTCCAATGAATGCCTGTCAATGTTATTGGATATGTCGAATTTGAAAACATTATTTAAGTGGATCGAGATCGAGCCGTTACATTTATTTGATAACCCGGCCTAAGTATGAATTCTGATCAACTGCAGATTCTGATTGCACAAGATACATATATTCGTAAAAAAAGTTCTAGGTATTATTTTACCTCTTAATTACATTGCCTCGAAAAGTAGTCCAGCTTAGTGGGGTGATTTTGTAACACACCCATCCACATAGTCAACATGCGAACACTGGTTGGCAATTTATATCAATCATGAAGGTCGTCGAAAAACGTTTTTCGGTTGGTTTACAACTTCTCTGTTCTACTTTTCATAGGTTTATCATGCGTCGTTGTGTATCATGGACCTTTAATCAACAGACTGTACAAGTTTAAACTCTAGTGCTTGTGATTGGTATTGTATGTATTATATGCTTTTAAGGAGTCGAGGTGTTTCTAATTACACTATGGTATATGCGTTGATTTACACAATTTAACAAACGAATTATAGTTATATTTGCCTTGTTTGCGCATAATGTTACTAACGCCATCGTGATTTGCATACTCAACAACAATCAAAAAAATAATTTTATATTTTCTCTGATTTCATAACTCAAACTAAGACAATAATAAAAACAGCAGCAACACAAACAAGAAAGAATTAGATCAGCAAGGGGCGCGTTGATACTCGATCACCAAGGGATAAAAGTATGTGTGAGAAGCTCGTGACTTGGCGTAGGTAAAAATCTGGTTGTCCACAAAGCAGAATCCCTGATTAACACCAGACGCTGATTTCTGCTCTCTCAACACTTTTTAATAGCTGCCTTTGCTAAGAGTATTTTTGTTCACCCCCTTACTTGATATTTTGTCAGTAAGACCAAAACAACAGCATGTTTTGCTACACAAACTGACAATTCCGTCACCGCGCTTTTCTTCTTCTGAGCAATTCATATGTTCATTTGCCAAGCTTTTTAGACTCTAGTCAGCACGGTTGATCAATCTAAACATGACCACTACGCCGAGCCTTCACTAATGGTGATGCTGTTTATGGCAAGTGACTAGTGGAATTTATTGATCCCATCCCCGGTATAATTTTTCTTCTATGTTTGACTGCCTCTTTCTATAGAGACCACCCGAAAGGCGAAATACGCAGAATCAATGTCCATTTCGCTTTATTCAAAATCACAGAATTTCAATGTCCATTTCTTAACCTGGCTTTGATAAGCAAAGAAACCAATTTGATGCGGTTCAAAATCCTTTTGCCATGTTAAACTTCGTATTTGAATTCACAAATAATGTAGGGTGCAATTTCTTTCTTATCATATATACATATATATATATATATATATAAAAATAAAACTCAGGCATCCTTAACCTGGCATATATGCTAAGTTGAGAATAAATTTGATGCGGTAATGTTCAATAATGATTGTATGCTGCCTATATTGCCATTTTAAAAATATATGTTTTCTATATAACTGGAGTGTCAATTAGCGGCAAATATATATATTCACATTTTATATACATATATATATATATATATACATATACCACGGTACACAATATATACATATGTTACGCTATATATATAGAACACGAGAGAGAGCAGAGAGAGAGAGATACATATGATTTTGAGATATTTCTACAGTTCCGCTGCGGATTCCATTGCAGAGACAGAGAGAGATCTATACAAACGGGCTTATGGCGAAGGCAATTCGACTTATGCCCGCTATTTCACTTGGTATTTGTTCCTGCGACGAAATAATGTAAAGTGTTTTTTACTATGATACACATGATGATATACGCTTAATAAACGGACATGTGAAATGTGGTGAAGTGCTTTTTAATTTTCCGGTATGACCTTATACTCAGAAGGGCATATTACCAGATATTACATTCCAGTTGCAAATTTCACTTTATTGTGTCCGTGAATATATATATCATGACGACTGAGTATGATAGTATGCGCGAGGGAGCTAGTCTCTCGCATCATATCCCCTATGTTTAAATCTAGATTTACCCATGAATCACGTGTCGTCAAGAAGTTGACCTCCCTAAAACATTCCTGCGAGCAATCGGTGGTATGTAGTAATTCACCGCGTGTAGCACATCCCATAAAAGTTCATGGTCAGTTGTGTGCAACGTGTTCATAATGCGTCAGTGGAAGACAGTGAGTGCGTTCTCTGTCAACACTTCTCCCAAACAGCCGACGTTCATGACGACGATAGTATTACTAATGGATGGGATGAATTGTGTTCTCATCAATCGCTGTTGTTCAGCGCTTCGCCAGTGCAGTCGTATAGGGAATTAGTGTTGTATGCGTATCATGAATTAAACTACACACGATCTTTCACATCGCACTGCGACCCGCACTTCACTATCTATTATGATATGTGTTTGTGGAAATAAAACTGTGGCTCTTTGTGATGGTTCATTGTTGCGCAATATTTCATATAATAAGGTTTTTGTGACATGTTAACAGTTTTTCATTACAATGCTCGTGCAAAGTGATATTTCAAACAACCCAATCCACGTTTTCACTTTTATAAACTCTCTTAAAATAATTTTGCATATTTCGAGATAATTATTTTTGATGACTCCATCCATACTTTGTCGATAGGTAGATCATTGTGCGCCATTTCCTTCCGAAACAATTGTCGGGAGAGGCCGCCTTTTCTCCGATACTTCTATATGGGTTTGGAATGCAGGATGGCTATTTTAACCGAAAAGACTGCAAATAATCAAGGAGTGCCTTACAATAGAACAGCAAGGCTTTTCGTGAATATATCTGTGACTCTTGACTGTTTTGGGCACAAGCGTTCACATATACATCATTGGTAAATGTAAGTTATTGGTTAGTGAATATAGGTAATGAGTTGAAGCAGCAGGGAACAGAATGCCCGGATGACAATTAGTTGGTAAAAATATGTACAAAAAGCACCTTCAATGAGAAAGGTTGCTATTAGGCCGGTGAATATAAGTCTTACAATACACTTGATGTTGCTGGAGGGACAATAATATTTAAAAAAACAGTGAGCTTTACTCAACAACAAGGCAATCTCTTTACCCTTACGATCTTTTACTGTGGAGTAGGCTAACATCCGAACAATTGTCCTACGGTGCCTGACATCCCAGTAAGTTATTTTGCTAAAATGTAGTGACTATCGGAATCAAGTGGCTGTGACTAACAGTGAATTTAATCCAAAAGCGTGCAAATTGCAAAAGTAACGATAAATTACGTGACAATGCTCTGTATCGGATGTTTATCGTTTTAATGATACATTGTCGCCAAATATGTGTTATTTCAAGAGAACATTGAATTCCTCTTCTACATATCTGTGAAACAGAGGTTGAGCAAAAGAGAACATTTTGACCCTTTTGTTCCAGCATCCAACGATAAATTTCATAAGGCCACCAGTTAGTGGTACGTGTAAAAACAAAAAGTATCCATTGATGTATGTGATATTTCTAAATCAAATTGCATCTATGTCATTGGTACTCTACTAAGCTGGCTACTCTAAACAAATTGACTTCGCATCAACGTTAGATCACACATCTTTCGAATAAGTGCATTGGTGGATACTTGGCTGAATCATAACGATCCACGTTGGCCTTAGCGTGTTATGTGACATTCTGATAAACTTTAACAATGCTTTTTGGAAACTGCATACCATTAGCGGTACATCGAATCGAACAATGGCAAGAGTAGCCCGTCTGGCGATCTCTTTGTCGACGTAATAATAGTACACTCAAAACCCTACCACTGAGCAATTTTTGCAACCCACATTTATATATAATCGGACTCTATTCAAACATAAATGTGACGAAAGTAATGACCAGGTTCGGTGAGTGAACGAGCAAGGCTCAGGCAAATGGCAACTTCAAGGGTACACTTATGGCGGTTAACTTACCCCATTAGGCATTGTATAAACGCCCGATAGACGTAATGTAAGTTCAACTAGCCTAATTGAATAGGTGTGTTGTCGCCGCAAATAACAATGGTTACTGAGCAATTCCAATAACGACCAAAACGGACTTGTTTTACAAAACAATATTGGGCTGCATATTAAAGACTTAAAAATGTCAACATTCCCATCAAACGTTATCAACAGGTAATCAAGTTTTACCGTGTTGTACTATGACTGAAACATAGTCATTCTCTCTTTCTCCCTTTCTCTATCCCTCTCTATCTCTTTCTATCCATCTCTATCTCATTTCTCAGCATTGCTGGTACTAAACGCATGTTTACCCATATTGTACATGTTGGCCCTCTGTAATCCATTAATTTAACTCACTTGAAAACTCCACCTAGCGTTACTACTCCAATACTCGGTCCATTCTTCCATTATACCCACAAATGCATAATTTAACATTGTTTGCTATATTATAGCGCTGCGTGTCTGAAACGTCCGCGTAGCAGGTTACGACAACTACCCTTTAGCAATATAAGCTTGCGTAATATTTAGACATCTTTGGCTTGGTACCATGCATAAATGCATTATTATGTATTGTGAATGTAAAGTTGATTATGCTCATATTGTAAGTATGATGGCATGGTTTTTGTTGATGCAGTTGAAACTGTTTGATGACGATTTGTGGCATCAAAGATAAACATATCGTTGAACAGCAATAAACACTGTTAATCTATCGGCATCATTAACGTTACTAACTGACACACAAGTAATTACATAACTCAATTACCACCAGCTTCGTCTATCAATAGTACAGGTTTGTTTATGCTTTTGATTACTCCGTTCATTATAAGTAGTCGTTTTGACATTGTTGACTTGCATTTAAAGCCTTATTACCCTAACGTACGTAAATTAAGGGTACGAAGGAGGTGTACGCTGACGCTAACTAAAAAGTGTCTGCAAAGTTGCAAAATATATCGAAAAAAGAAGTGTCGCACTACTGTGTCTGGTGGTACTACCAACAGCAAATAATCCAATGTGCTGTCGGGATTCGGCCTTCAGTTGGATATTCGTAGGCACGCTACTTAAAACACTACATCTACATTTCGTTACATTGTAAATATCGTATCTAATTATATATATATATAATATAAATATATATATATATATATATATATAAATATATATATATATATAATATATAATATATATATTGTATATATATATATAGATATATATATATATACATATATATATATATATATATATATATATATACATATTTTGATATATAATATATATATATATATATATATATAATATGAAATATAGGTACATGTATATATATATGGTATATATGTATAAATATATATATATATAAGAGAGATATATATATAGATATATATATATATATATATGAGATACGATATATATATATATATATATAATATATATATATATATATATATGTATATATATATATATATATATATATATATATATATATCTATATATATATCTATATATATATATATATATATATATATATCTATATATATATATATTTATATATATATACTATATACATGTCAATTGTTGTCACTGATTGCTCTAATGGCACAATTGTAACATAACCTAGAAAACACAAAAACATTGACAGCGTACCAATATGGGCGCTTTGGAAGCATCACTTGGCGTTGTTTTGTAACCTATTCAAATCGATTGCGTAACTTTTTATGCTTCTTCCAAGATATTTAACTAAGACAAAAAAATTAAGTTCCGAATATTTGCGCAGAAACATTAATGATAGATGTCCGTCTTTATGTCTCATTGCATCGAATAACAGTGATTTTAAAAGCAGCCCTGGTCCCGTCACCTTTTTGTTTTCATTGAAAATGATAAATGAAATGCATGTTTTGATGCAACTTCAAATCTTGCAAATAGATGATTGTATTCTTTTAAATTGTCATGTATAATTGGCAATTGAATTGAAACCGATCGCCTGCTAGTAGTTCCGTAGCAAACAGTGTTTTCTTTCAATACACTCATGACCCAATGCACGCCAGCCTTTTTAGGCGATACAACCTCAAATTGGTAGGCTCCGCGGTGAGGTGTGTGCTAATGGTTTATGCGCATGTTCAATGTGCGTCCGATCAGATGGTTTTATAAAGATTGCACTGGACTTGGGTATTAAGCTCTAAAATATGAAACCGAACTATCCTCTGCAAGTATTGAAAGAAAGCAGACCCGCTATTGAATGAATTCTGTTCAATACATTTTGTTTTGGACTTTAGTCTTGCATTACCTAATATAATAAAGAATAAAAGATTATTATCGTGCACTCTTTCTGCAATCTGTTCACTGAATGTTTATTGTTTGAATGGGACTTTGTATAAGGCTTTACGTCATACCAGACGCGCTCTCGTTATCGATATATATTGGCCTAAGAAGCAGCTAATGAATAAAATTGCAGATGCTAACAATACTTGAAAGTCGAAAAATGTACAGTTACATATATTGGGCTTCAAAGATGTGTTTATGATCGTAAAAATGCAATCGATAAAAGAGCCAATTTTAAAGCAGCCATCATGCATAGGGTACACTTCGATGCTTATATTGATGTATCTACACATATATTTATTTCCATCTATCAAACTTGTCGTTATTAATTCTTTTATAGGACTGAATATTTGAACATGTGGTAGTTCGGCTGTCAGTTTTATTTACGTCGGCTTACCATCAAATCGCCTTCCCTAAAGTGAAGTCACAGTGTTTTCGCAAAGGGTAGCTAGTCCGTGTTGCCCCTACACATGGGCAGTCAATTAATGCACGTAGCTACCTGTGTTTAATGGATCCGATGAATGACGCGTGATTGTCTTAACATATGTGCTGTGTAATACATCACGACCTTATGACGCTATATTCATTGGAATCATTTCACTTTGCCATGCAATCAATGAGTAGTAGCGTATGGTTTTGTTAATTTTCAATCGAAAAATTGGGTAGAAAACTTGCGACTTAACTTAATGAGAATCTTTTGTCTGAGACATGAATTGTTTAGCATGTATGCATGATAATACTTTCGCTACAGTATTGATACCGAAACGATGCAGCAGGCCGTCGGTATAAAGGACAGAACTTTTTCTTATCGATCCACCCTGCTATTACAATTTCCTGACGCCGACCGAACAATTAAGTGTGTTTTATCTTCTGTACGTGCGAATATGCACTCGCTCTGGTACTTACGAGGGGCTGTTCTGCAATCTGCCCTTAATCATAGGCTTACTTATTAATGCATTTATCTATTGATATATCTACGTACCACATCAGCAATATGTGATTCAGATACAAAGAAATCGAATAAATAATATGAGGTAATTTTGCATGTCAAGTAGTCGAATGTTATTCATAGAATAATCACCGTGTGTATTTTCACATTTCTGGTCAAAACGGATATGATTTCATACGTTCGACATTAACGATATCGGATGGGGTAGAAATACATTAAAAGAATCGTCCCAAGCTCTACTAAAATTTGATTTACAATACACTTTACATGTTTGGCGATCTCCTGATGAATGATAGCAATCTCGTCATCGAGTTCGATGGGTAGCGCTGGTCAATTAACCAGACGAGAACAAGGATAGCCTTGTAGCGTTTAGGCGTCATTCAGAACTCATTATATATAACCTGCATTGGGTTTTTTTCAGACTGCTTTTATAGATCGATAATCGAGCCATTTAAATACATTGAAATGATAAGGAAGCCATATGCCACTTAAAGCATTTGACTTAATTTCATATTTAGGCCTTAATGTACTACAGATATCGCGGGTCATCTTATTAGCCGTCACGTTGAGTTGATACAATTTATAGCTGAAGGTGATTGAGCCGAAAAAGCACGCATTCGTGGCCTCATTTATATTCATAGTGCGTGAACTGGATAAACTGATAGCAGGCATTGAATCCTGTATGTGAATGATTGTCTATAACACCATGAATACTGACGATGGTTAAGCGAGTGATCCTCTACAATAAGGAAATCCTAAAGCAACAATCATTTGGCAAATGGACTCTGTTGATTTTGGCCCATAACTGAAATGCGAATTAATACAACATTATTATTAATTTTATCCCCAAGCTCTTGGTGCGCCATGATGGTAATTAATCATCAAACATATTCCCATTATTTAAAGTAATATACGCATTAATGTAACAAAATAATTTTATTGTCACATCGCACCCGTTTACCCATATACGCTCGCGAACATTCATATGCACAGTGTTTATCATCCGACAAACACCAGTCTCTGTGAATGAACAACCTACCTAATGGCCAGACGCCTGGGTTTGTGCTTGAGTTGGTTACAAGATTCGATGGTGGCTACTTTAGCTAAACAATGGGCCATACGCGAAAACATTGGACATCAATGTTAGCCTAAATGCCGACACGTCCTAAAAAACGACAATCACGCTACCATTGCTCCGTGAGCGTTGCTCATCAATTAACTTGAAGACGTTAAATGCGCTGGTGCCATTAGACGGCACGCGAGTATGCTGGGCAATGTGCTCATGCATGGAGCCTAGCTGGAATTCTCAGGCAGTAAAAACCTGTTGCGTTCTTCCGGGTCAATCTGTACAGCAAAGGTCAATAGGTAAAATGTCATTATTCAGCTACAAACATGCCTTGCAGAGCATAGTTAAATTTGCTTTGGTGCGTTACAGACTATTTTAAAGATCCCATTAACGACTTAAGCAGCCTGACTGAGATACTGCCTCCCATTCACATATATCAGTATGCTACGTGGTCATAAAGTGTTTGGTAATATCTAGCGTCTGATCCTCATCGAATCGCCAATAACTACGAGCAGCAACCTTAACCAATATTTAGATACATGCTGTTGATAGAAGAAATACACACAAACATGACTTTGATCAGACGCGGCCGAAGAGTACCCAAAGGCATCAACACGAAAGCCTAGTAGGACTCACACACAATGTTCTTATATATTACTTTTCATCCGCCTGTTGTCGCGTCGTAAATATATTTGTGGTTACACGTTGTGATTTCAGTCGCTAGAATTGTCTTTAACGAACTGTAATATTCCTCTAGTTGGTTCCGGTCGTCGACTTAAAGCATTTGAAACTCGCTGGCATACATTTAAAGTATATATATATATTTATATATATTTATATTTATATATATATATATATATATATATATATATATATATATATATATATATATATATATATATATATATATATATATAATATATATAATTATGTATATATATATAATATATATTTATACAAATATGTAAAAATAATTATGAATTTTATCTAGATAGGTTACAACCAATGAACCCTTTATGAACACATTGGTCGGGGTTGTGGCATAGTATGACCATATATTTTTTTATCAAGCCACATCGGAAAAGCGGAATACCTCCCCTGCTAGAAAAATGTGGTTACCACTAGCACCCGCTAATCATAGAATTCAGAATGACAGCCTAACTAGACAAGTGTGTTAAGTGCTTATTTACCACCTTATTTTCAAACCGACGCTATCCGATACAAATAAAGCAAATTCAGGAGCTACCGAGAGCCTTGTTATTTGTTGGGAGCCAAGTTGGATCAATAAAGGCGATTTGCGTAGCATTATTAAATTAATGTAGCATCAAATAATCAACTTGCAAAGCCCAGTGCATACATGGGGCTTTCGCGTACTTGCACAAGAATGTTGTATCGCGACGAACTTTGATTAGGATTATCATGATGCTCGAAAACTCACCTAAAGTAATTT
>CM067349.1:7679556-7729556 GCA_034190875.2 Urechis unicinctus
CCATATATGACATTGCTTCGAGAGCACTTGAAGATGGCAATATCTCGGATCTTGAGTTTAGACTCCTCGTAGCGGAGGTCACAAAATATACCCAAATGACGGGGTAAATTAAGTAAGAATCTTTGAAGCATACGACATTGTTTCAATGATAAAAACGCACTGATCCAACCTGGGAAAGACTAATGATTAGAAGATATCGGAACAAAATGGATGCTCCTGCTTCTACACCAGCGATAATGTGAATGATATCGACCCACCTCAATACATTGAATGATTTCATTGCACAGACATTTGTGCTGTATAAATCAAGCATTTTGGCCTATTTAGTAAACGAGGGTGTTAGGTATGGACATGTACACTAAAGAGTCTATTGATGAGCTTGAAGGTTGTGTACAAGAGTTGATGCTTGATCTAGATTATCCAAGAGAAGCGAGAATAGAAATATAGGTCGAGCAGTGAGATGTTGTCCCCAGGTATGAGATACAGACCACTGGCTTTTGACATTATGTTGTTTAAGGGGTATTAGGGCTTAAAATGCTTATGAACGTGTCATGCCTGTACCCCCTTGTCTGTACTACTCGAGGGAATAAGAAAGGCTTGCCGGCGAACATTCCAAAGTGCGACAGCATTCCGAAGCTTGACAACGTTTTGGAAAATAATTAATGAGAGCGCGTTAAGTTTTGATGTTAACACTTCGAAGTCGTTTGAGTGAGTGACACATAGCGCTGTCGTAGCCAGCTGACACCTGTGTGAATACGCATGGCTCCGTTCTAGAACATCATGCCCTGAACGTGGTTATCCACCACTCTTGTTGGTAAAGGCGAAATGGCTTTGTCGCTACAACGTAAGTGATACGTTCGTTACTATATATATCTTTGCCGGGGGCACGCGACTGCATCTTTTTCTTAGGGTTCGTGCTCTATAAGAGATGATGGGGGGGGGGAGGGGTTAAAGCATGAATGGTCCTGAAAGAGATGCGCTCAGCACGTCGCTTAGTGCTGTCGGCCATACTGCTGATTCTGGGTAGTATTTTGCTTTTTAAGTGTTGAGAGCTGGTATGGTGTATTAAACGATGCAGCGAAATAGGGTCGTTAAGCGAGGTTTACGCTCGTTACTTGCTTATCACCTATAAAAATAAGAAACGCCGGTTGATCGCACGCCATTAACTTCCTAAATGAAACAAAAAACGCAGCGGAAAGGTACTGAATGTTTGTCACCTACGTAAACTTAGGAGAGTACCGTCCAACACTGGGATTCATTTAATATCCTTAGCATAATTAGCCATATCGCCAAAACGCGGGTGAAATAGTTACATAATCGCGCTGCTGTCCAACAAGACACTGCTGTGATAAAGGTAACTCATTGTCAGCTATATAGCACGCTGTCAACTGTCGACACTAAATATTAATAAACGTCTGAATAACGCTGTCTCCAAACGATTGCATTGACCGTCTACGAAATTTGGTAACTAAGATCGCTCAGATAGATGGTCAACGTTGCCAAACTAACGAACATACCATTGAGGCTTATATGTTTAGGTCTTAACGCGAATTCAACGCACCTGCTTTTGTATAAGCCATAGAAATCAATAAAGCTTCCGGTGGTGTGTCGAAGTGTCTGACATGACAATTACACCTTCATTTTAAAAGTCAGAAAGGTAAGCTGACAACCATAGCAGGGCTCTAATGATTCATGAAGAGATTCAAAATAAATCAGTGTACTATACAAACTTTTTAATTAAAGATATTTTGCTTTATGCCGCAAAAACCAAGCGCAATTCGTGCTTGTCTAGCGTCCTTTTTAATTTGTTCCTAAATCCTATAGCACCACATTTTAAAATGACGCATTTGTGTGCAGCTTGTGTAGTTGTTTGTCAAGAATGATGCGTTATAATTGAATGCTTCCTCACATCTCCAATGTTCCCGCATTGTTCAGCGAAGACGTAGCTTAATTACCCCATGTGCATGTAGCAGGAGGAACGTAAGCTGGCGAGCTAAACATGCCGAAGAACCAATTGTATAATATCCTTTATGTGCAGTTCAATCGCCAATAATTAGAGTTCGGCACATCCTGCATGACTTCGCGTACGTGATAATGATTGTGCTTAGCGGGAGGTTGCAATCAACCCTCTAGCCAAAAAGGGCAACTACAAATGTTTACCAAAACACGCGTGCCTGCTGCCCTGAATTATTGCATAAAGTGGAAAGGACATATGCAATTACTCTCAATATTAGCTAATGGTCCCATTCTTGACGACAACGTCCAGATATGTGGTAAAGACAATTCGTCATGATCCTGGTTGCAACTGATCAAATAAAACAAACTGCTGTGGAAATAGAGTAATGATGCTCCAACGACTGTGTTGGTCAACTTTGGAATGAACTATACCGAAGGTGTCCGGCTAGCATTATGTTGCTTTGTTCAAGGTTCATTATTGATTGCTGGGAAGCTCGAATACGCCGATCCCGTTATGCTCGAATTTCTTCATGACTTTGCCCTTTTGGCAGTAATACATCGCCTGAAATCATTTTTATGAAGGAATATTGCCTGCTGTCAACATTATGGTATGCTGGTAATTGCTTTCAGCAATTGTACATCAAGATATCATAATTTTTATTATTTAAAGGGGTCCATCGGGCTATGATGACAGTCTCAGAGCCTATTGTGATTGTACATGGGATTGAACTGGGATACTTATCTACAGGCCATACTGAGGGATAGATGCTAATATAGCTTTGTATACTTCATGGGGCGCATGAGATTTAGACGAATTCACGGTGATGTGATGTGCATATGTATATGAAAAGCAAACATATGAGTCAGTTCCTTGCAACCAATACCTATGGGGCCAGGCTGTCAAATACATAGGCAAAGTGACAATGAGTAGGTTCATTTTATCAATCTGTCGTAGAAAAAAAGGGTATTAGCAGAATGTTTTATCGTAATATTATAATACAACTGAACACTCCATCTCTGTAGAGTCCATGAAATGAACGGTTGATAAACGCTGTGGTAATTACCCCGTTGTTTGAATCGCCAAGTAGCATAACTAGCGCAAAAAACACAAGGAACGGTGACCAACTGGTCTTATTGAACCACTTCTTTCTAACACAGAATACATATGATTCCGTATTATCAGATCCCGATTGCATTGATCTTTTGTATGTTGTGCAAGGATTGTTACTATTGTATTGAGGGTATAATAACCATGGTGTTGCATTTTTATTGCGCCTGTTTTGAGGAAATAATCCTGCTCAAAGGCGCTTAAGCAGGCAGTTAATAGTTATAGCACTAACTAAAATGAAAGGTGTTGAGTTTGGAATTAAATGCATCAAGCGTATTTGAAAGACGAACGGCAATGGGAAGTTAGTTCCGCCAACTTGGTACTGCATTCGCAAGGCACTGGCACCGTATGAAGACAAATTGGAGATTTTGGGACTTGGAGCCAATACTTGTTTACAGATCGAAGACCCCTTGCAGGCAGACTGGTGTTCAGCAGTAAGTTTCTGTGTGTAGCCTGGCGTAACTGCCATAAAGATACGCAGATGAATGTTGTATATAACGCCTTTTTCCCACAGGAAGCCAATGAAGGGTATACATGATGTGTTCAATGTCACCCCCTTGCTTTCCTTGTGCAACAATGTGGGTGGCATTATTTAGTGTTTGTTGCTGTTTTGCGATAAGGTACGAACGGGCTCCATAAAGCAGCGAATCGCTGTAATCAGGGAGAGATGATATAAATGCGTGGACACGAAAATCTGTTACGGATTGGTTCAGGTACTTTTTTATGCTGCTTTATCATCTAATCTGATGAAAGAGAGATTGGGTTGACTTCATAACATATCGTTTTCCCGTAAACCGGGAGCCTGTTTCTTATGTAGATACCGTCATATCGCCAATGCTTACTGGGCGACGGCTGACATTTGTACAGAGATGATGTTTTAGAAAATTGTTTGCCATTCATGATTTTATCTGTCGGATGCATTCTTCTAATTTGGCTTGTACATCATCCGCAAATGTTTGCGTAAATATAAAATAGATTTGGGTATCATCAGCATATTGGTGGCATTGTAGACCTTTTTCATTTAAAGGATTTCTAAGCGGGGATATGAAGAGTGTAAATGATAATTGCCCTAGGACTGATCCTTGTGACACACCACTTGTTAGTTGGTCTGTTTCAGAATATCTGCCTTCAACACGGACTCGTTGTAAGAGGTATTGCTTGAGCCGTACGAGGCATTTTCAATTAAGGCCGAAACTGCCAGTGATCACCGGTAATAAACGCTGCGCTGTCACTAGAGAAAACAGCATGGTGCTGATAAATAACACAAGCAATGTCATTGTATACTCGAAGAAATGCAGTCTAAGTGCCATGGGAAGGTTTCAAGGCCGACCGTTACTTGTCAAGTCTATAGGCTTATAAAAAGTCCCGAAATCGATTTGCTAGAACTTGCTCTGTCAATTTAGATATGAAGCTCAAATTTAAAATTCGTCTATAGTTTTCCATTAATTTTTTAAGCAGTGGTCCCAGGATTGTCGCTTTTCATCTTTCTGGTAAAGAACCAGAAGCTAGAGAAAAATTGACCATTTGTGTTATAACAGGAAGAAGGATATCCATGCTTTCTTTTAGCATTCATGTTCGTAATGGGTCCAAATCACGCAACGTTAGAGCTGCCTTAGTGATACACTTACGTATTTCACTTTCCGATGCTTATTTGAATTCACTAAGCTCAGAATCATAACATTTCTCAGGGATCACGTCTAGTGAGTTGCAATGCATCTGTGCTAATTCCGATCGGATGGTGTGTATTTTCTCTGTAAAAAACAGTGCCAATGTATCGGCCAAGATTTTGGGAGACAGCCTGGCCGGTAGCTTGTTATCTTCCCAATGCATGTGTCAGTCTTTTAACAATCTTAAACAGTTTATGTGGATCATTGGCGCTGCAGCGCAGTGTGAATCAAATCTCTGACTGTCAACTTCTAGCTTAGATTCCCGCCAAGGTCGTTTAGATCTCTCGCGGGCTTGCTTCTCCCTTCTGATGTCACAATTAAACCAATCTGTGTTTAGGCGGATAGTGATTACCCTGTGCTCAAGTGTAGCGTGTTTATTCATAACACATCCGAGTGTAGCGTCATACTTGTTGCTCGTCAAGGCTTGCGGCGCAAGATGGCAGTGTTACTATTGACAGCTGCGGAAGGTAGTGTCAGAATGAAATCAAGTCAATATTGCATTAATTTTTCCCCATTCGTATAAATGTTTGCTCTTGACAAAAATACACGGATGGCTTCAGCACAATGGGACTATTGAAGGATGGTAGGTTCTGATCCCTAATAATATCGCTATAGATACTTACTTTCCAAAAGATGTACAGCTGAAAACTGACACGATTAACAATCAGCATTTATCGGAGACTATGATGTACTTTACGTGTATGGTAATACTTTTATGTAAATCATCCTAAACAGATCATACTTATTTTA
Organism: Urechis unicinctus; assembly: GCA_034190875.2. Classification (NCBI taxonomy): domain Eukaryota; kingdom Metazoa; phylum Annelida; class Polychaeta; order Xenopneusta; family Urechidae; genus Urechis; species Urechis unicinctus. The sequence continues at coordinate 7,685,038 of CM067349.1, forward strand.
ATTATCCTCGTTAAGACGCAGAACCATTTTATATATTTCAGGGAAAATTGTCAGCAGCCAGCACTTGGTTTGCCTACCACATTGCTAAATACACTCCCTTGTATCCGAATACAGCTTTCATAAGTGGAAAAGCTGCTCCCAGTCAATCATACTCATCCTTGTCTGTCATTAGCAGCATTATGCTGTTGTAATCTCAAGTTGTAGTCGGCAGTTTATCCTTCAAGCGGGAGATACGTTCATGATACATATTATAGCATAGCGACACGACAATAGGATAAATGACTAAACTTGGGTTGCGAGTGCGGTGCTCTATTTAAGCTTTGTTGGCAATTTCAGATATCTTGTTGTTCATTTTGTTTTAATTTGTTTATTAATATATATTTGAGTAGGAATAAATGTATCATTCTGATGTAGTTTATTTTGGTATAAACTTTTACCATTTAAATGCCTCTTTAATGCCTCATGTGCTTACGCATATTTATGATGAATATTTTTGTCGACGTCACATATTTTGCGCTCCTCGTACATCTCTGACACCAATGTAGACATTCGTTGCTAACGGTCATTGCTAATGAACGGAAGTCCATAGACCTCCCAGGGCATCCTATTAGTATTTATGGCAAACAGTCACCAATGCGCTACGCTGATGAGCCCATTAGCTTCGTTCGCAAATCTTAACCGGTATTAAGCCCAATTTGTATGCAACAATCAGATAAGCCTCTTAACTCTTTCGGGTTAATTAACTGTCCAGGCTGCGACCAGTCTTCAGTTATACATATACACGGATGCCGCATAGTTAATTAGTTCACCAACTACGAACGGCAGTTACTAGTAATACAACTGTGTTTAGGACTACACACCCATGGCGGTATGCTCTCGCATCGTTCGAGTGATGTCATACCTCGGAGTCGGCTTGTGTGCAAAAGTCCAGAGACTTTCAGAATGGTTAAAGAAAAGCAAATATTTGCTTCAGCTAACGATTTCTAAAAGCCACCATTAAACGACGTATCGATTATCATATATTACACAGCTTTATTATGCCATACCTTAACGGTCGACATTTGAGCAGGCATATTTTTGGCTCCCTTAAACTTACAAATATTCAATGGATAACCAAGCCTTCAATGTACAGATGCCGGCTGGTTCTATTACATATAATAGCGTTGCCATATAATCAAATGTGTGCTAGAAAAAGAGCCCTTTTGGAAGGCTTACTTTAAATGAAGTTAACGCTTAGTTTTGGCACTCATAGCGGTCATGCTTGACTCAAATATCAACACATTAATAGTACGCCGTTCTAAAATGTGTCAGTCTGAACAACTAAACACCTTTACCGGTCCGAATGTAATCCAGGTGAATATCATATGTGCACGGGAACCATTTTCGCTGTCCTGGTCTGCATTCTAACTACTCTATGTGTCATGTAAGTGATTCATATGTGGACACAAAGTCAATTTCTTTTATACATATTGACAAGAGTTGGCATGTTCACCAACTCACAGCGCCTGTACGCTAACACTGATCAGTGGAACACATAACATCCCGGATACCGCACTGTTGGCAAGTACAAGTGCCTGCTCCTGTTCGAGTATTACCTTTTACAGGATCTAGTGGTCTACACATTTTGGGGATAACAGTCTAATTACCCACTCACCATCGTGTAAGTCTACACATTACCAATATCCACTTCAGATAAATTTGTAATCAACAGCTGGCCACAGCTGATAGATGAGCCGCAATACGCGTTTGCTAATGTGCGACAAATCAGAGTCGATCAACATTGTCCAGATCTATTTATTTTAGCAAAATGTTGTTGCTAAAAATTGAGAATGTTATGCATTCATGGTACGAAGGAGCGTAACGTCTGAAATTACAAACGCTATTTTTGTTATTTGCACAAACGTGTTCCAGAAACTTACTGGTGATACAAACGTGGCACAGCCAGTTTGAATAATATTCTAATGCGGAAAGCATGGAACTAACATAATGACGAAAGATTTTATTCGTTTGTCAGATGCATGTTGTCATACATGCAGAAAAGTTCTGATTTAGTATTAGGTGTTATCATATAATGTCAATGTGAGTGTACAGTAGACTAGCACCAGGTCGTAGTATGGTATCGGCAGGACGGTAATAACGGCAGGACGGTAATAAGACGCCGCGTGATAGTGGAAATCAGACTAAAATCATTCAGATAACCTAATGGGTAACATACCCTTTTTCTATCAGAACTAAAGAAGGAAAATTGACTTAAAGAAAGTCTGGTGCAGGCAGCAAAATTGCCTCTTTCTGCATCTAACCAGCAACGAGGTTCAGGGCGGCTAGCGCTAATCGATATTTGATATGTAGCTCACACTAAATGTGGACTCACCAAAAGTATAATTGTACAACCGTATGGCAATATGCTTAACTAACTTCATTTAATTATAACTTCTGCAGCGGACATGGAGTGCGTTTGATAACAAGCTGGTTACTTGTCTATCAAAATAAAGAAATGTCACCAGACGGCAAATGAGGCACATGGATCGCCCACTATTTACCTTTCACGCGGAAACAACGCAGTCAGTGGGTAACTGACCGTGTGATAGGTTGTTACAAACATAGGAATACAAGCGCAACCATGTGGCTTACCTAAACTTCAGTTGCAATTACCAGTGTTTAAGAGCGCGTTCGCTCTATTGATCAGTTGCAGTATCACTGCTTAAAATGTATGCTGTGCCAGCTATTAAATGCATGTTTACTAAAACATTATTTGCTATGGATGATTACTAAGTTTGCCGTCCCACTTTAACTTAAGCTGACAGCAGGTTTTTGTCATGTTTATTGAGCATCTAACATGTAACGCATGTTTTTGTTGGATATGCCCCACATGCATTCACACAGGAAATGCATGCGGCACAACAATGAAAGGTACTGAGGCGTCATTCCAAAGAACCCTTGTAACTCTAACGTATCTCCATATTGATATTACGGCGAACTGCCAAACCTAAATCGAAAAGCGGTCTGGTAACATGAGCTCAAGTATAATCATAGGAACTACAAACAACGAAGTCTCTTTACTGGGAATCCAACATAATCATCGGCGATCTAATTAACAAATCCGCTATGCTAAAGGGTTACTGTAAACCAATTCAGCAGACTTGACGCAACGAGGACATAGGCCGAATAAGAGGAGCATTTCATTCGTTTCTATTTCTTAGATCTCGGGAGGTATACATGATTGCCATATTTTAAAAACGGTTTTGACAGACTCAGTAAGTTCACAATGTGATGCAGACGCAGATTTCACCCGTGTCAAAATATCTAGAAGACTTAGTGATATTCAGGTCATAACCAGATGCCTTGTTTTCATTTTATATCTCTCCGCTTGGGTTGTTTTTCTATTAAATCAACCGTATGACGAGCATATATGAGTAATCAATAATGCAATGTCATGGCGCAGACGCGTAAATCGCTTTTAAATGCTTTGTTATGGGAGCCACGGGCGCGCATGTTTTTAAGCTGATGATTCACCCTTTGGATATATGGTGCATTGTTCAAAGGTATGGAGAGGATGCGTTCCGTCTCTGTTTATCCCCCAATAAGCACATTTCCTTATTGACGCGGACATGCCAAAACTAGACACAGCAAATTTTGAGAGTTCTTTCACAAACCGAGTTATTGTCCAAAGCAAACATGACGGTCGCAGTAGATGTTCGGATATTTCAAAGACGATTTAATAGCTGCTGTACATTAAGCTGATCAGTTAAAAGTGCCTGAACATTCCAATACATTTCTCGATTTGCTTCGTGGGCGAAGACTGTAATAGTGTAAACTAGTATGTTAAAGACTGTTTATTGTACAGACTGTCCATTGTTCAATCATGTCGCGATGACCAGCCACCTGCACATAACATGTGTATGGTCTTCAGGGTGATGACTCACTCACTCACTGTGAAAGCCGGTCACCGGCAGAAACGCATTCCAATGAATGCCTGTCAATGTTATTGGATATGTCGAATTTGAAAACGTTATTTAAGTGGATCGAGCCCGTTACATTTTATTTGATTACCCGGCCTAAGTATGAATTCTGATCAACTGCAGATTCTGATTGCACAAGATACATATATTCGTAAAAAAAGTCTATGTGTATTTGTCTTAATTACATTGCCTCGAAAAGTAGTCCAGCTTAGTGGGGTGATTTGTAGCACCCATCCACATAGTCAACATGGCGAACACTGGTTGGCAATTTATATCAATCATGAAGGTCGTCGAAAACATTTTTATTCGGTTGGTTTACAACTTCTCTGTTCTACTTTTCATAGGTTTATCATGCGTCGTTGTGTATCATGGACCTTTAATCAACAGACTGTACAAGTTTAAACTCTAGTGCTTGTGATTGGTATTGTATGTATTATATGCTTTTTAAGGAGTCGAGGTGTTTCTAATTACACTATGGTTTATGCGTTGAATTATACAATTTAACAAACGAATTATTGTTATATTTGCCTTGTTTGCGCATAATGTTACTAACGCCATCGTGATTTGCATACTCAACAACAATCAAAAAAATAATTTTATATTTTCTCTGATTTCATAACTCAAACTAAGACAATAATAAAAACAACAGCAACACAAACAAGAAAGAATTAGATCAGCAAGGGGCGCGTTGATACTCGATCACCAAGGGATAAAAGTATGTGTGAGAAGCTCGTGACTTGGCGTAGGTGAAAATCTGGTTGTCCACAAAGCGGAATCCCCGATTAACACCAGACGCTGATTTCTGCTCTCTCAACACTTTTTAATAGCTGCCTTTGCTAAGGGTATTTTTGTTCACCCCCTTACTTGATATTTTGTCAGTGTGACCAAAACAACAGCATGTTTTGCTACACAAACTGACAATTCCGTCACCGCGCCATTCTTCTTCTGAGCAATCCATGTGTTCATTTGCCAAGCTTTTTAGACTCTAGTCAGCACGGTTGATCAATCTAAACATGACCACTACGCCGAGCCTTCACTAATGGTGATGCTGTTCATGGCAAGTGACTAGTGGAATTTATTGATCCCATCCCCGGTATAATTTTTCTTCCATGTTTGACTGCCTCTTTCTATAGACCACCCGAAATGGCGAAATACGCAGAATCAATGTCCATTTCGCTTTATTCAAAATCACACCTATACACATATTTATCAAATAATTAAAAATAAAACTCAGGCATCCTTAACCTGGCATATTGATAAGCAAAGAAACCAATTTGATGCGGTAAGTTCAACTTGATTGATGCCTTTTGCCATGTTAAACTTCGTATGTGAATTCATCAAGTTCATTGAGGGTGCAATTTTTTTTTTAAATTGTATATATATATATATATATATATATATATATATATATATATATATATATATATATATATATATATATATATATATATATATATATATATATATATATATATATATATATATATATATATATATATATATATATATATATATATATATCTCTATATATATATATATATATATATATATATATATATATATATATATATATATATATATATATATATATATATATATATATATATATATCTATATATATATATATATATATATCTATATATATATATATATATATATATATATATATATATATATATATATATATAGAGAGAGAGAGAGAGAGAGAGAGAGAGAGAGAGAGAGAGAGAGAGAGAGAGAGAGAGAGAGAGAGAGAGAGAGAGAGAGAGAGAGAGAGAGAGAGAGAGAGAGAGAGAGAGAGAGAGAGAGAGAGAGAGAGAGAGAGAGAGAGAGACAGAGACAGAGACAGAGACAGAGACAGAGAGAGATCTATACAAACGGGCTTATGGCGAAGGCGGTTCGACTTATGCCCGCTATTTCACTTGGTTTGGATCTAAGATGAATCGTTTGTCTTCGCCTTAAATCTCGATCGTATTTGTTCCTGTGACGTAATAATGTAAAGTGTTTTTTTACTATGATACATATGATGATATACGCTTAATAAACGGACATGTGAAATGTGGTGAACGTGCTGTGTTGAATAATAAGTTGTGATGTTGTAAAGATTGAAGAATCAGGTTGCCATATATATTGCAGCTCAAAATATGACATAACTGGAGTGTCAATTAGTGGCCGTATGGTTCACATCTTAGTACTGATAATTAACCACGGTGGAAATATTACAAATGTTACGCTGATTTGTACAGAAAACACGCCGGCATTTAATACATATGATTTTGCATATTTCTACGTTCCGCTGCGGATTCCATGGCTATCGCCGTCGCACGTGGCGACTATAACGCTGTGGTTTATATTCATATGACAGCAGTAAGCAAATACGGTTCTAATCATAGCTTAGGCGCTTTTCTTATATTTCGTTTACTATTCGAGCGAAAAAAGTAAGCAATTTGTTGATAATTCGGTATGTTAAGCTGTTCAAGCACATTTATTAACGCATGTCTGTTGGTAATTTTACAGTCCGTTTTCCGGTATGACCTTATACTCAGAAGGGCATATTACCAGATATTACATTCCAGTTGCAAATTTCACTTTATTGTGTCCGTGAATATATATATCATGACGACTGAGTATGATAGTATGCGCGAGGGAGCTAGTCTCTCGCATCATATCCTGCTTTGTTTAAATCTAGATTTACCCATGAATCACGTGTCGTCAAGAAGTTGACCTCCCTAACACATTCCTGCGAGCAATCGGTGGTATGTAGTAATTCACCGCGTGTAGCACATCCCATAAACGTTCATGTTCAGTTGTGTGCAACGTGTTCATAATGCGTCAGTGGAAGACAGTGAGTGCGTTCTCTGTCAACACTTCTCCCAAACAGCCGACGTTCATGACGACGATAGTATTACTAATGGATGGAATGAATTGTGTTCTCATCAATCGCTGTTGTTCAGCGCTTCGCCAGTGCAGTCGTATAGGGAATTAGTGTTGTATGCGTAACATGACACACGATCTTTCACATCGCACTGCGACCCGCACTCCACTATCTATTATGATATGTGTTTGTGGAAATAAAACTGTGGCTCTTTGTAATGGTTTATTGTTGCGCAATATTTCATATAATAAGGTTTTTGTGACATGTTAACAGTGCTCGTGCCAAGTGATATTTCAAACAACCCAATCGACGTTTTTACTTTTATAAACTCTCTTAAAATAATTTTGCATATTTCGAGATAATTATTTTTGATGACTCCATCCATACTTTGTCGATAGGTAGATCATTGTGCGCCATTTCCTTCCGAAACAATTGTCGGGAGAGGCCGCCTTTTCTCTGATACTTCTATATGGGTTTGGAATGCAGGATGGCTATTTTAACCGACGACAGCATGGACTGCAAATAATCAAGGAGTGCCTTACAATAGAACAGCAAGGCTTTTCGTGAATATATCTGTGACTCGTGACTGTTTGAGGCACAAGCGTTCACATATACATCATTGGCAAATGTAATTTATTGGTTAGCGAATATAGGTTATGAGCTGAAGCAGCAGGGAACAGAATGCCCGGATGACAATTAGCTGGTAAAATGTACAAAAAGCACCTTCAATGAGAAAGGTTGCTATTAGGCCGGTGAATATAAGTCTAACAATACACTTGATGTTGCTGGAGGGACAATAATATTTAAACAAACTTGAGCTTTACTCAACAACAAGGCAATCCCTTAACCCTTACGATCTTCTACTGTGGAGTAGGCTAACATCCGAACAATTGTCTTACGGTGCCTGACATCCCAGTAAGTTATTTTGCTAAAATGTAGTGACTTTCGGAATCAAGTGGCTGTGACCAACAGTGAATTTAATCCAAAAGCGTGCAAATTGCAAAAGTAACGATAAATTACGTGACAATGCTCTGTATCGGATGTTTATCGTTTTAATGATACATTGTCGCCAAATATGTGTTATTTCAAGAGAACATTGAATTCCTCTTCTACATATCTGTGAAACAGAGGTTGAGCAAAAGAGAACCTTTTAAACCTTATGCTTCAGCATTGAACGATAAACATCATAAGGCCACCAGTTAGAGGTACGTGTAAAAACAAATAGTATCCATTGATGTATGTGATATTTCTAAATCAAATTGCATCTATGTCATTGGTACTCTACTAAGCTGGCTATTCTAAACAAATTGACGTCGCATCAACGTAAGATCACACATCTTTTGAATAAGTGCATTATTGGATACTTGCCTGAATCATAACGATCCACGTTGGCCTTGGCGTGTTATGTGACATTCTGACAATCTTTAACAATGCTTTTTGGTAACTGCATACCATTAGCGGTACATCGAATCGAACAATGGCAAGAGTAACCCGTCTGGCGATCTCTTTGTCGACGTAATAGTACACTCAAAACCCTACCACTGAGTAATTTTTGCAACCAACATTTATATATTACCGGGCTCTATTCAAACATAAATGTGACGAAAGTAATGACCAGGTTCGGTGAGGGACCGAGCAAGGCTCACGCAAATGGCAACTTTAAGGGTACACTTATGGCGGTTAACTTACCCCATTAGGCATTGTATGAACGCCCGATAGACGTAATGTAAGTTCAACTAGCCTGATTGAATAGGTGTGTTGTCGCCGCAAATAACAATGGTTACTGAGCAATTCCAATAACGACCAAAACGGACTTGTTTTGCAAAACAATATTGGGCTGCATATTAAAGACTTAAAAATGTCAACATTCCCATCAAACGTCATCAACAGGTAATCAAGTTTTACCGTGTTGTACTATGACTAAAACATAGTCATTCCCTCTTTCTCCCTTTCTCTATCCCTCTCTATCTCTTTCTATCCATCTCTACCTCGTTCTCTTTTTCTCAGCACTGCTGGTACTAAACGCATGTTTACCCATATATATTGTACATGTTGGCCCTCTGTAATCCATTAATTCAACTCACTTGAAAACTCCACCTAGCGTTACTACTCCAATACTTGGTCCATTCTTTCATTATACCCACAAATGCATAATTTAACATAGATTGTTTGCTATATTATAGCGCTGCGTGTCTGAATCGTCCGCGTAGCAGGTTACAACAACTACCCTTTAGCAATATAAGCTTGCGTAATATTTAGACATCTCTGGCTTGGTACCATGCATAAATGCATTATTATGTATTGTGAATGTAAAGTTGATTATGCTCATATTGTAAGTATGATGGCATGGTTTTTGTTGATGCAGTTGAAACTGTTTGATGACAATTTGTGGCATCAAAGATAAACATATCGTTAAACAGCAATAAACACTGCTAATCTATCGGCATAATTGACGTTACTAACTGACACAAAAGCAATTACATAACTCAATTACCACCAGCTTCGTCTATCAATAGTACAGGTTTGTTAATGCTTTTGATTACTCCGTTCATTATAAGTAGTCGTAGCATGACATTGTTGACATGCATTTAAAGCCTTATCACCTAAACGAAGCACTACGGCGACGGTAGTAATTAAGGGTAGGAAGGAAGTGTACACTGACGCTAACTAAAAAGTATCTGCAAAGTTACAAAATATATCGAAAAAAGAAGTGTCGCACTACTGTGTCTGGTGGTACTACCAACAGCAAATAATCCAATGTGCTGGCGGGATTCGGCCTATATATATGTATATATATTTAAATATATATATATATAAACATATAAAAATATATATATGTATATATATATATATATATATAAACATATATATATATATACATGTATTTATACATATGTTGATATATATTCATATTTGTATATAAACAAATATATATATGTACATATATAAATATATGTTTATGTATAAATATACATATATAAACATATTTATACATATTTATAGATATATATATATGTATATATATATATTTATATATATATGATATATAATATATATATGTATATATATAAATAAATAGATATGGGAGATCTATATATACATATATATATCTATAGATATATATATATATATATATATGTCTCTCTATATCTCTCTATATATATATATATCTATATATATCTATAATATATCTATCTATATATCTCTATTTCTCTCTCATCTATATATATATCCCCAAATATCTCTATATCTCTCTACTCTCTCTCTCTATTATCTCTCTCTCTCTCTCTATTATCTCTCTCTCTGTCTAAATATATCTCTATATATCTCTCTATCCCTCTGTCTCCCCTGTTTCTATCTCTGTGTCTTTCTACATCCCTCTATATTTATATATGTACATATATATATTTGTTTATCTCCCAATGCCTATATATCAACATATGTATACATGTATATATATCTCTATCTCTCTCTCTATATATATCTATATCTATATCATCTATATATATATCTATATCTATATCTATATATATCTATATATATCTCTCTATATATATATCTATATATATATATATATCTATATATATATATATATATATACATTTACTACATACCTGTCAATTGTTGTCACTGATTGCTCTAATGGCACAATTGTAACATTATCTAGAAAACACAAAAGCATTGACAGCGTACTGATATGGGCGCATTGGAAGCATCACTGGGCGTTGTTTTGTACATATTCAAATCGATTGCGTAACTTTTTATGCTTCTTCAAAGATATTTAACTAAGACAAAAAAAATAAGTTCCGAATATTGCGCAGAAACATTAATGTCCGTCTTTATGTCTCATTGCATCCAATAACATTGATTTTAAAAGCAGCATTGGTCGCGTCAACTTTTGGTTTTCATTGAAACTGATAAATGAAATGCATGTTTTGATGCAATTTCGAATCTTGCAAATAGATGATTGTATTCTTTTAAATTGTCATGTTTAATTGGCAATTGGCTTATCATCAAATCGCCTTCCCTACAGTGAAGTCACAGTGTTTTTGCAAAGGGTAGCTAGTCCGTGTTGCCCTTACATATGGGCAGTCAATTAATGCACGTAGCTACCTGTGTTTAATGGATCCGATGAATGACGCGTGATTGTCTTAACATATGTGCTGTGTAATACATCACGCCTTATGACGCTATATACATTGGAATCATTTCACCTTGCCATGCAATCAATGAGTAGTAGCGTATGGTTTTGTTAATTTTCAATCGAAAAATCGGGTAGAAAACTTGCGACTTAACTTAATGAGAATCTTTTGTCTGAGACATGAATTGTTTAGCATGTATGCATGATAATACTTTCGCTACAGTATTGATACCGAAACGATGCAACAGGCCGTCGGTATAAAGGACAGAACTTTTTCTTATCGATCCAACTTGCTATTACAATTTCCTGACGCCGACCGAACAATTAAGTGTGTTTTATCTTCTGTACGTGCGAATATGCACTCGCTCTGGTACTTACGAGGGGCTGTTCTGCAATCTGCCCTTAATCATAGGCTTACTTATCAATGCATTTATCTATTGATATATCTACGTGCCACATCAGCAATATGTGATTCAGATACAAAGAAATCGAATAAATAATATGAGGTAATTTTGCATGTCAAGTAGTCGAATGTTATTCATAGAATAATCACCGTGTGTATTTTCACATTTCTGGTCAAAACGGATATGATTTCATACGTTCGACATTAACGATATCGGATGGAGTAGAAATACATTAAAGAATCATTCCAAGCATGTTTGGCGATCTCCTGATGAATGATAGCAATCTCGTCATCGAGTTCGATGGGTAGCGCTGGTCAATTAACCAGACGAGAACAAGGATAGCCTTGTAGCGTTTAGGCGTCATTCAGAACTCATGATATATAACCTGCATTGGATTTTTCAGACTGCTTTTATAGATCGATAATCGAGCCATTTAAATACATTGAAATGATAAGGAAGCCATATGCCACTTAAAGCATTTGACTTAATTTCCTATTTAGGCCTTAATGTACTACAGATATCGCGGGTCATCTTATTAGACGTCACGTTGAGTTGATACAATTTATAGCTGAAGGTGATTGAGCCGAAAAAGCATGCATTCGTGGCCTCATTTATATTCATAGTGCGTGAACTGGATAAACTGATAGCAGGCATTGAATCCTGTAAGTGAATGATTGTCTATAACACCATGAATACTGACGATGGTTAAGCGAGTGATCCTCTACAATAAGGAAATCCTAAAGCAACAATCATTTGGCAAAATGGCTCATTCGACTCTGTTGATTTTGGCCCATAACTGCACACACTTAAGATGCTGGTGGAAATAATACATACATTAAAGTTGTGGGGTAGGAGGTGAAGGCATGCGTACGCGTGGTGTTAATACAAACATTATTATTAATTTTATCCCCAAGCTCTTGGTGCTACCACCCGCCATGATGGTAATTAATCATCAAACATATTCAAATTATTAAAAGTAATATACGCATTAATGTAACAAAATGATTTTTATTGTCACATCGCACCCGTTTACCCATATTCGCCCGCGAACATTCATATGCACAGTGTTTATCATCCGACAAACACCAGTCTCTGTGAGTGAATAACCTACTTAATGGACAGACGCCTGGGTTTGTGCTTGAGTTGGTTACAAGATTCGATGGTGGCTACTTTAGCTAAACAATTGGCCATACGCGAAAACATTGGACATCAATGTAAGCCTAAATGCAGACACGTCCTAAAAAACGACAATCACGCTACCATTGCTCCGTGAGCGTTGCTCATCAATTAACTTGAAGACGTTAAATGCGCTAGTGCCATTAGACGGCACGCGAGTATGCTGGGCAATGTGCTCATGCATGGAGCCTAGCTGGAATTCTCAGGCTGTAAAAACCTGTTGCGTTCTTCCGGGTCTATCTGTACAGCAAAGGTCAATAGGTAAAATGTCATTATTCAGCTACAAACATGCCTTGCAGAGCATAGTTAAATTTGCTTTGGTGCGTTAAAGATCCCATTACCGACTTAAGCAGCCTGACTGAGATTGCCTCCCATTCACATATATCAGTATGCTACGTGGTCATAAAGTGTTTGGTAATATCTAGCGTCTGATCTACATCGAATCGCCAATAAATACGAGTAGCAACCTTAACCAATATTAAGATACATGCTGTTGATAGAAGAAATACACACCAACATGACTTTGATCAGACGCGGCCGAAGAGTACCCAAAGGCATCAACACGAAAGCCTAGTAGGACTCATATATGTTACTTTTCATCCGCCTGTTGTCGCGTCGTAACTATATTTGTGGTTACACGTTGTGATTTCAGTCGCTAGAATTGTCTTTAACGAACTCTAATATTCCTCTAGTTGGTTCCGGTCGTCGACTTAAAGCATTTGAAACTCGCTGGCATACATTTAAAGTATATATATATATATTTATATATATAAATATATATATATATATATATATATATATAGATATATATATATATATATATATATATATATATATATATATATATATATATATATATATATATATATATATATATATATATATATATATATATATATATATATATATTATATATATATATATATATATAAATATATATATATATATGCCAATTTATATAATTATATATATATATATATATTTATACAAATATGTAAAAAAAATTATGAATTTTATCTAGATAGGTTACAACCAATGAACCCTTTATGAACACATTGGTCGGGGTTGTGGCATAGTATGACCATATATTTTTTCTCAAGCCACATCGGAAAAGCGGAATACCTCCCCTGCTAGAAAAATGTGGTTGCCACTAGCACCCGCTAATCATAGAATTCAGAATGACAGCCTAACTAGACAAGTGTGTTAAGTGCTTATTTACCACCTTATTTTCAAACCGACGCTATCCGATACAAATAAAGCAAATTCAGGAGCTACCGAGAGCCCTGTTATTTGTTGGGAGCCAAGTTGGATCAATAAAGGCGATTTGCGTAGCATTATTAAATTAATGTAGCATCAAATAATCAACTTGCAAAGCCCAGTGCATACATGGGGCTTTCGCGTACTTGCACAGGAATGTTGTATCGCGACGAACTTTGATTAGGATTATCATGATGCTCGAAAACTCACCTAAAGTAATTTGTTGTTTAATTGGTGCGAGCCTTATATCAAATGGGCTAGCAGCACTAATGTTTATTGCTGTATCACACTCCATGACCCTATCTCCAATTACCGGAGAGGAATGACTGTCCGATATAAAATTGTGGGTGTCAGTGGTGGCAGTTAATTGTTTTCGACAACAGGTCTTTCGCTTGGATATAAACAGGTGGTTGTACGCTTAACCTAAAAGCCTATAAGTCTTTATCTGGAAATAAATCCATGGAGCAATAACCATGTGTTGAGTCAGAAGAACTGCATCATGAATCTCTTATTTATATGTTTCTGTCACTTATGCAGTGTGAATGCAGCATCTTTAGCCATGTATAGGGTTATCAGTTGTTCATCATTGTGGGCGTAATGCTGTTTGTCAATCGCACTGACCAGGCTATCACAGGCGGACCACAGCCGACCTCCACGTGAAAGCAAAATACTCGTCGCTTGCCGACACATTTATTTTTCTATTATTTATGTCCACATAAATATTATAAACGCTGTCTTTGTTTCTACACTGATACAACGAATTGTTATCACACAAAATGGATTCTTTTTATGTTTGTGAGTATCTTTATTTTTGCAACAATCGGAAGCATATCTGACAATTTATTCGATAATCAATTCTAATTATTTCGGTTGTTCTGTTGTGAATATGGAACCAAATGTATTGCATATTATGGCATGCAAATTACAATCAACTCTTAACAAAAGTATTCACGTAGATTTTCTCGGGGAGAGATGCGCTTGATCTAGTTATTTATAGTTTATTAAGCTTCGATGGGTGTTGAAATTAACTACATTAGAATAGCTCGAATTATATACTTTTATTTCGGCAATCCTGTAATTAAGCTGGACAGAGCCTGAAGTCACTGATTATGATGTGCTCTACATTTTAATTGCCACAGCCACAGTGCCCAAATCTTATGCACAAAGAACAAACCCAATGCAGCAAAACATAACAAATGTCTGCAAATATTGGTATATAATAGAGTTTGTAACCCATCCTTTCACATAACTGTAGGGCGTCAATTAAGCGAATTAGCTTTTCACAAAGGGTTTGCTCACGCTAATTTACCTATGTCATATTTATTTACCATGTCAGGTTTTTATCCCACTGTTTGATTTGATTGACAACATTATGGAAATGTTTTGACCAACCGTCTGCACGTAATAGCTGACAGGATATGTATTTGATTTTAGCTTACATCTTATTGATAGCTTCTTACTGATTCTAACCACTTAAATCACACCACGAGGAACATTCCACAGGGATTGAATATGCATCTTGCAGATCTCTATTACTCTCTACACCTAACGGTCTAGTGAAGCCCTAGTCAAGTAACAGTTAAGTCGTACAATTATCGCCTCTATATTAATTGCACGAAACCCATCGGCACTAATATACCACCTGACTGAACTTAAATGTGTCTGGTGGGGGGCATTTAAGTATATTTGTTTTTTAGTAGGGAATACCATGGGCGACCACTAGCGGCATTTGTGAGTAAACAAACAAACAAACACATGCACGCACCCTTCTAAATTTGCACCGTCCATGATGGACTAAAAGCACGTAGCAAACCGGTGATAGAGGCATTTGCTAGACGTAATCGCGTGGTTACATTGAGTGAATGGTTACCTTGGAGGATAATCGCTATTGGAGGGAATCATATCAAAATACATCATATGCCGAAATGCTGTCTTTGTATGTATTATATAGGTATTGTCACCTTACAAGACCCTACTTGACCTTTGTTTTTCTAGTGAATTGCTAGTAGGTACGCTATCTACTTGGTACACGGACATAGTGGAGCCAGTACATAAGTGATGCTGGGGCTATTATATATGAATATGTAAGACATGGAAGAGTGATTCTATATAAAGAGCCGTCTGGTAAAGTAGTAATAACTTGCTATATTTTGACGACAAAATTATACAATCTTCCGTTTCAAGATCCCGCCTACTTGCATATACTGCAGTTGGTTCATATATGGGTTTATTGAGAGTTTTATTTGTCGAGTCTGTAGTACCATATGACCAGAAGAATTAAGTACAAAGACAGCAATACTACGTATTTACTAAACCTTCTCAGCGTATTATTGCTTCTATATTTCAAGCCCTGTGTAGCTTAGTAGCGGTCAGAAATAATAAGCGATATTTAGAATTCCCCGCATTTTGCTTTGAATCAAGTCCAAGATCATATGGGTTATGATAAAACATTCATTATCTATTCATGGTATACGATCTATCAATCTTGCACCGATTACATTGGTGTTGTGTTGCAAATCACATGTTCTATGAAGGAATATACCGATCCTCATCAAACCACTAAAGCATTGTATCCAATCCTTCATATATAATTGATCAAACTCATAAAGCAAATTAGGCTAAGATTTTATCTACATGCTACATAAAATGGTATAATATTCCGGCGCGGATGTGACTTTAAGAACCATCATTGTCTAAATACTTATCTAGAGCATCGTCCGTACCAAATATGAATGATGTATGTTTTTGATGCTTATTCTATAACAGAATATGAAACCCCATTTGCAGTAACCAAATGTTTAGTTATGAGAAAATTATGAATCAACGAATATTAATGGGAGGCACAACAGGTTGCGAATATTCGACGTAAACTCACGGTGCCGCTAAACATGATCTCAGCCTTACCTAAAAGCTTGTAGTTTACCTTCACGTTATACCGCCCTTAATAAAAAACATTCCGCCATCTGTTTGATGCAATATAATGGTATACTCAAAAGGTTCACAGCGTAAGATTTACATATCCACGTTCTCTGTCTATAGGATGTAATCTCTCATCCATTTACCTTATATTCTACGTGTTATTTATGGTCTTGTACCAAGACTTTTATGACCGTTTATGCATCATAGACCGACTGCACCACAATGTAAGCAGTTGTTAGAACTCAAACACCTCGATAGGTCTGGTGCCTAAGCAGCAATTAGTAGAATTTCACGAAGACTGTTGACCCTAGAATAATCTCCAGACTGTAGTATGTTTTTTATGCGACACCATCATACATAAGGCACACCAATCATTGCATTTAATATAAACAAGCAACTTTAGGCTTACTTACGAGCAACTGAATGCCTCTCCGGCATGTAAGACAACGGGTCGTAATATTGACCTTAACTTAGTTCGCCTATCGGCATGGCTGCTATAGAAGCAAGATTCGAATATAAAGAAATGTCAACATTGACACAATTAAAGACCATTCACATGATGAAGGTGTTCATGCTGCACGCCTATTCCAATGACACAACCGCGTTCATAATATCTACGCAGCATGGGTAGATAAATGAATGAATTGCGATATTACCTCTCGGAATCGATCGACAGAATGCACGTGGAAGTAATAAGAGAGCATAAGCCAAATATAGAATAAATAACGTTTTAAGTGTGATGCCCGCATGACCTTTGATAAATTGCGGCTCAAAGTCTGGGTCGAGCTTGCTAGGGTAAGCTTTTCCGAGCACGACTTGCCTGTAATAACCGATATTGTAAATATCGACGATTCCTGATATGCGTTCTGTGAGCCTAATAACGTATCTCAATTGGCCAAATAGACAATTCATGTCGTACCATGCCGTAATCGAAAAAGGCAGAGAATGCTAAATTGCGTTCTTTATATTAACAAACCCTGCACTTAGCGCGTAACGGCTGGTTACGATGACGAATATCAATGTTCACAGAAGCTCTATCGAGTTGGAAAAAGATAATTAATTTATATTGCCTCGAGCATGAAAGGTTTTATGCGTCAACGATTAAATAAAATTGGGTACCATGAGCAAACACACTTCTTCACAGAGACGAAATCCTTTCTAAAGACTGTAGAGAGGTATAATTTATGTGTACATTACTCGATCTTCCATACGGGTAATACGACACATAATCTGTAGTAATGTAAAGGTGCATTAGATATCAATTTGCCTGCTTTATAATTATACATGCAAAGGTTACACTCTGTTGAGCGACATGGCTGGCTAGACAGACACACAGCGTAGTTATTAATGTCCCCTCAGTGTTATGCACTTCCCCCAAACACGGATTTAAAACGATGGATGGAGTATTCCGGCAGTGCTTTTATTCAATACTCGGGCAGTATTTGAGGGTTGTCGCTAAAAGGAATACGTAGAGGTCTCTAAGTGGTTGAATTTGACTTACTTCAAGCGACCACCTGGAGGTTGATATCGCTCACCGAATTAGTATTACCATATACGACAAAGAAATTATACCATATAATTTTTTTCCACCAAACTACATGACTGTTCCATATAATTATCTGTCTATTCTAATCGCATAGCTTTGCGTTTGCTGCTGCTAGATGTAGGCAGCTCATGGCAAGCGCTTGTCGATGCCAGATTCTTTTTCTGTTGCAATTGTTCTTAAAAGTGGTAATTTTGAATACACACGCCCTTAATTGCTAACCGTTATATGTTGACATCAGCTGTTACCTACCGATTGTACTTGTTTATGTTGCTATCATCAAGTCATTCATAATAAATTACGCGTTAATGTAACATGACAACAAATACGGTTCGCATATATGATAGAAATTTAAAGTAGATTTAATTAAAGTGTTTGGCGCTCAGTATGGTTACACAATGATTTTACGTTTTGGTTACGCAGCATTACAATAACCTCCCAAAATATAAATATAATCAGGAGGATTTCTTTGCTCGGCTCAATGTATCAGTCCACCACTCTTTGACTTATGTCTGATCATCAATTGTTCATTCATCGTCAGAAAACGATTTATGTGGGCAACGTAAGTGGCAAAGGTCGTACAGTTTTCGTGTATTGATAGATAAGATCTTTGCAGACATTTCAGTGCAATAATCAGGACGGTAAGCAAACTATTCAGCTGGACGGTCTCTACAAATGCGCATGTTGTACTCCAGACAAATCGCCTTCTCCCTTTGTCGTATGATATCACGGTACCATAAAGCACCGCTTCCACAGGACAAGACATTACAGATGCAGCATCTGTTCATAAGTCACCTTCATACAAAGCAAACAAATTATGACACAAACCGCTCAGATAACCTATTTTGTGGAAGCAGCTGCCCATGGGCATGAACAGCTGCAAGATGAGCATTGCTGAAAGAAATCAAGTCTCTGGGTTTACAAGCTTTAAAATGTTGTTCTTTTTTATTTCCTACTTTCACGCAACACTGTGTCCGATTTATGATAATTACGTCTTTCTCTCGCTTAACCTACATCTCTGACACCACAGTGAAAAGCCGTCGCTAATGAGCCGTGCCATGAGGGAAGTCGCGCGATCTCATTCGTTATGTTAGATGGCTGACATCACTCCGCGGGCATAAAACCCTACTTGTCAGCAACACTGCGGGCCGCCCATCCAACTGACCAGCGACCCTTTCCACTGAGTAAGCTGTCGAGAAGGACTGCTAATAATCAACGGTTCCCGGTACTAGCCCAAAAGTATGCAGTATTGTGGTTGACACACTGCGAACGACAACAGCTAATATGGTTAAGGAGTTATGGTGCATGGAAACACAGCCAAATGAGTAAATATAAAGACAGAGCAAACTATTTCCGTGGTTTCAGTTCAATTACTAGCTGCCTATTGTATTTCGACTGCTCTCTACCATTATTTACGTCTGTTTGTGGCACAGTCGATAGCTGGCCAGTTGATTGTTCAGCAATGACACGGCGACGGCCACTCACGATTCATCGGTTGCTTTCTTGCAGGGCTCCAATAACAGATTTTTTTTATTTGTGGGAGCTGTTCAAGATTGTTAGCATCACCAGTGCCAACATAATCAACCGCTGGATAAATATATTTCTATTGTATCATACTTCACTGCTATATGTCGAATAACTGTTTCTAGTTGATGAAGACGTCTCATCTTAATTAATGTTATCGTTTCATTAAACCACTGACAGGTCATTTCAATTTTGCATATTCATGGCTAGTCAGAATATATAAAAGACGAAAACCTCCGTTTATACCGCCAATGGCTGGTATTGCTTACCATGCTGATGCCAATGAAGTAATTTTGTCCACTGTAACTATGGATGACCGCCATTGCACGAAATCGCTATGCTATATATGTTCTGATGCTCATACTTTACTGAAGTAAGCAGCCTATTTCCATGCGCCATTTATCTCCTTACATTATAATCACAGTTAACGAAATCGGATACATTCAATATAAATATAGGCTTGTTGGCCCCAATTTGCTAACATAAACGAATTTGAGGAAAGCAACGCACGTATTGAATATACTGTTGCGCATTGTTTGCAGACATCAAATCGCAAACTACTGATCTTGTTTTATGATAGTCTTTGATTATAAGCATCGGTACAGGACGACACGGTCCAAATAAATACGGTTGCCCTCTAACACAATAGTCGATGCAAGAAGTTGCTTTGTTACTATTATTGAACCAGCCGTGCATTTTGTCACAGCGAAAGGGTTCATTTGGCATATTTGTACTGCATAGAACAAGGCTGGATTCAGTTTGCGTTATTCAATATCCGATCTCTGTGAAATATCAGAATACATATAATTTGTGATTCACATTGTCATTGCGAGATATCAGGGTAATAACAAGTTGTGGACAGTATATCTTAATGAGCATTGCTTGGTACGTATTGCAACAACAAGCTGTTTACATGTTATATAAAACTTCAGAAATCCAATATATAAACACTTAGTACTATTGCAGAGGCCAAGTGGCCCTATCGAGTCAGCCATGCATGTATCAACATAGCGTCTATTACCGAACCGCGTTGTAAACATTCCCCATATTAATCGGCACGAGCATGCAAATAGTGAGAATATCCACTTTATATAGCAACAAAACAGCATTGCACAATCTGGCGTAATTAAACATGGATAGATATATACATTCATTTGCGAACCTTTGGGTAATGGGCTTTGGCGTAGTCACTACTTTGATGACGCAAATTCATTGATTAAATGGCGAGGCACCTCGGCTAGATGCCGCTTATAGCCGATGCAGAATGCTGTAAATGATCCAGCTGATTCCAGCCATTTCATGCCGTGTGTCTTTATCTTTCGAAAGTTGGGGGGTTGGGGGGGGGGGGGGGGGGGGGGATGTCGAGATGTATGGTGCCGGATAGTGAAGCGTTCCACGCTCCCCTGAAGTCATTACCGGCTCAAAGTTGTCTTATGGCTTCACGTAATATGTCAGTTTCTTGAAACGTTGTTTAGTGGGCAAAAAATGCCGTAATCTATATGCTTATTATCTCCGTCGTAATGATACTGTGCATTGTCGGTGCGTTCATTATGGGGACAGTTTCAACCTCAACCCGTGAAAGTAATGCCTTCAACATACATAGAATGATTGTGAGTGCAGTGTTATGCACTTCTAAGGGGGAAAGTTGCACGTGGTTTTGTTGTTGTGCGATTGCTTTTACGGGAATGTGATGCATATTCACGCTTCTTATTGTGGTTACCGATTCTGACGTCAACTCAGCGACATAAAGTTATCGGAAGAATGCACATTTCATTATAAAAAAAAATAACAAACCTTAAATAGTGGATGTAATTCTAATATTATTATTATCTCCAGTTTGTCAATGTCGAGGGAAACGTTGCACGTGGTTTTGTTGTCGTTTGCTTTTACGCGAATGTGACGAACATTCACGCCCCTTACTCATTCTATCGTCCTTATCGTCCGTATTCTGGTTACCAATTCTGAAGTCAACTCAGAGACATGAAGTACATCAGTCATTTGAACTCGTCATATATCCACACGAGTCAGCATTGCCGACAACTTGTTTACTGCTACATATCTGTGCAGATAGCTAACGGAGATGTTTAGGTATCTTGTAAGCTACTTGCTTGCAGGCATTTGCTATATGTAGCTTGATACCCGAAATTACGTAATTACGTCTTTTTTTATTTGATGAGTGATAATACACCTTCAACCCGGTTTTTCATTTGCAGATAATGAAAAAGTCAGAAATCATGTTTCCTGGTTAGCTGCTGAAACGAGCAAATTTCATTTGTCCATGATGCAACTAGGTTGCTACGAGGCAATAAAATGATCAGCTTAATGTATAGCAACTTCAATTAATAAATGTTTCGAATTAATGGTCTGTGCTACATGCGAAATAAAAGCCGTTAACTCGATCAGACGTTCATTTGTTTTATATACCGCATCAAACAATTATTTTGTTGAGTACACAGATTCTCACAAGCCCAACTGACAAAAAAAATATAAGTTGTTGTTCAGTGTGTCTTAAGAAAGCAGAAACTTACAAACAAATTACAAGCTCTATTACATGGCTGAATGGTGATAATGTAATAGAACGTGTAAACGGTAGCAACGCAATAGTGGACTGGATCAGGTCGGAGGAGAGACATCACGCCATTCCAAATACATCATAATCTACATGCATATTAGCTGAAGTGAATGATGAAATGCATCATTGCTTCAATCCAACAATTATCTTAGGCTACAGATGCTATTTAACACTTGTTAAAGCTTATTGGTAATTTCTCTCGAATTGATTTTTAGAAGTAAAGCAAGCTACGTGAAATGCATAATATTCTACTAGGCCGTTACGGCGTATGCTTGTGTTATATATGTACTATTCATATCGATTTTGGACCAAATGGTGAAAGGTACATTTACGCGAAAACATTGATTCAATTTAGTTGGGCTCGTGGTCAACAGAGGTCGGTTGATAAACAACGAATACCGGCACTCTCATCGCAATTATCCACGGACAAATCTACATCTGAAACACTTAGAAGATACCAAAGGTCGGTTGATCAAATATATTGATTTGCGTTTGACAAGCCGAACGCAAGCAGCATCGAAGTTTTGCTCCTAGCAAATACAATATTTGCAGTCAATTTCATACACCACAGACCTTGTTTACTGCAGTTCCCTGGTGACCCGGGAGCGGGCAAATAAAACTCACGATAATGATGACGAATAGTATTATGACAGCGATGTATTAAAGCAACCATGTTACCTAGTGCGTTGTATACAATCGACTTTTCTCATCAAGTTGAACAAAATATGATCCGAGCAATCTATGATGTTTTTGTTTTCAAATCTCTAACTTTTTTTTTAATATTTTACAGAAAGATGCTGTAGAGGGAATCGACAATATTGAAGGTACATTGTGCGTCATATGTCTCTCACATGGACCTTTTCGACATTACTAGAAGGTTGCAATTTTTCAATATAGCAATATGGGCATCTAGCTATCCCAAATAATGCTCCCGACCAAAAACATGCTATACAACACAAAGTGCAAATATTGCAAATATAATTGATTCAATAGCTTCCATTGTTCATATGTTTGGGGACCCAATTAAATTCAAGAACACGTCTTGGAATGTAGTAACGACACATTGTCACTATCTTTATTTCATATAATGTAGTAAACAAACCTGTAATAATCGTCCACATTAAACAACACGCATCGCGAAACGATAGAAAACGGACTAATAAAACCGCCGAGGTTATTATTGTTCCTATGGTTTCATTGATGTTTGGTTACTTTAGGTATATTTATCATTAAAAAAGGTTCGACAATGATATCCTTCACTTTGGTAATCAATGTTTACCTTTAAAATGCACATGGTTTCCCTTCTAGTTACAACTTTCACGCAACTCTGGTCTGATATATGATGAATACTTCTGTCTCTCTAATTAACCTTGCGCGTGAACGGAAGTCATGCGATCTCATTCTTCATTATAGCAAGCTGACATCACTCCACTGGCATTAACCTCTATTCGTCAGCAGCACTGGGGGCCGCCCTTAACCTGACCAGCGACCCTTTTTTACTTAATAAGCTGTCCAGACAGTATTTATGAGTGGTTCACACACTGCGATCGACAATACTAATAAAGTCAGGGTGTTATGCTGCATGAATACAAAGACGCCGAATGTGTGAATCTAATGATAGAGCAATCTCTTTCGGTGGTACCAGCGCAATTACTAGCTCGTTATTTTATCACTACCATTATTTACGTATGTTAGCTGTACAATCAATAGCTGGCCAAATCAAGTAACCCAACAATGAGGCAAATTCTCCAATGTCAGCCTTTGATGCCGATTGTCACTAACGATACGTCGTTTGGTTTCTTGTAGGGTTGAAATAAGGGGATTATGTATTTATAAGAGCTATTCAATATGGTTAACATCGCCAGTGCTTTAATAATCAACCGCCAGATAGATGTATTTATATTATACAGCCGTTGGCCGAGTACATATAATAAACACAAGTAATTATACGGCGGTTGGACGTGTTCATATAAAAAACACAAGTAATTATATAGCCGTTGGCCAAGTACATATAATGAACACAAGTAATTATACAGGCGTTTGCCGAGTACATGTAATAAACACAAGTAATTATACAGCCGTTGGCTGAGTACATATAATGATCGGCAGAGCAAATACAAGGTCTGCAGTCGTAGGTCTTATTTTTTATTTTGTGTAGCTTGGTTGTCTTGATTACAGAAATATATTCATCAAGAGGTCGTTGAGGCGGTAGTCATGCTCGCCAAAAAACGCCGCGTAGGGTTTATCATTCAATATTTCTTTCTGATAGAAGCTCCAGCAAGATGTGAATCACTATTTGAGCACTTGTGTCTAATGTATACACCAGGCTGGCTCTGACAGCAAAACGTTAGACGTGTTAAGTTGGTTATTGTTCGGTTAAAACTCTCGTCTTATGTAATTGTTATGCAGTAGGAATGCAACATTTCATGCACAAATATATTTTCATCTTTATAAAAATCAATGGGATATTTTTCGGCCGTCTGCTTTGAAAGCCTTCTTTGTGGATATTAGTCTTGTGTTGCATCCAACACCACCTCATTCACAATGAGCGATAGCCCCACAGCGGCAATTTGACGTCCACTAATACTGCTAACCAACTCTCTCTCAGCTTTAGCCAGATTATAATCCCACACCTGTCGCTCACCGAAAACAATTGGGCGGTGCGTTAAAGGTACTTCGTACAATCAATTGTCTACCTAAATCCATCATCCCACTAACCATCAATGTTAACAAAAGAGACAGAATATATCGTTTTGAGATTGAACAATTACAGCACTGTGAAGGTCGCCCGCCTATCAATCATATTTGATCGCTTGATTCCTATTTCTTAATAGCTTCATCAAAGGTGAACGCGCGTAAAACTATACTACGCTTGTGAAATACGAATTCAGTCGTAAATAATATTCTAATTGCATGACATACTGACTCTTATTCTATCCTGAAAAACTTGCCTACTGATGAAATATTGACGCTTGATTTACCCTGACAATCTCGCCCACTCGTGTTGTTTTCGGTTCTTTCCATACGACGGCTTACAGCTTCTCGGTTGGAACGACTCTGTTCTTTTTCGAAACACAGAGCACCGACAAGACGAACGTTATAGCAATAACATTCAAGAGCAAGCTACAACTGCCACTGAAGGCAATTTACGCCCAGCATATATGTCTATTCGTAGCCCTTCTTGCTGCAACATTTGCAAACAAGCCAACTGATGTCAGCAGAGGAGCGCGCGCAATCTGTAAGCTGGTTCTCGGTTTATTGTTAGTGATTATTATCAGTATTTGCAGTTATGATTTACGCAAATAAATGTAACTTAGGCATGTTAAGAGACCTGATTTGTCAATACAATGTTTATTGCGTTTAGTCCTGTATATCGAGTAATAGGCCTACTGCGTTAGATCGGTAGCGCTTCAATATCCATGATTAATTAGGAAAGATTCATTCGTATTGGGCACGTTGATGATGATAGCATAATGTTCATTACCAGGAATAACTTTCGTCGTTCTGAGAGCAACTTGGTTGGTCTTTGAATCAGTATGGTCCCACAACGTCTTGTATATGTACTTGCCATTCATTCTCCATTACATGTTGCATTCCATACTAAATGAACTTGCTTAGCGCACATCAATTCGGCACATCTTGCTTGCATATTTAATGAGAACACCGTGACCGAATTAGTTGCCTGGCGTGCTCTGACCCTCGCAGTAAAGCCTTAGCGTCAATAAATTCAGACAAACGAGTAAACAGCGCACCATTGACGTTGACCATTTTATTTCATGAAGTAACGAGTTTTTGAGGCTGCAGCTTCTCTTGGCTACCAAACGGAGGACCGTCAGATTATATTAATTCATTGTTAACATCCTTTGTCAATCCTCAAGGACTATGTCCACAAATACAATAAGCCGTAAATCAAAATTAGATATCAGTCCATACCAAGGTGTTCTGTGGCGAAGAAACTGTTGCTTGCGGGCACAAATTTAGTTGCTGTTTATAAATCGTTACCGCCCATATTGTCCAGGCCGTTCTGTTCTGTTCTTGCTAAGACATAACTTTGATGCTAGTGGACGGCCACTATAAAGCCGCCCGCGACTCTTATTGGCAAACCAGCTGACTGGGACTAATAAAGGATCGATTCACGCCCAAATACTTCCTCGTGGGTTTCCGATTGTGACTTAGCTATGGGGTGGACGGAAAATCATCGTAAAGGCATGCTCCAGACGACTTTAAATATGCTTAACAAGCAACGATATTCAAACCATGCAACCGTCACGAGTCAATATACGGGTCAGCCAGGTGTATATCTGTGGTATTAAATATTTTGGAAACACCTTCTCAAACGTCTCTAACTGAATGATTCATCCTCTGTGCAACCGATCCTGCCTTACCAATCCTTATGGTATACATTGCTGGTGATCCTTAATGTTAGACACTGAGAATTCTGTTGATGTAAGGTTTTATTTATTTCTCCAAACCCTTTGATAAAGTAATCGACCAACATTAGTTAATATGGCTCATAGTTCCGGTGTTCAAGAATTTCAAAAAGTAATTGGTCTAGTTAAGTCGCAAAGCAAAGTTATTTGCGTGCTGTCAGAACTTTCATCATTTACATCACACAAATTGTATGTCATTTGGCTACTACAACCTTTTGCCAATATGTTATTTGACGATAAGAATTATGAGATTTGCTATTAATGATCACAGCAGAGCTTGAAAATAGATCATTATTGGTTCAAGCTACGGTCACAAAACAGCATCAAACTCCGTTTGTTATTTCATTTAGCGAGCGCTTGGCATTAATTTGTGCTTCCCAAGACCGTGGAAGTATAGTTAAACCGTACAATTAGATACCGCAACACGAAAAGGCCACATATTCCAGATTCCATACAATGCCAGTTGCACGGGGAAATTGCTTGTGTCGTTGTGTTCATTGTGTTAGCTGAGTTACACCAAGGCAGAATACCTGATCTCAGTTACCGAACAGTAAGCTCATATATATGACGAATGTCCATCTCATTTCACTTAGAATGTTCAGGGTCAACGTCATCGTGCTTTACGTATTCGGCGCTAATTTATTGGGGTGATGATGAATTGTCAAGCAGTGTTTTATTGAGAAGCACTGAAATTGTAAACCGAAACATATAATTAATTATTTGACCGGCAATGGCTTAGATGCTTGTGGGTGTTGTGGGGTTTATTTCTCGAGTTTAAATGCATTCTGTGATATTTAGCATTGATATTTATTTAATGGCATTGATCATGTTCGTAGTAAAACATGTGAGATTTGTGGCTTCTTTGGTGGTTAGATAAATTAATCGAGCCTCTACAGCCCCTTGTGTGTCATTAAAAGTTTGCACGCAATCTGCACCAGCACCTTTGTGGTAAAATGACGCCGGCGCTTATGATGTTCATGTTGATATAAGTATATGAATCCAAAGCCGAGGTTGTTGGCGGCGGGGAAGTATGGGCATGGCAACTACGTACAAATAATGGAAGGATAGTGCAATGTATATTAACAACAACATTATCATTATTGCGTTCTTTGATGGCTGTGCATTATTCGAAGGTATGCATTCATTTTGTTTTTTTGAATTTAAGATACAGAATAAGGGCTACAAATTGAATGCTGCATGGATCAGATCGCTTAATTATTTCCCACTTCCATAATTGTGTCTACCCATTGGTCTGTTAGGTGTTCGGCAAGCTACAAGGTAAACAACAAGCTGCTTTGTTTGTCGACTACTTTTGTGATTAATTGCCATTTTCCCCACAATGCTTTCTGCTTTTAAAGTAAACGAGTTAATCACTCACATTATATCAGCTTGTTATTGTAGTAAGGATTCAATCTGCTCGCTTAATCACGATGTACTTGTCACTAAAAGTAATGTTAAATATATTGAGATTTACGCAAGACGATTGATAACAAAGATAGAGATATTGCTTTCTACTGTGGTTTGAGGTTGCCTCACCAAAGATAATGCCCAGCAATATAGTGAACCCGATACTGGCATTAGCCATTCATTTATTGTGATAAGGTACAATTTCCTCAAATCGTGTTTGTGAGAAACTCAGGAAATGGTAACACAAGACCCAAGGTTAATTATTTGATGCATGTTCTGGCTTCCTAGTTACCAAGGGATCCCAGGGTCAAGATTGGGCGTAAATATTTATCAATCTTATTGGCGAATAAAAAGCGCGAAGCTACCCCCTAGTCATACACCATTGCTTCGCAAAACACAATTTTATAGACGTATGTTATCATGATTGACTGCTCCTCTATACCACCGAACACATGTGATGTTCGCCACTACTTATTGCCCGGCTGAAAACGTTGCTATTATTGTCGATAGCAGTAGGTAAGAGGAGTTTGCAATCAGGTGAATATGCATCTTTCTGTATTATCCTGTCAATCACATGTACATGCTGCAGAAAATGTCCGAGTCATATGCAGCTCAGTGTGGTATCTTAATGCGCTCACTGTTCACCCCTTGGCGTATGATTGACCTTGCCATTAATGCTCATTTCGGCTTCAAAATATCTGGGCAATATAATGAAATTTAATGTGTGTTTGTTAGATTGCTCTGATACCTAGGTAGCGTAAAATACCAACTGCCATTGGTTATCATAGCTAGGCACAGACACTGCAAGCAATGATTACCGGCGGGGGGATAATATTACTCTGATAAGGTCGGGTTGTAACCATCCCAAGACGTTGATGCATTTACAAAGCACCCGACCAGTGTGACTAAAGAGGTCATATGTATGCTGGACCGGACTTGCTTATGCAAAATTATATCACTCTAAGACATAACAAAAGAGCGGAGTTAAGAAATAGACGTATTTTATGCATACCGTTCTGGCTACTGTATACAAAACATGCTTATTATATCACCCGCTCATTTTAACTTAACGAACCGGTGGTTTTAACTATAGCACCTCTTTGAGTGATAGGGAAAAACCACACTTTTAGCAATATGTTGCTAAAAGCCTTGCTTCTATCGACATGGTATTTTTATCTTGCGTCACAATCAAATCGATGTCATCGTCACTTTTGGATTCATGAACCCAGACTAAATTTCTCAAATGGTTAGGCCATCAGTAATCATTGTCTGGACTGGGCTGAATCCCTATTTCTTGTGGCTTCCGGATTACATCCGTTTTGGAAGAGCACCAAGTACCTAAAATCAATCCTCTAAACAATGCATGACGTGAAGCATTCCTCTTCTTATATATGTTATACTAAATGCGGTTCCGTTTGCATCGGCAGGTTGGAAAAAATACTATATTTATTGAATATTATATTGTGTTTAACTTCGTTTCAGTCCAATTATTACTATCACATAAGCCCCACAAATCATTATAACAACAGGTTGAATAAACCTGTGGATATCTATTAAAGAATAACCCACACTTTCGTTTTGGCAATTGTCGCAAATAAATCTAAGGCATATGCCGAGTCCATATAAGGAGGCGCCTTCTGTAATCAACCCTACCACTTTCACATACCCCCACATCCTTCACCGCAATAACCGCGTTAACAGACATTGCCATTAGGCCTCAAACAGATGTCAGTACGGTGTTTAATAGCCATAGACACCATGCAGAGCATTCTCTAATAAGCTATGTCCAATGTCGAAAGTAAAGTGGAGCAGCTGTTAGTTTCATGAGCTACATATGCCTCATTTGTCAATTATATGCTGCAAATTGTTTTGCTATTTGAATTTCTTGACAGCAAAATATCGTAAAAAAAAGTTAAGTACAAACAATTTAGATATATCTTGCATTTGACTTACGATATATACTCCCGGATTTGATCACTGTAATTGTTCTGATGTACGGATATGAAGAGTTACATAGTAATACTCAGCCTGTTATGAAGATGTGAAAGCTATATACTTGCTACGTAGCGAGAGCTTTGTTTTAAACCAGTGCTTGGGAGTAAACAAGTGAACATAAAGAGCTTTTTACTAAATGGACTTTGATCGATTTAAAACCTTCCATATTTCCAAGCTTTCTACTTACTTTCAGACGGTAATTTGCTCTGGCCATAAACTGATGAAGGCGAACTGTCTCAGACCACTTAATGTATGTTTGCCCTCAACAAATACCATCCACATGAAATTAACCACATCTCGGTCACTAATATAATACGTAATCCTTGTAAGTGCAGGTGATTGATAGTCAACGCCGTTTCGTGTCAGCCCTTATTTTTATAAGTAGATATGAATGTCACTTCGGTTTCTTGTTGAGGAATAGTAATGGCTTACGCAGTGTACACTATTTTAACCTAACATTGCATTGGTTACGTTAATTTAGCTTATGGGCTCCACCTATAGTGCTGGGACATCCTTTTCTACATCACTATCCGCTGAACGGGTCCGATGATAATTTTACTGGAGTCTATAGTAACATGTTGATTGTGCTATAGCGATGTTGCTATAGTTACATGTTGATTGTGCTATAGCGATGTCGCTAGCCCTGCACCATACAATGCTACGTTATCACATGTGGCTATTATAACGCCATCATATACAACACGCATACATATGTTAATACAAATGAGTGAACCCAGGATATATGTTCCCACCAGTTTCATGGTTGAAAACCCTTAGTAGAACAGATAAAAAGCGGATCTTTCTGGCGCCATTGCGATTTCTTGCGCCCGTGTCGAATGGAACACCGACGAAACAAGCATCGATTCATGCTTCGGTACACATCATCAGGGGTTTGACAGCCTACAGCGCCAAGCTATATGTTAATGTTCGACTTGGAAATGATTTTGATGTTATTGGATATGTAAGAAGAGAGTAAATGGAAATACCTTAGATAACTTAATTGATTAAACAACCTTCGGTGATGCTTTGCTGCGACAGTCTGTACATAGTGGCTATCCACATCTTGGCACCTCATTGGATGTGATTGGTCGGTTGCACTTTCTCTTCCCCTCTGCCATTTTGACACAGCGTCTGCATTGTCAAGAAATGAAATACTCAAATAGAAATGTTGCAAAACAAATGTTTAAAGAAACTGGAGAGAGATATCGAGAAATGGAATATAATAACTAGTGAGATCGAAGTGAAACACAGTGAGTGAGAAATAGAAAGAGGTAAATAACAGAAAAATGAAGGGAGGGAGAGGTAGCCACAATAAACTGTCCGTAGCAGGGAGCAAACTTCAAACTTTTGTATGCTATCGATAGGTCACGTCCTATCCATCAATAACGCTTGTGTGAGCAAGAACATGATAAAAAATGTATCTGTGATCATAATGACGGTATCGTGTTTGTCTGTACCTAATGCCTGGGTCATATAAGACTTTCTGGTGTCTGCGGGCTGTGGCCCATAGGAAGCCCGTAAAAAATCACCCCTCCCCATCCCCCCGTTCAAAGTTGTTAGGGCCACGTTGTCTGCATGGCAGCTAACGGCAGTGTGGGCTACGATGCTTCCGGCTCCATGATCTTTGGTCTTTGTGCCGCTCCGTTGTGCACATCGCAATGCGCATATTTCAACATAGTAGCCATGAAGTACACCGAAATGAGAGATGAACGGATTGATACGGTAAGAGACAGATTTTGTAGCTTATCATTTGCACACCAGGTTATGTTTCTGGCCATCATGCAAGCCCTCAGAAAAAGTATGCGCATCAGCTATGTCAAAGATATCAGAAAGGATGCGACAGCAAACAATGAAACGATGAGGTAGTCGCCGGTGCTATCATTTAGACTCTACACAACAGATATAATTTATTAATGAAGGAATATTGAATTTACTCCTACAGCGTTATCGCATAGAAACACAGCAAACCTCGGTAAAGATGCGGTCCGTCGATCACCATCGCGTAAGAAAAAAAACTCCAAGTCAAAGCAAAAGTTGTTATGCTGTTTTTATGACCTGGCGCTAATCCACAGTGGCTCGTGCAAACAATCCAAACAAAGCGAGAATCCAGGGCGGCAAACTACGATCCCCATCTCACCTTTTGGGTTCATAACATTTATTACTACCAAAGGGGCCACGTGGAAGACATATTCGCTTACTCCGTGTTACACATAATGGGAATGTTTGACATGTTAAGCGTGTGAAAAAACTCATACTACAAAGCTGCCTGACGTAAACTTAGTCTTTACAAGTGTGAATGGTATAGCAGTCCCTGATGAAACGTAATTCAGTCTCTGTATTCGGTCGATTAAGTGCAGTACACACCCGCACGCACACACACACACAAACCCACACACATACGCACGCACGCACACACACTCTATATATATATATATATATATATATATATATATATATATATATATATATATATATATATATATATATATATATATATATATATATATATATATATATATATATATATATATAATATATTGTAAGATCAATTTATTGGTCGTGGATTGTGACCAGGTTAGGATGGCAGGTCTTGCAGACACAATCATGCGTATAAGTGTGGCCTGACAGACGTTATATCCATAATTTGTATATACGTGATTCTATGGGTCGAGTGAGACGACAAGACGAGTACATAGCGAATTATATCTAAATCTTATGACTTTTTCACGCCTGTGCCAGGCAGGTAATCCATTAGACAAGTGCTGACGGCTGCGGACTTGGTATGGATAGTATTGTTGTAATAACTTCAATGCACTGGCGGGTTGCCGTTATCGTTATATGCAAGACGAGACTTTGGTATGACACATTCACGTTAATTACGTTCATTGAGATAAAGCCACTCACGCACGCGATGGACTAGATAAAAGACGTTTACAAGTGACCTTGAACTAAACCTGAGCGACCTAATCCAGAAAAACAGTGTCGATACTCGGACTACAAGTAAACTGTAACGCTGACGTCAGGGTCGTGGTTGAGAAGGTCTTATACTGGAACCGAAGCTTTTTATATGCAGTGCGGCTTTTAGAAATACCATCGGTCCCTCCTTTGTGCCTATTGTCAAATGGAATTAACCATAAACCATTTCCTAAAGCGCGCCGAAGCAATAGTTAAGTGCATCGTGACACGTTTCCCTATTATATCATACTGTTTACATGTTAGCACTATGGATGAGTTGATCAATAGTCACTTAGAATTCACAGAAAACTGCAACGTAAAACTTGTGGTTGATTACGGCACAAGCACATTATTACCCACGACTATCTTATGTTAAAGAGGCCTTAATATGGTTGCACTATCACGACTGGCATGGGACACGAATACACGATAGGCTCCATCAGAAGGCCATTGCATGTTGTAATCTTATGAAATACTGACCCAAACGCTTAGCAGTTCCGAATGAATGTTAGTTGCCTCATTAAGCAAGCGATTCTATGTTTGAGCACATATGAGCATCGATGATAAAGGACGGCTTCAAGAGGCATATTCAACTAATGCCCCACCGACTGTATCGCAATTAATTCAACAATATATCAATTTTTCCGGTACATGCGTGGTATTGATTTGTGTTCTCAGTTATGAACTGTTGCATCACAAATGTGATGGTCGACTGACTACTTGATAATCAAATCTTAAGACGTCACTAACTTCACCTTCCCCCACTCACGGCGTCCTTATATCTGCCCAATCAATTACACATTCACCACGCTCTTAACTTATTGCAACCCAAATATGAACGATGGATCGAAGTCCCGATTAGAACGATACAACACGCCATAACCCGATCGAGTCCTACCATGCTTACATTATTGTTTACTTGGTTTGTGTCAATAGCTCGTGCATTTAAAAATAAAATTGTCGAATATAAATCACAGAATAAACAATTCGGCATTCAGTATCTTACATCAAACAAAACCCTTGCCAGTGAACAAATTAAATATACAACTGGTTATTTTAGGACCAAATATCGGTGGCTTCACAATAGCTAGCGCATATATAATATCTGTAGTTCAAGAGTACTCTGGTGCTTTCGATATCAATAGCGGTAAGACGATAAAACAATCAGAATTTCCAATAGCAAACGAACTTTTTGTTGTCTATTAAATAATTTGATTTGAATCATTCCATCACACATGCCGCCACTGCTCTATTTTATTCTTTGCATGTTATTGCAAAAAAGACAATACCTGATACGCAACCAGGTAACGGCAGTCGCTAGCATGCGTATTGTCCTGCTAAGCACAGGTCTCGTTACCTGGGATATCGTTCTGTCAGGGGTCTTGTCTTACACGATTGCTGTACAGCATTAAAGCGACATGTTATACTAAAACACTTCAAACCTTATACAAAACCCGCTGTCTACTTTGCAAGCCATCCTTACTTACAGTATTATTACCTGCCTCGGTAGAAATTCGGGTTGTTTTGCACCCCCCCCCCAAAAAAAAAAAAACCCCAAACAATTGCACATTCAGCGGTAACCCCACAGCCGCAAATTGACGGCCACTTTTACGACTGATCAACTCTCTCTGTCAAAGCCATTGGTGGTAATCCCACATCGGTCGTTTGAACAATATAAGCCTATATTCTCTTCACTGATTGGCTAATTCAGCCAGCCTTACTTTTGGACTAGTGAGATGCCCCGTTATTTATTAAATGACGTAATACCACAATTGGGAGGTGGTGGGCCTTGAGTGTTTTTACCTTCAGCTACGCTGAAACAGCAAATCATCAGTAATACCACCTACACCAGAGAACACTTTGCAAGCCTGTATAAGATCCCTTCAAGGAAATCTAGCTTTCCGAAATGACAGTACTTGCAAGGAGAGTCTTCCATCGCAACATCGTTTCTAGACCCCGTGTTACCCATCCTTAAGGGAACCCTCCCCTCAAAACGTTTGCTGCATTTAGTGCTCCACTCCACTAAGGCCCGATTTATATATCTTTCTGCGTAGACTGTCAGCGCAAATTGGTTAAAGCAACTTATGTATTTGGCGTTATGAAGTAAGACGAGATGAAGAATTGGAGTTTAAGGTCGCACATTAAATCGCACTTTATATCTCGACTGTGAAGAAATTGGATGGTTGCAAACAAATTATGCGCCGTTGTACTGACTTAACCCAACAAATTACATACCTTTGGACCTGCTTCAGAATCGTTCCAGTCGTTACATTACTCGGCAGTTTTGCATATTAGTGCCTAATAAGGCATTATCCATATGTGCTGAGGTATGACAGTGACCCCCATGTGCTTCTGCTCCGGTTCTTTTGATGATGCGGTTTATTTGCAGGAATGGAATATAAAATAACGGTTATAATCAAAGATGAGCAGCTTAAGGACGGTTATGTTATGCCGAGGCACGCTAGTTGTGGCAGGGTGGATTGTGTAGATCGGGATTTTCAGATTGTACTGTCACAAGACGATGGTGTTGCAGTGCTAAGGTTAATGAGTATACCATTGTATTATAACATGCAATAGCGTCTGATAGAGCATATCTAATATCAGTGTTTTACCAATCAGTATTCACATTCCATTCGTAATATTGCAACCATATTAAAGCTTTAAAGCCTCTCGAACCTACGATAGCTGTTGTAATTAGACTAATCGGTCAGCGTTATCCAATCATCCTCCGGGTGTACTGCAAAAAAACCCGGTTTATTGTGCGCTAAGACATCATCAGTCTGAAATAAGAAATGAACCTGTCTACCGACGCATAAAATGTTGCTTCGGAATGCTGTAGGAAAAGGTATCTGGTTGGGCTCTATCTGCCATTACGTACAGCCTTTTTTGTGTTTCTGATACAAAAGAGGTATCGAAGATATACCTAGTACTAAATGCAGGTGCGATACAAGGCCTCATCATTTCTCAACAACGATCCAGCCATCAATGCTCAAGTTTATTTCTTGTTCTATTCGAACCCATGTTTTGAATCGACACAGTTATTTTGGGTTCGGTCGTAGTCAGGTTCAATGGCTCTTGTGATATTTTTTGGCATCTAGTCAATGACCTGTACGCGAGTGGTTTTATCCCTATATACGTTATTAGAGTGAATGT
Source organism: Urechis unicinctus (assembly GCA_034190875.2). Lineage (NCBI taxonomy): Eukaryota > Metazoa > Annelida > Polychaeta > Xenopneusta > Urechidae > Urechis > Urechis unicinctus. The sequence continues at coordinate 7,721,348 of CM067349.1, forward strand.
GTCATTCCAAAGTATCGTCTTGATAACATGACTAGCACAGGCGTTAAGAACTCTTATATATTGCATTAGATACTGCCCGCCTTGATCCTGTCATTCCGCTCAACACATATAAACCCCCGCGCTATGCATATAATGCCTGTCGGATCGCTCGATAAACCTATGATTGTGCCTCGAAGGCCCGCAACTATAACCAGCTCACGGTCCAACAACAAATTCATTGAGCTCGTATGAAAACAATTATTTAAGGCACATTTGTTAACTATCTGTGATGGTTAATAACTGTAACCCCAGAGTCGCCATATATTGATGTTGGTTCGTGGAAGCTCTTGCGTAAGATCGTCCAATCAAAACCAGATATGCCAAATAATGCAAATATATGTCAGTATGCATACATGGCGCGTTCTATTGTGTTCATTTTCCCTACAGCCACATGTGCGTCCTAATATTAATCCCGTCAACATTCAAATGCAGCAACGTTTTTGTTTAGTAAAGGCTGATTCTCAATCTTGTTGTTTAGTTGTAATAAACGGCACCTGAAATTAACATCGCAAATATACAATGGATGAGTATTCCCTGTCTATTCAATGCTGAAGCAGTCTATATAAGTGCCAATAAAGGCAGCATCTTGCTCATCTTTCTAATCATGGTTCAAGAGGCTGGCGATGTACTGTAGCTGCAACAATCTTAACAATTTTGCAATGAAGCCCTGTGTTAGTCACGATACAAACATCTTATCGCATACATTACTTCATATATACACTGTGTACCTTACAACATACATGCAAAACATCGCAAGCGGGTTAGCAATCTTCTTGTTCGCCTAGCATGTTTATTTGTAAGAACGTTTTGTTCTAGTTCATAGAAATATACGCTAGAAACTTAATTATAATCGTACTACCGCTATGATATCTCTATTATTTCTGATTATATCATCTATTATGGTCTCCCTAGCTTCAGGTTTCATATGGCCATAATTAGTTGTTGAAATGCCATTGGATTTGAAATGCAGGTAAAACAATATTAATAACACAGCTATGGAACAAGTAAGGCTATTGGTAAGCTTACTTTCAACAGTGAGGCCATTGGTAAACAGTTTTAAAATCGTTTTTTACAGTCACAAGCGATGATCAAATGTTATTGCATTATTAACGGAATAAACTGGGCATGTGTAATATTGTCTATTAACTATAAAATGATTAAAAAGGTCATGTGTATGACAATAATGCATGTTTATTGACATTATAAGCATAATAAACAGTTTGTTGCACAGCCATTTGGAACTTGTGCTGCTCATTACAATTATGCATGGTTATTAACATTTCAAGCATAATGATGAGGTGGTACAAGGCCCGTTGGAACTTGCGCTGCTCATTCATAATTTTTGTTCCAAATTTTAAGTAGGGAACGTCCCACTGGGAAACAGAGGCACTTCAAAAGGGAATGCCCAATGGCCCGGGGGGAGGGAGTCCCAGAACTCCCCAGGGCACCAAGTCGGGAAACGCCCTTGGGCATTACTTATCTATGTTTCAGCATTACTATTAGTATAATTAACACTGGTATATTTGATATTCCTTAGTATCTCTTAGTAACTTAAGCATATGTACACTTATATGCAAAGGAAAATTAGAAATAGTTAAGAGTTTTAAGAATATTTAAGAGTGAAATGTTTATCAATGAAGGTCATTGTTTACAGAAATGTTAGGGGAACAGCATCCATCACAAGTTTTGCAATTCCAGAAAACGAATCGGAATGGATTTGGAAGAGGTGCAGGCCCACAAACGACCTAAAAAGAAGCCATCTCTATATTCATGCATTGAGGCTTCAAAGAGGACCTTGGGCCACTAAAACTACCTTCCCCAGCAGCCTGAAAGTGAAGACGATTCTACCATCGTGGCCCACAGGAAGTGGCTCCAGAAAGAGTTTGCAAAGGTGAGGGGCTGTTGACAAAAACTAGGTAGCTGAGAAGATGCTCCTTACTATGTCTTTGTGATGTCATCAGATTGTGCGAGACGGAATGCCAGTGCCTCAGTGCCCATGGTTGTAGGGAAGAGCAGGGGTGAGATATTATACATTGGCCAGATTTTAATACAAGCATATGTGATTTCGAATAGTATCATAGTGTTTGAAGTCTATATTTTATTAACTGATTTCGCATTGTAGAATTGCACTGAATCATTAATTAATTAAGGACTGTTAATGCTTTGTCGGTCGCAGCTGTATGCAGACTTCACTAGACTGGGGTCTAAGACATATAGTGGCGACATTGGCAAGCTCCTTCTGTCTGGCCTCCAACGCTATGGGAGGGGCATTATGGAACTTCTTAGGCGGAAAAAAAATCTGCCCTTCAGATTGAAGGAGATGATGTCGAGAATGAACCTGTTGAGGGACCAAGTAGAGAGAGCAGGTAAAGAATCCCAGTTTACCATATTCAACATCTACCAACCAAATAACTTGCGCATATTGTGCTTCAGGTTCATGGTAGCTACAATAGTGTCGCTTTCTTACTATTTATTTAGTTATTGTTACATCGGTTCGATCATATACTAAACTTGATGTTGCTGTACAACATGGCTTCCAATATCTGCCCCATTTTGTCTGTGACATTGCTATCTCCCGGTGGCTCATGCAGCTATAGTTATCACCGGTCTGCCTCTACGTTTCAAAGAAAAATCCTTTATATTTGAAGTCACACTTGTGGTTATTGTCAGTTAATATTTATCATGTATTATTATCAAACTAAATAATGACTAGGTAAACAAGGATGGTGATTGTAGCAATGTCTATTTTTAATAATAACATTCTTTCATTCAGGCAGGATTTGTGGACCTTGTACTATTTCTAATGAGTGTTATGGCTCAACAATAAGTCTACTATGTGTTTTAGAATGTTGCAACGCAGCACAAACATCCTGCGTCCACTGCTGCTGTATGAGGGAGAATTGAGGGATGTTGAAATCATGTGTACATGGAGGGAACGTCTGTTGGAGAAGCGGTGGACGTAACAGAAGCCATGGCCATGCTGATGGCTGCGATTTATGTCTTTAATGTACCATACCCCAACTCTGCCAAAAAGCTTTTCGCTATGTCCAGAAAGTTATGCTTGCCATTGATGATGAGGTTAAGACCCTATTGATGCCAAACTCCTTTGTATCACGGCTAGCATTCACAAGGCTATGCATTCATGTGATTGAATTAAATAAAATGTTCTTGTTTTGCATACAATTTTGTCTGACTTGTTTATACAAGATGCAATCTTGTAAGCAGTAGGACTTATTTGGTCAAATACATTTGTATTCGTTCAGGGTGTATGAGGTATTTTAAGCTGGACCTTCAAACATAGTCAAACTGACCTTCAAACATAGTCAAACTGACCTTCAATCATAGTCAAACTGACCAAATCTTGTAGTCGGTCTGACTAAGTATAACAGTCATTACTACTTACCCTGTAGTCAATGTGACTAATAAGATAGTCATAGTGACAAATGGATTAGTCGTTTTGACTAATCAATATTTGACTAACTGCTTTAGTCAAATTGACTAACACATTAGTCGTTTGGTGGACAATCAATATGACAAATTAAGTTAGTCATGCTGACTAGATTGCATTAAGAGTGCAGGGGTCGGGCTAAGGGGCAGGTCGCCGATCCCCTCAACATGAGTGCCTCCGGTTTGTGTGGGTTGTGGGGCTGTAGGGGGTTGTCGTGGTGTTGTGAGAGGTAGTGCCTGGGGTAAGGTTCTGGCGGGTAAGGGGCCTAGGATAGGGGTTCATGGCGACCTGTGTAGTGCTGCCGATGCACCAATGCCACCTCGAGTATCTGCCAAGAATGTCAGCACTCCAGGCGGCACGAAAGGGACAAGGGCAAAGAGGTCGAGCAAAAGGTGGCTCATCTGGCGCCACAGAAATGTCCATCCCACCTCGAATACCCCCTCTTACCCAAGATGAAGAAGCAGACTCGGCTCCTCAATCCATTAGGTCACCACAAGCGAGACCATTGGCCAACTACAGGGGACCTCATGATGCACAACGGGTTGGGGGACCGGTGACAGAGTTGGCCAGTAGTACGGTGACCGATCAGGTGCCCAGTGAAAGCATATAGGTGTGCCAACTCCTCTACGCATCTCAGTTTAGCCTGCCTGTGCAGATCGGTGGTATGACTGAAGAAGCCACGATTATGTCTGACCGTGTTTTCCGCCCGCTTAGCCCACAGCCGCGAGAGGTCAGGGATGTCCGGCTACTGACTGCTGGTAGAGACATGGCTATGGCCGGGTTCGTTGTGGGAACGATGGAGTTGAATGTGGGCGCTGTAAATCAAGTGTTACTCTGATTTCAGGATGGCAACTCGTAATGAGAGTGGTATTGTGGCCAGGGCAATTTATACCTGCAAAGTCCATGGTGGAGCAATTGATGATGTGCTCCAGAACAGCGGGGGCATAGCGGGTTGAAGCATTAATCCACCAGGTGACTAAAGCGAAATCGAGAAAAGACCAGCAGTGGTTGTGGTTGGCAGCTAAGACAGCGCTGTCCCTGCAGCTCCAGTGCGGGAGTGGATACACCACAATGTATTTTCTATCGACCTGCCAAGCCTTTCAAGCTCCGTTGCCAGCCGGACCAAGCAAGGACTACAGGCTTGCTCTAGACCCGTCTTTGTCGCAAGTTTCGGTTAACTAGGGCGCCAGTGACCCTGAGCCGACTTGATGCAAGGCCCCCGTCCAAAGATAAGACCAAGCGGGCTGGTTGGAGAACCCAAAGTGCAAGGAAAGGCAAAGGCACATGGTCCAAAACAGCCGGCCGCGCAGTGCCAGTGCTGACAATCACGTTGCCTGTCAAGCGGCAAACGGGGGTCGCAGGGCCATCCAAGCCGAGGAAGGCACATAAGCCCATGACCATCGACAACGACCCCTACCCGCAATCAACAGCCAACCCCTGGTGGTGCAGGGTGGGTCCCAGGGGGCTGTAGGCGAGACGCCCCGAGGGGACATGGACGGCCACAAGGGAAGGTCCACACCTAGATGTCCCATTCCGGGGTGTGCGGATTCGTCCGGGTCTCCGAAGACGCATGTCTCAGAGGTTTTCAATGAAGGCCTGGACCCAATGGATGTGACAAGGCAGCGTTTGTATGTCCTCCATGTAATCGCCAACTACCTGCTGGGGCCGGGCCGAGACTTCAAAAACATGGTCCGTCTCGCAGAGGGGTCAGGCGGTTTTGGATGCCAAAGCCTGAGGGAACCCACGGAATATTGAAGGAGTTTATGTGGGAGTTCTGTCGGGTCCACGAGGATCCGGTTACTTATAGCTTCTGTCTAAGGCCCCCATATTTGCCCGCGGTCCTCCTCCACTGACAACCTCTGATGGCTCTGTTGTCTCAGCTCGGGCCCCGTGAGAGGGAGCTCGTCTGGGACTTGGGCCGTCGGCCTGCACCGTGTGGTAGTATCGAAGGGAGCGGGGCTGGGCAGAAGTCTGCTAAAGCGGAACCTCAGCTATCCGTGGCCTTCGATTCCCTTTTCCACATGGACAGGGCCCTGACTTACCTGGGCCTACCACGGAATTCCGGGCCACGTAAGTTGGTATGGCTGCCAAACCCCAGTCTGCCTTCGCTGTCGTGGTTGGGGGTGCTGTGGCCAACTATTGCGACCCTGCCACTTATCCCAGTGTCGATGAAATCATCGAGCTGGGACAGCAAAAAGATTTGTCGCCACCCCAAGCACGCAGCAAAGTGCACATCAGTCCAGCTTACTCAAACGGTCCGAAGTTGTCGGCCTTGGGGAGGTTAGCATAGACCATTCATTCCCCCCTGACACAGCAACATGCCCTACACCACGTGTTATCGCTCCTGGAGCCCCGGTATGTGCTGGTTTTGCACATCCGGGGAATGAAGGGAGATGACGCACAGAGGCATATTGCTGTGCCCTGTATCAGCTGCTTGGTATGGTGCCCCGAGAGCAGCAGATTCACATCCACTGTTTCTCGGGATCTGTGGATAATCTAAAAGTTATTCGAGTTACGGAAAGTTATCCGGTTTTGAAGCAGCAAAATCGACAACTTTTATGGTCTCGATATATTAAAAGAACAAAATGTATCGATGCATCGTTTCTTGTCAGTGGTCATTTACATGAGACTACCAAACGGCCCAAAAACGACCCTGTCCAAACAAGATCGGCGCCGCGTTTATCCTTCTTACCCCAGGTCGAACAATCGTTGTATCGGTCCGAATGACAACATAAGTTTCATGAATATTTTGAGCGCCTATAAAACCGTCAATACATGTCCGATGGTAATACAAATTGGGTCACGTGTACTCTGTAATAGCTTAAGTCGGATTCCCAAATTTCAAACAAAGTCTAGTACTGTGGTGCAGAATTGAGTCTAAATGGTCAAATGTGCAATTTGATTGAATGAGCTTATGTGTCCTAACTTCTTAGGTGAGACATAGTGTGAATACAATTTCTTCAATATTCATTTTGCAGGTCTGACAGATAAGTCATCATGTCGTATGGGAAAAGAATGGTAGCTTATTATTTCATCTATCAGTAACTGTGTTCCCTATTCCCCGGTTTTATTGACTTGAGTCTACACTAGAACAGTTGACGTTTTCTGCAGTTGTGAGCATATTAAATGTGGTTAACATTATTATGATAGCAATGTATGAGTTAGGTCAACTTTTTTATTTATTTCAGCTTCGTGCCTCGATACGGTCAACTAATCATGAGCAGATTCTGGTTTTATTATCAATACAGTATCATATATTGAACGAAACTACAAAAGTATAACAGTTGTCCAATATATATTAATATTAATGCCAAAACATCACAGGCATATACACCTAAAATACCATTTCGTCCAATCATGCACTGACTGACGAGATGAGGCCTGCAGACGGGGGCGAGTTTCGAGGTAGACTTCGATGAGGTGTAAGTTGTCTTGCCCCCATTTGCATTTTGTGTGACTGTTATTTGCGATACTCTTCGTCGTATATAAGGAGTGATTGCCAGGTAGACTTGGTGGCCAGCTCAGCAATTTTCTCCATATGGTTGAGGTACAAGTTAACGTCTTGAAGGGACAGATCGCCTCCCGCCATGAGTTCTCGCATAATTGTTAAGCTGGCACGCATTCACTGTAGTGGCGTGTTGGATTTCAGGCGGGGTTCGCTGGCACCTGAGTGGAGGACGACGCGCTCTTCGCCGTCACTGAATATCACGCGCTCCGATGACGGAAGAGAGGGAATGTAGTCCGTAATGGTACCGTAATATAGGTACCTATGTCAGATATTCGCTTGGGAACCTATCAGAGAACACTTCCTGAATTTGCCATAACTAAAGTGAGAGTGTACTTGGCACAAATGGATTGCCTTGACACAGTCGGTTTGTTCGCTTGTATGATGAAGTATTTTTCAATTTTGTACCACAACCATACCGACATTTTTGGAACATGGTCCGATTTTCATCAAATGATCAATTAAATGGTTCTGAAAACTCACACAATATGCAGGTCACATAACTATGAACAAATGTGAAGCAATGGCAGAAATGTGCAGTGATACAAACATTGTTTCTCATTGTTTACATCTGAATTAATGCATAGTCTGTAATGTGTCAATTATATTAATTTTGCAATGCATATTGTCAAATATATGTGCTTTTGTTTATTAGATACTGAACCAGCAGCCCAAGAAAGTACCAGCTATGTCACAAGTCTGACTAAAACAAAAGCCCTGTAGACCCCAGACTTAAAGATGCCAACAAATACAACTTGATTTCTAGTGACTCTGAGTCAGATCAAGATGTCTCAAGCAGAACATGCATCAAAGATACAAGTGAGTATTTTTCATTCCTCTGTGGTGTGTAAACTAGTGACAAGGTATAAACCAACGAAAGGCTTCTTGGCATTATAAATTAATTCTAGTTAAGTTACCTTCATATAAAAGGCACTATCCACGGCATGGTCTATAAAGGCCTGTGCTATATAATGAAAGTCATTACAAGTCTGCTATAACTAGTAACTAATAGCGAAATATGAAAACAATATATCAATACACATGCAGACCACTTCTAATGGGATACAAGGCAGACCCAAGCTCTACAACTTGCCTTCAGAAGTTATATTCAGATCCCCAGTCTAATGAAACTACTCCCAGGTATGGTATATACACTTCAGAATATATTGTATTAATCAGGATAAATTTAACAGAAAGATCATTCCCTTACCTCTTTA
>CM067349.1:7734556-7739556 GCA_034190875.2 Urechis unicinctus
ACTGACTAGACCTAGAGACTGAATCAATATCGAATTGCCTTAGATGTTTTGGACAATAATCACCTCATGTGAATAGATGTGAAGGGGTTGGGCGGCAATGGCATGCAAGTTAAAGCGATGGTATATGATATGCAGGAATTGTACTGCGTTTGATTCGACGCCACTTGTACTATTCCATTGTACGAATTAAGTCAAAAAGGCGTCATATGAAGTTTCTTTGCACCAACTAGTTAAGGTTTTTAGATCATCTCAAGAAATCTTTCTGCCTTGGCACAAAACGCACAAGCACAATGACAAACAAACAAACGCACATACACGAGTGAAAGTATATGCACACAGACACGCAAACCCATATACACGAACTAGTTCACACACACACATGCACATATATAACGTCAATGCGCTTTCAAGCATACACACAAACATTACCACAAACGCTTATGCAAGCCAATTTTCAAGACCTTACATGACATTATCAGCTTGTGCGATGAATAAATGCTATGTAATTTTCCCCAGCAGAGCAAGAGATAAATGAAATCAAAACTTTATACGAATCAAATAGATATGATTATTCGAATAACTATTTCATTGTGGTAGCCGTCGGAAGTTGATTGCCATCATTGATTACACTATGGGAACGGTTTCGTCTTGAATTTCAACAACCACCAACATTAACTTGCTTAATTGCAAGACACTGAGCATCGTACATAGTATATATAATCTTAGATCAATAATATATATATATATATATATATGATATATATAAATATATATATATATATATATATATATATATATATATATATATATATATGATATATATAGATAATCTTTCCAAATATAAAGGTTGCGTTATATATATATGTCGATGAAAACGATAAAAGCTATAAAATACAATATTAGGATAAGTGCGATATTCAAATGCCATATTCCCTTACAGGGTGCACTCGCGCCGATTTTTATGTCAATATATATTCAAATGTATAAACCTTCATTGATAAATATATATATATATATATATATATATATATAGATATATATATATATATATATATATATATATATATAGCTATATATATATCTATTCAATAGCTATCTCTATCATATAATATATATATAGTATATATATATAAAAGATATGCATCATGTTACATATATATATATATAATAAGATATATATATATTTATTTATCCATATATATATATTTACATATTTATATATATATATAAGTATATATATATATATATATATATATTTATATATACATGTATATATATATATATATATATATATATCTATAAATATATATATATATATTTATATATATACATGTATAAGCATCGTTAAAGATCACCTATTCAAGGAAAATGTGCGTTGACTTTATTTGGACATATAGGCGGTTGGCGGTTTGTGCACACTAAAGGTATATATATATATATATATATATATATATATATATAGGATATATATATATATATATATATATATATCGAATATATCGCTATATATAGATATATCTATCTATATATAGATATATATATATATATATCTATCTCTATATATATATATATATATATATATCTATCTCTCTATATCTATATATATATATATATATATATATATATATATATATATATATATATATATATATATATATCTCTATATATATATCTCGCATGGCTTGTTAAAGACCACCAATTCAATCTGGCGAATAGATATAATCATGCATCCAATGTGGTGACGCTATATAATGCTTAGATATATATATATATATATATATATATATATATATCTATATATATATATATATATCATATATATCTATATATATATATATCTATATATATATATATATATATATATATATCTATATATATATATCTCTCTATCTCTCTCTCTCTCTCTATATCTCTATATATATATATATATATATATATATATATATATTATTTCTATATTTTTATATTTATATATATTTATATATATATATATATGCATATATATAAACATACATATATATATATATTTATATATATATATATATATATATATATATATTTATATATATATATTATATATATATATATATATGTATATATATATTTACATATTTAAATATAGCTTGTTAAAGATTACCTTTTCAAGCTGATGAATAGATATAATCATGCATCAAATATGGTGACGCTGTATAATGATTACCTAACACTCAAGCACCTCGGGCAATTTAATATAAAGTCAACCAGGCTTCGCAACAATTACGCCGCGCTCCCTCAATATGTACATCTTTTAATGTTCATGCCAATGTATAACACTTATAAGGTTACTAACGGATGTCAACTGCAGAAAGTGAGAGCAACTGAACACGAAATCGGATTATCTACTGAGTCCACGAGTGATGCATCTACTACGTAAGAGTTACAAAAATGATTGTTATTTCATTATTATGGTGGCTTTAGTTGTTGCTTTAAATATATCGATGGGTTTTGCTATATACGATTTGCCTAACAGCCGTTGCATATTGTGCGGATAGCAAGTTTAGATGCAAAGCGTTCTGAAGCTTATACAAGTGCTTTACGATTCATACCATGATGATGTAAAGTCTATTCCGACTGTTCTGGACTGCACATATTGTCGCTCATTCAGCAAGGCTGTCAATAACAAATGTTGAGATAAACTCAGATGATCGTCATTTGTCCATTTACGCATATAATGTAAGGGCTTATCCCAAGAAATGATTGATAAGTTTCTTCAAGAAATTGAAACAACCGTTTAGTGATACATATCCTAGCTTCCGATAATCAGTTATTATAATCAACATAACCCATCATCAACAATGTCATCAACAGATGTTAAATTAATCATTGTTACCAAAGGGGCCTGCGGCAAAAGACGTTACGTTTCAGAAATATTATGCTGGGCTTAAGTATATTGATGTCGCTCACGCTCATATTAAACCGTTCGTTGGATTTCAGCAATGTCAATCACATGCCGAATGCTCCTGTAATATCACCGGTTGTAGGCCTATTACTCTATAAGCGGATTCGTATATGCTGCTTTATGTCGGAATCACTGAACGCCCAGCTCCTCTGTCATCAACAGTTTGCAGGAAGGGGGTGCGTCAAATAGACGGGATCTGCTGCATAAACCAAGGAACTGGAAATATTATTTACGTTCGTGATGTCGGTGGTCTGTGTTTCAAGGCAAATAGCAGGTATCAAACCAAGGAACTGGAAGACGTCGTATCGGCAGAACAAAAGAAAATAGGACTATTTGTTCAGGGTAGATCAAGCGTCAGTATTTTTTTTTCCAGAGTACAGAGGGCCGAATTCACTATTCGCAAGACCAATGTTGTATCTGCGCGTTGACCTATAGAGAAGCAAATAAAGAAATATGAATCAAGCGATTAATTATGATCGGTAGGCACACGAGTTTTACAATGATGTTATTTTGCGGTTTTCGAGAAAATCTATAATCTCGTTTTGTTAACATTTAAGGTTGGCGGGTGATTGATTTACTGCTGATAATTGACTAAACACAGGTCTTTAAAAGCATCGCGCACTCGTTACAGGCGAACGACCTGTGGGATTAACATCATTGACTTTCGCGGAGAGAGTAGATAAGCTGTAATAGTTGCCGTCAATTTGCTGCTTTCGGGCTTTTGCTTATTGTGAATGACTTTGTTTGGGCTTCTAAACAAGGTGAATGTCAAACGAGGGAGTTAATGAGACGGTAATTATGGATGGCTTGCAATGTGGACAGCAGACGAATATCCCCTGGATTTCATGTTGCTTTGTGTCGACATGAATGACAGGGAATTCGTATCACAAATGTCGAAATATCCCCTAAGAAAATTTTATCATGAACCTTGTGGTAAAGTTCGCATGATGATTGCACGTTTTTTCATACAATAACCACAAAGCCCATATTTGTGCATGGACTTAATGAAATGATCAAATACGCATTTAAATGAATGCGGCAAGCACAGCAGAGAAAGGGTCAAAAACACAGAATCTCGCAAATCAATTGAATCATCCTATGCAAGGATTTGGTGAACCCACTAATTGAATTAATTATCTCCAGAGACAATTCTTTCAATCAGCTAGATAAATGATTTATGAATATACCCGAGAGATAAAAGAATTATTGCATGAAACAAATCAATATTCCTGGGGGATAATTTCACGACTTGGACCAGAATTCCGCGTCAGAGACAGGACACATGGATGCTTCTACATGTTAAATCGGTGCACAATTATACCTCACATCATGCTATACAATACACAATTGCATCAAAACTGTTGTCTTAAAAGCATTTCATTACTATGGTTAAATGTATTTATGTGCGAGAAATACTGCTTTGTAAGTTATCGCATATTAGCCTTGACAATGAGAAATGCCTCCATAATCAGCGTCAAACATGTGTGGTAAAACAAGAGTTTATACATTGTTTTAGGGAAAAATGATCTTGCCGTGATATCATATTGCACAATCGGTAATACTGGTATTTGAACCTAAAAAATTAGCCGCTTTGTCATTTTTTGCCTTTTATTGTTGTTGAAACCATCTAAATATCTTGTAACAGTTACTTGTGGAATTTTACCATTCAACAGCAGGTGCTCGTAAGAAGCAACCAGTGTTCAAACATAACACGTGGCCTAGCCTTTGAGAGACGTCTGGTTAGCCTTAGAAAAAACCCAACGAATGATGACTGCTGATTAAACGTTTGGTTTGTAGGTTTTAGACGGGTTGGCTTATCGATATTACATAGATTTTCCGATTTGGTGTTTATCTAATGCATTGTTAATAGACTATAATTTCCCCATACTTCTGTTATGTAGGGCGCATTACAATACCTAGCCATTACGAAGAACCTTGAGGGTATTATTTAATCCGTTTAACACCATGTTATCTCCCTGAAACGTATAAGCGTCTATTAGCATTATGGGCCTCTTTACCATGGGTCATGTCTTGTTTCAAAATTAGGCTTTGCCTTATGCAT
>CM067349.1:7742056-7835030 GCA_034190875.2 Urechis unicinctus
CGATGATTGCTTGTGAAAGTAGCGTCAATCGTCTATCTTGCTTTTTAGGGGAAACTGCAACATTCTGCTGGGCAAAAGCAGATTTATGTATTTTGTAACGCAAGTTGAACCCATCTGTTTTTGATTAACTGCCTCATATTAATCAGCTGCTCGCTGTAAACAGGCACTGCAGCTTATATATGAGATTGCGGGTGTACTGACTGCGACCAGATTGTTTTCGTGGTGTAATAGCTTCAGTATTGCATAAATACGGCTAGTCGAAATGAAAAAAACACATGATGATACAGGCGCTGTTGTTCGTTAGCTGATGCAGCGCGTATATCGGATGCAGTATGCAGGGAACCGTCACCACCGCTAGGTTATTTATCGTGTTTTATCCCTTTGCTATCTATATTTAGTTCCACCAAACTATATCGCAGCTCGGATCTTTGTGCGTAACAAATTACAAGTCGGGTTGTATTAGTAATCGGCAACTCGATAGGAATGTTTGGTCCACTTTTCGATGTTTGTGTCTGAGAACCTGACACGGTCAACGCTATGTATTAATGATTCACATTTGTTAGTTATCACTTACAAACACAACCTCTGATAAAAGCTTTCTGAATAATTACCGAACTGTCTGAGAGCCTAGGTATATCAATGGTCTGCTTATTTGAAAATTTTATGATACGACTATTTGCATCAATGTACTGAGCCAACCTTCATGACAGCTGAATTTGCCCAGTCGACTTGAGGTAGCATCTCCTATATCAAGTGATTAACATTTGCATATTATTTGAAATTGGCAATATTTTAGTAGAACAGCAAAATCCATAAGATTAAAGTTGGGTAAATTAACATATATATAGGCCTTATGAAGCTCTCAACACAATGCATCATACACAAGGTCTCATCGTCCATTTGACAGCGACTAAGGTACATAAAGATAAGATTATTACAGATAGTTTAGCTGTGAACATTACATCAGAATTAGTCGAGTCTATGTCGATTTCACGATTCCAACTGTTGGTAAAACATATGATTCAACGTTTCCCAAATGTTCCTTTACCTGGTATTTCAATAGGGAAATAAATAATGACCGGTAAGTTACGTGTATAACGGACACATTTGCGTCTATCCCAGGTGACCATTACTACTTCTGCAATATTTGTCAAACAGTGTGCACATTTACAGAGCAGCTACCGAATCGTGACACTAACGTGTTCGTTTTCGAGGTAAGATCACTATATCTTTATTATGTACAATCCAAGATGGAAGGCGTGCATCCTTAAAATTAATACTGTTCAGTTTTAGATTTGCACTATGCATTTAACAATGAAAAAGGCGCAAGCGAACTATCAGCATATTTTAAATATTGCCTTGGCAGAAGAAAAAATAAGTAGGTTCGTTGCAAAACATCATATGTACATTTAATGGTCAGTGCGTCGACCAATTACACATCATTGAGCCACATCGCGCAGCACCGGCTTATTATATACAGGTTGCAAGCAGAAACTTGAGTCTCCAAACATTGCATCGGAATATTACGCTTGTGTTGTATATGAAACCATGCACTCATCAGCTTTACACAGTTGCTCTGCCAATCGTAGGTAAGTTTTGTCTATATGGTGCAGTGCTTACTTGCCTTCGATTCATGAAAGAGAAATGTTCAACTATCATCTCTGCCCCTGTCATTTCTATGAGCAGATTAGCTCCAGGTGCTTGAATGAGATCGACAAGTTTGTGTGTGTGCATGTGTGTTTATATATATATATGTGTGTGTGTGTGTGTGTGTGTGTGTGTGTGTGTGTGTGTGTGTGTGTGTGTGTGTGTGTGTGTGTGTGTGTGTGTGTGTGTGTGTGTGTGTGTGTGTGTGTGTGTGTGTGTGTGTGTGTGTGTGCGTTTGTGTTTGTGTGTGCATGTGTGTGTGTGTGTGTTGATACATTTCACATACGATTCCACCCAAAGCAGCAATAATTGCCGGGAGTTAATCCTCTCAGTTCCACTCAGCTTCTGTAGTTTATTAAAGGGCGACACATGCTCCTGGAATTTACTATGTAACTGTTAATCTCTACAGAAAGTAATGTCTCATCATTGAGACTGCACGCTCGTCCGACCTCTGTAAGCTGTTGTATGCCTTTTAAGCCTATAAAAGTTCAACTTCGAGACTGCACGAGAAAGTGAAACAGGACGGGTCGGGCCCGACCCCCAACTGGCAAAATAGACGTCGTACTGTCTCTCTCACGACCTCTGTGTATCGATGAATTATGTCTTTGTTTAGGTGAACTTACCATCTAGGATTTGCAATCACGAAAACTATGGTATTATAAGTAGCTGCTTTGTGAGGCGGGGGAACTAATTAATAACACTGCATCCGTTTTGATGTATTACAGATCACCGCCGATTATTTGCTCGCAGTCTGGCCAGTTGATTAACTCACAAACGTTGCTTGTTATGGTTAAGAGGCGACTCTCATCGTGGTGTTAGAATGGGTCTATTCTCCGTGAAGTTTTGCCAACATAGATAATGGACCCGTCAGCGCTGTGCCCTGGCAACAATTACAAATAAAGCCCTCTAGGTGATGACATGGCTCCTGTTCATGGGCAGTGATCGTAATCAGTGTAGGAGGTGACGCATAATTAACAGGTATAAGATCCATAATCGAATGCAATGCGCATTCAGCTATACAGCAAGTAAACTGCGTGTTTGCTGCTGAAATCGTCTTTTGGAATATATAATATGGGGTTGCTTTATGAAGACAATAAAAATTACAAATGCCATCTGTTTAGGATGGCCCAGTTAAAAGTAACGACATCCCATAATGTCCATCATTGGCTCCGTGAAAATGTTTAATGTTAACCGGGTCTGTTTTCCAATGTGTAGATAGCATAGGGGTTCAGGATTCATTCTTTCCTTCCCTTGATTCCGTTGTCACATTTTGCTTTCGCTTTTCATGCCCTTTTTCTGGCTCGGGTAATAGTATATCTGTTTTGTTTTGTCTTGCACATAGATATAATGAATGGTGAAAATTAGTTCAACATTTCTACTTTTTTACAACATATGGAAAACCCGAACCTACCCATTGGCAATTCGCTCAGTATATGCCTGGAGCAGAAAACGTTGGCTAAGAAGAGCTAACTCACCGGTATGCTATGCGTAAATATATATTAAAATATCACCCTTTATTCTTCTAGATCACACGCGCAGCATTAAATATACAAATCAATATTAGCATCTAACTAGCAAACTGTCCCGCATATTGGTTTCAAAGACAATTGTTGGTACACACATGATAGAATTGGAGAATGCCAACATAATAGTCCAGTAGAGATTATAATAATACTATTATGTACATTTCCTTTATGGAAATAACATTTCACCCAAATGCAATATTCCCAATATTAAAAGGATTTCATGCGCTGAACTATTGCCAAGAGGACACAATCACCAAGATAATCGAGCATAAATGGATTATACTATTCCAGCTTCCCTGACGTCAATAATAGACCCTGAACAGAGTAGCGGGCAATAACGTAATGTAAGGCTGTCACTTTCTTTATTATTCTACCCAAAGTTGACCACTCTGGAGAGTCGTCCCAGTTCGCTATAATAACACAGCCTTCTTAGAGTAGCATCGTTATGTCATTGCCACTTATCACGCTGTTGTCGTCAATAATGAGAGATTACCAATAGCAGCTGGATAGAAGCACATATCCATTCCACTTCACGTAATAGTTAAGGGAAACCGGAATTCGAATCTGGGATGCCGCCTTAATTTCTAGTCTTGCTAGAGGGGGCAAATGCGACCTCTCGCTTAGCATTTTCATATAAAAGACATGATGCACGATGTGCCGATTGCGATTAAGGCGCATACCACTACTATGTACATTTACTCTTACTATTAAGTTTACTTAGAGCAATAAATTGGTTATTGCCTGGGTTCGGCTCGTCAAACGGAATTCGACATATTACTCAGCTGGCATCAGCTACCTTTAGAATTGTCCGATGAATACTTGGCCTCGCGAATTGGTGAGCTTTCAGTCGGAATTTTAAATTCACACCGAGAGCTCAAAGATACTCATTTCCGCGGTCTGCAAATGTTTTCTTGTCTTTTGCATTGAAAGCCGTGATGGTGGTTATTCATAGGGATATGTTAACATTTATAAATTTTGCATAGTGCAGATGTCCGACTGAAAGGGCACGGCAATCTAAGACGCGCAATCGTCGGATCATTACAGAAAATGCTCTGTGTAAAACTGAGTTTGTTTGCGTCTATAAAATCTTAGTGCTATTATTAACCTCATGGATAAACAAACGTGGAGCGGCAAAGCGTCTGATGTTGACAATATAGTAAGCATATCTTGATGTTCCTTTATGATGTCAGGTTTGACTCAAGCATCACAACATCTACATACTCCATCGACAATGATAGCTCTTCCTATCAACAGGCGCATTACCTTGCATGGCTATATGAGCTTATATTCCGAATCAAATCATGATACACGCAAATGGTTTTAATAGCGTTTGGCTGTTCAAGTGACTGCAGGGGCTTGCTCTCCATAATAGAACACCAGCAATAAAGAACAACAATACCTCGTAGACCAAAGAGTTGGAGAGGATTTCACATTAAGGTCTGGTCAATATTAAGGTACTTCTTCGGTTTGACAACTTGGATATCATTCTTACATAAAATTAATTATTTGGCGTGTTCAGATCGCTAGTTAAACAAATTAATGCTTATGTGCATTTTATTTTCCTGCACAAACGTTCTTTCCACCACCTCCATATTGGTCGTCAGGTGACGTCATCGTTGAAATATGCTGAATATTTGGAAATAATAGGCTGCATTTAATTATAACACATTATTATTGACCGTTACAGTTGGCAGTGGTTGTTATTGCTATGACCAACGACCCATACATGTTTCTCCTCTTACCTGTTATGCACGCTCTACACACAAAGTATGTTAGAATAAAGTTTGTTCGACTGCTCAGTGATCATAGCGAATCACCGTCAGATGTTAGCTTTAAAAGTCTTGCCACTAATGGGCCCATGGGAAACATCAATAAGTCTTTTTAATATGCCATTTCTTCACGGGCCACCAAGTATGCTTAAACAAATGGAAACTTGGGCCCATGCAAGTTTATTCATACAGAACATTGAGATAGTTCTTAAGGATAGCGATATTTTTTTTTAATTCTTAGTTGGTTGAAGAACGGGATTATTTCCGTTACTGACGCTATGACACCCATCAACAAGCTTTATTTATTGGTGTTGTTTATACAAAAACTGATACGTGTTAACACTAGCGCAATAACATAGGTAGTTGGCGTCTTTTAAGACATTGTTGCTTATAGTTGGTTAATACTCTAGAGGTAATCGCCATTGGTATGTGCGTTAGTTCGAAAACGTTGATCGTCTATAGCGTTGGCTGTGCATAAGCTAATACGGAGGATAAATCGAATAAAGTCATACCAGGCGCCGCTGTATTGATCGACCAAAGCTACCTAACATAGTTGACGGCCACGACAGAACAAATAATAATATACAGCGATTTCAAAGATTCGGTTATCAACGCCCTGAGATTAAATTGAAAAGGGGAGCATCTCTCAGTGGGCCCCTTACGGGCAAAGCGCAGAATACATATTCGCGAATGCTAGAACTGCCCCATTTCCAATGCAATCGTTTGAGGACAGTGTCATTTAAAATTTAATTCATATACAACGTCTGCAATTGACAGGTTGATATAAGCTGACAATGAGTACCACGGCAATTTCTAGTTGTGACATCGTTGGAGAGCTGCGCTATTATGCAATTATGTCACCACTGCGTGTGAGCGCTATGTCTGCTTATGCTAAGTTACATCAAGGACCCATGTCCCTGACAGGAACTTCTAGAAACACATCGCTACCAGGCTCAATATATTCCGCATGTCGGGTAAACAGGACGCTAATGACCAAGTAAAGGTTTGAACGTTATCACTACATCTACTGCGGGTGTTAGGTTGGCACGGAACCGTAACTCGTTTTGTATTAGTGCTCCAATCTTTACTCTGTCTTTTTTGTTCAATAGGGATGGTGCTTATTTGCCGCCCAGCAAATAAAATGTGTTTGTATGAGCTGATAAGCAATGTTACGGACATTTGATATCGAATGATAGCAGCTGCATCCATGATGGCAATAAATAGTTAGATAAACATTAACGGAACGCGTGCTTTCCATACTTTTGAACAATGCATTTGATGTTAACTCCAAAAAGTAAATGATGGTGCGATACAGTTTACACAATTCCGAGTTAAGCATTTCACAATGATAAAAAGTAGCCATAACGAGTTATACGTAATTAAACCCGCACAAACGTAACTGCTAGCGCCTAGCCGAGCCTCATATTTCGCATAGAGCTTTGTAATCTCTTCATCGGACATTGATTCAATCTTTGCAGTCGACAGGTGCTGATCGCCGAGGTACTGACGGGCCAGACCCCCAGCTATGACAGCAGCAAGCCTATCTCTCTTAGAAGATAAATCTTCAACAGTAGTGCAACGGGGTTCTGCTCGCTCAGACTTTGTGGCCGGCGGGCTAGCCGCATCCTGTTCAAGGAGTTGATCAATAACGGTATCAGGATCCATGAATATACGTGCACACCTTCGAAGTGCTCCGCAGACGAAGAAACCTAAATTGGTTACTGAAGCCAGCACCACCTCAATCGATGGCATATCCAGTGGGTTGATCAGTCTTAAGCAGCAGTTTTGCGTGCTTGGTCTTTGCTAGTAGATGGCGTACTGTGGTACGTTCCTCTGTCGTTGGAATTACATCATTCTCTCGTAGGGCGTCTTCAAACGAGTCCCTATCCTTGGTGTGGAAAAGTGCCATCCAACGGGTCTGTTCACGTAGATCCTTCAGCACAGAGTTGAATTTCTGGGTGAGGTCCCAGACACTTTGCTACGCATGGCGGTGGCTAAAGACCAGTTCAGATAACATGTCTTTCTTCTTGGTTAGGGCCTGTGTTGCCGAACAGTCATCAATAATGTAGAGGGTAGGCTCGCCCTTAAAGCAGTGGTAGAAAGCCCTCAAGTGGTCATGGAGCCGCTCCCCGGGGTCAACAACATTGACCTCTTAACCATGCCACACCCATGGCTGGGTCTTATAGGCCTCGTTGAAACGTATGGTAGGGCAGAGAATTACAATATGCATGAAGGCGCCGAAGAAGGGCCCTTCAAGTAGGTCAAGGATGAATGCAGTTTTCCCACATCCTGTCTGCCCACAAACAATTACCAAACAGGGACCATCTGGAAATGTAAACTCGGTTATCAAGTCCTTGTTAGTACACTGCGCTGGCGAACCTGCCATCTTTAATGTTAAGCTGTGCATTCATAGCAATATACATATAGGCGTACAATGCGGCGGCCGCCTCTGCTTTTTTGTGATCTGAATGGTGATACCCTCAGACGCATTCTCCACGGCCCTGCCACTACCGTGCAGCTGGTCGTCATAGCTCGTCCTTATGTCGAGCCACAGAGCATACTTGGTGGTTAGGTACTCTCCTAGGGAAACGTCCGACAATGCCAAGTCTTTTACTGCTATTGCTACACTGGGGTCTCGTTTACTCGTTGCTGCAAAGGCCTTCTTCACCTCGTCCCACTGCTGGTAGCCACGCATGTCCTGGGCATAGAGCTGATTGGGGATGCCCTCAATGGTCACCTCGACCAGGTTGTAGAACGTTTTCCTGGCGAATGCGGCGCCCTGGGGGTCTTCAAAGAGCAGTAGGATGCCCTTCATGCTGCGAGCCGGCACGTTCATGCTGATGTTCCATCTCTTTTATTGCATACAAGCTTCCTCTGACAAAGTACACAGTCATACAGAATCGAGAGCCGACCTGTGTACTGGATGCGTATCATACGGGCCAACTCTGGTTGGGTTACCATGTCATACTCCAGCGAGATGCCATCAATTTTGTACCTGGCGTCGGTGTCGCCTGTTGCGTGAATCACGCGGTTGTAGTTGTTGAACGTGAGCTCGTATTCCAGTCTGTCATTAAGCGCACTCTGGTAGAATGGCATGTCAAGCGGAACGTAGAACCTGTTACGATACACATCGGCTACGGCCTTTGTCCTCATCCCCTGTCTCGACCTTGTCTCCTGCCCCCAGTCGTATCTTAGTTGTGTTTCTGTCATCTGATGTGTCAATGCCCTGGTACTGGAGGCCCTGTCTCTCCTGTGCAGTCCGCCATAAGTCGTGGTAACAGTGGTACACATCGCTGTCATCAATAGACATGACCTCATTCCAAGAAATCTTGATTGTCATTTTCTTAACCACGGCGTGGCCAAGGTTTTGCACAACGCTGCGGTTAACATCAGTCAAGGTCAGCGAGATTGTAAAGGCCAGTCGTGCTGTCCCATGAACAATGACATCTTCTGCGCCTAGATTGGGGAAGCGAACCAGCAGTAGTTGGTTCTGGTCAATAGTGTTTGGATTGTTTGTAATAACTACATGCCCTTTACCCCGATGGGTTCGCGTATTCGGCGGTTTGGTTTTAGTTTGCGTCCGTAAGTACTCGACATGTTGAATTCTTGTCTACAAGTATATCTTTAACACACAAGCATGGCGTTTGATAACCAAACATTTAACAAGCTTCATAGAGGACCTTCATAGCGCTATAGAAGACGCGGGCACTCAGACAGTTGGTCTGACATACCCAGAGCCTGTAGGGCTTGATAAGGCTGTGCAGACCCAGAGGGGTGAGCTGGTGAACAACCTGGCTAAGATAACCGAGATAGAAAGGGATATAGCCCGACGGGAAGCTAAAATGGCAAGCCTGGAGGAGGCAGGGAGGGAAGGAGAGCCAGCATGGAAATTGCAAGCAAATGAGCTTGCTGAACTGCATATTGAGACTGCCTCTGTAAACCGAAAAATGCTGCGGACTCAAATTAACCGCATCAATTAAATGATCAGCAGACTTCTTAACGAGGACACAATGCTAGCGGAGCGTGTACGCACCCTGTTCGGGAGCAGGGCATAACAATCGCCTCCATCCTCACTACAATTGGATTGGCAATCTCTACCCTGGTAGTTGCTTTAACGGGCGGAGGGAGCACTAGTCCATCCCCGGCACCGACGCCAGCTGATAAGCCCGGCTGAAAGGAATGGATTAAAAAACACCTGAACTTCTTGGCAAACGTCCTGAAGGGCCTGGCCAGTAAGGCGGCAGCTGCCCTTCCAGGAATCATTGGATCCATCGTATCATGGCTGCTTAAGTCAGCTGCAAAGGTGAATGGTTGGATGGCAGCACATGTATGGGCCGCAGCTGTGGCGGTGTGGGGAGTTATCTTACTGATACTCCGAGACCTACTACGTAGCAAACCAAAGCACAGCTAAGCCTATTACGATTCCGCCTACAATACGAGCGGTTTTCTCATCTTCGTGCGTAGATGGCATAGTGGCGGGTGGAGGGTCTTCGGCGGTGGGCGGAGGGTCTGGCGTGGCGGGCTGAGGGTCAAAGCTTCCTCTATCTGGAGGTTCGGCAACCGCATTGACATCAGTATTGGTACCGATTTGTTGTTCCTCGGTTGCAATGGTAATCAGGTTGTTGTACCCGACAACGTTGCCAGTGGCAAGGCTCATATCCGACGGAGCCATGTAAAGGCCCGTTCCAAACACATAATTAACCTTTGAGGAAGCATTCTGGAGGACGTTCTGATACCTGCGGATGGATGAGGGAATGTCCACTGGGGAGTTGATGGCATCCTCAACGTTAGCCTGAAATTGTTTCTGAGCATCAAAGGACGTGCCAACACCTAGTATCTCTGAGCGGGTCTGCTCTGAGCACCAAGAATGGCCAAGACATAGGTCCTAATGCTGTCGTTGATCCGTTTGATACCTGGGGCGGTGAACCCTGCTGATTTTTCCAGGATGTAAGTACTCCAGGCGGTGTTTGCTCCATGTTGGTCTTGCTTTATAAAATCAATATGTAGCTTGCTGCCCTGAAAAACAAACCCGTTGGTTGATTTCTCAAAGGGTTTGCCTAACGCATTCGTACAGATGGGTGTTTCCGTAATGAGTGACCACCCACACACCTCGTGTGTTTCAGGGTCGGTGAAGTAGACCCGCCCTAGGCCCTGGTTACCGCCCTTTATCCTCCAGTTGCTGTTTTCATCAACCCCAAACTCGTAACAGAGCTGGTGGTAGATTCTCTTGTCGAAGGTATTGTTGGTTGCCGACCATGTGGCGTCATCCGGCAGTGCTATTCTCATTTTATCTAAAAATCTCCGGATGGTGTAGTAGACGTGAAACCTGTAGAGGTTACTTAGTGCTGGGGAGTCAGATTTGAGGTGGTCTAGGAAAGAAACTCCGCAGCCGCTTGTTGCGCACCATACAACAAAGTTTACCTGGTTCTGCCAGTATTGCATGTGGTTGGTTCTCCAGCCAACTACAAGGGTGTCTTCGCTTATGTTTGGCACCAAGTATTTATCAAACAGGTTGGAGAACTCCACACCAAACGCATCTGTGATATTACGTGCCTTAACATGGATGAGGAGATGTGTAAGATCTTCAGCGGCAATATGTGATGGGTATACCAGCCGGGTTTGTACGTTTTATTCGTATTGAATGTAAAGGCTTCTTTGTTAATAGTGCTATGTATCACAATCTGTTCAATGTTCAAAGCGGCGAGGCTGTTTCCATGCAAAATGCTATTGACAATAGTGGAGGTGATCTATGTGTTGGCCTAAGGTCAATCACGTATACTGTAGGTTCGTATAACATTGAATCAGATGTGCTACTTCTATGGCTGCCTGATGGTTCTGGGTCAGAGGGGTTAAAACATTCCAGTCTCCGGCCTGGCCTTTGGAGCTTCAAGCGTATACAGGAGGAATTTGAATCTATAAATCGGGATATTTTAGGTCCTAGTTTGGAGGTTGATGATTCAACTGGGATTGATACCCTCTCACCTCCTTCTGGGTCTTTACGATGTGACGTTGTGTTCAAAATATTGGGTCTTGATACCGGTCTGGGGGCGGAATGGATCCCTTCAGGTACTAACAAAGGTGGCCAGCCCGTGAACTTTAGCGTCTTTAACCCACTTTATGTCCACCTCAATCACGTCAGTACCACGCACAACATACTTGATGGTGCGCCCACCAGCTTCTTGAAGTTGTGGGCTGTGGGGGCAGCTCTTACGGTGATATTATAACCACGAACATCGCTAATCCTGTGTCAAAACGTGTTACTGTCGGAGCTGTGAATGAGTTGAAGGTTCAGATAAGGGATAATAAAGGACGTCTACTGAACAACCACGACTCACCTATTGGTGTTGTTCTCGAATTTACAAGATGTCAATAAAAGCGAGTATTTATGGAACTCATCAGGAAGCGGATCTGGGCGCCGACCTCTCCGAATATGCAACAAAGACATATGTAGACTCACAAAAAAAAATAAAGGTGGTAGCACTATGACTGGAAACCTTAAAATGGGAGATAATAAAATCGTTGAGCTGTGAGACCCGAGTTCGCCAAAGGATGCCTCTAACAAAAAGTATGTTGATGATAGACATAGACAGCAGAACAGGGACCTGAGACAACACGTAGCTGAAAGAACAAAACCGCTCACAACGGTTTGGGCAGAAGTAAGTGGCGCTCTTTGCAGAGGATATAGGTGGTCGTTTGGTGATGGGAGCCAAGACTCGTAAAACTTAAATTGAAAAATATGGTGCTATGTATAAAAAATATATGTGTGCAGTCAACTCAGTGGACGCTGTAGACACTGCTTTAGTTGCTATGGGTATGTGTCTTGGCGCAAGTGGTGCAGGTCTGATGTCTACGGTGGTTGCTGCCCATATTGCTACAGTCTTAGGTGCTACGGGGGCTGTGTGCGGGCTGGTTGCGATCGCAGGAAAGGTCATCAGCCGGCAGCCGGCAAAGGTAAAGAAGCACGACCAGATTCAAATTCTGGCACAGAGCAAACTAAACACGGTTACAGATATTATTTCGGCGGCGCTTGAAGACGGCTTTATCTCAGAAAATGAGTTTAAGCTCGTCCGCCGAGATCGAAAAATATACTCGATTGAAAAGCGACATTAAGCATAAGACGTTGGCTAAGGCATCTCCACCCCCTCACCACCTAGGTCGACCACCTTAGTCGCAGGGGGTGATCGTGCCACGGCAATTTCAGCCGACCGTCTGACAATTTAAAAAGTGGTGTTTGCTGTGTATAATGGAGGCGGCGATTAAATCTTTCAGCAACGATCATACCGGAGTCAAGCAAAATACAGACCAGTGGGAGACCACGAGGAAGGGCTGCGTTGGAGGAAGTGACTTCTCCGCTATCATAGGGCAAAACTACTTCAACAGCTATAGCAAGAAGCTGACTGAAAAAACTAGCAACGAGAGTGTTCGCTTTAGCGCGCCCTGCCTCTGGGGTACGACTTTTGAGGAGGTTGCAATTGCAGTATTGGAGGAGGTGTACGACATCAAGGTCTACGGAAATAATATCTATATTCAGGGCGACGCAACGGCCTACTCTCGGGGATGGCTTTTGTGTGCTCCCGATCCAGCGGGCTGGGGTGAATGCTGTCTATCGGGGGCATCCCGAGGACGTCGTGCTGCTCGATATGAAGTGCCCCTACACTCGGAGTCTTGGGAGGGTGATTCCAAATATGTATAAGCCTCAGGTTCTGTTGGTCTTGCACCACAGTCCGGTGGCGACCATCGGGGTGTTTAAGGTTGTGCGCCTTTGAGGACCTGGAGAGGGCTAAGGCGTATAACCAGGTGTATCACAAGGATCTGGGTGGGGGTGGGCGTCTATTGAGGGCCTCAAAGACGGCGGCTATGGCGTGAACAGTAGATTAAATAGTTGCCTGGACGTGGAACATGAGCATCACGGTCCTTGGCTGGGAAGACCGAGTGGGGCCGCGGAGAGGCCGAAGGGGGCGTTCTACTGTTGGAAGCTCTTTACGATGAGGTTGATAACCGCTCGTCCTGATCCCGACTTTATCGAGTAGAACAACGCTACGGTTGCCCAGTTTATAGAGGACCTCGACCGTGCGAAAAATGGAACCTACACAGGTAGACTTGGCCCCAGATTGTTTACGCTTGAAGACCCCTATGGATAGGCCCTGGAGGTTGGTATTATAGGTAATGGCGGTTCCCGAGGTGGTTTATTCCCGGTAGCCCAACTGTAGCCATGACCTAACTTTGTCTGTTGGAAATATGGTTGCTGGCTGTTTGGATGACTCCCTGCACCTGCGACTCGTGGTCCCCTGCCCCCCGCGACTCATTGCTGCCCCTGCTGCTCCCCCCACTTAGTCTGTTGGAAATATGGTTTGCTGGTTGCCCCCCAACAAGACTAATGAATCGCCCCACTTACACTAATAAATCGCCCACTTCGAGGAAACTGCCCTCGCGCTAGACCCGCTATTACCTATACTACTACTTAGTTATATATATATGCATATTATATATTATATGGCATATATATATATACATAATATAGACAATGATCGCCGGATATATATATAATATATTGAGATATAGAGAGATATTATATATAATTGCCCTCGCGAGAGAGGGAGACAGGCTATTATATACTATATATATATATATATATATATATATATATATATATATATGCTAATGATATATATATAGAGATATATATCTTTATATATAGATATATATATATATATATATATTATATATATAGATATATATATATAGCATATATATATATATATATATATATATATATATATATATATATATATATATATATATATATATATATATATATATATATATATATATATATATATATATATATATATATATATATATATATATATATATATATATATATATATATATATATATATATATATATTGTATATCTCACCAAAGCCTTGCATCCGTTATGTTAGCTATGTGTGAACAAAGCCTCTCCGTGTAAGTATAATATCTGCCTATATGGCGTTATCGTATACCTCTGAATTCAAACGATAAACGAGACAATAGCTGAAATGATTTATATGAAACATTGTTACTGCTTCGATATATTTGACTGCTCCTACCGAGGTCAGGATTTTGGTCGACCTTGGTTGAAACCCTTTTTTTGTTTGGATTGAGGAGTCGAATGGAGGAGCATGACCTGAACAAAACACATATATTGAGTTATAATGAGAATGACATTTAGGTATCATATCATTTTGTGTGAGAGGTTTCTGCAAAACAATGGCGGAGCCGAATGAATTAGTCTAGTACTAGATTGATGGGTTATTTTGGGGAACAAGGGATGAACATGGTGCTTTACTTACACTTTTCGTTGTTACTTGATGGCCATTTGATATAATATATGGAGGAGCCTGTTTGCTAAACAATTGTCAGTTAGGAAAAGATAAATGCCTAAGTAAATTGCCACGAAATAATGCGCTTTCTCAAGTTTAACAAGCAATACGGGCAATTCAATCATCGTTTTTTTACGGTAAATTGTTCGAGTTGCTGAATCCAAATTCGGGAGAGCAAATTTCACGGTTTGGCTTTAGCGGTTGTACAATAATCGAGGTATTGCTCGGAACATACAAAATATTGGCAATCCAAGTACCTGTATATTCATAGCACGCTGGGTTATTTCACTGTTTGTCAGCTATTCAGAGCGATATATATATCGTATAATGTTGTATATTCCCACTACGTAAGACTACAAATAACACATATTGTACACAGCACATTGCAATATGTTGCATACGTATTTTATCCCTGCGCTGCTATGCACAGCTATAATGCTTCGCGAATAGCAAATGTAGATTTTTGTTTAATCTATGATGCAGCCCAGCGACTCCCACATTGATACCAATTTTAATAAACGTCATTCACGCAGAATTGCGTAAGTACAATAATTGTCGCACTTATATTGCTACTGTGGCACCACCCGTAACAAAGGGCAGCAATTTTCGCAAACAATCAGGCATAACAAATCGGAGAAAAGTCAACAGAGCGCGCCAGGTCGATTTTCACGCAAATAAAACGTGCATTGAATTTGCAAACAGACACAATTGCGACTCAACTGTTTAATTTCAATCTACAAACCTCACTACTCTGTTTTTACCGATTAAGCCGTATATCACTACTATCAATGATCCCGCATATTTTGAAGGCATTTTTTTCTGACAGCGTAGCGGTTATGATCTTATGCTATCCTACGTTATGACAGATGCATTCCAAAGTAAGCACATTATCAAATTCTAACTTGCTTATTTCATATTTAACCGAGTGCTTATTGCATGGATAACATGGCATCAGACGCAAATGTTCATCCCAGTTGAGGCTGCTCTCTGGCACAAAAGCATCTGGCACAATCCGGACGGTCACTAGATTGTCGTTATTACAAATCTAGGAAGGAAACGCTTTGCGATGGCGTTCCAAATGATTCCTTAGTGTCATCATTACCAGTGTAGCATAGCCCGTTGCTACTATTGCTGTCCGAAATATCTTGATAACACTTCGTCATATAATGCAAAGAATTTATAGCTACGCTAAGAGTGCTCACCTCGAGTGGCTATGCATGGATCGCTTCCCTAAAAATAATACATTGCTATCGTAAGGTGACGCTACCGTGACACAAACAAAAGCACATGAGAATACTGAGCTTTGATCGCACTTTTTATTAAAATGTGTCAAGTCAGCATACTTACACACCTTCACTGATTATTATGTTGTATGTTAGACAGCTCTTGCATGATCTTAAATAGCTTTGATAGTGATTGATAGCCGTGTTTACGCAAATCAGATACTTGAAACTGCATTCAATGCCAAACTATCACCCAAGCATAGTTTAAATTGATGCTGATTAAACTATATCACTAAAAGTCTATGCGTCCACATGCGCGGTAATGATCCAACATTTACCATATGCAGCATGAGCTAAGCATAAGCTGATGAGGAGGACGAATAGGCGACACTCGCTCCCACTAGTCATGTACGTGACAAACAGATGGGCAAATTCCCGATGGGTAGATTCGGGTTTATCTATGTACTGCAGATAGCCTCAGAGATTTGTGCCAGTTTCTTAGAGGAATCGATGGCAAAAGCAAAATATTAAAACTGCTTTGAACGATTGCTAAAAAGGTTGATTCTAAACCAGAGTGCTATCGTCAGCAGTATCGGATAACTGACACAGTTGATAACCAGTTTTATCGGTGTTGATACAAGAGACGTATTTACTTAATCGTTGCACAATAAATATATGCATCAACGCAACTAGCCACAGCTGAATGAGGAGGTATTATGACCGCTTTAGCATAATGACGACATATAACGCATATATTTATTATCAATCTTACTTGAACTATACATCAGCAGTTAATTAAAATTATGTCACATGATCCTCTATGATTATCAGCTTGTATAAACGTCGTCCGTTGAATGTTATAATTGCGATCAGCTTGAACTAATGCGGCTGGTCATCAGAAGTCGCCCAGAGACACCAAGCGTAATTTGAGTTGTCAAAATGAATCGATGTTTCCTCTATGGCGTTCGACATAAAATCCTTATAGTAGCGTGCTTTTATTTACACCAAAAAGGACTCCAAGTTTATGCTCACGACAGTATTTGATCTTGTGATGGCTTGCTGGTGCTAGTGCGTATTGCTGACCAGTCATTTTATTTGGGCTGGGACAAATAATGTAAATGTATAAAGCCTGAGCTAAGTATTTGGGTATGATAACTGAACGTTAATAACAGCGTCTCGTTGTATAACAAGTGTACTTAGCAAAACTTCAAGTGAACGTGTAATGTTATTTGAAGGAAACCTGTCCGAGACGTGACCGCTTGATTCACCACAATGTTACGCGTATCCTAGCACAAACACACTGAATTTGTGTGCATCGTTTAGTTGGCTATAGTTACTATTTTGATAGACAACTGATTTTAACACTTTTTGCAAAATGAATTATTTCCGAGCATGCAGTGAGGCCCCACTGATCTGGTGCTTCATATCGAGCGACTGAGATATCAAAAACAACGAACGGCGCAATATGTGCTAAATGCTCTATAATTATGCTAGTTATTTAAGGTAAGCTGCTGTGTAACTGTCAGATATTGGCAACTAGTAGATGTACCCATCAAATAGCACGTGTTTACCCAAATATCAGGTAATCTGACTGCCATTCTGATTGACGTCGCATGCAGCGATGATTTGTAATGACGGCCGCCAGCGCAAAAATGCATTGTGATACTCTTGTAATATTGGACGTGTGTGCCCTGTAAAACACCTGTACACGCAGCGCGCTCACATATCGCCTTTATAGATCCTGAAACAAGCGCTATCTTTCAGAGATTAACTGTAATAAAGCACGTCAAATGCATATATTAGAGTGAAGTCAAATTACAGTAATGTACCATCCTGAAAATATTCTGCGGATTGAAATGTCAGGAGGCTAAAAGAATGCGTGAAGTATCGATAGCAGAACTGTAGACCGAACCAAACAGGTGATAATTGCTAGCATAAATTATACTAAGTGAATCCATTTTTTCTTATGCAACAAACTATACATTTCATTTCAACAGTTGGCTAATTACTTTGCTCAATGGGATTCGAAGACAAGATGGCTAATAAGCGGTTTTTACTCATCAGTTTAATCTTTTGAATTTGCGGAACACTAATTGATTCCCGCAGATATTCACAAAGTAACAAAATGGTTGATCACTGGAAAAACAGTATTCTGCCTGCATCTGGGAGGGCATTTTTGCACAGTTTGTGTTACATGACTATAAAGCATGCCTATAAGGACATTCGCATCTTAATTCACAACAACACTGATATGTATGTCTCCGTTGCTTCTTAATATAGCAATTAATGCACGCATGGTTGAGTGAGGTAATATGAATATTCTCTGGTGCAGTTCACTCAAGTATTGTCACTGGGTATGAATGAATGATACGATAGTAAATATTGCATTGTAGGGGTTGCTGTTGTAAGGGACATCAGCAATGCAGATAACTTGATGAGGGCTCTTTTGCATGTTGCCATGTAATATTCGAATTAATTTAATGCAGAATCATGCATCAATGCCGGCAATTCTATATCCTGTGTTCACTACTATTCGGATCCAATAGAATTTTCCCTTTAACTGTTTGCATTTGTAAGTCGTTGCAATATATAATGCAATTCAAATCACCTACACATAGCATCTCAGTTTCTGCCTTATATCAAACGTATGATAACATGTCTAATTTTATAGAGCTGTAAATATCCCACTTGCTTTACAATTGCCAGCGGACTAACTTTAAATATACGACGGTGGTGAAGCTGTAAACCGAGATTACAAGCAAGACACGACGCAGATGGTTTGCGAATCCCGAGAGACTTACAGTTTCCATTATGTTTATAACCATATTCTGGGAGGACTGCGTATGTTGTCATAAGCCATATTACGGCTTGGAATCACATAAGAGAGCTCGAGCTTTGACGCAAACGTCATTTTGCTATGCTTCCAGGACACTTAACGCATATGCAAAGCAAGCAGCAGAAGGGACTACCTTATGCTATACATGTACTGGAGAAATATCTAAGTATATCTCACATCTACATTTCTGTACACAATATACGAATCATGATTCTGAGATATGGCGCCAAAGCAATAAGTGGCTTTTGGTTGTACTATTTACAGCGTTTATTTTTTATTAGCAGCTTTTGGATTAATACCTAAAAGGCCATTCTGATGGGGGGAGAGGAGGGAGGGTGTAAGAAGCGGGTGATGTGCGGTGTTGTCCATTCACTTGCGGGCCTACACAACCAACAATATCTTGACGTAATGTATTGATTTCTGTTATGATGGTAGTGCAGTCTAACTGCAGCCACCTGCATGTAGGACGCAGCCTAATATACTTTATGGTCCAACTTTTAAAGTGGCGTAAAAGTCAGTTCAGCCTTATCAGTTTTAAGGGCTAATCAAGTACGAAAATACCACAACACGACCCTTCACGACAATAGCTTACATGTTGAATGAATGTACTTATCACCTTCTCAGGTGATCATTGCGCATTTCATGTCGAATCGACAGGCAGTGGCAAAATATTCCCTGTCAATTTACTTGGTCGTCAACATATAGCAACATCGCAGTCTTCATGTCAAGGTCTAAACAGTTCATTGAACATTTGATACTGGATACTCTTTCCGTATGAAATAACTCACCATAAAGTGTTATCAAACGAGCCTTTCGCGATGTTTACCTGATTCTTATGGCACACGCAACTTTAAATATTTGAAAGCGACCAGAATACTATTGAAGATAAATATTCGAACCCCTCTGACCGTATGACACAAGTTATCATCGATGACAATGTAATGGCTCATAAGTTAAATGCCAAGCTTCATATCAACCTAACTAGTTAAGCAAATTGACGTTTAATTTATCGTTGGACAAGGTCTCACTTGAAAGTAGCTGGCAGGAGTAGCGATGGTCTCGCAATGCAGATTTGGTTAAATCATTGTATGTAGCATAAGTTGCTTCTCGTCATAAGTTGTTCCTGGCGAACAAAGAGTATTCTGTGAATCGCATTCAATGTGTTACGTACTAATAGGACATCGATTAATATGTTGAGAGGTGGGTATAAGGTGTGCGGATCGCAATAAAGGTAGAGTCATATTATCTGTATTGCTTACGGGGACTAAGGACTAAGGACCAACAAATATAAGGGTTACATTTTAATTAGTCGTCTGAATAGTGTAAATACAAAGAGACGATAATGCAGGTGGCGAATGAGATGATACGTATTCCACAACAAAACGTTCCATGGATTTTGTGTGAGTTAAAATACCGAGCGATTCTCCATTAGCTGAAACGTTAGCAGGCCAAACTAGGGGGGGGCGACAAATGTACATAAAGTGCATTGCACTAAATAAGTATACTTATTGTCCATTCGGAGTTTATGGACCGATTTGGTGTTCAGCATTTCGGAGAAAGTGGGGTGGGGGGGGGGCATTAGATATTGTCAAATAAATGCATAGAAGTTAGCTAATTGCCAACATAATTCATGATAGAAATCTGTAATATAGGAATTGTTTTTTCAGGTGATTAAGGAAGGCACATAGGCCGCTCCTGTACTTATCAAATCGTTTAAGAAGAGAAATGTAAGTACAAGACCTTTTGAAGTTGTTTGGTTTTTTTTCTCTATATATTTGTCTTGTTGGGGCATATGTCCTCAGCGTGTAGCTTGAACGACGTTTTTGAAGTCAAACATAAAAACACCCGCAAAAATAAGTTTATAGGGATATCAGCACCGTTTGACTCTCTTATTCTATACAACTTGACCGTTTCTGGTGCAATGACCATGGATGATATTCATCCCCGTTCCTCAGCTCATGAAATTATAAGCCCTACCATTAATACATGCAATCCAACAGTTGTTGATGCAAAGTGCCTCTATTAGGTGAGTCAATATGTTTTGTCAGTAGCATGACAATCATTCTTACTTTATATCAAACTATAAACCTACTTTGTCTCGTGTGGGCGGCCGCATCGTTAGTACAGAATATAGCGATATAAAAAAGTAGTGGCCTGAAGTATTCACGGGCTATCTGCCGTGTGCCAATGATTGCCAACCCGCAACACACACATATGTGATAGTTCATAGTTTCCTTGAATAGAGCATCGTCGTGTGGCTTTATTATTGATATTTGCTAACTTTACATGGTACACACGAATTAAGTTGCGCACAATGTCACTCTGAATGTTTTTTTATCATCGAAAATTATTCCCAAATCCACAAATCCATTTATCCACGCCAACTTGAACTTAGTAAAGGTCGCTGATAACAGGGGTGGTCAATAAAAACGCCTTTAACAGGATACATTGGCATTGCTCGAGGAGAGAAATGCCTCAGATGCGTCAAAACGACAGTAAAGGTGGGTAGACCAAATACATGGAATAGCGCTCGACAACCGGAATCCATGAAATTACCTAGTTATTGGTCTACGCAACCAATGTATTCGCAGTTAATGTATTCGCAACTTGATCAACTACAGTAACTTGTTTACTGCAGCGTCCCGTTCTTTCGAGTTACATGTATTACAAAGGGATAATTCTATAATTCCACTCTGCTTCAGAACTATTATGGGTTTGCTGCATTGTAAGTTAATTCCTCATAGCCAATATTGTGGCTTAATCATATGCTTGAGGGAGCTGTAAATTGCTATTCCTCATCACTCTGCGATATCAGAGATACATCATTACCAAGAGAAAAATTGTTGGTACTCACCGGCAAACATAAACGTATGACAAAGGTTGCAGTCCTACCAAAGACAGAATGCACCGGTTTATAAAATAATACATGACGATGTAGTGTATATGCGCGGCAGAGAGCCCGGAGGATTGGTAAAAACAACAACAGGATTGGGAAACATAGGACTTAAACGTTTTGTTATTGCTACAATTATTAATGTTATATATATATATATATATATATATATATATATATATATATATATATATATATATATATATATATATATATATATATATATATATATATATATATATATATATATATATATATATATATATATATATATATATATATATATATATATATATATATATATATATACATATATATATATATATATATATGTATATATATATATATATATATATATATGGATTGGTGATTTCAAACATAAAGCACAATGCTTACCAATTCAAGGGTTGGTTTTGATCTCTAACACTATGATTCCTTCTGCAATAATCATATATTTTCTAACGGTATACACCTCAGTAAACTGATACGGTTTGTAATCAGCAATTATCGTACCTTTTATGCCTTTTTGTTGGGAATGAAGTTTCTTTACTATATTTCAAGACAGATTTCCCATAGCCAACACTTGCATTTGCCTTCCAAATCGTTTAATGCACACTATTTTGCTTGACGATTAATTTTACGGATTCCGATCAATTTTGCGTCCCTTTGTAAAGGCTATGGACGATGCTCTAACATGGTAATTGCTCAGTTCGTTGTCTGACCATATTATTTTTATTAGTATAAGTAGACATTTTATCTACCTAACAGGAAAGAGTTGGATGGGACGAAAGTGCCCTAAAGGTCTATGGTTATTTCAAATGAACAATATTTAACCTTATTGTTAATTCATATCATAAGATGTGCTTATTCAATAGAGATTTTATGTAACGTTCAGTGCCGAACACAGCTGTAGGTAAAATATTACCTCATATCAAGGTAGTAAGCTACACTTGACGCCCAGCATATTATGCTGTTTGAAGTCTCTATCCTTTGTGCGTCACACCCTCTGAGAGACGGTGACATCGCCGTCTCTGCTTATGGGTGGACACGTTATTGTCAATTATTCATGTTGTTGGTTATCTCTACATAACACCAGTAGTGGTTGTTTGGGGACCAATTTGCATTAATCATGCAGGCATTCCATAGAGAGATGAACTTGGAGGAGCGAATGCATACAATGGTACGGGTTGGACTGAGCTGGTGTGGTAGCACATTACTTGCTCCAGGCAAACTAATCATTTTTATTCAATGTAACTTCATTCAGTAAAACAAGGCCACACTGATCCGTTTACCCAAGACGCGGCTCGTAATGAACGTGGCACAGAACAGTACTACTGCAATGAGCACTATCATATTGCCTTGATATAAGAGGTCAATCAGTTTGGGTCGGCGTATCTTGCTTGCATAAAGCACAACCTGTAACCAAATATGCGCTGTAAAACATTGAGTACGAATGTATGCAGAGCTTTTGTGCATGCCACGTGCAACAAACCATCACCATTCATAGTCGGAAAGATTATGGGTATCTGAATAAGGTTGTCTATTCTTCAAAACTGCGAGTGTTATTGCACAAAAGACAAAATGATACTGAAAGAGAGCAAACTGTATGCACAAACACACTACTTCCGCCAAATGCCCACGGTTCAATTGACCTAAATGAATTCATATAACGTGAAAATAAACAATGTTAGAAAAGTCACGTCGTTGTTTTGGTCTGTTACATTTGACGGACAATTGTACTTACCGAACACATAATGGGCAAATTACTTTTAGTGCGGGATGCATTCATACACGGTGGGACGGCCTGACCTAAGACATGATATAATTTCCAAAGGTTATTATGCAACACAATACCTTGGCGAAAAGTAGCGATGGCGCTGTCAACAACTTCATTACTTGTAGTCTGATGAATTACCCACTCAATATGCTTGTCCCTCTCGCGGCATCCTGTGTTAATCAAGGAACCGCTTAGTTTAGATAATCTATTCAAGCCACGATAGTGGTCTCTTAGCAAACCTAGAATCGATCGCTTGTTACCTCAAAAAATAACAAAAGGGGTAAATGTGAAATTTCTTTAGTTTCAGCACATTATAATACATCATGATATTGATTTCATCGCTGGGCATATGACCCCCTGTTCCCTCATTTCACCTCCGACTAACAAGGTATTGTAAAAGCTGTTTATCGCACTGAATCCGAGAGTAATAAGCAACCAGCTTGTTTGCTAAATACCGAGATTGATTTTGAAGACGACGTCTAGTTAGCAATTTCTACTGGTAACCAATGACCAATACCAACAGTATGGTTCATGACCCTATGTGGGTAGTGATTATGATCACGCGTCTCATGTAAAACATTTAACAGGAACTTACTTGGCGATGGGCCACTTCAACATTAGCCGCCCATGCCAATATTCATTAGTTGGAACCGAAAATATATTTCAGTTTTAAAACTTGCTTCTAAATTGGTGAGATTTAACTTGAACGAGGTCAAGTTGAATACTCTCCTTCAGTAGTTCTGCTGTGTCATTAGGTCTTTGCTTTATGTTCATACAGTTATTTCGTAAAGATTATTAATCCTACTTAGATGTTTATCTATCTATGGCAAAACGTAATGACGGCTCTGCCGATGACTCGGTGAGGTAGGCATAAGTTGGGCAAAAGGCTAAAAAGTTTCGATATTTAACGATTCTTCACATTAGATCTATTATTGACTGACATATTTACGTATAGTCAATCCTAACGACATATTATAATATTAGGATACTACTCTGCTCCGATATTTACACAAGATAAAAAATAGTAGATAAAGAATATCGCACAAAATGTATATAATATGATGCCAATCTTTACTTTTTGAAGCTTTTCGAAACCGAGCTATTATCTCATTTTTGTTAATGATGTCGCGTGGTTAATTATTTAATATGGGCTAACATGTATAAAATTAAACAATTGGTAAAACTTTGAAACGTAGAACTCCGAAGGACTAGCTATGTACTCGTAATACATGCACCTATCATTCAGCAGATCGAAGCTTCACTCTTTTCCTAGAAGAAGCGCGAACATCAACAATTCTACACTCTCATTAAGACAATGTGTGTATGCCATCACACAATGTACCCACTGCACTGTTCATTAAGAAGATTCATAACCTTTAGTATCGGGTAATTATTTCGAAAGATGGAATATCGAATTTATTTAAATCGTATTTTACTGCATTAATCCAGCTATAAATCCGAGCATTTATGATACCCTTCTGCATTGTCTGTATTGCCCAATAAGTTCTATGTATGCCTGTATTTTCTTCATGTGCTGTCCCCGACGCTGGCATCAGCTATTGCATCTTTCTTGACAAGGTGTCGCTCACATTATGACGCCATTATTCTCTCAGATGTGGGAGCTTTAGTGTCTGTGTGTGTGGTGTACATTGAATTCACACCATCGCCGGCCACCAATGTGTGTAGACAATGATAAGTACAGCCAATTCATTGTAGATTGAATCCTTCGAGGTCAAAGCCCTCAGATTCATCGTTAGATATTGAGAAAGCAACTACTATGAAATACAGCCACTCATCAATGTTGCCATGTGTCGACATATATGACAGGAGATGCGAATCAAAATCCAGAAATATCCTTTACATTATTCTATTCTCTCGGAAGATAAATCATGAATGTCGTGGCGATGTTCATTTATAACGTTGAAAAATCTTTTGATTCGACGATTTAATGTACAACCAATTTCCCGCGTATACTAATTCCACGTTTCTGATAAGAAAGCCGAACAGCCCATATTTATTGCGTGGGCTTAATACAATAGTCCCGTGCAATAATTCAATGAACCCACCAAATAAATTTATTATCTCGCAAGACAATTCTATTATTCAGCTAAGTAATTGATTTATTGATAAACCAGAGAGATAAAATAATAATCGCATGGAATAAATAAATTATCAAGCGGGATTCTTCCACGTTTTTGACCTAAATCCAGCGTCATAGACAAGGTTTAATAACGACTCCACTTGTACCATCAGGGCGCGATTACACCTCAGACCATGTTTAGCGATACACGACCACCCGAAACCTTATTTATTGTATCAATACTGTGTCTTTGCCTTGACATTAGCCTTGACGATGTAAAACGTCTCGATTCTCAGCGAAGAACACATCGAGTTAAACAACAGGGTTTTTTGTTGAGGTAGAAGAAATCTTCGTGCCATATAATAAATTACACCATCGGCAATGCTGACAAGGAATAGGAATCCCGAAATATACTCATTTCGCCACATGTATAAATGTCAAGTCAATTAAGCAAGGCATTAGATTGAAACCTAGATGCTTGTTCTGATCATATATACATTGTCCTTTATGATTGCCTTTTATGTTAATCAATGGTTATTTAAACCTACAGAATTAGCTGCTGGGTTAACTTATTGCTTATTAGTTTTGTAGAAGTCATCTTAAGACTAAATTAAAATTACTTTTGAAATTTTATCATGCAATAGCAGGTGCTCATAAGAAGCAACCAGTGTTCAAACATAAACTGGTCTTACCTTTTGCAACGTCTAATTAGCCTCAGATCAAAACCAGCGAATGCTGGCTGATGATGATAGTTTATAAAATACTGACGAATAAGCTGATCGGTTTTGCATCGAAAGCCCGATTTAATTATGTTTCAAAGTATGCGAGCAGTCGAGAGATCAAACGTTTCACATGGCTTTGTGAGCAACCATTTTTCAACTAGGCCCATGGTACCCCTGTTTGCTTTGGTTTGAAATATCTTTATTGCTACTCATACAGTTAGGACGGGTAAGTAAGCTTGTGGCACAAGTAAAAAGTGCAAAGGGAGTTTGCCTTGTAGAGCACGCAGCAAAGATAATAAATCTGTGCTATCATCAGTTATCGCGGAAATGCTAGTAATCGTTGTCAACGAAGATTCAGCGAGTAACAATTCAATGCATGAATACATTTCAGCAGCTTGCTTCAAAGGTAGGTTCTATCATGAGGATTTTCGTTACTGGACTGATTTTATACTAGTGTAGAGCCGGCATGAAACTGCACGATATTTGCTATTTAACGAATTTTTTTATAGTCCGGTGTCTGCTTTATTTCTACCTCTATTCTCGATGCAGGTCCTAATCCTGGATTATTTACACCATATAAATCCCACTGTTCGTCGACAACGTGGAACATTTAGTACAATCGCTTCCAACGATGTGAATAAAAACACTGTTATGGTTCGGGCCAGAATCCACTGAATTATCGTCATCAAATATATACAACTCAGTAACCTCCATGAACAGCGTATTTGACAGCGTTGCTCTGTCCTTAAAACATAAGCGTTATACTTTGTTACAACGGTTTTTGGGATTGTACTATGTTCCAAGATTAAGCAGTGTACACAGCTCTTCGAGAAAATTTTGATGGTCGACAGGATACGAATAAACAATGCAAAGCCTCGCTTGCTCCTTCTTAATTTACATTATAACGCCGGCAATTTCCTACTCTATATGACCGCTCTCTACTTATCTTAAGCTCATGAATGGATTTTGGTACATTTTGCTGCGTGGTGGATTCTAAAAGGCTGTTACAAACCCTCGGAACAATACATATAATGATGCAGAGGATACATTCACCAAACAATAAAGGTCGAATACTTCGAAAACCGTACTCTTCTAGCGACAAATTAATTTGAATATTGTAGATCTACCCCAGATTATTAGAAAGTGTATTACAAGGGGCGCATGCGGAATCTCAATTCATTCAGGTTAAAATAAGCCCCTCAATCTAAGCTAGGTTGTCAATGCTTATCCCCATCTTACGCGACGTTTTTTCATCATACTGTGATATGGGTGTATTGGTCGATGCAATAGGAGTTTCAAACTATTCAATAGCCCGCCCATGTTTCGTGAATTATATAACAACAGGGTGATGATAATGTCACCCTTAAATAAGATGAATTATCTATATTTTAGAATATATCCACCAAACAATTGTATGATTATGTTACTTTCTGCTCGTGTGGTTTATCTTTGCGACTGTGTCTTTTCCGTAAACAAGACCTATCCTTAATGGTATTGACAACGTCAGAGGGTCCGAGATTGCTGACTACATGCCTTCCATACATCTCATTTGTTCGTGTCCCAATAGGCTACAGAAACCCAATTAGCAGGAGAGTGCACATACAGCTACATCTGCAATGTGATGTACGAGAGATATGTGTATACCGTGTACCATTCTGATACAACGATCTCCTATTTATATTTACAAATAACGTGTACCATTCTGATACAAAAAAAACATCTCCTATTTTGAAATCCTCTCCAATATTGGTACAAATAAGTGAGAGCAAGCAATCACTTCACAAATATCTCTGTCAGATTTTGCATTTTTATTGGTGCCGAGTTTGTTACGAATGAGGCTCAAAGCAGGCACACCAAACGCAAGCCAAGGTCACGTTTACTAGTAGATCTATCTGTATCGACCTTGAGCTGGCTCTAACAAGCGGAAATTGGCTTGGCAAATTAATGTAGCACACTTGGAGTAATATGATTTACCCTACACCTCTATGTCAAAGGCATCGATTATGACGTATAAACTGTCCATTAGGCATGCATACCCGGTTACCAGCGATGGATGGTAGTGACATGCGGTTGGTGATGCCTCTCTCCAAAAAATACTGAAACGTCATTGTGGGCTGCATAAACAACACGAATAAGATTTTCTTTAGCTGATATATCTTGCAATTGATATCAGGAAATAGGTAATGACGCAGACGTTATTTTAAACACCATGACGTAGCAGGCGACAATCTTTGGCCACGATAAAAAGTTATTTAGTTGTGCGGTACATTTTAACATTGGATAGTTTCTGTCTTTTAATACTGATTAACAAGCCAATCGTGCAATTCTATGTGAAATATCGCTTAATTGTGCATGAGGTTGTGGGCTGCTTTGCGAGATATGTTTTCCTCGAGCAAATTTGCTTTCAACATTTTGCACTTAATGCGATAAGAACATTATTTCACAGATTGAAGTTTTAATCCGACTATAACCGTGATACCAACATCAATTACATGCAAATACTTTTTGATAATGTCGTGTATTGCTCATGACCAGCTGTCTTATGTATTAAGTGCGAAGCTACAAATAAACGACCAGCAATAACGATTCTTATCAGTTAGAGCAGCCGATAAGAGTGATGTCAAGACGTCCACTAGCTTACATTGAGGTACAGTATGAAGCACAGTGAGCTTATGTTTGGCTATACTCTCGACTTTACATCAGGCAAGTAGTCCAGCACGTTATGACACTCGCCCGCAGAGTTAGTTGCAAAAATGGTTCGACTTAGAATATGGCGACTCCCTGATTTGCAGTAGGGTTGAGGACTGTTTTGCTAGTTATTAGACGTCTAGTTACGTGATGTATCCAAATTCAAATACATAGTTCATGGGGGCTGATAATTCATGGGTTATCTGGATTATTTAGTACCAACAAAGATAACATATGTGGCGCGGTCAACACAGCTAACTAAAATCATAACCGCACTTTGCCATCGACGTTTAATCTATTGTCACGTTATGATGGTGTTTGAAGAGATCCATCGAGGCCGTGGGGTAATTTAATCGCAATTACTCGCTCAGGTAATCTCACCATCAGAAAACCTTACCAATGTGTAAGACGTTGAATATTGATGCTTATGGTTACTAACACCGTAAAGTCTGCATGCTTGACATCATGTTCGGTGATTTTAAAGGAAACAGCTGTTGCCAGTGAATCGATATGTCTAATCTGTAACATATTAAGAAAATGAAATTTCAGATGATATTATGTTTTTAACCTGTGCTGAGATACGGGGACTGCTAAAATCAAGCAACGCAGTTTGTTCCCACGCGAGCGTGCAATTAGGTGTGATGGTTTCAATCAATTATATTGTGCGCTTCATAATGAGCAAGTCTTGCCATAAATGTTCCCTAAAGCCTGATCGTCTGCTGGACATTAATTGTTACTTCAGATCTGCACTCTTATTTCACTATTTTATGTCAACCCCTGAGAAAAATCTTTAGTTAAAACGACTAACCAATGGTTGTGGCCATAACCCCGTTGTTGTGATCGACCAGCAGTACACAAAACACGATGTTTGTGCAGATAAGCTAGAATGCTGTGTGATAAACCCAAAACGCATGGCGAATAACATGTATGACCATGGAGTAGATTTATCTTCCTCTAAGATTCATCCGCAGCCAACATATCCTTTTGCTGACCAAATAGTATTGATTTGAACTGCTTCCGATCTATGCAAATATTTATCTGTTGGAACCGAGAACAAATTTTAGTTTCAAAACTTATGCATTGATTGGTGAGCATGAAACTGAACGAGGTTAAGTTTGATTCTCTCCTTCAGTGGTCGTGCCTTTACATTAGGTTTCTGCTTAATGTTGGGTTTGAAATATTGATACTACCTTGATATTTATCTATCACATTGCATAACTTCATGACAAAAAGGAAACACAGGGGAGCTCATGCTGCAATATCTTGCCGGCGTTCTATTAGGGGTAAATGTTTTACCTTAAGTATTAAAGGATGTGAGACCATTCAGTTTCAACGGAACTTTGTAGTGATTTAACTGTC
This sequence comes from Urechis unicinctus, assembly GCA_034190875.2. Classification (NCBI taxonomy): domain Eukaryota; kingdom Metazoa; phylum Annelida; class Polychaeta; order Xenopneusta; family Urechidae; genus Urechis; species Urechis unicinctus. The sequence goes on from CM067349.1 coordinate 7,771,945, forward strand.
CCGGAAAAGAGGATTATAAGGTAACGCAAATGATAGTAACAATTCATACCTTATGTTAACGTAATACAGGCAGCCGTGTGGAGGATATGTAACATGTCATATTTAACCTTCTCGAGTGATGCTATATGGATTTGCAGGAATGGTTCAAGGTATAATGGACCCCTGGAAACGAACGAATTCTACACCAGTATGGGTATTCAAAAATGCATACTTTTTTGGTTTTAAATACAGATAAACACAGCTTTATATATGGTATTAGCTCAGCATGCAATTGGAAAACAGCCATATGGTGGATTGTCTGTATTGCCCTATACGTTTTACGTTTGCCTGTCGTTTCGCTTGCTGTCCCCCATGCTGGCTAAATCTATCGCATCCGTTTTGAGAATGTGTCGCTCTCGTTATGCCGCAATGTTCCCTCAGTTGGGTGAGCGTCAGTGCCAGTGTTTGTGGTGTATATTGTATTCTCTGTCTCTGACCACGAATGTCGATAATGATAAGTGCAGCCAATTCTATGTTGATTGAAGTTTTCAGATCCGAGGATCCTTTAAGGCGGTTCGAATCCTTCGAGAGCGAAGCCTTTCAATTCCTCGTAAGATACTACGAACTACAACCCCCCACAATGTGGCTATGTGTCGACACATGTGACAGGGGATTCGAATAACATTTGTCGATATATACCTTAAGATAATTCAATATTCTCGGAGATTTATCGTGAACCTTGTGGTTTGGTTTGCATGAGGATTGCACGTTTATAACAACATAGCCCATATTTTAAATGAAAGCGGCAAATAATTATTTCCAGAGACAATTCGATCATTCCGATGTAATGATAATTTTATCAACTCTACTTGGTCATTAGCGTCCTATTTACCCGAAATGTAGAATATATTGAAGCCCGGTAGCAATGTGCTACAATGAGCTCCTGTCAGGCACATAGGTCCTGGATGTTTATTAGCATAGGCAGATAAAGCGCCTACACGCGCTAGTGAATACTTGCATAATCACGCAGCTTTCCAGCGATATTAGAACTAGAAATTGCCGGGGTATTCATTGTCCGTCTGTAGCAACCTGTCAATTGCAGATGATTAGTGTAAATTAACTTTTAAATAACGCTGTCCTCAAACGAGTGCATTTGAAATAGTGGATTTCTAGCATTCTCTGATATGTATCCAGCGCTTTGCCCGTAAAAAGCGCACTGAGAGATGCTTTCCTTTTCAATTTATTCTGAGGGTCTTGATACCCGAATCTTTAAAACCGCTGTATATTATTATATATTTTGTCGTGGCTGTCAACCGAGTTTGGTAGCTGTGATCTCTTACCACAGTGACGCCTGGCAGCACTTTATTCGATTCATTCTCCGTATTAGCTTATGCACAGTAAACGGCATAGACGATGAACGTGTTCGAATTAGCGCACATAACATTGACGCTTACCTCTAGTGTGTTAATGCGCTATCAACAATAATTTGATAAATGACGCCAACTCCCTAGGTAACTGTGCTAGTGTGCCGTGATATTTCGGGTTTGAGCGTATCTGTCATATAAACCACACCAATAAATAAGGCTTGATGTTGTGTGTCGCAGTGTCAATAGCGGAAATAATGACGCTCTTTCACCAACTAACAAAAGAACAACATCGCAATCCGTGAACAATGTGTCACTGCAAAAAAAACCAAAAAGAACTTCCATGTGCCCCAGTTTTGATCAGTTTAAGCACACTTGGTGCCATGTGAAGGAATGGCATATCGCAATCACTGGTTGATGTGTGCCATGAACCCATGAAAACGCAACTCTGGAAGTCTACCACGTATTGGCAGCTCAAAATTATTGGCAGCTAACATCTGGCAGTGAATTTCTGTGCCAACTGAGTGGTCCAACATACTCTTATTCTAACATACTTTGTGTGTAGAGCATACATAACAGGTAAATGGAGAAACATGTATGGGTCGGTAGTCACAGCAATACCAACCACCACCACCACTAACGGTCAATAATAATGTGTTATAATTAAATGCAACCTCATATTTCCTGTGGCGATGGCACATTTTGCAAGAAAATAAAATGCGCGTAGTTGTCGATTGGTAAAAGTGTAGCTAGCGACCTGAACACGCCAAATAACCGGCTTTATGGAAATGATGATATCAAAATCGAAAAACATAAGAAGTAACTACATATTGACTAGACTATAATGTGAAATCCTCTTCTAACCTTATCTTCTCTATCGTAATGTGGTACGCTGCTGATAGTGTTGAATAAGTGAGAGCAAGCAATCACTCCATCAGCCAAACAATATAAAAACAATTGGCGTGCATTATGGTATGATTCTAAAAGTACCCTCATATAGCCAGGCAAGGTAATGCGCATGTTAATAGAAAAAGAGCTATCATTGTCGATGGAGTATGTAGATGTTGTGATGCCTGAGTCAAACCTGACATCATATAATGTTCGTGTTGTTTTATATTCAAAGGAACACCAGGATATGCTAACTATATTGTAAACATCAGACGGTTTGCCGCTCCACGTTTGTCTATCCATGAGGTAAAAAATAGCATTAAGATTTTATAGACACCAACAAAATCAGTGTTACACAGAGCATTTTCTGTAATAATCCATCGATAGCCTATCTGAGATTACCCAGCCATTTCAGTCGGACATCTGCACTATGCACAATTAATAAATCTTAACTTATCCCACTGAATAACCCCAATCACGGCTTTCAATGCAAAAGACCAGGACACATTTGCAGACAGCGGAAATGAGTATGTTTGCACTCTCGGTGTTTGATACAAATTTTGACGCCAATGCTCGAGGCCAAGTATTCATCAGATACCTCCAAAGGTACCTAAGGCCGGCAGAGGAATTCATCAAATTCCGTTCGACGAGCTGCACACAAGCAATAGCCGGTTTGTTGCTCTACGCAAACTGAATAGACGGCGAAAATGCTCATAGTATTGGTGCGCACATAATCGCAATCAATCAGAGTTCGGCACATCGTGCGTTATGTCTTCTGCATGAAAATGTTCAGCGAGAGGTCGCCATCTCTCCCTCTAGCAAGACTGACAACTACGGAGACTTCCAAAATGCGAATGCTGGCTGCCCTTAACAATAACATGGAGTGGAATGGACAAGCGTTTCTGACCAGCTGCTAAATATTGACGAAAACGTCGTTATAAGTGGCAATGACACTGTCACGATCCTCATGGCAACTGCGAAAGTAAGATATCGATGCTGCTATAAGTGGTAATGGTATGATGGTATTACAGCGGACTCCAGAATGGTCAATTTTGAGTATACTGATATACAAACCGACAGCGTTACATTACGTTATTGCTTGCTACTTTGTGCAGGGCCTATTATTGACGTTAAGGGAGCTTGAATAGGATAATCCATTGATGCTCCATTATCTTCGTGATTGTCTCCTCTGGGCAGTTGGGCATCGCATGAAATTGTTTGTATATTGGGAATATTGCATTGTGGTATAATGTCATTTCTCTTAAGGGATTGTACATCATGATATCAGTATTATCTCTGTGGGACGATTAAAGAGGCCCTTTGGGCTATGTTGGCATTCTCCGAGTCTAGCATGTGTCTCTCAAAGGTTTTCATTGGAAACCAATCTGCACGACCGACTGAAGTGGACGCCAATATTTCGTTGCATATTTCATGCTGAGCATATGATCAAGAAGAATTAAGGATGATATTTTTTATATATATTCACGTATGGCAAACTGTTGACGATGGAGTATGTCTTCTTTACCTATATTTTCTGTTGCTAGCAAATACTTGAGTGAATTGCAAACGGGTAGGTCCGGATTTCCTAAATGTTGTAGAAAGGGCAGCGTACTCCTGTTTGCGCCATAAGTATATTGCAAACCATTGTGTATTTTGTGCACAAACCTAGACTGCATCGTGTAAGTACATCACTGTTTACTTATACAGTCGTTTATCATGATTTTACATTGCAATGTAAGACGAAATTCCATGACAGCCATGTAATGGACGGCTCATTGACGTGGTGACAATTAAACTGGTGTTTTAATCAACACGCGGTATTCCAACCTTCTTAAAGACTGGAAAGGATAAACAGCTTGTCCTATTAACACGCTACGTTCCAACACAGAATATATATGATTCCGTAATAACAGCTACCAATTGCATTGATATTTCATCAAAAAGTGCGAGGATTGTTAGTTAAAGAAAAATAAATAATAGCCATTGATACTTAAGTAGAAATACTGAATTAATTTTCATCATTCATTGCATCTATGTGCAAGACACAAAAACCAAATATACTATTATATTATAGTGATATAAATGATGACTGATATACTGCTTAATCAAATTAGGCTACTTTGGTATTGCATCGATGTGCACCCATTCCCTCACAAGAACGTAAAACACAGGAATAATTATTATGAGCAGCACAAAGAGGGACATGAGTTATTTTGTTATATCAATGATCTCACTCAACAGCATGCCTGCTTATATGGGAAGACAGACGTCATACAAAATACTTGAATACTACTTTACTTCACCCTGCTAATCACATTCGTGTACCTCAAATTATTAACTGAGGTTATATCGATTCAATAATGTTTTATGCAAGATGGTCATAGATATATAACTGCAAGAGTTTAGTTAAATGATTCAATGTCTTTCATCGCGGGTTCACTTAAACAGGAATACATGCTCTGCAATAATAAACAAACATATTCCACATATATTCGTATATATATATATATATATATATATATATATATATATATATATATATAGATATATATATATATATATATATATATATATATATATATATATATATATATATATATATATATATATATATATATATATGTATATATGAATATATATATATATATATATATATATATATATATATATATATATATATATATATTTATATATATATATATATATATATGTATATATATATATTATATATATATATAGTGTATATATATATAAATATATATATGTATACCAATATATATATATATATATATATATATATATATAATATATATATATATATATATATATATATATATATATATATATATATATATAGTACATATATACATATACATTTATGAATACAAATATATATTGAAATATTTATAAAAATATATATATATATATATATGAATATATATATATATTTATATATATATATATATATATATATATATATATATATATATATATATATATATATATATATATATCTCTATATATATATATATATATATATATATATATATATATATATATATATATATATATATATATATATATATATATATATATATATATATATATATATATATATATATAGAAAACCACCACGCGCTGATGAACCCGCTAATCTTGCAGCTGATGTTCTTTCGTCTGAGATGTATTGTCTTGTTAGAGTCAGAGTGATTTAATGCATCAACATACCTAGTTAATGAACAGTTCTTCAACTGTTTTGCTCTCGACTGGAGCTTCATCTAATCACGCGGGTCGAAGCAAAATGTCTGCTCAATATCGGTTTGCTCAATGCAAGCAATGTGTTTAGGAGACTCGCAGCCAATCTCAGTTAAGATTGAAGTCGCAGCCAGAGTAAGCATGTCCAAATGATAAAGACTGTAGTCTTAGTAAAGTGCGATACATTTGGTCACATCGCTTGGAATTGCAGCACCTTGCACGGGGGGAAAACTCATGAGGCTAAGAATTGCCTATCACCGCTTTTAAAGTCAGCAATTGCCATACCAGCATGTTTATTCCGCACATTATAGCGTGGAGATTGCAGCAAGTTATGAAATCATGTAAAGGAGACAAGGCATGACGCCACCTCTGGACAGATGGGCAGCTGCATCGAAGATGAATAACTGCTGTTGCCTACGAAAATTACATGCTATGGCTCGGGGGGAAGCAGGGAAGTTTGAAGAGGATACTCTTTGTGATATTGTTTGCTGTGGAGTTATTTCGCGGAAGGAGTTGATCAGAACACGGGCATGGCTGTTGCAATACATTTGACCGATGGCATGGAGAGGGCGCCACAAAGTGTATCTCCCAAACTTGTATGGTTGTATTTGTATTGATGGATCATACTATAGTTCCTAGGGTTCGAACAGTCGATACAGAAGATGAATCGTAACCTTGTACAAGGATCTTAAAACCACAAAGAGGTTAGCAGAGCGCATTCTACTAACATCCAGCGAGAACAGTTGGCAACTCCAGGAATAGAAACACTTTTATGACATCATATCTAGACCAATAGATTGGCGATAAGGTTTTTTTATTTTGCTACTTACTGACCTGACAAGCTGCTTATGCAATAGACAAGACCAACTACGGTTGAGAAAGTGATCGCCAAGAATGACTATGGGCAAGTTCGAGACAAGTAACCGTAGCTTTAGCTAAATAACAGAACACCATATTAACAGGTCAAAGACGACCGCAGAAGGAAGTACGTACCTGGATCGAGGTACGTACCTCGTTCCTAGTACGGCGTACTTGGTTTGAAGTATGCATACATAAACATTAATTTTCTCAACTGTTTTGCAAATTGTGACATCATTTACTGAGATTTGGTTGGGTAAAATCGTGGAAACCCCCTTAGTTGTCATAGCCTCGATTTGGGACCATGTTTAGCGTTGCACGTGCACGATAAGGCTTTCATATTCGTTTTTAAACTTGAGTACGGCGGCTATCGCGTGACTTTCCTGAAGATTAATGAGGCAAGAACCATTTTGTATTAGTTTGGCAAAGCTAAAAACTTACTTTTTGCGGAGCATAGTTTGTCTAGATTATATGAAATATAGTTTCGTGAAAATTGTATGGCATATTTTTGACTTATGGATGATAACATCACACCCCATGTCAATCCATTTGCACAAAGATATTTGCGTACTCCAATCAAAGTACGCCGTACCATGATTGTTTCAAATCTCGCTTGTTGTCCACCCGGGTCTGATTGAGAGTGTTCATATACGTGTTCAGTTGTGTTTAAAAATAAATGTTCTTCTCAAATAGAACAACAAAGCAGCCAGGTGTTTGATATTGAACAGAAGGCTTTACAGATGGAAACGAGCATCATTACATATGTAATGAACATTATCATTTTAGCATACTTAAGGTTTTACCAGATATGTAATGGATTGTTCACAAAATCAAGGGGTCACCGATCAGGTTGTATTGAAATTTACTATGCTTTATTACAAATACTTCCATAGCAATGTGGACAGTGGTCATAAGAATATTCCTCATCTGTAAACTTCATGACGGTGTTTATCCTACATGCTGCTAATAATTGAGTTTCTATCGGCCAAATCATATGCCTTTAGCAATATATCATGCAGATCCATATTTTGTGAAGGAGTGGAGGAACAGCAATGTTTGAGTTAATTTTATTTTAGAAATAATTCTCAAGTAGCAAATTGTGTTCAAAATCACATACGTAAAATATTCGGTATTACATAATAGGATACCGAATCCCCGAGTGCAGGTACAGTACAAATCAATTACCGGTAATACAATGAGTCAGATAATGATAACAAGTATAGTAACGTTATGACTGTTTGACAGCTAAAGGTATACGTATGATGTTGATGCACTAACTGAAATACATAACTATGATATATCTAGGACAGGTTACACAACGCAGGATAAAGCTACTTTAATAGGTCATGACACAGATAGGATTAATTGATATACCTATACATGTACAGACATACATTTTACAACAGCGAGTGTTGAATGACAAAACTAGAGGAAAGCATGTTCAAAAGGTGGGATGGCATTGAAAACGGAAAGGGGGTGAAGGGGTTTGGAACAGAGAGCCAATCGATGCGATGGCGTTGAAATCTAATTCCGAAAGACAAAGAAGCGCTGGTTACCTGACCTTATCCGCGCTGGATTTAATTGGGACAGCCTCTTCCCTTCCAAGGAGGAAAGATAACATTTACAAATTCGACTCTGCACAAAATGCGCCCGTACCTATGTTTTCATGAAAATGGAATCCAGAATAAAATATTCTCTCTGTGTCTCTGTTGTTTGGAATGGAACATATTGAAAACAAAGATCCAAAATGGAAACACCACACAGGTAAAATACATATTGCATACATATCTGATGGTACTGAATGCCGCGATAGGAGAAACGAGAGGAAGAGGATAATATGTACAAAGTCGTATGAACTTGTTCAGCGGTGTAAGGGCAATATTCTGGTTGAGTATATAGACGAAAACAATAAAAGATGAGTTTATTGTTCAGGCGAGACCTGGTACACCCCTAACAGGAATAGATTCTTCATTGAGAGAGTTGAAACCAACTTTCAGCGGCTTGGAAGGCGGCTGCACGGACTCATCACTAACGGGTGAAGGAATGTTCAAGTCTGGATAGATTTATTCACTTCGTCAATGCATGATTGACAGAACTTAGGAGCAGTTTTTGTGTAATGGACAGATTCTTTTTTTCCCAACCGAATCCAACAGTTTTTCTTTGACACCGGGTTCTAGCTTCCAAACATCTTCATTGTGAATGAAGGCTTTCAGAAGCACACCGTTTTGAAAATGGCATGGCCAACAGCTGTTCAAATTCTTGAAAAAAAAAGTAATTCAGACACTGTCTAGTGAAATACATAACATTAAATATTATAATCAATGTTTAAGTACACAACACAAACCAGCAATTCTTGTGAGATTTTTTATATCACCCTCTATTGACAGAGTAAATCATATTTGGTTGGAATAACTGATATTGTCATTTCAAGCGTGCACGACGTTTTGTTGATTTATATGTATACTACCGTCAGAGTGGGGCTATGTCACTTCATAAGAACGAGGTTTTAATTTTCTAAAACAAATTATCTTATATAAGAACGCCACCAGGAAAGGCTACATTCGACCTGCGGTTCGGTCGTATGAATCATAAGTGTCATTTTTTTATCTGTATACGATTTACTATCAGACTATGGCACCAATTCAAAAGGAAGTACACCATACTTCGATTTAAGTACGAACGCATCAATACGCCATTGTTTCAGAAAAAAATCATTCAACAGGGGTGTTATATTATTAGCGATAGCTCATTAATATGCCATAGAATTTTGAATAACATATAATGTATAATAAGATGATATACTTGTAAATGAGAAAACATAGACCTTACCTCTGCCATGTTGGTTTGTGTAAAAAATTTTAATCATGAACGTCGAAAAACTTGCAGTCGCTGTCGAATAATGGAAGTGAAAACTCTTCTAGAGAACGCCCGATATCGCTCACAACAACAGATTTGGTTCCAAATGTAGGCCATAATATATTTGCATAATTATATCATTCAAAGCCAATCAAATTTCAGTAAATAATGTCATAAAATGCAAAACAGCAGAGGGTGGTGGCACGACTATCATGCGTACCTCACTTGAGGTGCGCCGTACTGGGAACGAGGTACGTACCTCGATCGAGGTACGTACTTTGTTCTGCGGTCAGTCCGCGACCTGATAAAGTGTTTTGTATGATGTTTCTATTCGATCACATTAAATATTTAGTCAACGCACATTAATCCTAAGTAATAAGAAGCTTCGCGATCCCGCAAAATATATGCTCAAAAGAACTACTAAAATACCAAATAAGTTGATGCGCTTTCACAATATTGACAATAGTAGTATACATGAGCATCATTAACGTTGCATATGCATAATTTAAGCAATGAACTATTACATGAGGCTAAATACAAATCCCAGCGCGCGGATACCTTAAGGTTGCTTGATATAACGCACGAGAAATTCCCTTTTCCAAGACAAAACTACAGCAATTAATAGCTCGACAGGCAAAATGTTTAACAATATATCGATAAGATAGGTTTTACATAAAAGAATGCATCGATTTCGGTATTGCTGGAAATTGAATAACAAAATATATAGTTGGGGAACATTTGCTGCAGTTTTATTATTTGTGATCATTACCTAAATTAAACATTTGCCCATTTTGACGTCACAATTTGCCACATTGGGAACATAAGTTACATAAGAGAGAGCCAAAGATACATTTAGCAGGTTAAACAACGCAGTAATATTATTTTAATATCATTATTTAAATAATATGAATGCAATGCTGACCGACACTTTTTCTCAACACCGATATTTCGTCGTCCTGATCAATCGACCGATGTTACGTTGAATGACATCCATCAATCTAGTGAGTTTGCTGGTGCTAAAATAAGAACGACATTTAAGTGTCGAATCATTTTACGTGAGAGGTACTATATTGGGTCGATAAAAGGGTCAAAGAGGGAAGGAGCGGCGTTTGTCATTGCTATTGTGATGTTTAACACGGAATATGGGCAATTTAATCCGCATATCGTCAGGGTAAATATTTTGCGCTCCTGATAGACAATCCAAGGTCGGCTTGACAAATTCATGGTATTGCATTAGCCTATCCGAAGGTGTACAATAGCCGACTTATTGCTCAGAACAAAACAAATATTTGCAACCCAAGTGCTTGTAACTTCGTAGACCGTTGAGTAATTTCGTTGCTTCTCAGAGCAGTCGACATAAACAGAAGAGGGAAAGCGCAAAAAACAACTTTCAAGGGTCAAATAAATACTGGCGGTAGGAAGCCCCATGATCGTACATTATACAAGAGTAAACCAATTTTTGGTCCAGTCATTGGAAATTAGCAGAGCATTTACGTCGCTGTTTACTTATATATCAAAACGGAGAGTTGGGATTAATATAGACAATGGCATTTAACCAAGGTGGCCACCTATGATGCACATCCTATTTGTCTGGGTGTTTTTACCACAAAAACATAATGTATTAATATACTATCTAAGCACGACAACTTAATATGACCAATGGAGATTAGCTATATCATATCTTCATCATAATGTGTGATATGCCTCAACTGTTACTATTAAGCTGCTGTGTGAGTAACTTAACAAATTAATCTATGTTGTAATGCAGTGACTCAATAAGTAATTTATTGGCATATTGCACATATCCAATAACCTCCTAATGTTAGCTAAACATCGGATGTACTGTTTGCATTCGTTTTTATGGATTAAATACGAAAGGTTTAGCTACGAACCTCTCAATTTGCTTTTATTCTGACGGTTTTATATCGTTCAAGGTTTGCATTTTCTTTTCAGAATGATGTACTTATGGTACAATGTTTGTATTTTTGCTCAAGGATCCTCTCATCAATCTAAAGATAACTAATGCACAATAAGCTAGTTCATCCCTAGTGAATAATACGAGGCCTCGACGCACATGAACCATTTACATTGTCTCGGTAAGCATTCTCATCCCTCTATGTGTCAAGCAAGTGACTCATAAGCTGGCAAAACGCCAGTTCCTGTACATATATTGATCCTATGTAAACACTTCCTCATAGCGTGTGTGCACTTGAACGGATCACCTACATGATCAATAGACCACATATAATCCTTGATTCCGCACCTACTTTCTGCTGTCAGTATCAACACCTGTTCTTATGCAGGTGTTGTATTTTTCTATAATCTAATGATTAAAACATTTCGGGAATAATTTGCTCACAATTGTGTCAGACTACTAATTACGACATTAGTTAGCTCTGAAACCAATAGCTCAACCGAAACAAGTTATAGCGAATGTCTGCGCATTTATTGCTAGTGCTATTTCGACGCTACAATTTAAGAAAGTAAATCACCATCGCTACTTAGAGCATAACCTGGGACATTGGAAACATTCGTATATTCCAGCGGCCCATATCCGCTCGTAGGCAGACATCTACCAGGGGTCCAATAACGAGGATGTTTTAAAGCCGTAAGTATGTAACTAAAACGACAAATCATGATTCTCTATTATTCGTCCGAGGTATGTTAGCATACATGCAATGACAAGCGGATCTATAATAATGGGATATCAAATGTTTTATGTAAGTGTACAGCAGACTGCCACCACGTCGCATTATGAGGAACAATATGGGGTGAAAAACAACAAACAGGCAAAATGACCTAACGAATATCGTATGCAACTTATATCGAAATGTGCAACCCTTTTTCGATTTTTTGATCATTGACTCATATTAAATGTTGAACAACATAACGTGCCATTGAGCAACCGTATGGCAGTGTAATAAATTGACTTATCTTAATTGTTTTTTATTACGCTAGCAGCAGTAATACCTTCCATGCTAAACGACTTTATTTGCCGTATCTTCTATGAACCATGCAAGCTCTAACTCCGCCCCAACTGTCTCTGAGCAAGTACTCTAAAACAAGGTGCAGACACGGAGTTATGATAACATAGTAATGTTGTTTGAAAACGATTACCCATTTAGAAGAACGATAAGTTTAGTACAAAACGTGTGGTATCACACAAAGGCCATTAAACATGGCGCAGTCCAAAAAGTTTGCACCATCGGTGGGGTCGGGATCACAAACCGGTTTCGTATGTGTTATGAGTGTGGTTATAATCACGCTTGTTATATTTACCGCCACAACGCTAAGAGCATGCTGCACCGATTAACAAAGATAAATATTGGAATTTACTCGCCGATTTTTGCTTGCATGTTATACCCGGTATTTTATGTTAAAAATAACCGTAGAGACTACCAAGACCATCCACGTTGTGAGGTTGCAAGCACTACAACCACTACAAAGACAACAAGACGAGAATCGCACCTAGAAAGATATAACAGCTTGGATGATGGCGGTTGAAATCAAATCAGAAGTCATTAATGAGTAGTGGGCCGAAATTCTAGAATTCGTCAAAGATGAACTTGCGGTCTACGTAATTGATATGACTTATTCCACATAGAAGACACCCACCGCATACGCCACCCATGACGATGCGAGTGCCACAAGGGTCCTAGGGGATCACATCTTAAGGTTCCAGTTTCTGCGCGAGCAAGCTGATGGTAAGTTGTTCGTGAAGAACAAGGTCGACCCGGTCCGTGCTGAAATAAAGAAAAGCAATCATGTTGATATTTACCGCTCCACCAGGCCAGGACTACTGGTCAAGTATGATCAGACACTTTTCTGCGCATGATGGCCGCTGAAGGCCAGTTTGGACATGACGTCATTTTGCTTGGTCAGTTCTTTTGTGGACGAGCAGTCGTCAATAACGTACAGTGTGGACCCTGAAACCGCTGGTAGAAAGGCCTCGAGTAATCATGGAGCCACTCGCCGGGATCAACCACGCACACCTCTGAATCAGACCACTCATCATACATCATACACATAGACGTTCAGTGCACCAGCCGCATGTGCGTTTTTTTGTGATCTGGTTAGTGACTCCCACAGACGCATTCCCCACAAGCCACAAGGCGTACTTGATGGTTATGTACGCCTATGCCAGTTCTTTTACAAATATGATCACACTCGTTTACTCGTTGCCACAAACGCCTTCTTCGCTTAATCGCACTGCTGGTATCTACGCATGCCCTGGGCATAGAGTTGTTATTAAGTGATAAGATCATTCGTGCAAGGTTGGCTTTGGTATGGGCGTAACCCCGGTCAAACGGTTATTTTTTACACCGTTCTTGGTCTTCAATTTACTAGCGAATGGGCAATGTGTTTTGAATCTAGAAACAGCATATGTCAAGAGCCTCAGACAAAATATCGCGAAGCAGACAAGAGCGTTCTTCCGGTCAATGTGGCTATTTAGGAAATGCCATTTGATAAACATATCTGAGTAATCCAGATGCGACGCCCACAATTTTGGTAAATATATGATTACATGGTATTCATTTGCTCTCCACTCACTAGGTGCGCACCATGATTTTTGAGCTGTCATGGTGTAAAGAGTCCGGACTGCTCCTTGGCGCAGCTACTACCACCTTGTTTTAAAATGAAAACATGTCGACATGTACGCATCGATGATGTCACCACGATTGCAATTTTAATGGTAGTCCATATCAGCTTAATACACCCACTTGTGATTATAGGTGAAAATTGTTCATTATCATCAAGTGAGATGACACCAAATAACTATCCTTGTTATATACGATAAGTTATCTGGTTTGAATTGGTAATTTGTGCATTGCGTTGCGATCGAACATCATAGAGGGTCTGCTCAGACGTCCTTTAGAGCTAGGGTTGGCGCTGGTACTGATACTTTAGCAGTCGTTCATTTTATGAATGGGACAAGTCAAGCGGTAGGAAAAAGTAATCTGGGTGGCCAACGAGCCAATATCTTTTGACCAACCTTTAAAGCTGGCAGTGTTTTCAACTTTTATGTCACCACACACAGCAGAAGAGCAACTTGTTTGGCAGTGTTACACCTTATTGAAGATAGTTATGAGTACACCAACTGCAACTAGTATTACCCCTCTCCCTTACAAATGAAAATCCCGGGCACCCATATCGGATGAATGAGTGACATCAGCCTCAAGAGTCGATGCCTCGAGAAGGAATTGAAAAATATTGTGCTATGTACAAGAAATATAGGCGTATAGTTAACTCAGTAGATGCGATAGACACTAGTTGCTGTTGGTATGTATCTTGGCGCAGCATGCGTGTGTGTAACGTCTACAGTTGCTGGCATTCCTATTGCCACAGTGCTTGCTGTTACCTTGGGCCGCTTGCTCCTACTTGGAATCGCTGGAAACTTTGTTAGTCGGCGTCTGATCATCAAGGTAAAAGAACATGATTAAAACCGCATCCTGGGGATGAGCAAATTGAATACCATATATGACATTGCTTCGAGAGCACTTGAAGATGGCAATATCTCGGATCTTGAGTTTAGACTCATTGCAGCGGAGGTCACAAAATATACCCGAATGACGGGGTAAATTAAGTATGAATCTGTGAAGCATACCACATTGTTTCAATGATAAAAAACGCACTGATCTAACCTGGGAAAGACTAACGATTAGAAGACATCGGAACAAAATGGATGCTCCTGCTTATACACCAGCGATAATGTGAATGATATCGACCCACCTCAATACATTGAATGATTTCATTGCACGGACATTTGTGCGCTGTATAAATCAAGCATTTTGGCCTATTTAGTAAACGGGGTTGTTAGGTACGACATGTACACTGATGAGCTTGAAGGTTGTGTAAAAGAGTTGATGCTTGATCTAGATTATCTAAGAAAGCGAGAGCAGTGAGATGTTGTCCCCAGGTATGAAATACAGACCACTAGCTTTTGACGTTATGTTGTTTAAGGGGTATTAGCAAGGTTTACGCTCGTTACTTGCTCATCACCTATAAAAATAAGAAACGCCGGTTGATCGCACGCCATTAACTTCCTAAATGAAACAAAAAACGCAGCGGAAAGGTACTGAATGTTTGTCACCTACGTTAACTTAGGAGAGTACCGTCCAACACTGGGATTCATTTAATATCCATAGCATAATTAGACATATCGCCAAAACGCCGGTGAAATAATTAGACAATCGCGCTGCTTTCCAACAAGACACTGCTGTGATAAAGGTAACTCATTGTCAGCTATATAGCACGCCGACAACTGTCGACACTAAATATTAATAAACGTCTGAATAACGCTGTCTCCAAACGATTGCATTGACCGTCTACCAAATTTGGTAACTAAGATCGCTCAGATAGATGGTCAACGTTGCCAAACTAACGAACATACCATTGAGGCTTATACGTTTAGATCTTAACGCGAATTCAACGCATCTGCTTTTGTATAAGCCATAGAAATCAATAAAGCTTCCGGTGGTGTGTCGAAGTGTCTGACATGACAATTACACCTTCATTTTATAAGTCAGATAGGTTAGCTGACAACCATAGCAGGGCTCTAATGACTCATGAAGAGATTCAAAATAAATCAGTATACTGTACAAACTTTTTAATTAAAGATATTTTGGAAAAACAAAGCGCAATTCGTGTTTGTCTAGCGTCCTTTTTAACTTGTTCCTTAATCCTATAGCACCACACTATAAAATGACGTCTTTGTGTGCAGCGTGTGTATGGTAGTTGTTTGTCAAGAATGATGCGTTATAATTGAATGCTTCCTCACATCTCCAATGTTCCCGCATTGTTCAGCGAAGACGTAGCTTAATTACCCCATGTGCATGTAGCAGGAGGAACGTAAGCTGGCGAGCTAAACATGCCGAAGAACCAATTGTATAATATCCTTTACGTGCAGTTCAATCGCCATCAATTAGAGTTCGGCACATCCTGCGTGACTTCTCTTACGTGATAATGATTGTGCTTAGCGGGAGGTTGCAATCAACCCTGTAGCCAAAAAGGGCAACTACAAATGCTTCCCAAAAACACGTGTGCCTGCTGC
The DNA here is from genome assembly GCA_034190875.2 of Urechis unicinctus. Taxonomy (NCBI): domain Eukaryota; kingdom Metazoa; phylum Annelida; class Polychaeta; order Xenopneusta; family Urechidae; genus Urechis; species Urechis unicinctus. Next base: position 7,788,196 of record CM067349.1, read on the forward strand.
CCTTAACTATTGCATTCAGTGGAAAGGACATATGCAATAACTCTCAATATTAGCTTATGCTCCAATTCTTGACGACAACGTCCAGATATGTGGTGATGACACATTGTCACGATCCTGATTGCAACTGATCAAATAAAACAAAATGCTGTGGAAATAGAGCAATGCTGCTCCAACGGATTGTGTTGGTCAACTTTGAGTTGAATTATACCGAAAGTGTCAGCCTAGCATTATGTTGCTTTGTTCAAGGTTCATTATTAATTGCTTGGAAGCTCGAATACGCCGATCCCGTTATGCTCGAATTTCGTCGTGACTGTGCCTTTTTGGCAGTAATACATCGCCTGAAATCCTTTTTATGAAGGAATATTGCCTGCCGTCAACATTGTGGTATGCTGGCAATTGCTTTCAGCAATTGTACATCAAGACATCGTAATTTTCATTATTTAAGGGGCCCATCGGGCTATGATAACAGTCTCAGAGCCTATTGTGACTGTACATGGGATTAAACTGGGATACTTATCTACAGGCCATACTGAGGGATAGATGCTGATATAGCTTTGTATACTTGATGGGGCGCATGAGATATAGAAGAATTCACGGTGATGTGATGTGCATATGTATATGCAAAGCAAACATATGAGTCAGTTTCTTGCAACCAATACATATGGCTCCAGGCTGTCAAACACATAGGCAAAGTGACAATGAGTAGGTTCATTTTATCAATCTGTCTAAGAAAAGACAGGGTATTAGCAGAGTGTTTTATCGTAATATTATAATACAATTGAACACTCAATCTCCGTAGAGTCCATGAAATGAACGGTTGATAAACGGCTATGGTAATTACCCCGTTGTTTGAATCGCCAAGTAGCATAACTAGTGCAAAAAACACAAGGAACGATGACCAACTGGTCCTATTGAACCACTTCTTTCTAACACAGAATACATATGATTCCGTATTATCAGATCCCGATTGCATTGATCGTTTGTATGTTGTGCGAGGATTGTTACCATTGTATGGAGGGTATAATAACCATGGTTTCGCATTTTTATTGCGCCTGTTTTGAGGAAATAATCCTGCTTAAAAAACGGTTAAGCAGGCAGTTAATAGTTGTAGCGCTAACTAAAATGAAAGGTGTTGAGTTAGGAATTAAATGCATCAAGCGTATTTGACCGACGAACGGCAATAGGAAGTGAGTTCCACCAACTTGGTACTGCATTCGCAAGGCCCTAGCTCCGTATGAAGACATATTTGGAGATTTTGGGACTTGGAGCCAATACTTGTTAACAGATCGAAGACCCCTTGCAGGCTGGCTGGTGTTCAGCAGTAAGTTTCTGTGAGTAGCTTGGCGTAACTGCCATAAAGATGAATGTTGTATATAACGCCTTTTTCCCACAGGAAGCCAATGAAGGGTATACCGGATGTGTTAAATGTCATCCCCGTGCTTTCTTTGTGCAACAAGGCGGATGACATTGTTTAGTGTTTGTTGCTGTTTTGCGATAAGGTACGAACGGGCTCCATACATCAGCGATTTGCTGTGATTAGGGGGAGATGATATAAATGCGTGGACAAGAATTTCTCTTATGGATTGGTTCAGGTACTTTTTTATGCAGCTTTATCATCTAATCTGATGAAAGTGAGATTGAGTTGACTTCATAACATATCGTTTTCCCGTAAGCTGGGAGTCTGTTTCTGATGTAGATACCGTCATATCGCCAATATTTACTGGACGACGGCTGGCATTTGTACAGAGATGCGAAAAATAGAATATCAGTTTAATCCTCATGATGTTTTGGAATTTTTTTGCCATTCATGATCTTATCTGTCGGATGCATTCTTCAAATTTGGCTTGTACATCATCAGCAAATTTTTGCGTAAATATAAAATAGATTTGGGTATTATCAGCATATTGGTGGTATTGCAGACCTTTTTCATTTAAAGGATTACTAAGTGGTGATATGTAGACAGTAAATTATAATTGCCCTAGGACTGATCCTTGTGGCACACCACTTGTTAGTTAGTCTGTTTCAGAATACCTTCCTTCAACACGGACTCGTTGTAAGCGGTATGATTTGAGCCGTGCGAGGCATTTTAAATTAAGGCCGAAATTGCTAGTGATCGCCAGTAATAAACGCTGCGCTGATGTCACGAGAGAAAACAGCATGGTGCTGATAAAAAACACAAGCAATGTCATTGTATACTCGAAGAAATGCAGTCTAAGTGCCATTGGCAGGTTTGAAGCCGACCGATACTTGTCAAGTCTATAGGCTTATAAACAGTCCTGAAATCGATTTGCTAAAACTTGCTCTGACAATTTGAATATGAATCTCATATTTAAAATTGGTCTATAGTTTTTCATTAATTTTTTAAGCAGTGGTCCCAGGATTGACCTTTTTCCATCCTTCTGGCACAGAACCAGAAGCTAGAGAAAAATTGACCATTTGTGTTAGAACAGGAAGGAGGATATCCATGCATTCTTTTAGCATTCATGTTCGTAATGGGTCCAAATCACGCAACGTTAGAGCTGCCTTATTGATACACTTACGTATTTCACTTTCCGATGCTTATTTGAATTCACTAAGCTTAGAGTCATAACAGTTCTCTGGGATCACGTCTGGTGAGTTGCAATGCATCTGTGCTAATTCCGATCGAATGGTGTGTATTTTCTCTGTAAAAAACAGTGCCAATTTATCCGCCAAGATTTTAGGAGACAGTCTGGCAAGTAGCTTGGTATCTTCCCCTGCATGTGTCAGTCTTTTAACAAAATCTTAAACAGTTTATGTGGATCATTGGCGCTCTCCAATACGGCTGCTTTAAACATTTGGCTTTTGCTGCAGCACAGTGTGAATCAAATCTCTGACTGTCAAATTCTAGCTTATATTCCCGCCAATGTCGTTCAGATAACTCGCGGGCTTCCTTCTCCCATCTGATGTCACAATTAATCCAATCTGTGTTTAGGCGGATAGTGATTACCCTGTGCTCAAGTGTAGCGTGTTTATTCATAACACATCCGAGTGTAGCGTCATACTTGTTGCTCATCGAGGCTTGCGGCGCAAGATTGCAGTGTTACAATTGACAGCTGCGGAGGATAGTGTTAGAATGAAATCAAGTCAATATCGCATACATTTTTCACCATTCGTATAAATGTTTGCTCTTGACAAAAATACATGGATGGCTTAAGCACAATGGGACTATTGAAGGATGGCAGGTTCTGATCCCTAATAATATCGCTATAAAGATTTACTTCCCAAATGATATACAGCTAAAAACTGACACGGTTAACAATTAGCATTTATCGGAGACTATAATGTACTTTACGGGGATGTTAATACTTTTATGAAAATCATCCTAAACAGATAATACTTATTTTGATTATCCTCGTTAAGACGCAGAACCATTTTTTATATTTCAGGGGAAATTTCCAGCAGCCAGTACTTGGTTTGCCTACCACATCGCTAAATACGCTTCCTTTGTATTCGAATACAGCTTTCATAAGTGGAAAAGCTGCTCCCAGTCAATCATACTCATCCTTGTCTGTCATTAGCAGCATTATGCTGTTGTAATCTCAAGATGTAGTCGGCAGTTTATCCTTCAAGCGGGAGATACGTTCATGATACATATTATAGCATAGCGACACGACAATAGGTTAAATGACTAAACATGTGTTGCGAGTGCGGTGCTCTATTTAAGCTTCGTGGCAATTTCAGATATCTTGTTGTTCATTTTTGTTTTAATTTGTATGTCTATTAATATATATTTGAGTAGGAATAAATGTATCATTCTGATTTAGTTTATTTTGGTTTAAACTATTACCATTTAAATGCCTCTTTAATGCCTCATGTGCTTACGCATATTTATGATGAATATTTTTGTCGACGTCACATATTTTGCGCTCCTCGTACATCTCTGACACCAATGTAGACATTCGTTGCTAACGGTCATTGCTAATGAACGGAAGTCCATAGACCTCCCAGGGCCTCCTATTAGTATTTATGGCAAACAGTCACCAATGCGCTACGCTGATGAGCCCATTAGCTTCGTTCGCAAATCTTAACGGTATTAAGCCCAATTTGTATGCAACAATGAGATAAGCCTCTTAACTCTTTCGGGTTAATTAACTGTCCAGGCTGCGACCAGTCTTCAGTTATACATATACACGGATGCAGCATAGTTAATTAGTTCACCAACTACGAACGGCAGTTACTAGTAATACAACTGTGTTTAGGACTACACACCCACGGCGGTATGCTCTCGCATCGTTCGAGTGATGTCATACCTCGGAGTCGGCTTGTGTGCAAAAGTCCAGAGACTTTCAGAGTGGTTAAAGAAAAGCAAATATTTGCTTCAGTTAACGATTTCTAAAAGCCACCATTAAACGACGTATCGATTATCATATATTACACAGCTTAATTATGCCATACCTTGACGGTCGACATTTGAGCACGCATATTTTTGGCTCCCTTAAACTTACAAATATTCAATGGACAACTAAGCCTTCAATGTACAGATACCGGCTGGTTCTATTACATATAATAGCGTTGCCATATCATCAAAAATGTGTTAGAAAAAGAGCTCTTATAGAGGGCTTACTTTAAATGAAGTTAACGCTTAGTTTTGGCACTCATAGTGGTCATGCTTGACTCAAATATCAACACATTAATAGTACGCCGTTCTAAAATGCGTCGGTCTGAACAACTAAACACCTTTACAGGTCCGAATGTAATCCAGGTGTATATCATATGTGCACGGGAACCATTTTCGCTGTCCTGGTCTGCATTCTAACTACTCTATGTGTCATGTAAGTGATTCATATGTGAAGAAAGAGTCAATTTCTTTTATACATATTGACAAGAGTTGGCATGTTCACCAACTCACAGCGCCTGCACGCTAACACTGATCTGTGGAACACATAACATCCCGGATACCGCACTGTTGGCAAGTATCAGTGCCTGCTCCTGTTCGAGTATCACCTTTTACAGGATCTAGTGGTCTACACATTTTGGGGATAACAGTCTAATTACCCACTCACAGTCGTGTAAGTCTACACATTACCAATATCCACTTCAGATAAATTTGTAATCAACAGCTGGCCACAGCTGATAGCTGAGCCACAATACTCGTTTGCTAATGTGCGACAAATCAGAGTCGATCAACATTGTCCAGATCTATTTATTTTAGCAAAATGTTGTTGCTAAAATTTGAGAATGTTATGCATTCATGGTACGAAGGAGCGTAACGTGTGAAATTACAAACGCTATTTTTGTTATTTGCACAAACGTGTTCCAGAAACTTATTGCTGATACAGACGAGGCACAGCCAGTTTGAATAATATTCTAATGCGGAAAGCATGGAACTAACATAATGACGAAAGATTTTATTCGTTTGTCAGATGCATGTTGTCATACACGCAGAAGAATTCTGATTTATTATTAGGTGTTATCATATATTGTCAATGTGAGTGTACAGTAGACTACCACCAGGTCGCAGTATGAGGAGCAGTAGGGGTTAAGGAACAACGAGGCTGGTATCGGCAGGACGGTGATAAGACGCCGCGTGATGGTGGAAATCAGACTAAAATCATTCAGATAACCTAATGGGTAACATACCCTTTTTCTACCAGAACTGAAGAAGGAAAATTGACTTAAAGAAAGTCTGGTGCAGGCAGCAAAATTGTCTCTTTCTGCATCTAACCAGCAACGAGGTTCTGGGCGGCTAGCGTTTGATAACAAGCTGGTTACTTGCCTATCAAAATAAAGAAATTTCACTAGACGGCAAATGAGGCACATTGATCACCCGCTATTTACCGTTCACGCGGAAAGAACGCAGTCAGTGGGTAACTGACCGTGTGATAAGTTGTTACAAACATAGGAATACAAGCGCAACCATGTGGGTTACCTAAACTTCAGTTGAAATTACCAGTGTTTAAGAGCGCGTTCGCTCTATTGATCAGTTGCAGTATCACTGCTTGAAATGTATGCTGTGCCAGGTATTAAATGCATGTTTACTAAAACATTATTTGCTATGGATGATTACTATGTTTGCCGTCCCACTTTAACTTAAGCTGACAGTCAGCAGGTTTTTGTCATGCTTATTGAGCATCTCACATGTAACGCATGTTTTTGTTGGATATGCCCCACATGCATTCACACAGGAAATGCATGCGGCACAACAATGGAAGATACTGAGGCGTCATGCCAAAGAACCCTTGTAACCCTAACGTATCTCCATATTGATATTACGGCGAACTGCCAAACCTAAATCGAAAAGCGGTCTGGTAACATGAGCTCAAGTATAATCAAAGGAACTACAAAAAACGAAGTCTTTTTACTGGGAATCCAACATTATCGTCGGCGATCTAATTAACAAATCCGCTATGCTAAAGGGCTAAACCAATTCAGCAGACATGACGCAACGAGGACATTGGCGGGATAAGAGGAGCATTTCATTCGTTTCTATTTCTTAGATCTCGGAGGTATACATGATTGCCATATTTTAAAAACGGTTTTGACAGACTAAGTAAGTTCACAATGTAATGCAGACGCAGATTTCACCCGTGTCAAAATATCTAGAAGACTTAGTGATATTCAAGTCATAACCAGATGCCTTGTTTTCATTTTATATCTCTCCGCTTGGGTTGTTTTTCTATTAAATCAACCGTATGACGAGCATATATGTGTAATCAATAATGCAATGTCGTGGCGCAGACGCGTAAATCGCTTTTAAATGCTTTGTTATGGGAGCCACGGGCGCGCATGTCTTTAAGCTGATGATTCACTCTTTGGATATATGGTGCATTGTTCAAAGGTACGGGGAGGATGCGTTCCGTCTCTGTTTATATTATAATTATTTACTAAATGCATGTGGATGTTATCATTCGATCCCAGAGGTCCATAACATGTTACATGCAGAGAGTGGATCGCAACCGTACAATTACCGTTTTATTGTTAAAGGACCAATAAGCACAATTTCATTATTGACTCGAGGATGCCAAAACTAGTCACAGCAAATTTTGAGAGCTCTTTCACCAACCGAGTTATTGTCCAAAGCAAACATGACGGTCGCAGTAGATGTTCGGATATTTCAAAGACGATTTAATAGCTGCTGTACATTAAGCTGATCAGTTGAAAGTGCCTGAACATTCCAATACATTTCTCGATTTGCTTCGTGGGCGAAGACTGTAATAGTGTAAACTAGTATGTTAAAGACTGTGTATTGTACAGACTGTCAATTGTTCAATCATGTCGCGATGACCAGCCACCTGCACATAACATGTGTATGGTCTTCAGGGTGATGACTCACTCACTCACTTTGAAAGCCGGTCACCGGCAGAAACGCATTCTAATGAATGCCTGTCAATGTTATTGGATATGTCGAATTTGAAAACGTTATTCAAGTGGATCGAGACCGTTACATTTTATTTGATTACCCGGCCTAAGTATGAATTCTGATCAACTGCAGATTCTGATTGCACAAGATACATATATTCGTAAAAAAGTTCTAGGTGTATTTGTCTTAATTACATTGCCTCGAAAAGTAGTCCAGCTTAGTGGGGTAATTTGTAACACCTATCCACATAGTCAACCTGGCGAACACTGTTTGGCAATTTATATCAATCATGAAGGTCGTGGAGAATGTTTTTATTCGGTTGGTTTACAGCTTCTCCGTTCTACTTTTCATAGGTTTATCATGCGTCGTTGTGTATCATGGACCTTTAATCAACAGACCGTACAAGTTTAAACTCTAGTGCCTGTGGTTGGTATTGTATGTATTACATGCTTTTAAGGAGTCGAGGTGTTTCTAATTATACTATGGTATATGCGTTGATTTATACAATTTAACAAACGAATTATTGTTATATATGCCTTGCTTGCGCATAATGTTACTAACGCCATCGTGATTTGCATACTCAAAAACAATCAAAAAAAATAATTTTCTATTTTCTCTGAGTTTATAACTCAAACTAAGACAATAATAAAAACAAGAGCAACACAACCAAGAAAGAATTAGATCAGCAAGGGGCGCGTTGAAACTCGATCACCAAGGGATAAAAGTATGTGTGAGAAGCTCGTGACTTGGCGTAGGTGAAAATCTGGTTGTCCACAAAGCGGAATCCCAGATTAACACCAGACGCTGATTTCTGCTCTCTCAACACTTTTTAATAGCTGCCTTTGCTAATGGTATTTTTGTTCACCCCCTTACTTGATATTTTGTCAGTGTGACCAAAACAATAGCATGTTTGCTACACAAACTGACAATTCCATCACCGCGACATTCACCTGAACAATTCAGGTGTTCATTTGCCAAGCTTTTTAGACTCTAGTCAGCACGGTTGATCAATCCACACATGACCACTACGCCGAGCCTTTACTAATGGTGATGCTGTTCATGGCAAGTGACTAGTAGAATTTATTGATCCCATCCCCGGTATAATGTTTCCTCCATGTTTGACTGCCTCTTTCTATAAACCACCCGAAATGGCGAAATACGCAGAATCAATGTCCATTTCGCTTTATTCAAAATCACACCTATACACATATTTATCAAATAATTAAAAATAAAACTCAGGCATCCTTAACCTGGCATATTGATAAGCAAAGAAACCAATTTGATGCGGTAAGTTCAAATTGATTGATGCCTTTGCCATGTTAAACTTCGTATGTGAATTCATCAAGTTCATTGAGGGTGCAATTTTTTTTAAAAATTGTATACATATATATATATATATATATATATATATATATATATATATATATATATATATATATATATATATATATATATATATATATATATATATATATATATATATATATATACCTATATATATATATATATATATATATATATATAGATATATATATATATATATATATATATATATATAGATATATATATATATATATATTCTATATATATATATATATATGTATATCTATATATCTCTCTATATATATCTATATCTCTATATGTCTATATATATATATCTGTATATCTTTATATCCCCCTATCTCTATATATGTATATATTATCTCTACATCTATATATTTCTCTCTATATATATATTTCTATATATATCTCTATATATATATATATCTATCTCTATATATATATATATATCTATATCTATCTAGAGAGAGAGAGAGAGAGAGAGAGAGCGCGCGCGCGCGAGAGAGAGAGAGAGAGCGAGAGCGCGAGAGAGAGAGAGAGAGAGAGAGAGAGAGAGAGAGAGAGAGAGAGAGAGAGAGAGAGAGAGAGAGAGAGAGAGAGAGAGAGAGAGAGAGACAGAGAGAGAGACAGAGAGAGACAGAGAGAGACAGAGAGAGACAGAGAGAGACAGGGAGAGACAGTGGGAGATCTATACAAACGGGCTTATGTCGAAGGCGGTTCGGCTTATGCCCGCTATTTCACGTGGTTTGGATCTAAGGTGAATCGTTTGGCTTCGCCTTAAATCTCGATCGTATTTGTTCCTGCGACGAAATAATGTAAAGTGCTTTTTACTATGATACACATGATGATATACGCTTAATAAACGGACATGTGAAATTTGGTGAACGTGCTGTGTAGAATAATAAGTTGTGATGTTGTAAAGATTGAAGAATCAGGTTGCCATATATATTGCAGCTCAAAATATGACATAACTGGAGTGTCAATTAGCGGCCGTATGTTTCACATCTTAGTACTGATAATTAGCCACGGTGCAAATATTACAAATGTTACGCTGATTTGTACAGAACACACGCCGGCATTTAATACATATGATTTTGCATATTTCTACGTTCCGCTTCGGATTCCATGGCTATCGACGTCGCACGTGGCGACTATAACGCTGTGGTTTATATTCATATGACAGCAGTAAACAAATACGGTTCTAATCATAGCTAAGGCGCTTTTCTCATATTTCGTGGACTATTCGAGCGAAAAAAGTAAACAATTTGTTGATAATTCGGTATGTTAAGCTGTTCAAGCACATTTATTAACGCATGTCTGTTGGTAATTTTACAGTCCGTTTTCCGGTATGACCTTATACTCAGAATGGCATATTACCAGATATTACATTCCAGTTGCAAATTTCACTTTATTGTGTCCGTGAATATATATATCATGACGACTGAGTATGGTAGTATGCGCGAGGGAGCTAGTCTCTCGCATCATATCCCGTTATGTTTAAATCTAGATTTACCCATGAATCACGTGTCGTCAAGAAGTTGACCTCCCCAAAACATTCCTGCGAGCAATCGGTGGTATGTAGTAATTCACCGCGTGTAGCACATCACATAAACGTTCATGGTCAATTGTGTTCATAATGCGTCAGTGGAAGACAGTGAGTGCGCTCTCTGTCAACATTTCTCCCAAACAGCCGACGTTCATGACGACGATAGTATTACTAATGGATGGGATGAATTGTGTTCTCATCAATCGCTGTTGTTCAGCTGTGACTAACAGTGAATTTAGTCCAAAAGCGTGCGAAATTGCAAAAGTAACAATAAATTACGTGACAATGCTCTGTATCTGATGTTTATCGTTTTAATGATACATTGTCGCCAAATATCAGGGGCCGTATCCATAAAGAAACTTAAGTCCGCAAACTCAGGTTTTTGAGACGGAAAGCTGAGCTGGCCGTCTTAACCGTATCCAAAAAGAATCTTAAGTGTCCTAGCGTGCTCAACTCAGAGTCAGCTAGGTAGCTAACTTAAGTTCGCTAGCTCAAACTTAAAAATGGCGGTCCAACGGTAATATTTCCAGGAAAATGCTTTCACAGATATGAATAAGAACATGTATGTTCCTAAAATGAACCAAAACATAATCAGCCGTTCGTTTTTTTTGACACACCAATTTTCATCGGGATATTTAAATTATTCACGCGCAAGCTGTTTTCGGAAAAACGAAGCGGGGATTTTTCGCAAACGCTTCAGACAGGGTGTTGTTAGTCTACCAAAGAGCGAGTTGGCTTGCAGTGGATTTGAATTAGGAATGGTTTATGGGATGATCATAGCGGGTGGGAGTTTGTATATCAATAACGCAATTATTCACGATTTGTTATGTTACAGTGAATTTTCTTTAACTTCGCAATATGAACAACGGCGCCAAGATTACATTTAGTATTATGGAATATTAGGAAAGCAGGCACCAAGCTAGCTTAGCACCAAGCCTACATGTCTATGAATCCACTTCATGATAACATAGCAGATGTTGAAAGTGCCCCCAAAGCACACCAACGATAAAAAAACTCTCTATGCGTCAAAGACAAAGACACGTCGTAGACTAATGACGCGCAGTGACCCAGTAAGGCGCGAATTCCAACGGACTGTCAAACACCAAAACTCAACAAGGATTGTTTATAGTTATCGCGGAATAATAATGTTAATAGTGCAAGCATGGTCGATGGAATTATTTCCCTATCGTGTGGATTAGCCGTGATTATATTTCCGATTATAAGACCTAGTAAGAGTAAATCGTCTTCATAAGTAACAGTGGTTCATCGTGCCGTTGGCGCTGTGAACTTGTGTTCACGTTCATGGATAACAATGCCGTAGATCGGAGTGCTGAGAATATGTGTTATTGAAACTCGTGGCCAAGGGCTGCACCGTATATTATACTTGATATCATATAATAGTGTACAGTCTGATTGAATAAAGGTGAGTGACATATTCATAAGCAACCGGTTTTAAGGCTATTTCTTTTTTACTTTGTTTAGATAAACGATGACGACGGTAGGTCTAGACTATATTATTATATAAAAGAGTCAGACTAGACTACTTCCATTCCTTCGTCTAAAGTTCCCTTTTCCTGTAAGACACAAACTATGATCGCAATGGTACTTGTGTGAAATTATTGCCACTAATCTTTTTTGGCTGTTTGCCAGTCCTGAGCGGGCGGTCTCAGCTGAGCTCGCTAACAATTTGTTTTGTGGATACGCCTGAGTTCGCGGACTCAGCTAAGCTCGCCGACTCAAGTTAAGATTCTTTATGGATACGGCCCCAGAGTGTTATTTCAAAAGAACATTGAATTCCTCTTCTACATATCTGTGAAACAGACGTTGAACAAAAGCGAACATTTTGACCCTTTTGTTCCAGCATTCAACGATAAACATCATAAGGCCATAGTGGTATGTGTAAAAACAAATAGTATCCATTGATGTATGCGATATTTCTAAATCAAATTACATCTATGTCATTGGTACTCTACTAAGCTGGGCTGCTCTAAACAAATTTGACGTCGCATCAACGTTAGATCACACATCTTTTGAATAAGTGCATTAGTGGATACTTGGCTGAATCATAACGATCCACGTTGGCCTTAGCGTGTTATGTGACATTCTGACATGCAACAATCTTTAACAATGATTTTTGGTAAGTGCATACCATTAGCGGTACATCGAATCGAACAATGGCAAGAGTAGCCCGTCTGGCGATCTCTTTGTCGACGTAATAGTACACTCAAAACCCTACCACTGAGCAATTGTTGCAACCCACATTTATATATTACCGGGCTCTATTCAAACATAAATGTGACGAAAGTAATGACCAGGTTCGGTGAGGGACCGAGCAAGGCTCACGCAAATGGCAACTTCAAGGGTACACTTATGGCGGTTAACTTACCCCATTAGACAATGTATAAACGCCCGATAGACGTAATGTAAGTTCAACTAGCCTAATTGAATAGGTGTGTTGTCGCCGCAAATAACAATGGTTACTGAGCAATTCCAATAACGACCAAAACGGACTTGTTTTACAAAACAATATTGGGCTGCATATTAAAGACTTACAAATGTCAACATTCCCATCAAACGTCATCAACACGTAATCAAGTTTTACCGTGTTGTACTATGACTGAAACATAGTCATTCTCTCTTTCTCCCTTTCTCGATCCCTCTCTATCTCTTTCTATCCATCTCTATCTCATTCTCTTTTTCTCGGCATTGCTGGTACTAAACGCATGTTTACCCATATATACTGTACACGTTGGCCCTCTGTAATCCATTAATTTAACTCACTTGAAAACTCCACCTAGCGTTACTACTCCAATACTTGGTCCATTCTCCCATTATACCCACAAATGCATAATTTAACATAGATTATTTGCTATATTATAGCGCTACGTGTCTGAAACGTCCGCGTAGCAGGTTACGACAACTACCTTTCAGCAATATAAGCTTGCGTAATATTTAGACATCTTTGGCTTGGTACCATGCATAAATGCATTATTATGTATTGTGAATGTAAAGTTGATTATGCTCATATTGTAAGTATGATGGCATGTTTTTTTGTTGATGCAGTTGAAACTGTTTGATGACGATTTGTGGCATCAAAGATAAACATATCGTTGAACAGCAATAAACACTGTTAATCTATCGGCATCATTAACGTTACTAACTGACACACAAGTAATTACATAACTCAATTACCACCAGCTTCGTCTATCAATAGTACAGGTTTTTTAATGATTTTAATTACTCCGTTCATTATAAGTAGTCGTAGCATGACATTGTTGACTTGCATTTAAAGACTTATCACCCTAACGAAGCACTACGGCGACGGTAGTAATTAAGGATACGAAGGAAGTGTACGCTGACGCTAACTAAAAAGTGTCTGCTAAGTTGCAAAATATATCGCAAAAAGAAGTGTCGCGCTACTGTGTCTGGTTGTACTACCAACAGCAAATAATCCAATGTGCTGTCGGGATTCGGCCTTCAGTTGGATATTCGTAGGCACAGTACTTAAAATACTACATCTACATTTCGTTACATTGTAAATATCGTATCTTATATATATATATATATATATATATATATATATATATATATATATATATATATATATATATATATATATATATATATATATATATATATATTTATATGTATATATATTTAAAATATATATATACATATATATATAAAATATGTATATATATAAATATATATATATATATATGGATATATATATATATATACATGTTTATATACATATGTTGATATATATTCATATTTATATATGAAAAAATATATATATGTACATATATAAATATATATTTATGTATAAATATACATATATAAACATATTTATACATGTTTTATATATATGTATATATATATATATGTATGTATATATATATATATATATATAGATATATATCTAATATATAGCTCTCTATATATATATATATATATATATATCTCTATATATATATATATATATATCTCGTCTATATATCTATATCTCATATATATATATATAAACATGTAACATGACCTAGAAAACACAAAAACATTGACAGCGCACTGATATGGGCGCATTGGAAGCATCACTTGGCGTTGTTTTGTAACATATTCAAATCGATTGCGTAACTTTTTATGCTTCTTCCAAGATATTTAACTAAGACCAAAAAATAAGTTCCGAATATTGCGCAGAAACATTAATGATAGATGTCCGTCTTTATGTCTCATTGCATCGAATAACAGTGATTTTAGAAGCAGCCCTGGTCCCGTCACCTTTTTGTTTTCATTGAAAATGATAAATGAAATGCATGTTTTGACGCAACTTCAAATCTTGCAAATAGATGATTGTATTCTTTTAAATTGTAATGTATTATTGGCAATTGAAATGAAACCGATCGCATGCTAGTAGTTCCGTAGCAAACAGTGTTTTCTCTCAATACACTCAAGATCCAATGCACGCCAGCCTTTTTTAGGCGATACAACCTCAAATTGATAGGCTCCGCGGTGAGGTGTGTGCGAATGGTTTATGCGCATGTTCAATGTGCGTCCGGTCAGATGGTTTTATAAAGATTGCACTGGACTATTAAGCTCTAAAATATGAAACCGAACTATCCTCTGCAAGTATTGAAAGAAAGCAGACAGCTATTGAATGAATTCTGATCAATACATTTTGTTTTGGACTTTAGTCATGCATTACCTAATATAATAAAGAATAAAAGATTATTATCGTGCACTCTTTCTGCAGTCTGTTCACTGAATGTTTATTGTTTGAATGGGACTTTGTATAAGGCTTTACGTCATACCAGACGCGCTCTCGTTATCGATATATATATTTGCCTAAGAAGCAGCTAATGAATAAAATTGCAGATGCTAACAATACTTGAAAGTCGAAAAATGTACAGTTACATATATTGGGCTTCAAAGATGTGTTTATGATCGCAAAAATGCAATCGATAAAAGAGCGAATTTAAAGCAGCCATCATGCATAGGGTACACTTTGATGCTTATATTGATGTATCAACACATATATTTATTTCCATCTATCAAACTTGTCGTTATTAATTCTTTTATAGGACTGAATATTTGAACATGTGGTAGTTCGGCTGTCAGTTTTATTGATGTTGGCTTACCATCAAATCGCCTTCCCTAAAGTGAAGTCACAGTGTTTTTGCAAAGGGTAGCTAGTCCGTGTTGCCCCTACACATGGGCAGTCAATTAATGCACGTAGCTACCTGTGTTTAATGGATCCGATGAATGACGCGTGATTGGCTTAACATATGTGCTGTGTAATACATCACGACCTCATGACGCTATATTCATTGGACCCATTTCACTTTGCCATGCAATCAATGAGTAGTAGAGTATGTTTTTGTTAATTTGTAATCGAAAAATTGGGTAGAAAACTTGCGACTTAACTTAATGAGAATCTTTTGTCTGAGACATGAATTGTTTAGCATGTATGCATGATAATACTTTCGCTACAGTATTGATACCGAAACGATGCAGCAGACCGTCGGTATAAAGGACAGAACTTTTTCTTATCGATCCACTCTGCTATTACAATTTCCTGACGCCGACCGAACAATTAAGTGTGTTTTATCTTCTGTACGTGCGAATATGCACTCGCTCTGGTACTTACGAGGGGCTGTTCTGCGATCTGCCCTTAATCATAGGCTTACTTGTTAATGCGCTTATCGATTGATATATCTACGTACCACATCAGTAATATGTGATTCAGATACAAAGAAATCGAATATACAATATGAGGTAATTTCGAGTGCAAATCAACAAAATACCAGTGCATTTCAAGTAAATGTGGATATGTCAAGTAGTCGAATGTTATTCATAGAATAATCACCGTGTGTATTTTCACATTTCTGGTCAAAACGGATATGATTTCATACGTTCGACATTAACGATATCGGATGGGTAGAAATACATTAAAGAATTGTCCCAAGCTCTACTAAAATTTGATTTACAATACACTATACATGTTTAGCGATCTCCTGATGAATGATAGCAATCTCGTCATCGCGTTCGATGGGTAGCGCTGGTCAATTAACCAGACGAGAACAAGGATAGCCTTGTAGCGTTTAGGCGTCATTCAGAACTCATTATATATAACCTACATTGGGGTTTTTTCAGACTGCTTTTATAGATCGATAATCGAGCCATTTAAATACATTGAAATGATAAGGAAGCCATATGCCACTTAAAGCATTGTACTTAATTTCATATTTAGGCCTTAATGTTATACAGATATCGCGGGTCATCTTATTTGCCGTCACGTTGAGTTGATACAATTTATAGCTGAAGGCGATTGAGCCGAAAAAGCACGCATTCGTGGCCTCATTTATATTCATAGTGCCTGAACTGGATAAACTGATAGCAGGCATTGAATCCTGTATGTGAATGATTGTCTATAACACCATGAATACTGACGATGGTTAAGCGAGTGATCCTCTACAATAAGGAAATCCTAAAGCAACAATCATTTGGCAAATGGCTCATTCAGGAAATGCGACTAGTCGTCCGACTCTGTTGATTTGGGCCCATAACTGCACACACTTAAGATGCTGGTTGAAATAATGCATACATTAAAGTTGTGGGGTAGGAGGTGAAGGCATGCGTACGCGTGGTGTTAATACAAACATTATTATTAATTTTATCCCCAAGCTCTTGGTGCTACCACCCGCCATGATGGTAATTAATAATCAAACATATTCCCATTATTTAAAGTAATATACGCATTAATGTAACAAAATGATTTTATTGTCACATCGCACCCGTTTACCCATATACGCTCGCGAACATTCATATGCACAGTGTTTATCATCCGACAAACACCAGTCTCTGTGAGTGAATAACCTACTTAATGGCCAGACGCCTGGGTTTGTGCTTGAGTTGGTTACAAGATGGTGGCTACTTTAGCTAAACAATTGGCCATACGCGAAAACATACTAGATTATATGTATATTAGTTTGCATCCAGATTAAGTGCCAAACATGTTTTGCGTTGACACAAAGTTGATGCATACCTCTCTTTATGCGGTTCTACATCAATCGAGGTTTTATTGCTCAAACTCGATTATGGACCCCGAATTGGTTAACGTCGGTCTGGTAAACCTACCTGGACGTGAATGCACTTTGAAAGTCACCTTTTTATTATTCAAATGGCTGGCATTATCTGAGCAGGCGTTTCAGCTGGGGAAGTGTAAACTAATGCGTAGCTAAATTCAGCCAATCATTTATTGATATACGGAAAGCCAACAATGCTTTCTCTTATACGGCAAGCGATATATTTGATCAATTATTTACTTAACGAATAGTCGCTGAACTCCAATCTACCCCTGTTGTTATTTCTAATACAGCTGAACGAATCAAAGTATCTGTCCAAAAAAATGTTTACCGATTGCCGCCCTTAAACAGGGAAAATCCGTGAATCCACATATTTAGACAGACCTGCCACAACTGCCACTAGTTAATAGCATTGTAGTTATACCAGCTGTAAAGACATCTGATTCTAGTTGTCCACATTTATTGATGTGTATGCAACATTTGATGTGGTGTTCCGTTAAGCGAGCCGGTGTGGCACAAATATTTCCGGTAGTATTCAAAACAAGTGCTATGCTTTTTAGCACCTTAAAATCGCTTATATGACTAATGATACATCACCTGCTCATAAAATTAAATTACGCTAACCCTATATGAATGAAGCATTATGTAAGTCACTTTCCAAAACCACGATAAACATAATTATGGCCTACGAAAGATCTCTTAATCCACCGTCTTAACTTAAATGTACGATAAATGTAAGTAGACATCAAAGATGTGCAGAATATTACAAACATTTTCGGAATAAATTAGACATCAATGTAATCCTAAATGCTGGCACGTCCTAAAAAACGACAATCACGCTACCATTGCTCCGTGAGCGTTGTTCATCAATTACCTTGAAGACGTTAAATACGCTAGTGCCATTAGACGGCACGCGAGTACGCTGGGCAATGTGCTCATGCATGGCGCCTAGCTGGAATTCTCATGCAGTAAAAACCTGTTGCGTTCTTCCGGGTCAATCTATAAAGCAAAGGTCAGTAGGTAAAATGTCATTATTCGGCTACAAACATGTCTTGCAGAGCATAGATAAATTTGCTTTGTTGCGTTACTGACTATTGTAAAGATGCTATTAACGACTTAAGTAGCCTGACTGAGATACTGCCTCCCATTCACATATATCAGTATGCTACTGGGTCTTAAAGAGTTTGGTTAGATCCAGCGTCTAATCCTCATCGAATCCTAGTCAGATAATTGCGCCCTCCAACCCTATAATTCGGCACATAATTGACCGTACGCAGTGTATTCACTAAATACAACGAGACAAAATAACATTGCACAAGTTGACAACAGTTACCATTATCGCGAGGACCGAAACAAATGCTTTCAAGAGTGCCATTGCGCTTAGCTTATTTAATAAAGTTAAGTAGTTTTTTGCTTTGCCTTGATAGTTTACTGTTACGCATGGCAATTTTGTGCAGTTTGCGATTTGATTAATTTAATGTCCGCTAACATACCGTCTGGAGAAGAAACATAAGAATACCTTTACTAACAGTTGGAGACAATGAAGCTGAAATGTTACAATATATAACGTTTATGAGGAAATACGTTTATTATACCTCGGTTTTTGGTATGCTATGTATCACGTTCAACCCATCCTAGGACCGCGGTCGTCTATCGTGAAGCAGCATAATATTACCAAACGGACACATTCATGTCAGCATTTGCTTCAACATGACTATGTTACCTGCCGTTTCTATAAATTCTCTTCTCAAAGAGCAATTCATAACATCAAACAAAAAGCGTTGATCACTCGCTTGTGCTGCTCACCAATTACTACGATGCGGCGAAACCCTTCAGCAGCAACCTTAACCAATATTTAGACACATGCTGTTGATAGAAGAAATATACACAAACATGACTTTGATCAGGCGCAGCCGAAGAGTACCCAAAGGCATCAATACGAAAGCCTCGTAGGACTCGCACGCAATGTTCTTACATATTACTTTTCATCCGCCTGTTGTCGCGTTATAGCTATATTAGTGGTTACACGTTGTGATTTCGGTCGCTAGAATTGTCTTTAACGAACTCTAATATTCCTCTAGTTGGTTCCGGTCGTCGACTTAAAGCATTTGAAACTCGCTGGCATACATGTAAAGTATATATATATATACATATATATATATATAGAGAGATATATATATATATATATATATATATATATATATATATATATATATATATATATATATATAGATATATATATATATATATATATATATATATATATATATATATATATATATATATATACGTATATATATATATATATATATATATATATATATATATATATAGGATTAGAATTATCATGATGCTAGGAAACTCACCTAAAGTAATTTTTTGTTTATTTGGTGCGAGCCTCATATCAAATGGGCTAGCAGCACTAATGTTTATTGCTGTATCACACTCTGTGACTCTATCTCCAATTACAGGAGAGGAATGACTGTCCGATAAAACATTGTGGGTGTCAGTGGTACCAGTTAATTGTTTTCGACTACAGGTCTTTCGCTTGGATATAAACAGGTGGTTGTACGCTTAACCTAAAAGACGATATGTCTTTATCTGAAAATCAATCCATGGAGCAACAACCGTGTGTTGAGTCTGAAGAACTGCAACATGAATCTCTTATTTATATGTTTCTGTCACTTATGCAGTGGGAATGCGGAATCTTTAGCCATTTACAGGGTTATCAGTTGTTCATCACGTGCGAGGGCTGCATCAATAAAATCGAATTGTGGGCGTCATGCTGTTTGCCAATCGCACTGACCATGCTATCACAGGCGGACCACAGCCGACCTCCATGTGAAAGCAAAATACTCGTCGCTTGCCGACACATTTATTTTTCTATCATTTATGTCCACATAAACATCGTTAACACTGTCTTTGTTTCTACACAAATATGACGAATTGTTATCACCCAAAATGGATTCTTTTATTTTTGTGAGCATCTTTATTTTGCAACAATCGGCAGCATATCTGACAATTTATTCGATAATCAATTCTAATTATTTCGGTTGTGCTGTTGTGAATATGGAACCAGGTGTATTGCATATGGTGGCTTGCAACTTACAATCAACACTTAAGAAAAGTATTAACGTTGATTTTCTCGGGGAGAGATGCGCTATATCTAGATATTTATAGGTTATTAAGCTTCGACGGGTATTGAAATTAACTTTATCAGAATAGCTCGAATTATATACTTTTATTTCGGCAATCCTGTAATTAAGCTGGACTAGAGCCTGAAGTCACTGACTATGATGTGCTCTACATTTTAATTGCCACAGCCACACTGCCCAAATCTTATGCACAAAGAACAAATCCAAAGCAGCAAAACATAACAAATGTCTGCAAATATTGAGTTTGTAACTCATCATTTCACATAACTGTAGGGCGTCAATTAAGCCAATTGGCTTTTCACAAAGGGTTTGCTCACGTAAATTTACCTACATCAAGTTTATTTACCATGTCAGGTTTATACCCCAAAGTTTGTTTTGATTGATAACATCAAGGAAATGGTATGACCAACCTTCTGCACGTAATACCCGAAAGGATATGTATTCGATTTTAGCTTACATGTTATTGATAGCATTGATTCTTACTTACCACTTTAATCACACCACGAGAAACATTCCACAGGGATTGAATATGCATCTTGCAGATCTCTATTACTCTCTACACCTAACGGTCTATTGAAGCCATAGTCAAGTTACAGTTAAGTCGTACAATTATCGCCTCTATATTATTTTCACGAAACCCATCGGCACTAATAAGGTAAATTTCTTTTTTAGCAGGGAATTCCATAGGCGACCAATAGCGGCATTTGTGGGTAAACAAACGAACACATGCACGCGCCCTTTAAATTTGCACCGTCCATGATGGACTAAAAGCACGTAGCAAACTGGTGATAGAGGCTCGGTATGCGCCCCATTTACAGTCAAATTGGTAAATGACAGCATTTGCTAGACGTAATCGCGTTGTTACATTGAATGAATGGTTACCTTGGAGGATAATCGCTATTGGAGGGAATCATATCAAAATACATCATATGCCGAAATGCTGTCTTTGTATGTATTATATAGGTATTGTCACCTTACAAGACCCTACTTGACCTTTGTTTTGCTAGTGAATTGCTAGCAGGTACGTTACCTACTTGGTACACGGACATAGTGGAGCCAGTACATAAGTGATGCGGGGGCTATTATATATGAATATGTAAGACATGGAGAGTGATTCTATATAAAGAGCCGTCTGGTAAAGTGGTAAAAACTTGCTATAGTTTGACGACAAAATTATACAATCTTCCGTTTCAAGATCCCGCCTACTTGCAAATACTGCAGTTGGTTCATTTATGGGTTCAATGAGAGTCGAGTCTCTAGTACCCTATGACCGGAAGAATTAAGTACAGAGACAGCAATACTATGTATTTACTAAACCTTCTCAGCGTATAATTGCTTTCTATATATCAAGCCCTGTGTAGCTTAGTAGCGGTCAGAAATAATAAGCGATGTTTAGAATTCTCTGCATGTTGCTTTGAATCAAGTCCAAGATCATATTGGTTACGATAAAACGTTCTTTATCTATTCATGGTATACGATCTTTCAATCTCGCACCGATTACATTGGTGTTGTGTTGCAAATCACATGTTCTATGAAGGAATGTACCGATCCTCATCAAACCACTAAAGCATTGTATCCAATCCTTCATATATAATTGATCAAACACGTAAAGCAAATTAAGCTAAGATTTCACCTACATGGCTACATAAAATGGTATAATATTCCGGCGCGGATGTGACTTCAAGAACCATCATTGTCTTAATACTTATCTAAAGCATTGTCCGTACCAAATATGAATGATGTATGTTTTTGATGCTAAATAACAGAATATGAAATACCATTTGCAGTAACCAAATGTTAAGTTATGAGAAAACTATAAATCAACGAATATTAATGGCAGGCACAACAGGTTGCGAATATTCGACGCAAACCCATAGTGCAGCAAAACACGATCTCAGCCTTACCTCAAAGCTTGTAGTTTACCTTCACGTTATTCTGCCCTTAATAAAAAACACTACGCCATCTGTTTGATTAAATATAATGGTATACTCAAAAGGTTCACAGCGTAAGATTTACATACCCGCGTTCTCTGTCTGTAGGATGTAATCTCTTTTCCGTTTACCTTATATTCTACGTGCTATTTATTGTCTTGTACCTCGACTTTTATGACCGTTTATGCATCATAGACCGACTGCACCACAATGTAAGCAGTTGTTAGAACTCCAACACCTCGATAGATCCGGTGCCCAAGCAGCAATTAGTGGAATATCACAAAGACTGTTGACTCTAGAACAATCTCCCGACTGTAATATGTTTGTTATGCAACATCATCATACATTAGGCACACCAATCACTGCATTTAATATAAACAAGCAACTTTAGGCTTACTTACGAGCAACTAAATGCCTCTCCGGCAGGTAAGACAACGGGTCGTAATGTTGACCTTAACTTGGTTCGCTTATCGGCATGGCTGCTATAGAAGCAAGATTCAAATAAAAAGAAATGTCATCAGTGACACAATAAAAGACCATTCACATGATGAAGGTGTTCATGCTGCACGCCTATTCCAATGACACAACCGCGTTAGATAAGACCTTTGTAGACATTTCTGTGCAATAATCAGGACGGTCAGCAAACTATTTAACTGGACTGTCTCTACAAATGCGCATGTTGTAGTCCTAAGAAATCGCCTTCTCCCTTTGTTGTATGATGTCAAGGTACCATAAAGCACCGTTTCCACAGGACTAGACATTACAGATGCAGCATCTGTTAATAAGCCGCCTTTATACAAAGCAAACATATTATAAAACAAACCGCTCGGATAACCTATTTTGTTGAATCAGCTGTCCATGGACATGAACAGCTGCAAGATGAGCATTTCAGTAAGAAATTAAGTCTTTGGTTTTACAAGCTTTCAAATGTTGTAAGTTGGGAACTTGGTCTAGCAAATACATGTCTACCAATACCTTTTTAATCACCTCATAGTGACTCTAGCCGACGAATGCTGTTTACGAGAATGAGGAGTAAGCCAGACGATACCACACATAAGCACACTATATATCACTAGTTTCTTCTATCAGAATCGCATATCAATGTCAGCAGTGTATGCACGTACTGTGGGGATAAGGGCACTCACAACACCATTGCCATGTGAATATTTAGCTGGTCATAATAGAATTGCAGCATAACTTTGTACCATTAAACGTCAAGCACGTATTATGTACATAGTGTACTGTGACGCTGCCATTATGTGATATGAACGAAACTTATTTTTTATTTATTGCTTGTGTCGATTACCGTTATTGTACTATCAAATCAATTAGTTATCGAGATCTTGTAAAATATATAACTGAGCGACTTATAACATAATTATTTAATGTAGCCTGTAATTGTGAGGTAATCAGTATGTAATAATAAGTATTGAGCGTTCAGGCATGAAACAATTAGTAATGCTTGGTATAAACATGCATTCGCCAATTGCTGTAAACCTTAAAGGTTTTCCGGCCTAAAATACGATACATCAATGGAATACCCCGCCCGCATACTCATTTTGCATCACTTGGCAAAAGCTTCAGAGCCATGGAAAAAAAAATTATCTGTTAGCACCAAGTGGATATCCAATATGAGCCAATTGGTTATGTTTTCAATGATCTTGCCAAAAAAAGGCAGAGCTGTCACTGGTTTTAATCAGCCCACTGAGCCCAGGCATTGGTGCTAAAATGCCAGAGTCGCCGTCCTCTGTTGTTGGAAAAACATAAGCAGCAAAAGGAAAAAGTCGATATCAAATAATGAAGCTATTACAGATATTCAATCGAAGCAAATCAATCGCTCACAAGTAAGGTGATAGAAGAACATATACAGTAGCAGCAACAAGCATGATGGGAAGTGGCGTCCGCCGCAGCGCGTCCATTGTACTCCATATGTCTTCAATGCAACGCTGGTTTTACGGGTATGTCGACCATTCGCCGATATAACTTTCCATGTATAACTGTCATGTTATGTGCATATTGTGAGCACATATGGACGTACAATTCGGTTGTGACCGTTTCATGCATCAATATAGGCATAATTTAACAGGCGATAATCAATCGCTCCACTTGGCTGTTTTGCAAAGCATATAGGGTGATCAAATTGAGCTTCTTGCACAAAAGCAAATATTGGTTAAATGCACGACACTTAAGTTCACAGTAGTTGAAGTCGTCACATCTATCATCACTGCGTATTTTTCACTTTTAATTTTGCGGCACGCATTTTTCATTTTCGTGGAAATCTCTACAAGCATTAATGCGAAAGTATCTGAATGCCAATTGTGTCCGACAAATGACCAAGTATGCATTACCCTTTCAATGCGGAGGTAATGCGCTAGTTTAAGGAGATCCGTTAATGTGGTGGCTGGTTCTTCTGCCGTTCTACAGCAGCGTTGAGTTATTATTATTGCATCTTGTGAATAACGCTTATATAGACTTAAGCACCCTTTTGTGCGAATGACATTGAGGAAAGGACCTGGATTGGTAAATTAATTTATAGATGAATAATGCAATGTATGGACGGGTCGGATATTGATGTAAAATAAAATAAGTTTTATTAAAGAAAACGTGAAATAGCGCGATAATCATGTAATTGTACATAACAACCTTGATTTCCCGTGCGCTAAATACTATATGCACTGTAATATCAATCTTCGTCATTACACAGTGTCAGATATGGAGTGTTTCAATTTACTGCTGGGTCAATATGATTTTCTGTACACTTGCTTAGATACTGTAATAATTGTAAGCATTCATTCATTATCCGATGCTTTTTTACTTGCATGGCTTATATATGATACAGCTAATATGAGTGTACTTGTTGATGTTGCAAGCAATAAATTATCGGTCTCATTATAACGTGACCACGCCTTTTTCATCAATACTCACCCAGCTCTTTGGAATGTATCTATAACGACACCTATCGTGACGCGCAATCTTCTTGTAACTATATTGGTATAGCTTATAACACGCCCAACTAGATTTGAGAATATTGTAGTTGCCTCATTATAAATGATTCATCATGTTCTAAATAGTGCATGATAACAGAAAACCATAAGCAGTTCCACAATACTTTCGTTTAGTGTTTTAGCTCTTTTAATTGGAGACAAACTTTATGCAAACGATGCTCAAAACATGCACACACAAATTGAATCATAAGATTAATAATAGATTAGTAGGCATAAAATTTGTACGTGCCGTCAATGGCTCGGCTGAGTAATGTAAAACTCCTGAGTGTAATTTTAGCTACTCTTCACCGACCATTCGCCAGTGTAAAAGCATCTGGTGATGACTTAAAAACTGCCCATAAGGCATATCTACCCTGTGACGTTAGCTGGTGGTGATTATAATGGTTATAAAAAATGTGGTACTGACAACGTATTTACCGTCTTATCTGACAGTAATATCGTACCAAAACTTGAGGAATAAGTCGTAACAAGCAAACATCAATATCCTAACAATCATAATTATACGACGCTACGTATTTAATTCTTAAAGATTTGTATTATGAAATGTTAATCGACGACCCGTTCCTGGTGAAATGCGAATAAAATGAAAGCATATACGTACCCAGTTAAAAGAAATTTCCGTCACAGAACGGTATTCAAGAATGTTGGGCGCGTGGATAAAAGTAGTCACGACTTAATGTGACTTAATTCTATCATCTGGCTTAGTGAAACATAATGGCCTGTTGATAAAATGTTTTTTTTGATAAGTAGGAAGCACAACAAACCCAAACAAGATGCCTCAGCGCTCACTCTCCAAACATTACGTTTCCAGCGTGGCAAAAGGAATCGTTACTGCTTACATGCACTTACTATAAACCACCTATATCTAAGCAAGAGGATGAATAGCATAATGCACTTTCAACTAAAATTTCATCGAGGATTTTACTATTTAATCAGTCACATTATATCAAATAATAAATGCCACGTTAGCACCATGTGACTCGCACTCGCGCGTAAGGGTGCTAGTCATACATGACGGTTGTTTATTAAAGTATAAACATTGTGAGAGCAGAACGAAAACGACACTTAGTGAGTTTTCAGGCGATAACATATGTATTTAGACTAGTTTCCTGTACGAAGTGCATCAAATTTTCGCATTTCTACCGGCTTAACGACACATTTTCAGTATAATGAATGTCAAGGAGGACTTGAGCGATTTTCTAAACTCTCTATAAAAAAAATAAAAAAAAGGGAAATGATACATGACGAGTCTCTAAAAATTGTGAAGGATTTGACCATTGTTGTGTCTTTTTTGAAGTTAGCTGCGTGATAACACGTCTTGGCGGAGCGATTATTGCAATCAGAGATTTTGAAAGGTAAGGCAACTGATAGAAATAATAGTTTTATTTCGTCCATCATAGCATATTGGAAATATGCATGAATAATACAGTATCACATAATTCACAATATTAAGTGGCTTGTGGGATGATCATCAGGAATAGAGCATAATAGTTGTCCGCAGTTTGCTCTATATTTACAGCCAATAAAGCTGAATTACATTTTCACCAAAGGATCGATTGCCACATTGCACTTGTAAATCAATGTATCCGGCTATTGGCGCAAAGTGGAACACTGATGTGTCCTTGTAAATGTATGCAAGTTGAATGCGTCATGAAGGCATTAACGAGAATGTTCAATAATGGACAGAATAAAAGTCGGCAACTCGATCAGACTTCTTGGGCTTAATAAACCGCCCACAATTATTTTTATTGAGAACGAAGATTCACAAGAAAATATGAGTGACAGAGTTGTCAATATGCTATGCCGGTGCCTTAAGAACGCAGGAAATTCTGAAAATGGCGAGCTCCACTACAGAGCGCTTAAACGGTAGCTACACTATAGTGGACTGGATCAGGTCGAATACGAGTCATAGAGCGAGTCCAAATCCATCATGATCTAGTTGCATCTTATCTAATGTAAATTAGGAATTGCTTCATCAAATGCATTTCTATCAAAAGATGGTTTGCATTTAAGCAAGCTTTGTTGAGTACGCATTATTCTACTATACCGTGTCTGTGTATGCTTAAGTAGTACAATAGAGAAGAAATATACAATCTGTTACTTCACCACGACCAATATTGCGTACTGTAGTGAGACAACTGTTACATTCATATCGAATTTGGACCCGAGCGTTTATGGCACATTTATTCGAGCCATTGATCTATTGGAGCTGGGATAGTAGGCAACAGAGCTTGGCTGATAAACACAGGATACTGGCACTCTCGTCGCAATTACCCGAGGAGCAATGTTCATCAGAGACATCTAAAAGTTACCCAAAGTCGGTTGAGCAAGTATATGGAATTGCTTTCGACAGGCCGAACTCAAGCAATATCCAAGTTATTGGTCCTAGCAAACATAATATTTGCACTCAACTTTATAAACTAGTGCCTTTTTTACTGTATTATGACAGCGATGTATAAGTGCAACAATATGACCCAGTACGTTGTGTACAATAGATCTCTATTATCTAGTTATAGCAAAATTTGATCAGAGCAATCTAAGATGAATACGTTTACATGGCTCCATATTGTTTTCTTACACTGTGTCCGATTTATGATAATTACTACTTCTTTTGCTCGCTCAATCTACATCTCTGACACCACGGTAAAAAGCCGCCGCTAATGAGCTGTGCCCATGAGTGGAAGTCGCGCGATCTCGTTCGATATTTTAGATAGCTGACATCACTCCGCGGGCATAAAACCCTACTTGTCAGCAACACTGCGGGCCGCCCATCCACCTGACCAGCGACCCTTTCCACTGAGTAAGCTGTCGAGAAGGACTGCTAATAATTGACGGTTCCCGGTACTAGCCCACAAGTATGCAGTATTGCTGAGTGGTTGACCCACTGCGAACGACAGCAACTAATATGGTTAGGGTGTTATGGTGCATGAAAACACAGCCGAATGAGTAAATATAATGAGAGAGCAAACCATTTCCGTGATTTCAGTTCAATTACTAGCTGCCTGTTGTATTAGACTGCTCTCTACCATTATTTACGTCTGTTTGTGGCACAGTCTATAGCTGGCCAGTTGATTGTTCATCAATGACACGGCGACGGCCACTCACGATTCATGGTATCGGGTCACTTCGCCCCCGGGACGGTTCGCCCCCGATGGGACAGTTCGCCCCCGGGTCAGTTCGCCCTCGCTGGGACAGTTCGCCCCCGGGTCAGTTCGACCCGGGTCAGTTCGCCCCTGCAATGCTACGCCCGTGTTTTACAGAAAGGAATACATTGAATGCTACATATTTCATTTAATAAAGGAACAGTATTTATTTTTTTTTTATAAATTAATGTATTTATTATTTTGATATGACTTAAATTTAAAGCATAATGTCTACCGGTCATCGTCCCCGGATAGAGTGCTGTAAGGGCGTTTTGGACCCGGCGGCCAGGGCATACGAACTAAAAGCGCACACAAAAAATACATATAACTCAATACGACATGGGATCTTTATTCAACATTCATAAAACATACATCAAAACAAACCAGTGAAATGAAACAAGAATACGAAATAAATAGAGGAATATTAACTAAAAACGAACACATGCATACACAACTCAGGCTCTTTATTCAACATTTATAAAACATGCATGACAAGAAGATAAGAATAGAGGAATATGAACTAAAAGCGCACACATGCATGCGCATAAATATACATGACAAATATACATGACATGAATACAACAATACAAATAGAGGAATATGAGCTACTAGCGCACACATGCATACATTTAACTCAATACAACTCGAGATCTTTATTCAACAACATTCATAAATCATACATGACAAGAATACAAGAATATGAAGTAAATAGTGGTATATGAACTAAACGCATACACCATACTTCACGTTATTCTGCCCTTAATAAAAAACACTACGCCATCTGTTTGATTAATATAATGGTATACTCAAAAGGTTCACAGCGTAAGATTTACATACCCGCGTTCTCTGTCTCTAGGATGTAATCTCTTTTCCGTTTACCTTATATTCTACGTGCTATTTATTGTCTTGTACCTCGACTTTTATGACCGTTTATGCATCATAGACCGACTGCACCACAATGTAAGCAGTTGTTAGAACTCCAACAGCTCGATAGATCCGGTGCCCAAGCAGCAATTAGTGGAATATCACAAAGACTGTTGACTCTAGAAACAATTTCCCGACTGTAATATGTTTGTTATGCAACATCATCATACATTAGGCACACCAATCACTGCATTTAATATAAACAAGCAACTTTAGGCTTACTTACGAGCAACTAAATGCCTCTCCGGCAGGTAAGACAACGGGTCGTAATGTTGACCTTAACTTGGTTCGCTTATCGGCATGGCTGCTATAGAAGCAAGATTCAAATAAAAAGAAATGTCATCATTGACACAATTAAAGACCATTCACATGATGAAGGTGTTCATGCTGCACGCCTATTCCAATGACACAACCGCGTTCGTAATATCTACGAAGCATGAGTAGATAAATGAATGCATTGCGATATTACCTCTCGCAATCGATCGACTGAATGCACGTGGAAGTAATAAGAGAGCATAAGCCAAATATAGATTAAATGACGTTTTAAGTGTGATGCCCAAATGACATTTGGTAGATTGCGGCTCAAAGTCTGGGTCGAGCTTGCTGGGGTAAGCTTTTCCGAGCACCACTTGCCTGCAATAACCGATATTGTAAACATCGACGATTCCTGATAGGCGTTCTGTGGGCCTAATAACTTATCTCATTTTTGCCAAATAGACAATTCATATTTTACAGTGCCGTCATCGAAAAAGGCAGAGAATGCTAAATTGCGTTCCATATATTAACAAAACCCTGCACTTAGCGCGGAACGGCTGGTTACGATGACGAATATCAATACTCACAGAAGCTCTATCGAGTTGGAAAAAAAGATAATTAATTAATATTGCCTAGAGCATGAAAGGCTTTTGTGCGTCAGCGATTAAATAAAATCGGGTACCATAAGCAAACACACTTCTTCACAGAGACGAAATCCTTTCTAAAGACCGTAGAGAGGTGTAATTTATGTGTACATTACTTGATCTTCCATACGGGTAATACGACACATAATCTGTAGTAATGTAAAGGTGCATAATATATCAATTTGCCTGCTTTATAATAATACATGCATATCATATCATTTTTTTCAACCAAACTGCATGACTGTTCCATATAATTATTCGTTTATTGTAATCGCGTAGCTTTGCGTTTGCTGCTGCTAGATGTAGGCCGCTCATGACATCCGCTTGTCGATGCCAGATACATTTTCTCTTGCAATTGTTCTTAAAAGTGGTTATTTTGAATAAACACGCCTCTAATTGCTAACTGTTATATGTTGACCTCAGCTGTTACCTACCGATTGTACTTGTTTATGTTGCTATCATCAAGTCATTCATAATAAATCGCACGTTAATGTGACATGACAACAAATACGGTTCGTTTATATGATAGAAATTTATAGTACATTGAGTTAAAGTGTTTGGCGCTGAGTATGGTTACACAAAGATTTTACTTTTTGGTTACGCAGCATTACAATAACCTCCCAAAATGTGAATATAATCAAAAGGTTTTCTTTGCTCGGCTCAATGCATCAGTCCACCACTCTTTGACTTATGTCTGATCCTCAATTGTTCATTCATCGTAAGAAAACGATTTTTGTGGGCAACGTAAGTTGTAAAGGTCGTACAATTTTCGGGTATTGATAGATAAGACCTTTGTAGACATTTCTGTGCAATAATCAGGACGGTCAGCAAACTATTTAACTGGACTGTCTCTACAAATGCGCATGTTGTAGTCCTAAGAAATCGCCTTCTCCCTTTGTTGTATGATGTCAAGGTACCATAAAGCACCGTTTCCACAGGACTAGACATTACAGATGCAGCATCTGTTAATAAGCCCAGCCGCCTTTATACAAAGCAAACATATTATAAAACAAAACCGCTCGGATAACCTATTTTGTTGAATCAGCTGTCCATGGACATGAACAGCTGCAAGATGAGCATTTCAGTAAGAAATTAAGTCTTTGGTTTTACAAGCTTTATAATGTTGTAAGTTGGGAACTTGGTCTAGCAAATACATGTCTACCAATACCTTTTTAATCACCTCATAGTGACTCTAGCCGACGAATGCTGTTTACGAGAATGAGGAGTAAGCCAGACAATACCACACATAAGCACACTATATATCACTAGTTTCTTCTATCAGAATCGCATATCAATGTCAGCAGTGTATGCACGTACTGTGGGGATAAGGGCACTCACAACACCATTGCCATGTGAATATTTAGCTGGTCATAATAGAATTGCAGCATAACTTTGTACCATTAAACGTCAAGCACGTATTATGTACATAGTGTACTGTGACGCTGCCATTATGTGATATGAACGAAACTTATTTTTTATTTATTGCTTGTGTCGATTACCGTTATTGTACTATCAAATCAATTAGTTATCGAGATCTTGTAAAATATATAACTGAGCGACTTATAACATAATTATTTAATGTAGCCTGTAATTGTGAGGTAATCAGTATGTAATAATAAGTATTGAGCGTTCAGGCATGAAACAATTAGTAATTAGTAATTGGTATAAACATGCATTCGCCAATTGCTGTAAACCTTAAAGGTTTTCCGGCCTAAAATACGATACATCAATGGAATACCCCGCATACTCATTTTGCATCACTTGGCAAAAGCTTCAGAGCCATGGAAAAAATTATCTGTTAGCACCAAGTGGATATCCAATGTGAGCCAATTGGTTATGTTTTCAATGATCTTGCCAAAAAAATGCAGAGCTGTCACTGGTTTTAATCAGCCCACTGAGCCCAGGCATTGGTGCTAAAATGCCAGAGTCGCCGTCCTCTGTTGTTGGAAAAACATAAGCAGCAAAAGGAAAAAGTCGATATCAAATAATGAAGCTATTACAGATATTCAATCGAAGCAAATCAATCGCTCACAAGTAAGGTGATAGAAGAACATATACAGTAGCAGCAACAAGCATGATGGGAAGTGGCGTCCGCCGCAGCGCGTCCATTGTACTCCATATGTCTTCAATGCAACGCTGGTTTTACGGGTATGTCGACCATTCGCCGATATAACTTTCCATGTATAACTGTCATGTTATGTGCATATTGTGAGCACATATGGACGTACAATTCGGTTGTGACCGTTTCATGCATCAATATAGGCATAATTTAACAGGCGATAATCAATCGCTCCACTTGGCTGTTTTGCAAAGCATATAGGGTGATCAAATTGAGCTTCTTGCACAAAAGCAAATATTGGTTAAATGCACGACACTTAAGTTCACAGTAGTTGAAGTCGTCACATCTATCATCACTGCGTATTTTTCACTTTTAATTTTGCGGCACGCATTTTTCATTTTCGTGGAAATCTCTACAAGCATTAATGCGAAAGTATCTGAATGCCAATTGTGTCCGACAAATGACCAAGTATGCATTACCCTTTCAATGCGGAGGTAATGCGCTAGTTTAAGGAGATCCGTTAATGTGGTGGCTGGTTCTTCTGCCGTTCTACAGCAGCGTTGAGTTATTATTATTGCATCTTGTGAATAACGCTTATATAGACTTAAGCACCCTTTTGTGCGAATGACATTGAGGAAAGGACCTGGATTGGTAAATTAATTTATAGATGAATAATGCAATGTATGGACGGGTCGGATATTGATGTAAAATAAGTTTTATTAAAGAAAACGTGAAATAGCGCGATAATCATGTAATTGTACATAACAACCTTGATTTCCCGTGCGCTAAATACTATATGCACTGTAATATCAATCTTCGTCATTACACAGTGTCAGATATGGAGTGTTTCAATTTACTGCTGGGTCAATATGATTTTCTGTACACTTGCTTAGATACTGTAATAATTGTAAGCATTCATTCATTATCCGATGCTTTTTTACTTGCATGGCTTATATATGATACAGCTAATATGAGTGTACTTGTTGATGTTGCAAGCAATAAATTATCGGTCTCATTATAACGTGACCACGCCTTTTTCATCAATACTCACCCAGCTCTTTGGAATGTATCTATAACGACACCTATCGTGACGCGCAATCTTCTTGTAACTATATTGGTATAGCTTATAACACGCCCAACTAGATTGGAGAATATTGTAGTTGCCTCATTATAAATGATTCATCATGTTCTAAATAGTGCATGATAACAGAAAACCATAAGCAGTTCCACAATACTTTCGTTTAGTGTTTTAGCTCTTTTAATTGGAGACAAACTTTATGCAAACGATGCTCAAAACATGCACACACAAATTGAATCATAAGATTAATAATAGATTAGTAGGCATAAAATTTGTACGTGCCGTCAATGGCTCGGCTGAGTAATGTAAAACTCCTGAGTGTAATTTTAGCTACTCTTCACCGACCATTCGCCAGTGTAAAAGCATCTGGTGATGACTTAAAAACTGCCCATAAGGCATATCTACCCTGTGACGTTAGCTGGTGGTGATTATAATGGTTATAAAAAATGTGGTACTGACAACGTATTTACCGTCTTATCTGACAGTAATATCGTACCAAAACTTGAGGAATAAGTCGTAACAAGCAAACATCAATATCCTAACAATCATAATTATACGACGCTACGTATTTAATTCTTAAAGATTTGTATTATGAAATGTTAATCGACGACCCGTTCCTGGTGAAATGCGAATAAAATGAAAGCATATACGTACCCAGTTAAAAGAAATTTCCGTCACAGAACGGTATTCAAGAATGTTGGGCGCGTGGATAAAAGTAGTCACGACTTAATGTGACTTAATTCTATCATCTGGCTTAGTGAAACATAATGGCCTGTTGATAAAATGTTTTTTTTGATAAGTAGGAAGCACAACAAACCCAAACAAGATGCCTCAGCGCTCACTCTCCAAACATTACGTTTCCAGCGTGGCAAAAGGAATCGTTACTGCTTACATGCACTTACTATAAACCACCTATATCTAAGCAAGAGGATGAATAGCATAATGCACTTTCAACTAAAATTTCATCGAGGATTTTACTATTTAATCAGTCACATTATATCAAATAATAAATGCCACGTTAGCACCATGTGACTCGCACTCGCGCGTAAGGGTGCTAGTCATACATGACGGTTGTTTATTAAAGTATAAACATTGTGAGAGCAGAACGAAAACGACACTTAGTGAGTTTTCAGGCGATAACATATGTATTTAGACTAGTTTCCTGTACGAAGTGCATCAAATTTTCGCATTTCTACCGGCTTAACGACACATTTTCAGTATAATGAATGTCAAGGAGGACTTGAGCGATTTTCTAAACTCTCTATAAAAAAAAAAAAAAAAAAGGGAAATGATACATGACGAGTCTCTAAAAATTGTGAAGGATTTGACCATTGTTGTGTTTTTTTTGAAGTTAGCTGCGTGATAACACGTCTTGGCGGAGCGATTATTGCAATCAGAGATTTTGAAAGGTAAGGCAACTGATAGAAATAATAGTTTTATTTCGTCCATCATAGCATATTGGAAATATGCATGAATAATACAGTATCACATAATTCACAATATTAAGTGGCTTGTGGGATGATCATCAGGAATAGAGCATAATAGTTGTCCGCAGTTTGCTCTATATTTACAGCCAATAAAGCTGAATTACATTTTTTCTCCAAAGGATCGATTGCCACATTGCACTTGTAAATCAATGTATCCGGCTATTGGCGCAAAGTGGAACACTGATGTGTCCTTGTAAATGTATGCAAGTTGAATGCGTCATGAAGGCATTAACGAGAATGTTCAATAATGGACAGAATAAAAGTCGGCAACTCGATCAGACTTCTTGGGCTTAATAAACCGCCCACAATTATTTTTATTGAGAACGAAGATTCACAAGAAAATATGAGTGACAGAGTTGTCAATATGCTATGCCGGTGCCTTAAGAACGCAGGAAATTCTGAAAATGGCGAGCTCCACTACAGAGCGCTTAAACGGTAGCTACACTATAGTGGACTGGATCAGGTCGAATACGAGTCATAGAGCGAGTCCAAATCCATCATGATCTAGTTGCATCTTATCTAATGTAAATTAGGAATTGCTTCATCAAATGCATTTCTATCAAAAGATGGTTTGCATTTAAGCAAGCTTTGTTGAGTACGCATTATTCTACTATACCGTGTCTGTGTATGCTTAAGTAGTACAATAGAGAAGAAATATACAATCTGTTACTTCACCACGACCAATATTGCGTACTGTAGTGAGACAACTGTTACATTCATATCGAATTTGGACCCGAGCGTTTATGGCACATTTATTCGAGCCATTGATCTATTGGAGCTGGGATAGTAGGCAACAGAGCTTGGCTGATAAACACAGGATACTGGCACTCTCGTCGCAATTACCCGAGGAGCAATGTTCATCAGAGACATCTAAAAGTTACCCAAAGTCGGTTGAGCAAGTATATGGAATTGCTTTCGACAGGCCGAACTCAAGCAATATCCAAGTTATTGGTCCTAGCAAACATAATATTTGCACTCAACTTTATAAACTAGTGCCTTTTTTACTGTATTATGACAGCGATGTATAAGTGCAACAATATGACCCAGTACGTTGTGTACAATAGATCTCTATTATCTAGTTATAGCAAAATTTGATCAGAGCAATCTAAGATGAATACGTTTACATGGCTCCATATTGTTTTCTTACACTGTGTCCGATTTATGATAATTACTTCTTTTGCTCGCTCAATCTACATCTCTGACACCACGGTAAAAAGCCGCCGCTAATGAGCTGTGCCCATGAGTGGAAGTCGCGCGATCTCGTTCGATATTTTAGATAGCTGACATCACTCCGCGGGCATAAAACCCTACTTGTCAGCAACACTGCGGGCCGCCCATCCACCTGACCAGCGACCCTTTCCACTGAGTAAGCTGTCGAGAAGGACTGCTAATAATTGACGGTTCCCGGTACTAGCCCACAAGTATGCAGTATTGCTGAGTGGTTGACCCACTGCGAACGACAGCAACTAATATGGTTAGGGTGTTATGGTGCATGAAAACACAGCCGAATGAGTAAATATAATGAGAGAGCAAACCATTTCCGTGATTTCAGTTCAATTACTAGCTGCCTGTTGTATTAGACTGCTCTCTACCATTATTTACGTCTGTTTGTGGCACAGTCGATAGCTGGCCAGTTGATTGTTCATCAATGACACGGCGACGGCCACTCACGATTCATGGTATCGGGTCACTTCGCCCCCGGGACGGTTCGCCCCCGATGGGACAGTTCGCCCCCGGGTCAGTTCGCCCTCGCTGGGACAGTTCGCCCCCGGGTCAGTTCGACCCGGGTCAGTTCGCCCCTGCAATGCTACGCCCATGTTTTACAGAAAGGAATACATTGAATGCTACATATTTCATTTAATAAAGGAACAGTATTTATTTATTTTATAAATTAATGTATTTATTATTTTGATATGACTTAAATTTAAAGCATAATGTCTACCGGTCATCGTCCCCGGATAGAGTGCTGTAAGGGCGTTTGGACCCGGCGGCCAGGGCATACGAACTAAAAGCGCACACAAAAATACATATAACTCAATACGACATGGGATCTTTATTCAACATTCATAAAACATACATCAAAACAAACCAGTGAAATGAAACAAGAATACGAAATAAATAGAGGAATATTAACTAAAAACGAACACATGCATACACAACTCAGGCTCTTTATTCAACATTTATAAAACATGCATGACAAGAAGATAAGAATAGAGGAATATGAACTAAAAGCGCACACATGCATGCGCATAAATATACATGACAAATATACATGACATGAATACAACAATACAAATAGAGGAATATGAGCTACTAGCGCACACATGCATACATTTAACTCAATACAACTCGAGATCTTTATTCAACATTCATAAATCATACATGACAAGAATACAAGAATATGAAGTAAATAGTGGTATATGAACTAAACGCATACACCATACTTCACGTTATTCTGCCCTTAATAAAAAACACTACGCCATCTGTTTGATTAAATATAATGGTATACTCAAAAGGTTCACAGCGTAAGATTTACATACCCGCGTTCTCTGTCTCTAGGATGTAATCTCTTTTCCGTTTACCTTATATTCTACGTGCTATTTATTGTCTTGTACCTCGACTTTTATGACCGTTTATGCATCATAGACCGACTGCACCACAATGTAAGCAGTTGTTAGAACTCCAACAGCTCGATAGATCCGGTGCCCAAGCAGCAATTAGTGGAATATCACAAAGACTGTTGACTCTAGAACAATTTCCCGACTGTAATATGTT
This sequence comes from Urechis unicinctus, assembly GCA_034190875.2. Lineage (NCBI taxonomy): Eukaryota > Metazoa > Annelida > Polychaeta > Xenopneusta > Urechidae > Urechis > Urechis unicinctus. The sequence goes on from CM067349.1 coordinate 7,825,942, forward strand.
TGTTATGCAACATCATCATACATTAGGCACACCAATCACTGCATTTAATATAAACAAGCAACTTTAGGCTTACTTACGAGCAACTAAATGCCTCTCCGGCAGGTAAGACAACGGGTCGTAATGTTGACCTTAACTTGGTTCGCTTATCGGCATGGCTGCTATAGAAGCAAGATTCAAATAAAAAGAAATGTCATCAGTGACACAATAAAAGACCATTCACATGATGAAGGTGTTCATGCTGCACGCCTATTCCAATGACACAACCGCGTTCATAATATCTACGAAGCATGAGTAGATTAATGAATGCATTGCGATATTACCTCTCGCAACTGATCGACTGAATGCACGTGGAAGTAATAAGAGAGCATAAGCCAAATATAGATTAAATGACGTTTTAAGTGTGATGCCCAAATGACATTTGGTAGATTGCGGCTCAAAGTCTGTGTCGAGCTTGCTGGGGTTAGTATTTCCGAGCACCACTTGCCTGCAATAACCGATATTGTAAACATCGACGATTCCTGATAGGCGTGCTGTGGGTGAAATAACTTATCTCATTTTTGCCAAATAGACAATTCATATTTTACAGTGCCGTCATCGAAAAAGGCAGAGAATGCTAAATTGCGTTCCATATATTAACAAACCCTGCACTTAGCGCGGAACGGCTGGTTACGATGACGAATATCAATACTCACAGAAGCTCCATCGAGTTGGAAAAAGATAATTAATTAATATTGCCTAGAGCATGAAAGGCTTTTGTGCGTCAGCGATTAAATAAAATCGGGTACCATAAGCAAACACACTTCTTCACAGAGACGAAATCCTTTCTAAAGACCGTAGAGAGGTGTAATTTATGTGTACATTACTTGATCTTCCATACGGGTAATACGACACATAATCTGTAGTAATGTAAAGGTGCATAATATATCAATTTGCCTGCTTTATAATAATACATGCATATCATATCATTTTTTTCAACCAAACTGCATGACTGTTCCATATAATTATTCGTTTATTGTAATCGCGTAGCTTTGCGTTTGCTGCTGCTAGATGTAGGCCGCTCATGACATCCGCTTGTCGATGCCAGATACATTTTCTCTTGCAATTGTTCTTAAAAGTGGTTATTTTGAATAAACACGCCTCTAATTGCTAACTGTTATATGTTGACCTCAGCTGTTACCTACCGATTGTACTTGTTTGTTTGCTATCATCAAGTCATTCATAATAAATCGCACGTTAATGTGACATGACAACAAATACGGTTCGTTTATATGATAGAAATTTATAGTACATTGAGTTAAAGTGTTTGGCGCTGAGTATGGTTACACAAAGATTTTACTTTTTGGTTACGCAGCATTACAATAACCTCCCAAAATGTGAATATAATCAAAAGGTTTTCTTTGCTCGGCTCAATGCATCAGTCCACCACTCTTTGACTTATGTCTGATCCTCAATTGTTCATTCATCGTAAGAAAACGATTTTTGTGGGCAACGTAAGTTGTAAAGGTCGTACAGTTTTCGGGTATTGATAGATAAGACCTTTGTAGACATTTCTGTGCAATAATCAGGACGGTCAGCAAACTATTTAACTGGACTGTCTCTACAAATGCGCATGTTGTAGTCCTAAGAAATCGCCTTCTCCCTTTGTTGTATGATGTCAAGGTACCATAAAGCACCGTTTCCACAGGACTAGACATTACAGATGCAGCATCTGTTAATAAGCCGCCTTTATACAAAGCAAACATATTATAAAACAAACCGCTCGGATAACCTATTTTGTTGAATCAGCTGTCCATGGACATGAACAGCTGCAAGATGAGCATTTCAGTAAGAAATTAAGTCTTTGGTTTTACAAGCTTTATAATGTTGTAAGTTGGGAACTTGGTCTAGCAAATACATGTCTACCAATACCTTTTTAATCACCTCATAGTGACTCTAGCCGACGACGAATGCTGTTTACGAGAATGAGGAGTAAGCCAGAAAATATCACACATAAGCACACTATATATCACTAGTTTCTTCTATCAGAATCGCATATCAATGTCAGCAGTGTATGCACGTACTGTGGGGATAAGGGCACTCACAACACCATTGCCATGTGAATATTTAGCTGGTCATAATAGAATTGCAGCATAACTTTGTACCATTAAACGTCAAGCGCGTATTATGTACATAGTGTACTGTGACGCTGCCATTATGTGATATGAACGAAACTTATTTTTTATTTATTGCTTGTGTCGATTACCGTTATTGTACTATCAAATCAATTAGTTATCGAGATCTTGTAAAATATATAACTGAGCGACTTATAACATAATTATTTAATGTAGCCTGTAATTGTGAGGTAATCAGTATGTAATAATAAGTATTGAGCGTTCAGGCATGAAACAATTAGTAATGCTTGGTATAAACATGCATTCGCCAATTGCTGTAAACCTTAAAGGTTTTCCGGCCTAAAATACGATACATCAATGGAATACCCCGCATACTCATTTTGCATCACTTGGCAAAAGCTTCAGAGCCGTGGAAAAAAATTATCTGTTAGCACCAAGTGGATATCCAATGTGAGCCAATTGGTTATGTTTTCAATGATCTTGCCAAAAAAAGGCAGAGCTGTCACTGGTTTTAATCAGCCCACTGAGCCCAGGCATTGGTGCTAAAATGCCAGAGTCGCCGTCCTCTGTTGTTGGAAAAACATAAGCAGCAAAAGGAAAAAGTCGATATCAAATAATGAAGCTATTACAGATATTCAATCGAAGCAAATCAATCGCTCACAAGTAAGGTGATAGAAGAACATATACAGTAGCAGCAACAAGCATGATGGGAAGTGGCGTCCGCCGCAGCGCGTCCATTGTACTCCATATGTCTTCAATGCAACGCTGGTTTTACGGGTATGTCGACCATTCGCCGATATAACTTTCCACGTATAATTGTCGTGTTATGTGCATATTGTGAGCACATATGGATGTACAATTCGGTTGTGACCGTTTCATGCATCAATATAGGCATAATTTAACAGGCGATAATCAATCGCTCCACTTGGCTGTTTTGCAACGCATATAGGGTGATCAAATTGAGCTTCTTGCACAAAAGCAAATATTGGTTAAATGAACGACACTTAAGTTCACAGTAGTTGGAATCGTCACATCTATCATCACTGCGTATTTTTCACTTTTAATTTTGCGGCACGCATTTTTCATTTTCGTGGAAATCTCTACAAGCATTAATGCGAAAGTATCTGAATGCCAATTGTGTCCGACAAATGACCAAGTATGCATTACTCTTTCAATGCGGAGGTAATGCGCTAGTTTAAGGAGATCCGTTAATGTGGTGGCTGGTTCTTCTGCCGTTCAACAGCAGCGTTGAGTTATTATTATTGCATCTAGTGAATAACGCTTATATAGACTTAAGCACCCTTTTGTGCGAATGACATTGAGGAAAGGACCTGGATTGGTAAATTAATTTATAGATGAATAATGCAATGTATGGACGGGTCGGATATTGATGTAAAATAAGTTTTATTAAAGAAAACGTGAAATAGCGCGATAATCATGTAATTTTACTTAACAAGCATGCTTTCCCGTGCGCTAAATACTTTATGCACTGTAATATCAATCTTCGTCATTACACAGTGTCAGATATGGAGTGTTTCAATTAACTGCTGGATCAATATGATTTTCTGTACACTTACTTAGATGCTGGATTAATTGTAAGCATCAATTCATTATCCGATGCTTTTTTACTTGCATGGCTTATATATGATACAGCTAATATGAGTGTACTTGTTGATGTTGCAAGCAATAAATTATCGGTCTCATTATAACGTGACCATGCCTTTTTCATCAATACTCACCCAGCAAATCTTTTTAGGGAGCTCATTGGAATGTATCCATAACGACACCTATCGTGACGCGCAATCTTCTTGTAACTATATTGGTATAGCTTATAACACGCCCAACTAGATTTGAGAATATTGTAGTTGCCTCATTATAAATGATTCATCATGTTCTAAATAGTGCATGATAACAGAAAACCATAAGCAGTTCCACAATACTTTCGTTTAGTGTTTTAGCTCTTTTAATTGGAGACAAACTTTATGCAAACGATGCTCAAAACATGCACACACAAATTGAATCATAAGATTAATAATAGATCAGTAGGCATAAAATTTGTACATGCCGCCTATGGCTCGGCTGTGTAATGTGAAACACCTGAGTGTAATTTTAGCTACTCTTCACCGACTATTCGCCAGTGTAAAATCATCTGATGATGACTAAAAAACTGCCCATAAGGCATATCCACCCTGTGGCGTTAGCTGGTGGTGATTATAATGGTTATAAAAAATGTGGTACTGACAACGGTATTTACCGTCTTATCTGACAGTAATGTCGTAGCAAAACTTGAGCAATAAGCCGTAACAGGCAAACAGCAATATCCTAACAATCATTATTATACGACGCTACGTATTTAATTCTTAAAGATTTATATTATGAAATGTTAATCGACGACCCGTTCCTGGTGAAATGCGAATAAAATGACAGCATATACGTACCCAGTTAAAAGTATATTTCCGTCACAGAACGGTATTCAAGAATGTTGGGCGCGTGGATAAAAGTAGTCACGACTTAATGTTCACGACTCGTATATCAGATGCATTTGAATGAAACCAACCCATATACTATCATCTGGCTTAGTACGGCATAATGGCCTGTTGATAAAATGGTAAACACACAATAAACCCAAACAAGATGCCTCAGCGCTCACTCTTCAAACATTACGTTTCCAGCGTGGCAAAAAGAATCGTTACTGCTTACATGCACTTACTATAAACCACCTATATCCCAATATAAGAAGCAAGAGGATGAATAGCATAATGCACTTTCAACTAAAATTTCATCGAGGATTTTACTATTTAATCAGTCACATTATATCAAATAATAAATGCCACGTTAGCACCATGTGACTCGCACTCGTGCGTAAGGGTGCTAGTCATACATGACGGTTGTTTATTAAAGTGTAAACATTGTGAGAGCAGAACGAAAACCACACTTAGCGAGTTTTCAGGCGATAACATATGTATTTAGTCTAGTTTCCTGTACGAAGTGCATCAAATTTTCGCATTTCTACGGGCTTAATGACACATTTTCAGTATAATGAATGTCAAGGAGGACTTGAGCGGTCTCTAAAAATTGCGAAGGATTTGACCATTGTTGTGTCTTTTTTGAAGTTAGCTGCGTGATAACACGTCTTGGTGGAGCGATAATTGCAAACAGAGATTTTGTAAGGTAAGGCAACTGATAGAAATAATATTTCGTCCATCATAGCATATTGGAAATATGCATGAATAATACAGTATCACATAATTTACAATATTAAGTGGCTTGTGGGATGATCATTAGGAATAGAGCATAATAATTGTCCGCAGTTTGCTCTATATTTACAGCCAATAAAGCTGAATTAGATTTTCTCCAAAAGATCGATTGCCAACATTGCACTTGTAAATCAATATATCCGGCTATTGGCACACAGTGGAACACTGATGTGTCCTTGTAAATGTATGCAAGTTGAATGCGTCATGAAGGCATTAACGAGAATGTTCAATAATGGACAGAATAAAAGTCGGCATCTCGATCAGACTTCTTGGGTTTAATATACCGCGGCCCACAATTATTTTTATTGAGAACGAAGATTCACAACAAAATATGAGTGAGGGAGTTGTCAATATGTTATGCCGGTGTCTTAAGAACGCAGGAAATTCTGAAAATGGCGAGCTCCACTACAGAGCGCTAAAACGGTAGCTACACTATAGTGGACTGGATCAGGTCGAATACGAGTCATACAGCGATTCCAAATCCATCGTGATCTAGTTGCATCTTATCTAATGTAAATTAGGAATTGCGTCATCAAATGCATTTCTATCAAATTGATGGTTTGCATTTAAGCAAGCTTTGTTGAGTACGCATTATTCTACTATTCCGTGTCTGTGTATGCTTAAGTAGAACAATAGAGAAGAAATATACAGTCTGTTACTTGACCACGACCAATATTGCGTACTGTAGTGAGACAACTGTTACATTCATATCGAATTTGGACCCGAGCGTTTATGGCACATTTATTCGAGCCATTGATCTATTTGAGCTGGGATAGTAGGCAACAGAGCTTGGCTGATAGACACAGGATACTGGCACTCTCGTCGCAATTACCCGAGGACCAATGTTCATCAGAGACATCTAAAAGTTACCCAAAGTCGGTTGAGCAAGTATATGGAATTGCTTTCGACAGGCCGAACTCAAGCAATATCCAAGTTATTGGTACTAGCAAACATAATATTTGCACTCAACTTTATAAACTAGTGCCTTTTTTACTGTATTATGACAGCGATGTATAAGTGCAACAATATGACCCAGTACGTTGTGTACAATAGATCTCTATTATCTAGTTATAGCAAAATTTGATCAGAGCAATCTAAGATGAATACGTTTACATGGCTCCATATTGTTTTCTTACACTGTGTCCGATTTATGATAATTACTTCTTTCGCTCGCTCAATCTACATCACTGACACCACGGTAAAAAGCCGCCGCTAATGAGCTGTGCCCATGAGTGGAAGTCGCGCGATCTCATTCGATATTTTAGATAGCTGACATCACTCCGCGGGCATAAAACCCTACTTGTCAGCAACACTGAGGGCCGCCAATCCACCTGACCAGCGACCCTTTCCACTGAGTAAGCTGTCGAGAAGGACTGCTAATAATTGACGGTTCCAGGTACAAGCCCACATGTATGCAGTATTGTTGAGTGGTTGACCCACTGCGAACGACAGCAACTAATATGGTTAGGGTGTTATGGTGCATGAAAACACAGCCGAATGAGTAAATATAATGAGAGAGCAAACCATTTCCGTGATTTCAGTTCAATTACTAGCTGCCTGTTGTGTTTAGACTGCTCTCTACCATTATTTACGTCTGTTTGTGGCACAGTCGATAGCTGGCCAGTTGATTGTTCATCAATGACACGGCGACGGCCACTCACGATTCATGGTATCGGGTCACTTCGCCCCCGGGACGGTTCGCCCCCGGTGGGACAGTTCGCCCCCGGGTCAGTTCGCCCTCGCTGGGACAGTTCGCGCCCCCGGGTCAGTTCGCCCCTGGGTCAGTTCGCCCCTGCAATGCTACGCCCATGTTTTACAGAAAGGAATACATTGAATGCTACATATTTCATTTAATAAAGGAACAGTATTTATTTATTTTATAAATTAATGTATTTATTATTTTGATATGACTTAAATTTAAAGCATAATGTCTACCGGTCATCGTCCCCGGATAGAGTGCTGTAAGGGCGTTTGGACCCGGCGGCCAGGGCATACGAACTAAAAGCGCACACAAAAATAGATATAACTCAATACGACATGGGATCTTTATTCAACATTCATAAAACATACATCAAAACAAACCAGTGAAATAAAACAAGAATACGAAATAAATAGAGGAATATTAACTAAAAACGAACACATGCATACACAACTCAGGCTCTTTATTCAACATTTATAAAACATGCAAGACAAGAAGATAAGAATAGAGGAATATGAACTAAAAGCGCACACATGCATGCGCATAAATATACATGACAAATATACATGACATGAATACAACAATACAAATAGAGGAATATGAACTAAAAGCGCACACATGCATACATTTAACTCAATACAACTCGAGATCTTTATTCAACATTCATAAATCACACATGACAAGAATACAAGAATATGAAGTAAATAGTGGTATATGAACTAAACGCATACACCATACTACACAGGAGCATACACTGTACTGCAGGCACGGAGAAGCTGGGATGCCAGGTAGTTGATGTGAGCCAGGTGGTCGAAACGTAGACGAAGAGCACACCCTAGTAACTGGACGTTAGCAAACACCTTTCGAACGCCTTGCCAAATACCTGTCACACATAAAAGCATTGTACTTGCATAATTCAACCAAAACTAACCATGTAAGAGCCAAAAAATACCTTTTTCAAAGTCTGTCACGACTGTCTCAACATGGGCCTCCTGAGGCAAAGACCTCTTCAGAGCTTTGAACACGCGATTGTAGTCCTTCCTCCTCCGGCTCATCACACACAAAAGGCAAGGGGCACCTGCTTCATGCAATCACCTGACTTGATGAAGCCATGTACACTCAGCAGTTGGTAGAACGGATGTCGAACGACTTTGAAGGTGGCATCGACATACCATGTTTTTGCTGAGGACATGATAGCCAGCTGGTGCGGCGACGTGAAGAGCAAGTGCCTCTTGTCATCAACGCGGACATCTTTTATAAAAAAATCGAACTGACCCGGGGGCGAAATGTCCCAGCGAGGGCGAACTGACCCGGGGGCGAAATGTCCCACCTGGGGCGAACTGACCCGGGGGCTTTCTTGCAGGGCTCCAATAACAGATTTGTTTTATTTGTGGGAGCTGTTCAAGATTGTTAGCATCACTATTGCCAACATAATCAACCGCTGGATAAATATATTTCTGTTGTATCATGCTTCACTGTTATATGTCGAATAACTGTTTCTAGTTGATGAAGACGTCTCATCGTAAATAATGTTATCGTTTCATTAAACCACTGACTGATCATTTCAATATTGCATATTCATGGCTAGTCAGAAGATGTAAAAGACGCAAACCTCTGTTTATACCACCAATGGCTGGTATTGCTTACCATGCTGATGCCAATAAAGTAATTATGTACACGGCAGCTATGGATGACCGCCATTGCACGATATCGCCATGCAATATATGTTCTGATGCTCAGACTTTGCTGAAGTAAGCAGCCTATTTCCATGCGCCATTTATCTCCTTACAATATAATCACAGTTAACGAAATCGGATACATTCAATATAAATACAGGCCTGTTGGCCCCGGTTGCTAACATAAACGAATTTGAGGAAAGGAAAAGCATGATGGTGGTCACGACCTTTACTATGGTAGCGATTCATTCATACATCAAATCGACTCGTACAGTTTGTAATATTTGACTTTCACAGATGGTTCAAGACGGTTCTGATAGGTATTCACGTGCATTCTGTGTAGGAC
>CM067349.1:7842675-7865121 GCA_034190875.2 Urechis unicinctus
CTGATTTTATTGACGCTAAGGCTTTACGGCGAGGGTCAGAGCACGCCAGGCAACTAATTCGGTCACGGTGTTCTCATTAAATATGCAAGCAAGATGTACCGAATTGATGTGCGCTAAGCAAGTTCAATTAGTATGGAATGCAACATGTAATGGAGAATGAATGGCAAGTACATATGCAAGACGCTGTGGGACCATACTGATTCAAAGACCAACGAAGCTATTCCTGGTAATGAACATTGTGCTATCATCATCAACGTGCCCAATACGAACGAATCATTCCTAATTAATCATGGATATTGAAGCGCTACCGATCTTACGCAGTAGGCCTATTACTCGGTATACAGGACTGAACGCAATAAATATTGTATTGACAAATCAGGTCTCTTAACATGCCTAAGTTACATTTATTTGCGTAAATGATATCTGCAAATACTGATAATAATCACTTACAATAAACCGAGAACCAGCTTACAGATTGCGCGCGCTCCTCTGTTGACATCAGTTGTCTTGTTTGCGCAGGCAAATGTTGCAGCAAGAAGGGCTTCGAATAGACATATATGCTGGGCGTAAATTGCCTTGAGTGGCAGTTGTAGCTTGCTCCTGAATGTTATTGCTATAACGTACGTCGTGTCTGTGCTCTGTGTTTCGAAAAAGAACAGAGTCGTTCCAACCGAGAAACTGTAAGCCGTCGTATGGGAAGAACCGAAAACAACACGATTTGGCGAGATTGTCAGGGTAAATCAAGCGTCATTATTCCATCAGTAGGAAGTTTTTCATGATAGAGTAAGCGTCAGTATGTCATGCATTTAGAATATTATTTACGACTGAATTCGTATTTCACAAGCGTAGTATAGTTATACGCGCGTTCACCTTTGATGAAGCTATTAAGAAATAGGAATCAAGCGATCAAATATGATTGATAGGCGGGCGACCTTCACAGTGCTGTAATTGTTCAATCTCAAAACGATATATTCTGTCTCTTTTGTTAACATTAATGGTTAGTGGGATGATGGATTTAGGGTAGACAATTGATTGTACGAAGTACCTTTAACGCACCGCCCAATTGTTTTCGGTGAGCGACAGGTGTGGGATTATAATCTGGATAAAGCTGAGAGATAGTTGGTTAGCAGTATTAGTGGACGTTAACCATATTGAATAGCTCTAATAAATACATAATCCCCTTATTTCAACCCTGCAAGAATCGGCATCAAAGTGACAATCGGCATTAAAGACTGACATTGGAGATTGCTCGGATCATATTTTGTTCAACTTGATGAGAAAGGTCGATTGTATACAACGCACTAGGTAACATGGTTGCTTTAATACATCGCTGTCATAATACTAGTCGTCATCATTATCGTGAGTTTTATTTGCCCTCTCCCGGGTCACCAGGGACCTGCAGTAAACAAGGTCTGTGGTGTGTAACGTTGACGGCAAATACTGTATTTGCTAGGAGCAATAATTTTGATGGTGCTTGCGTTCGGCGTGTCAGACGCAATTCAATATATTTGCTCATCCGACCTTTGGTATCTTTTAATTGTCTCAGATGTAGATTTGTCCCTAGATAATTGAGATGACAGTGCCGGTATTCGTTGTTTATCAACCGACCTCTGTTGATCACGAGCCCAACTAAAATGGATCAATGGCTCGAGTAAATGTACCTTTCACCATTTGGTCCAAAATCGATATGAATAGTACATATAATACTAGCATACGCCGAAACGGCATAGTAGAATATTGTGCATTTCACGTAGCTTGCTTAACTTCTAAAAATCAATTCGAGAGAAATTACCAATTGGCTTTAACAAGTGTTAAATAGCATCTGTAGCCTCAGATAATTGTTGGATTGAAGCAATGATTCACTTCAGATAACATGCATGTAGATTATGATGTATTTGGAATCGCTTGATGTCTCTCCTCCGATCTGATCCACTCCACTATTGCGTTGCTACCGTTGACACGTTCTATTACATTACCACCATTCAGCCATGTAATAGAGCTTGTAATTTTTTTGTTAGTTTCTGCTTTCTTAAGACACCCTGAACGCCAACTTAAATTTTCTTTTTAGTTGCGCTAGTGAGAATCTGTGTACTCAACAAAATAATTGTTTTATGCGGTATATAAAACAAATGAACGTCTGATCGAGTTACCGGCTTTTATTTCTTATGTAGCACAGACCATTAGTTAGAAACATTTATTAATTGAAGTTGCTATACATTAAGCTGATCATTTTATTGCCTCGTAGCAACCTAGTTGCATCATGGACAAATGAAATTTGCTCGTTTCAGCAGCTTAAACCAGGAAACATGATTTCTTACATTTTTATTATCTGCAAATGAAAAACCGGGTTAAAGGTGTATTATCACTCATCAAATAAAACAAAGACGTAATTTTGGGTATCAAGCTACATATCACAAATGCCTGCAAGCAAGATGCTTACAAGATACCTCAACATCTCGGTTAGCTATCTGCACAGATATGTAGCAATAAACAAGTTGTCGGCAATGCTGACTCGTGTGGATATATGACGAGTTCAAATGACGGATGTACTTTATCATTCCCTTTTAACTCTTTACATACATCAGTGGCATAGCACACGCTAAATTCCAGGCCTTTACCTAAACAGCTATGTATATGATAAAACCACTTATTCTTTATTACATGTTGTGTCGCGATAGGTTAAGATGGAAGTATGATAGCAGATGGAGCTCATGTGCTCATATAGTATGTCCCGCGTTAGGACATACCACATATATGCCGCTAAAAGCGGTACATTTACATACAACATCATCCTTCATCACAACACTGCTTCATTGTAATGTTCCGCGGCCCCGTGCATTTGTATACAATATACACACTGCAAGCGCTGCAACATTGACATGAAACGCTCAGCACTGTGAGAGCAATGACGATAGTGTCCGAGCAGTTGGGGGATTTTATGACGGTCATTTGTTTTATAGCGTACATTGTGAGCTCCAAGCGGCCACAAAGATTCGGTCAAGTTGGGAGGCTGCATTCTTATGCTCAGCGAGTCAGTCGACGATGGTAGATGTGGTCAAAAAGCCGCCTAACATGCGCGTAATCTACCACCAAAATAAATGTCCATTTTTGCAATGCTGAATAATAGATAAATACAAAAAAGATGGCGCATAACATTTAGGCGCCATCAACCTGTCTAATTGCTGCTACGCGAAATTCAACCGTCAATTCTGAATGAAATTGTGCAACGCAATAGTATTGTTCTCAATTTCTTAATGATGCAAGGAACATAACCAATGAATGAAGAACCAAAATTTTGGAAACAGTCATTTAAAGAGGCACAAACGGATCTCAAACGTCCTGGTCATCATGCCACCGATGGGGCATTGAGCATTTTATATGAATATTGTCGTAATTGCAAAACCTTTATTGGTCTCCATCGTGTCAAACCAGTCAATCAAGCCTTACCTGGCAACTATGATTGTGCCTATAACTAATGTACTGTGATATAGGAACGGTACAAAGCTTAATACGCTGATGCTCCTGAGTATTGCTAATTGGTAACGTCTTATATAAAAGCGGTACTGAAAATAAGAATTGCATTATGTACAAATGCTTTCCGAGCATAATGTTTCTATTTGTTTTGACATATAAACATCAATTGATAAATGAGTAGCAGTCTGTGGTGTAAATATGACATGCACTGTTTTACATTTATAAATGACAGACTATGAATGCAACAAATGAATTAGAGAAAGTGGTCAATCCATATAATGTAAAAAACCAAACGATCCACTCCACACGTCGCGTACACACCAGGTGAATGATGCAGCATGGGACAAATATACCAATAAGAAGGTACACGAACGCACATGACTGTTCGCTTAAGTAGTGAATTATCTCGTTTGTTACCTCAGCCACAAATAAAGGCAGATAAATATCAATTCATATTTATGCAGTTCCCTTATTACAACACCGGGCATTCTCTACATGAAATACCAATAAGGACATTCACCGGTTTTCCGGGCGGCCCTCGGGAGAGACGTGTGTCATGTACCCAATGAAAAAGAGAATAAAGAAAGAACAGTGATAGCTTCAGTACAGTAACAATCGTACATAGAGAGCTGATTGACTCATGATGGGAGATGTGCCACACGAGGGAATAGCGTCAAAAGTGCTTAATCTCTCATAGCCAGATGTATTTTGTACACTTAATAATTAATGCGCGAGTTCATGGGATGCCAACGTGAATTCATAACGGTTTTCAGATATTGTAATTTCGGTGTTCAAAGACGGCGTTGCTTTAAATATATAGTGACAGTGATATGCATACTTTCACGAATTTATTGCACGAAATGTTAGACGTACCACAGTAATGATGCCAGGGAACTAACCTCGGAACACAGTGTTAAAGGACATGGTTATTTTCATCTCATAGCCTATTTGGTATGTTAATTGTACGTTCAGAGTTAGTGGGATCGCTTACTGTTTGACTCTTGACCACAATCACCAAATTCATCCCTTAATGAAAATTAAGACAATGTGCATGCTCGTTGCATGGAATATGTTGCTCTCGTGGAATATGTTGCTCTCATGGAATATGTTGCATGGAATATGTTGCTCTCATGGAATATGTTGCTCTCGTGGAATATGTTGCTCTCGTGGAATATGTTGCTCTCATGGAATATGTAGCTCTCGTGGAATATGTTGCTCTCATTGAATATGTTGCTCTCATGGAATATGTTGCTCTCGTGAAATATGTTGCTCTCATGGTATATGTTGCTCTCATGGAATATGTTGCTCTCATGGAATTTGTCGCTCTCATGGAATATGTTGCTCTCGTGGAATATGTTGCTCTCATGGAATATGTTGCTGTCATGATATATGTTGCTTGATGATGCTTAGCACCTCATAATTGATGCGCTACGCAGTTCCTATAACTCATGAAGTTAAGTAGTTGAACGTTGCTGGCATAAAGTTTTTGACTGAGCAACGCAGCAGGGGTTACTTTAGCCTGCATCTGTCTGAATAGAATCATGACGCAACTTTATGCTACTGCTTTTCGCAAACCAAGCGGAGGCTCATTGACTACATATTCTATATTCACTTAGATATTATCGAAACATTACCTAGATGCATCCGGCAGGGCGTAAAGTGCATTCGGTATCAATTTGAGCTCATAACCGGAGGCTACAACCATTCCGACTATTCTTGGCCCAATGCAAATAGGCTACTTGGGGAATGCGCTGTGTACAAATTGAACACTCTGTGGACGCCTGAGCTATGATGGACGACGTTACCAAAGGAAGAGTAAATTCGATTAACAATCACAATGCTCCACTTTAGGCAGATTTGCTCCGTACTGTCTTTGGTCATAAAACCTTATGCCACAAAGTTTTTTCTTTACTAAGAGAAAACCAAAATTACATTTTTCCCTGAGGTCAGCAAGTCACGCTAGAAAATGATGCTTTGCTTCATTAACAAAACCGTCGTTAAAAACAAGATTTGGATGCTTAATTGACCGGATCATTCTCAAAGTCCTCATAAGAGTTATACATTCAATGGTAGTACCTCATGATACCGCTGAATAATGCACTAGATGGACAAGCACACCAGCCCAAGTATCTACGATCCAATATATATATATCATATAATATTTGAAAACAACTTGCTAAGGAGACGTAACAGATGCAGGCTTCTTTGTAGAATATAGTAAAACACAACGCCCCGAATGATGCGTAACAGTAATACTGTTTTGCGGATAATTCTTTGCAGTTACATCAACGAGTTTATAGCTTCGCTAAGAGAGCTCGCTCAAGGCTTCCGCCAAAGAAAATATGTGAAAACGCCACCTGTTAGCCGTAACGTTATTGTCATAGCGTCTAGTCATAGCTTATCTTAAAATCTCGTGGAATGCTCTGTTTTCGTTGGAGCTGTAGTGGCCTCGACCAATCTAATGACTCCATATCTTTAACAGCCTCGAGAAGTTGGATCAACAGGCACAGGTGCTTTTGTTGATTTCATGATATCGTGGCCTGATGTCGGGGGTGTCTTTCATAATCGTCACGACGCACATCTCCCTGACATGCCAAAAATCTTTATATTGACACCAGATCCGTTACCTCGCTTCATTGATGATATAAAACTAACATCCACAGGGCGGACATAGTGCGAACATGAAAGATCGAGGATCGTAAACTGCGCGGACGCTGTTAGAGGCAAACTGTTTTCAATAATGTATGAAGTTGACATTTATTTAGTAGATTACTTGCTGTTTCTCTATTCATAAGGCTTCTGTGCGAAGTGTTTTGGCAGTGGCAAGGCTCTGTGTAAAGACATTTGTCCCGCTCTCAACAATCGCAGTGACGTCAGCCCAGTATTCCCATGTGCTTTTGTTTAGGTCACGGTAGCGCCTCCTTACCGTAAAAATGTATTAAGATTAGGGAAGCGATCAAAGCAAAGCCACTCAAAGTGATGACTGTTGTTTAACATAAATATGAATCATGATTTCTTAGTTAGGGTAAATTTTTAAAGCAATCAATATCACAATGGATGGCAATTACCATTGCTTTGTATTTTCGTGGCATAAAGGCATTGTGTTCGTACATATCACGTCTTTTTTATTAACACAGGTACATCAACGCATCGATTTTGTCTATCTATGTCATTTCTGTCATAGACGTTTAGTTTTTCATCACTGAAAATAAATATGTCGTTTTCTGTTATTTCGTCAATATATTTTACTCTTATTATATACATTAATATTAATATATATATATATATATGCATATACATATATATATTTATGCATTCATATGTATTCATACATATATGTATATACTTATATATGTATGTATATACCTATATAAATACATATATACGCATCTATATTTAATTATTCATATATCTAAACATATATTTCTTTATATGTCAATATATACATAGGAAAATATATAAACAGCTACATATATATATATTTGTATATATTAACATATATATTTTATATATATATATATATATATATTTATATTTTTACATATATATATATATATTTTATATATGTATATATAATATATATATATACATATATATATTCAAATATATAAATGCATGGATATAATAACACACACACACACACACACACACACATATATATATATATATATATATATATATATATATATATATATATATATATATATATATAAAATATATATATATATATATATATATATATATATATATATATATAAATATATATATATATTATATATGTATATATATATTATATATATATAAACATGTATATATATATTGCATATATATATAAAACATATATATATATATTATCTGCATGTATATATTAATATATATATAGACATATATATAATGCAGATCTAAATACATATATGTATATATATATATATATATATATATATCTATATATATATATATATATATATATATATATATATATATATATATATATATATATTATATATATCTCTATATATATATATATATATATATATATATATATATATATATATATATATATATATATATATATATATATATATCTATATATATATATATTATATATATATATACTGTTTAACAGCAACATTGATCTGCCAAATATATAACATTAACCTTTGATGGTTTGTTTACCAAATTAACCCTGCCATACAAGCAGCTTATCTGCATGAAATGCCTTGACCTAACAAAGCCTCTCTCATTTTGACTAGAACTCTAAATTCAATTCAGCATATATAGATAGGGACGTTTCATGCACAACTGCCGAGTCAATTAATGACCCAGGCAATGCGGACGTTGTTCAGTCTAATAAGCGATGGAACGGTGATGCGACGCTATCTTTTTATCATTAGCAATCTTGAGGCATAGTATACCTATTTGTCGGGCATTTCACGGGATTTTGTTGGATATTCGTCGACGCTCACTTGTTTGAACCGGTCTAGGGACGGTGATAATGACTCGTCTACATAAGAGTATGCATTCGTTCTTATGACCATGTTTCCCATGTCTCCAGGCCCGGCTCCCTCCAAATCAGCTTTAACGCACAACCACGCTTCAGAAACAAAATCAAATGAAAAAAGCTGTGTATGCCATTCCAGCAATTTAACTGCACACTCTTTTGGCGCTTACCGCTTGCGCCTTTTGCGGCCTCGATATTGACTAGCTGGACACAATAATATATGAATTACATCCACTGTTTAAAGTTGGTATCTGTTTTTCATAACGGAAGGTGCATTCTTTTGACCCTTTATGTCTCTGAGTTGACTTCATAATTGGTAACCAGAATAAGGACGATAAGGACGATAGAATGAGTATGGGGCGTGAATGTTCATCACATTCGCGTAAAAGCAACGACAACAAAACCACGTGCAACGTTTCCCTCGACATTGACTAACTGGACATAATAATAATATTAGAACATCCACTGTTTAAGGTTGTTTTTTTTATAATGAAAGGTGCATTCTTCCGATAACTTTATGTCGCTGAGTTGACGTCAGAATCGGTAACCACAATAAGGAGCGTGAATATGCATCACATTCCCGTAAAAGCAATCGCACAACAACAAAACCACGTGCCACTTTCTCCCATAGAAGTGCATAACACTGCACTCACAATCATTCTATGTATGTTGAAGGCATTACTTTCACGAGTTGAGGTTGACACTGTCCCCGTAATGAACGCACCGACAATGCACTTCATTACGACGGAGTTAAGAGATAACGTTTTGTGAAAAAAAACGTCCCCTGACATAACGTGAACCATAAGATAGCTTTGACAATGACTTCAGGGGAGCGTGGATCCCATCGACATCCCCCCACCCCCCCAACTTTCGAAAGACATAAGGCATGAAATGGCTGGAATCAGCTGGATCATTTACAGCATTCTGCATCGGCTATAAGCGGCATCCAGCCGATGCAATTTGCGTCATCAAAGTAGTGACTACCCCAAAGCCTATTACCCAAAGGTTGGCAAATGAATGTCTATATCTATCCATGTTTAATTGCGCCAGATTGTGCAATGCTGTTTTGTTGCTATATAAAGTGCATATTCGCACTATTTGCATGCTCGGGCCGATTAATATGGGGAATGTTTACAACGCGGTCCGGTAATAGACGCTATGTTGATACATGAATGGCTGACTCGATAGGGCCACTTTTCTGCAATAGTACTAAGTGTTTATATATTGGATTTCTGAAGTTGTATTTAACGGTTTGTTCGGTAAACGGCTTGTTCTTGCAATACGTACCAGGCAATGCTCATGAAGATATACTGTCCACCACTTGTTATTACCCTGACAGCTCACAATGACCATGTGAGTCACAAATTATATGTATTCTGATATTTCACAGAGATCGGATATTGAATAACGCAAACTGAATCCAGCCTTGTTCTTGTAGTACAAATATACCAAATGAACCCTTTCGCTGTGACAAAATGCTGGTTCATAATAGTAACAAAGCAACTTCTTGCATCGACTATTGTGTTAGAGGGCAGCCGTATCTATTTGGACTGTGTCGTCCTTTACCGATGCTTATCATCAAAGACTATCATAAAACAAGATGAGTAGTTTGCGATTGGATGTCTGCAAACAATGCGCAACAGTATATTCAATACGTGCGTTCGTGCAAGGATGATGGTGAAGTGCTTAATGATCACTGAAAAAATGCTATTTGCTGACTTTGCTCCCTCTGCGATATATATAAAACTTTTATTGCCAGAGACAATATCAACAATCGCTTGAATTATACTATTTCATTAGCTTTTACAGTCAGTTGAGCAAAATAGCACACGATAGCACCTAACGGCCTGCATGGCACCAAGAACTCCTTTTATAGTTATGAGTAGAATGTACTTTTACCTATACAAGATATCATGCGCCAGCGCGCGTTTGTACGCAGGAGTGCGTTTGCATGCCTGTGTGTGGTTTTGGGAATTTTTTTTTCGAGCCAGTGAGCTTGGAGGTCTAAATCGTAAACACATAAAAGCCAATATAATTGCCATTGGTCAAGGACGAATATGTTCCATATAGCTAAACCAAAACCGTGTAATAATAACAGTGAATTAAACCGCTCACATGCAGTCAAAATGCTCTTTGTTAAATGCAATACAGTGGTCATGCCATTGGTACACTGCTGACCTGATTTACTACCTTCATTGATGCTAAGACCCAACTAAAAGGGTCAGAGTTCTTTGTTGTTCAGATTCGAAGTGCTCTAAGCACGACCATTTAGTAAGGTAACAAGTAACAGGGAACGAGTGGCGAATACATATACACCTGGTCAGAATGTTGTGTGGCCATAGGGCTTCAAAGGCCAACAAAGTATATATATATATTATATATATATATATATATATATATATAGCTGATATGTATATAATATATATTATATATATCAGCATGGTATATAATACCAGCCATTGGTGGTATAAACAGAGGTTTGCGTATATATATATATATGATATAGCCATGATATATATATATATATATGATCAGTCAGTGGTTTAATGAAACGATAACATTATTTACGATGAGACGTCTTCATCAACTAGAAACAGTTATCCGACATAAAACAGTGAAGCATGATACAATAGAAATATATTTATCCAGCGGTTGATTATGTTGGCATTGGTGATGCTTACAATCTTGAACAGCTCCCACAAATAAAACAAATCTGTTATTGGAGCCCTGCAAGAAAGCCCCCGGGTCAGTTCGTCCCAGGTGGGACAGTTCGCCCCCGGGTCAGTTCGCCCTCGCTGGGACATTTCGCCCCCGGGTCAGTTCGATTTTTTTATAAAAAGATGTCCGCATTGATGACAAGAGGCACTTGCTCTTCACGTCGCCGCACCATCTGGCTATCATGTCCTCAGCAAAAACATGGTATGTCGATGTCACCTTCAAAGTCGTTCGACAACCGTTCTACCAACTGCTGAGTGTACATGACTTCATCAAGTCAGGTGATTGCATGAAGCAGGTGCCCCTTGCCTTTTGTTTGATGAGCCGGAGGAGGAAGGACTACAATCGCGTGTTCAAAGCTCTGAAGAGGTCTTTGCCTCACGAGGCCCATGTTGAGACAGTCTTGACAGACTTTGAAAAAGGTATATTTTTTGGCTCTTACATGGTTAGTTTTGGTTGAATTATGCAAGTACAATGCTTTATGTGTGACAGGTATTTGGCAAGGCGTTCGAAAGATGTTTGCTAACGTCCAGTTACTAGGGTGTGCTCTTCGTCTACGTTTCGACCACCTGGCTCACATCAACTACCTGGCATCCCAGCTTCTCCGCGCCGGCAGTACAGTGTATGCTCCTGTGTACTATGGTGTATGCTTTTAGTTCATATACCACTATTTACTTCATATTCTTGTATTCTCGTCATGTATGATTTATGAATGTTGAATAAAGATCTCGAGTTGTATTGAGTTAAATGTATGCATGTGTGCGCTTTTAGTTCATATTCCTCAATTTGTATTGTTGTATTCATGTCATGTATATTTGTCATGTATATTTATGCACATGCATGTGTGCGCTTTTAGTTCATATTCCTCTATTCTTATCTTCTTGTCATGTATGTTTTATAAATGTTGAATAAAGAGCCTGAGTTGTGTATGCATGTGTTCGTTTTTAGTTAATATTCCTCTATTTATTTCGTATTCTTGTTTTATTACACTGGTTTGTTTTGATCTATGTTTTATGAATGTTGAATAAAGATCCCATGTCGTATTGAGTTTTATGTATTTTTGTGTGC
The DNA here is from genome assembly GCA_034190875.2 of Urechis unicinctus. Lineage (NCBI taxonomy): Eukaryota > Metazoa > Annelida > Polychaeta > Xenopneusta > Urechidae > Urechis > Urechis unicinctus. The sequence continues at coordinate 7,854,434 of CM067349.1, forward strand.
GCTTTTAGTTCGTATGCCTAGCCCGCCGCGTCCAAACTCCAAACTACAACACTCTATCCGGGGACGATGACCGGTAGACATTATGCTTTAAATTTAAGTCATATCAAGATAATAAATACATTAATTTATAATATAAATAAATACTGTTCCTTTATTAAATGAAATATGTAGCATTCAATGTATTCCTTTCTGTAAAACATGGGCGTAGCATTGCAGGGGCGAACTGACCCAGGGGCGAACTGACCCGGGGGCGAACTGTCCCAGCGAGGGCGAACTGACCCGGGGGCGAACTGTCCCACCGGGGGCGAACGCCCCCGGGGGCGAAGTGACCCGATACCATGAATCGTGAGTGGCCGTCGCCGTGTCATTGATGAACAATCAACTGGCCAGCTATCGACTGTGCCACAAACAGACGTAAATAATGGTAGAGAGCAGTCTAATACAACAGGCAGCTAGTAATTGAACTGAAATCACGGAAATGGTTTGCTCTGTCATTATATTTACTCATTCGGCTGTGTTTTCATGCACCATAACACCCTAACCATATTAGTTGCTGTCGTTCGCAGTGGGTCAACCACTCAACAATACTGCATACATGTGGGCTTGTACCTGGAACCGTCAATTATTAGCAGTCCTTCTCGACAGCTTACTCAGTGGAAAGGGTCGCTGGTCAGGTGGATTGGCGGCCCTCAGTGTTGCTGACAAGTAGGGTTTTATGCCCGCGGAGTGATGTCAGCTATCTAAAATATCGAATGAGATCGCGCGACTTCCACTCATGGGCACAGCTCATTAGCGGCGGCTTTTTACCGTGGTGTCAGTGATGTAGATTGAGCGAGCGAAAGAAGTAATTATCATAAATCGGACACAGTGTAAGAAAACAATATGGAGCCATGTAAACGTATTCATCTTAGATTGCTCTGATCAAATTTTGCTATAACTAGATAATAGAGATCTATTGTACACAACGTACTGGGTCATATTGTTGCACTTATACATCGCTGTCATAATACAGTAAAAAAGGCACTAGTTTATAAAGTTGAGTGCAAATATTATGTTTGCTAGGACCAATAACTTGAATATTGCTTGAGTTCGGCCTGTCAAAAGCAATACCATATACTTGCTCAACCGACTTTGGGTAACTTTTAGATGTCTCTGATGAACATTGGTCCTCGGGTAATTGCGACGAGAGTGCCAGTATCCTGTGTCTATCATCCAAGCTCTGTTGCCTACTATCCCAGCTCAAATAGATCAATGGCTCGAATAAATGTGCCATAAACGCTCGGGTCCAAATTCGATATGAATGTAACAGTTGTCTCACTACAGTACGCAATATTGGTCGTGGTCAAGTAACAGATTGTATATTTCTTCTCTATTGTTCTACTTAAGCATACACAGACACGGAATAGTAGAATAATGCGTACTCAACAAAGCTTGCTTAAATGCAAACCATCAATTTGATAGAAATGCATTTGATGACGCAATTCCTAATTTACATTAGATAAGATGCAACTAGATCATGATGGATTTGGAATCGCTCTATGACTCGTATTCGACCTGATCCAGTCCACTATAGTGTAGCTACCGTTTTAGCGCTCTGTAGTGGAGCTCGCCATTTTCAGAATTTCCTGCGTTCTTAAGACACCGGCATAACATATTGACAACTCCCTCACTCATATTTTGTTGTGAATCTTCGTTCTCAATAAAAATAATTGTGGGCGGCGTTATATTAAACCCAAGAAGTCTGATCGAGTTGCCGACTTTTATTCTGTCCATTATTGAACATTCTCGTTAATGCCTTCATGACGCATTCAACTTGCATACATTTACATTGCTGGCATAAAGTTTTTGACTGAGCAACGCAGCAGGGGTTACTTTAGCCTGCATCTGTCTGAATAGAATCATGACGCAACTTTATGCTACTGCTTTTCGCAAACCAAGCGGAGGCTCATTGACTACATATTCTATATTCACTTAGATATTATCGAAACATTACCTAAATGCATCCGGCAGCGCGTAAAGTGCATTCGGTATCAATTTGAGCTCATAACCGGAGGCTACAACCATTCCGACTATTCTTGGCCCAATGCAAATAGGCTCCTTGGGGAATGCGCTGTGTACAAATTGAACACTCTGTGGACGACTGAGCTATGATGGACGACGTTACCAAAGGAAGAGTAAATTCGATTAACAATCACAATGCTCCACTTTAGGCAGATTTGCTCCGTACTGTCTTTGGTCATAAAACCTTATGCCACAAAGTTTTTTCTTTACTAAGAGAAAACCAAAATTACATTTCTCCCTGAGGTCAGCAAGTCACGCTAAAAAATGATGCTTTGCTTCATTAACAAAACCGTCGTTAAAAACAAGATTTGGATGCTTAATTGACCGGATCATTCTCAAAGTCCTCATAAGAGTTCATACATTCAATGGTAGTACCTCATGATACCGCTGAATAATGCACTAGATGGACAAGCACACCAGCCCAAGTATCTACGATCCAATATATATATATATCATATAATATTTGAAAACAACTTGCTAAGGAGACGTAACAGATGCAGGCTTCTTTGTAGAATATAGTAAAACACAACGCCCCGAATGATGCGTAACAGTAATACTGTTTTGCGGATAATTCTTTGCAGTTACATCAACGAGTTTATAGCTTCGCTAAGAGAGCTCGCTCAAGGCTTCCGCCAAAGACAATATGTGAACACGCCACCTGTTAGCCGTAACGTTATTGTCATAGCGTCTAGTCATAGCGTATCTTAAAATCACGTGGAATGCTCTGTTCTCGTTGGAGCTGTAGTCGCCTCGACAAATCTAATGACTCCATATCTTTAACAGCCTCGAGAAGTTGGATCAACAGTCCCAGGTGCTTTTGTTGATTTCATGATATCGTGGCCTGATGTCGGGGGTGTCTTTCATAATCGTCACGACGCACAGCGTAGCTATAAACTCGTCGCTCGAAAACTTCACATCTCCCTGACATGCCAAAAATCTTTATATTGACACTTGATCCGTTACCTCGCTTCATTGATGATATAAAACTAACATCCACAGGGCGGACATAGTGCGAACATGAAAGATCGAGGATCGTAAACTGCGCGGACGCTGTTAGAGGCGAACTGTTTTCAATAATGTATGAAGTTGACATTTATTTAGTAGATTACTTGCTGTTTCTCTATTCATAAGGCTTCTGTGCGAAGTGTTTTGGCAGTGGCAAGGCTCTGTGTAAAGACATTTGTCCCGCTCTCAACAATCGCAGTGACGTCAGCCCAGTATTCCCATGTGCTTTTGTTTAGGTCACGGTAGCGCCTCCTTACCGTAAAAATGTATTAAGATCAGGGAAGCGATCAAAGCAAAGCCACTCAAAGTGATGACTGTTGTTTAACATAAATATGAATCATGATTTCTTAGTTAGGGTAAATTTTTAAAGCAATCAATATCACAATGGATGGCAATTACCATTGCTCTGTATTTTCGTGGCATAAAGGCATTGTGTTCGTACATATCACGTCTTTTGCTATTAACACAGGTACATCTACGCATCGATTTTGTCTATGTATGTCATTTCTGTCATAGACGTTTAGTTTTTCATCACTGAAAATAAATATGTCGTTTTCTGTTATTTCGTCAATATATTTTACTCTTATTATCATTATTATATATATTATATATGCATATACATATATATATATATGCATTCATATGTACACACATATATATATACTTTATATGCATTCATATATACGCATCTATATCATATATCTACATATATTTCTTTATATGTATATACATAGGAAAATATATAAACAGCTGTATGTATATATAACCTATATAATATACATATATACGCATATATATTTTAATTATTCATATATCTAAAAAACACACACACACACACACACACACACACACAGAGAGAGAGATATATATATATATATATATATAGTATATATATATAGATATATATATATATATATATATATACATATATAAATAAATATATATAAATAAATATATATATATATATATACATATATATATATTTCTATTATATGTCAATATATACATATATATAAATATATATATAATAGCTACATATATATATATATTTATCTATATATATATATATATATATATAACATATATAAATGCATATAACTTAATACATATATGTATATATATATATATGTATATATATATAGGGATATATTTACATATATATAATATATATATTAGATATATATTATGTATATAGATATATATATATATATATATATATATATATATATACATATATATATATATATATATATATATATATATATATATATATATATATTTATATATATACATATATATATTTATTTATACTATACTGTTTAACAGCAACATTGATCTGCCAAATATATAACATTAACCTTTGATGGTTTGTTTACCAAATTAACCCTGCCATACAAGCAGCTTATCTGCATGAAATGCCTTGACCTAACAAAGCCTCTCTCATTTTGACTAGAACTCTAAATTCAATTCAGCATATATAGATAGGGACGTTTCATGCACAACTGCCGAGTCAATTAATGACCCAGGCAATGCGGACGTTGTTCAGTCTTATAAGCGATGGAACGGTGATGCGACGCTATCTTTTTATCATTAGCAATCTTGAAGCATAGTTTACCTATTTGTCGGGCATTTCACGGGATTTTGTTGGATTTTCGTCGACGCTCACTTGTTTGAACCGGTCTAGGGACGGTGATAATGACTCGTCTACATAAGAGTATGCATTCGTTCTTATGACCATGTTTCCCATGTCTCCAGGCCCGGCTCCCTCCAAATCAGCTTTAACGCACAACCACGCTTCAGAAACAAAATCAAATGAAAAAAGCTGTGTATGCCATTCCAGCGATTTAACTGCACACTCTTTTGGCGCTTACCGCTTGCGCCTTTTGCGGCCTCGATATTGACTAGCTGGACACAATAATATATGAATTACATCCACTGTTTAAAGTTGGTATCTGTTTTTCATAACGGAAGGTGCATTCTTTTGACATTTTATGTCTCTGAGTTGACTTCAGAATTGGTAACCAGAATACGGACGATAAGTACGATGGAATGAGTAAGGGGGTGAATGTTCATCACATTCGCGTAAAAGCAACGACAACAAAACCACGTGCAACGTTTCCCTCGACATTGACTAACTGGACATAATAATAATATTAGAACATCCACTGTTTAAGGTTGTTTTTTTTTATAATGAAAGGTGCATTCTTCCGATAACTTTATGTCGCTGAGTTGACGTCAGAATCGGTAACCACAATAAGGAGCGTGAATATGCATCACATTCCCGTAAAAGCAATCGCACAACAACAAAACCACGTGCCACTTTCTCCCATAGAAGTGCATAACACTGCACTCACAATCATTCTATGTATGTTGAAGGCATTACTTTCACGAGTTGAGGTTGAAACTGTCCCCATAATGAACGCACCGACAATGCACAGTATCATTACGACGGAAAGAGATAATAAGCATATAGATTACGGCATTTTTTGCCCACTAAACAACGTTTCAAGAAACTGACATATTACGTGAAGCCATAAGATAGCTTTGAACCGGTAATGACTTCAGGGGAGCGTGGAACGCTTCACTATCCGGAACCCAACACCTCGACATCCCCCCACCCCCCAACTTTCGAAAGACATACGGCATGAAATGGCTGGAATCAGCTGGATCATTTACAGCATTCTGCATCGGCTATAAGCGGCATCTAGCCGATGCCTCGCCATTTAATCAATGAATTTGCGTCATCAAAGTAGTGACTACGCCAAAGCCTATTACCAAAAGGTTCGCAAATGAATGTCTATATCTATCCATGTTTAATTTTTTTTTGCGCCAGATTGTGCAATGCTGTTTTGTTGCTATATAAAGTGTATATTCGCACTATTTGCATGCTCGTGCCGATTAATATGGGGAATGTTTACAACGCGGTCCGGTAATAGACGCTATGTTGATACATGCATGGCTGACTCTTGCCCTCTGCAATAGTACTAAGTGTTTATATATTGGATTTCTGAATTTGTATATAACGCTTGTTCGGTAAACGGCTTGTTCTTGCAATACGGACCAGGCAATGCTCATTAAGATATACTGTCCACCACTTGTTATTACCCTGACAGCTCACAATGACCATGTGAGTCACAAATTATATGTATTCTGATATTTCACATAGATCGGATATTGAATAACGCAAACTGAATCCAGCCTTGTTCTTGTAGTACAAATATACCAAATGAACCCTTTCGCTGTGACAAAATGCTGGTTCAATAATAGTAACAAAGCAACTTCTTGCATCGACTATTGTGTTAGAGGGCAGCCGTATCTATTTGGACCGTGTCGTCCTTTACCGATGCTTATCATCAAAGACTATCATAAAACAAGATGAGTAGTTTGCGATTGGATGTAACAAGTACAATGCGCAACAGTGGCATTCAATACGTGCGTTCGTGCAAGGATGATGGTGAAGTGTTTAATGATCACTGAAAAAATGCTATTTGCTGACTTTGCTCCCTCTGCGATATATATAAAACTTTTATTGCCAGAGACAATATCAACAATCGCTTGAATTATACTATTTCATTAGCTTTTACAGTCAGTTGAGCAAAATAGCACATATATAGCACCTAACGGCCTGCATGGCACTAAGAACTTCTTTTATAGTTATGCAGTAGAATGTACTTTTACCTATACAAGATATCATGCGCCAGCGCGCGTTTGTACGCAGGAGTGCGTTTGCATGTCTGTGTGTGGTTTTGGGAATTTTTTTTACGAGCCAGTGAGCTTGGAGGTATAAATCGTAAACACATAAAAGCCAATATATATTTTCCACATTGCTCAAGGACGAATATGTTCCATATAGCAAAACCAAAACCTGTTTCTTAAAAAGGAATTTTAATAAATGCTCACATTAACGTCACAAAATGCACTTTGTTAAATATCAGAACAGTGGTCATGCATCTGTGAAAGTCAAATATTACAAACTTTACTACCTTCGATTTGATGTATAATGACCCGCTACCATAGTAAGGTCGTGCCACCATCAGATTCTTTTTCTTTCCTCAAATTCGTTTATGTTAGCAACCGGGGCCAACAGGCCTGTATTTATATTGAATGTATCCATTTCGTTAACTGTGATTATATTGTAAGGAGATAAATGGCGCATGGAAATAGGCTGCTTACTTCAGCAAAGTCTGAGCATCAGAACATATATTGCATAGATATATATGATCGTGCAATGGCGGTCATCCATATATATATATATAGATATCGTGCAATATACATAATTACGTTATATATTCATCAGCATCATGGTATAGCATATACCAGCCATTGGTGGTATAAACAGAGGTTTGCGTCTTTTACATCTTCTGACTAGCCATGAATATGCAATATTGAAATGATCAGTCAGTGGTTTAATGAAACGATAACATTATTTACGATGAGACGTCTTCATCAACTAGAAACAGTTATCCGACATATAACAGTGAAGCATGATACAACAGAAATATATTTATCCAGCGGTTGATTATGTTGGCACTGGTGATGCTAACAATCTTGAACAGCTCCCACAAATAAAACAAATCTGTTATTGGAGCCCTGCAAGAAAGCCCCCGGGTCAGTTCGCCCCAGGTGGGACATTTCGCCCCCGGGTCAGTTCGCCCTCGCTGGGACATTTCGCCCCCGGGTCAGTTCGATTTTTTTATAAAAGATGTCCGCGTTGATGACAAGAGGCACTTGCTCTTCACGTCGCCGCACCAGCTGGCTATCATGTCCTCAGCAAAAACATGGTATGTCGATGCCACCTTCAAAGTCGTTCGACATCCGTTCTACCAACTGCTGAGTGTACATGGCTTCATCAAGTCAGGTGATTGCATGAAGCAGGTGCCCCTTGCCTTTTGTGTGATGAGCCGGAGGAGGAAGGACTACAATCGCGTGTTCAAAGCTCTGAAGAGGTCTTTGCCTCAGGAGGCCCATGTTGAGACAGTCGTGACAGACTTTGAAAAAGGTATATTTTTTGGCTCTTACATGGTTAGTTTTGGTTGAATTATGCAAGTACAATGCTTTATGTGTGACAGGTATTTGGCAAGGCGTTCGAAAGGTGTTTGCTAACGTCCAGTTACTAGGGTGTGCTCTTCGTCTACGTTTCGACCACCTGGCTCACATCAACTACCTGGCATCCCAGCTTCTCCGTGCCTGCAGTACAGTGTATGCTCCTGTGTAGTATGGTGTATGCGTTTAGTTCATATACCACTATTTACTTCATATTCTTGTATTCTTGTCATGTATGATTTATGAATGTTGAATAAAGATCTCGAGTTGTATTGAGTTAAATGTATGCATGTGTGCTTTTAGTTCATATTCCTCTATTTGTATTGTTGTATTCATGTCATGTATATTTGTCATGTATATTTATGCGCATGCATGTGTGCGCTTTTAGTTCATATTCCCTCTATTCTTATCTTCTTGTCTTGCATGTTTTATAAATGTTGAATAAAGAGCCTGAGTTGTGTATGCATGTGTTCGTTTTTAGTTAATATTCCTCTATTTATTTCGTATTCTTGTTTTATTTCACTGGTTTGTTTTGATGTATGTTTTTATGAATGTTGAATAAAGATCCCATGTCGTATTGAGTTATATCTATTTTTTGTGTGCGCTTTTAGTTCGTATGCCCTGGCCGCCGGGTCCAAACGCCCTTACAGCACTCTATCCGGGGACGATGACCGGTAGACATTATGCTTTAAATTTAAGTCATATCAAGATAATAAATACATTAATTTATAAAATAAATAAATACTGTTCCTTTATTAAATGAAATATGTAGCATTCAATGTATTCCTTTCTGTAAAACATGGGCGTAGCATTGCAGGGGCGAACTGACCCAGGGGCGAACTGACCCGGGGGCGAACTGTCCCAGCGAGGGCGAACTGACCCGGGGGCGAACTGTCCCACCGGGGGCGAACCGTCCCGGGGGCGAAGTGACCCGATACCATGAATCGTGAGTGGCCGTCGCCGTGTCATTGATGAACAATCAACTGGCCAGCTATCGACTGTGCCACAAACAGACGTAAATAATGGTAGAGAGCAGTCTAATACAACAGGCAGCTAGTAATTGAACTGAAATCACGGAAATGGTTTGCTCTCTCTCATTATATTTACTCATTCGGCTGTGTTTTCATGCACCATAACACCCTAACCATATTAGTTGCTTGTCGTTCGCAGTGGGTCAACCACTCAACAATACTGCATACATGTGGGCTTGTACCTGGAACCCGTCAATTATTAGCAGTCCTTCTCGACAGCTTACTCAGTGGAAAGGGTCGCTGGTCAGGTGGATTGGCGGCCCTCAGTGTTGCTGACAAGTAGGGTTTTATGCCCGCGGAGTGATGTCAGCTATCTAAAATATCGAATGAGATCGCGCGACTTCCACTCATGGGCACAGCTCATTAGCGGCGGCTTTTTTACCGTGGTGTCAGTGATGTAGATTGAGCGAGCGAAAGAAGTAATTATCATAAATCGGACACAGTGTAAGAAAACAATATGGAGCCATGTAAACGTATTCATCTTAGATTGCTCTGATCAAATTTTGCTATAACTAGATAATAGAGATCTATTGTACACAACGTACTGGGTCATATTGTTGCACTTATACATCGCTGTCATAATACAGTAAAAAAAAGGCACTAGTTTTATAAAGTTGAGTGCAAATATTATGTTTGCTAGTACCAATAACTTGGATATGCTTGAGTTCGGCCTGTCGAAAGCAATTCCATATACTTGCTCAACCGACCCTTGGGTAACTTTTAGATGTCTCTGATGAACATTGGTCCTCGGGTAATTGCGACGAGAGTGCCAGTATCCTGTGTCTATCAGCCAAGCTCTGTTGCCTACTATCCCAGCTCAAATAGATCAATGGCTCGAATAAATGTGTCCATAAAACGCTCGGTCCCAATTCGATATGAATGTAACAGTTGTCTCACTACAGTACGCAATATTGGTCGTGGTCAAGTAACAGACTGTATATTTCTTCTCTATTGTTCTACTTAAGCATACACAGACACGGAATAGTAGAATAATGCGTACTCAACAAAGCTTGCTTAAATGCAAACCATCAATTTGATAGAAATGCATTTGATGACGCAATTCCTAATTTACATTAGATAAGATGCAACTAGATCACGATGGATTTGGAATCGCTGTATGACTCGTATTCGACCTGATCCAGTCCACTATAGTGTAGCTACCGTTTTAGCGCTCTGTAGTGGAGCTCGCCATTTTCAGAATTTCCTGCGTTCTTAAGACACCGGCATAACATATTGACAACTCCCTCACTCATATTTTGTTGTGAATCTTCGTTCTCAATAAAAATAATTTGGGCCGCGGTATATTAACCCAAGAAGTCTGATCGAGTTGATGCCGACTTTTATTCTGTCCATTATTGAACATTCTCGTTAATGCCTTCATGACGCATTCAACTTGCATACATTTACAAGGAAGTTAGAGATTTGAGAACGAAAACATCATAGATTGCTCGGATCATATTTTGTTCAACTTGATGAGAAAGGTCGATTGTATACAACGCACTAGGTAACATGGTTGCTTAATACATCGCTTGTCATAATACTAGTCGT
>CM067349.1:7865221-7898675 GCA_034190875.2 Urechis unicinctus
ATATGAAACCCTCCCCCCTACCCATTGTTCGCATCATTTGCTGTCATCAGACCTTCGAGCACTAATGCCGTGAGACTGTGAGTAATGGTTATTTTTGTTAGTGTTCAGCAGAGTTGTTGTCACTTCTCCTTTTCTGAGCGAGAAACACATGCTAAGGTTATGATCTTTCACAAGCGTCATATCTTGCAGCTTTAAAGGAAAATTGTGCACGATAAAAATATCCTAGTGCATGCAACGTGCGTTTTGCTCGTCATAGGATTTTCACTCGCCATCTTTCCTTGTTGTGGGGTGGCTGATGGTGGATCATTGGAGTACTGATCCTAGTCTATTTATTATAACACATTTAAACACGTTTTACAACTGTAGCGCTAGTAGGGACTGCCCGCAGAGGGTCGCAGCATGAATATCTCTCACCTTAATATATGATTGGTAGAGTATAATATTGATTTGTCTACACGGCTGCTAGTCCATCGCCATCCTGCATGTTCTGTTACTTAGGGCTGTGTCTTTGCTAGAAATATCGCTGCATAAGCTAAGAATAAATAACGAAAACGTTATGACAAGCACTTAAGCTAACTTCAGCACGTAATAGCTCCATTGTAGTTTGTAATAATAACAACCATAGCTAGTTATACAGTAAGAGCAGTATATCAATTGACGCTTAAATTGGCTTTACTGTGTTGGAAGCGATCCATTCGCTATCTAGCCAAACTGACTCCAGGGTATTCTTAAATTGAATTGCTAATAGTGTCAGCCGTATCGAATTCGATGTTATCAGATGCATCCTGTTAGCCAGGAATGAGCAATAGTTCAGATGAGATGATAGTTATTGCAATACTGGCTACCTATCTCGGCTTTAAGTTCTTCATCCATCCCATCCCATCCTTTGCATTAATGTATGATGAATTGAACATTGGTGTTGTGTTGATCCTTTCGACTGACGCGATCGCATTCGTGACCATGTATATACCGATCTTTCAGGGAAGGATGCAGTATAACTGATGTACAATGGGATGGTTATTGTGCGTGAAATGTAGATATATTCCTAAAATACCCACTCGCATGTATATTATTGGATCTGGTCAGACCTACTATTAGCACGCTCTTCGTAAGTGTATTGGTGAGATAAAAAAGACAATACATATTATTTCAACAAACAATTGCGCCAATACAATGCCGCTGTTTATGTACGATTGCACACCTCACACTCTCGAATTGTACACACATGCTGCCATTCGAAGCACGTAATGCATTGATCATCATTAGTCTGAGTGGGACAAGAACATTATTTGGTAATGCGAAAAATCGGGCGCGTTTCGACAATGCAAGTAGATCTATACTGCTAGCACATTTAACGTTGTACATCATATGATTCCGACCATATGCGATACAGGCAGGTTTACGTAGAAGGAGCAGATTCGGAGTCAGCCATTACATAAATAAAGTAATAGGGCTGAGCAATGGCATAATACTAGGAGTGTTGTGGCCATATTTATCCTGCTTCAACTTTGTCGATATCACCATGCGTGTAACGGTTAGGTGTGGCGAGCCCGGATGATAGATGGAGTCATTTAACCCATGAGAAGATCAATATACTTATATTGATCAAAGAGCAGTCATATTGTCCGACACAATGGAAACATTCCATATGGATTGCTTGTAGCCCCGCGCTACACCTTTTGTTGGCAGCAAATGCTGACGCAATGGCCACGAATGGCATACAGCATATATCTATACTCATGGTCATCGTGAGGATATTGATGTGTTTGCAGCTGGCAAAGCATGACAATGAATAGCATCATGTTGAATTGAAGATGCCGGCTCACATTCCCAATTCTAATCTAGTTAGCTGGAGTTACCGTTTGCTTTGTTTTATTGCGCATAGCAAATCTTTAGCGTGATTATAAACGCACAAGGGTCCGCATCATCTTCAGTTAAACATCGTACGTCATGTTTCTGTCCATAATGTAACATGATGGAGATGAAGCCAGATGGACTCGGCAATGACAGAAAACGGGGTGACTCACTTCGGTAAGTCAGTATGAAAGAGCCAAGGTCGTACGTAGAGCAGCAAGTTGACAAAAATACAGAGGATTCATTACAAATTCTTTGCATCTATTGAATTTATTGCTTCTGCTTCGCTTTGTCGGTGGTATTTGTAATTTAGAACGAAAATCATTGCCAATACTACAAAGTCGGTCGAAACAAACACTAGAGATTATATAGGTTAAATACCCATCTTCATTGATTTCATTGGCATCATTTGCGCCTGTAAATACCTGAAGCCAGTTTGACTGTTGCAAGGCGTTATCTTAGGGCCAAATATGGATAATGGCTACTATCTTAAATATACATTGATTAATTCCAATACTAAGCTCATGCTTTATCAGCCTTAATAATTGGTATAGTGTATAATTGATCTAAAAAACAAGCCAAATGACGTTCGACAGCCACGCGACAACATATTGTTGAAAATAGCGGATTGATTATAATGGCACGAGGTAGACTATCATAATGAGTTTCTGGAAGTGAAGGGAATTAATAGAAGACACTCTGCTGGAACAGCAGTTTCCTTTGCAATCAGATCGGCATATTATGCTCCAATGCTTCTCGTGTCGTGTTGCTAACAATTGTATCCTGCTTAGTTGTTTGTTATTCCGGGAATAGCGAAGCGCATTCTTCAGTCAATTTGTTAACTTGTAGTAATAGGTTAATATAGGCGCTATATATTAGTATGACATATGTACATTATTGTACTGAGGTTAAAGATTTAACAGGACATGAGTCGAGTAGTAGCGATTGTACGATTGAGCAAAACATGTATATTCCTAAGGATATCTGGGGGAGCCTTTGCATTTATTTGTGGTAAAGCCTGACACACTGGGATCTCTGCTCTGAGCGGTACCTCCCGTGTGCTACCTTGCTGATGTATTGCAATATAACGAATATATTCTGCCAGCAGTCAAATATATTGCAAGATTCCAATTTACACAACGCATTGCCTATTTGGCATTCCGTTCGATATTGCTCAAGTCACTTTAGTTCCATCACAAAGAATAACTGCTCCCGTTCTGTCACGTAATATAAGGCTGTGAATATTGATTTTTCACCTTAAACATTTCACCTTGATGTTTATCAGTTGGGATTAATTTATGTGGGCATGGAATGCTGAACTACTAGGAAATTACACGCGCAATACTACAAATATATGTAAAATTGGCCAACCAATTTGCAATTAGCCTCTATTATCTTGCAAAACTATTGGCGGACTCGTCAGTGTGGCGAGTGCTCGATAACATGCAAAACGTTATCTATGTTGTACGTTGTTAAATAGCCTGATTAGATGACATAACAACCGACCCAAACCACACAGTAATTTGTTGGGTGAAACAGAATACGGGACAAAGCTACCAATTAAAAGCCATGTCGTCCAACTCATGCTCATATCTAACAAGACTCAACCAATGAGTATCGCAACTCAATCCTAATATTTAACTATCGCATTTATATACCTGATATAAGCTATATCAATATATATTATTTAGTAACAGTTGAACACCTGCACCGTCTAGTGATTGATGTGTTTAATCTATCGCCGTAATCATTGCACGCCGTGAAGCAAATGTAGGATATTTTTTAATCAACACTCAGTGCTGTGAACCGTCCTCGTGCTTATAAGTAAGCCGTATATAGCCGTTTTTCAGTCGTTAACGCTCTGACAATAGCACAATTTATGTTGTAAGAATGACACGTACTAAGATTTGTTGTCCACCCCTAACACTTACAAAGCCGTAGCTCAATACAAATGGCATTCGTAGAAATAAGGTGCATAACGTGCGGCCTGATCAAAAGGACAAGCCGACTAACCCCATCTTCAGCATTTATCCCATCACACTCTAACGCCCGCCTCAGTATCAGTGTTGTTCTACATTTGGACGTCTTGGGTTATAAGCAATCTAAAATCCAGCATCTCTTGGGAGATAAGGTGATTATATATGCTTGCCATTCGGATGTAACATTCAAGTCATTTTTTCAAGTAGAGGTAGCAGCACGTGGCTGGAATGTTGTTCGTCGTTTAGTTGAGAATTCGAGATAACACTAATGTTGGTGAATAAAGATACGTGTTACCTCATGTTATCATGTTCGTCATGAACCAAAGCATTTGAATGTACATGCTTGGATCCGGTAATGACAAAATGATATATACAATATAGCATCGCATATACATCTAATGTGATCCGTTAGGGAGGTTCATCTTGTTTAATCAGACCGTTAGGTGCTATTACCACTTGTTATGAAACACACGTAATCAGCGATATTACAGTCTGGTTGGATGCACAGAAGTCCAATTATAACAAATGAGCATTTAACCCCATGAGTTGCGTTTGTCATCCCTTATTTCTTGATAATGTATTTAGCTAAGTGAAATCAGTTGATCATCTGAATGTTAGTGGGATGGGAAGCATATGTCTTCCACCAGCTTCGTTGCAATCCAATGTTATGAAATGATATGATAACAAACTCCGATCCCTTTTGACCCAATAAAGATAGTCATAGATGATATTTCATGATCAGAGTAAGCCCAACCATTTTTGCCAATAATATCGCACAATCTGGGTGAACCATATCCATTTGATCCGGTGTCTCCGATGCCATACTCTTTCAGTGATATCGCGGGTAACACATAATTGTAGTATCCAGTTCCTTCATGACATCATGCACTTCTACATATCATATACTTGAGGCTTGTTACATGTCAGTTTATCACTTGATCACATGTAAATGATATTTAGAACTATAGAGCTACCATAAGCTAAGTGTTGGCTTCTAGGCTGTACATCATTTTTTCATCAACCGGCATATTTGTGGTCAGGAATTCGAGCAGGACCACGCAATATTAAATCACTTCAAAACAGTTAGATGGTACGATCCATGTCATACGTTAGTCATATTAAATGCCACTGCCACTGAAAGCACTTCAAGTAGCTTGCGTAGTCATCTAGAAAAGTCTCAATTCATTCGTTGTTATTGCACTAGATGTATCTATGTCATATACGTTTGACAACAATATTGAACTGAATCTTCACAGCTGAATGGTTTAGGTCAACCTTCAGCTGTTCATCGAACCGTTTTATTACAAGTTCAAATGATCTCGAGGATTTCAAATGAATATGAACTATATTGGAGCTAACGTTGTACATACATAACAATTATGCCAACAGCAGCTTTGTATGTCGATGGACAAATATCGTGTGTTAACTAGGTTGATTTCCGAGCTTTACCAGTTCCCTTTCAGTGCAATTATGAAATCATTATTCTAGCTGAGTTGTTCTCCCCGCTGGCATGGGCTATCAACCAATTAGCTACGCATTGTAAAGCCAATCCTATGTATTCCAGGATACCCAGCATCTGCCCCGACTGCCTATTATAGCTCACTTCCGCCTTCTGTGCGTGAGCACTGCGCAAGAAAACTGAATTATTCGAATGCACTCGCATAATCCTTCAAAAGAGGAGGTTGCTTGGGTTGAACGTGCTACCATTACGTCATAACGATATGGCATTCTAATCGTTCATTGGATGATACTATCTTGGCTGGTAAGGTATGCCAATGTCCCCTGAGTTTTGAGTTATTAGTGCTGGAAAGTTTGACGAACAAATCAACGCAGCGTGACTATCAAATGCATCGAACATTATGCATAATTGCATAAGGTCCTTCCACTGGCGCCGTGTTTAGGAGATATCACCACGCACTGTATCAGCTGGTAACTAAACACAGACAAGAGGCACATTTCTTAGTAACATCGTCTAGGAATTTAAAACGACTGGTGAGGCAAGAGCGCTTTCACTGAAAGAAATGCTGAGATTTGTTCGATAAGTTATGTTTAATCCATTGATCTGTGAGTTTGCCTCGTGCAAGTTTTCCATTGTATTGCTTATCACGAATTATAAGCTGACAGACTGATAACGTTCGTGCTGCCTTTATTGAATAATAGCGTAACATGAGTGAAAATACGAGATATCTGGAATATTCCCTTCATCAATGGATTGGTTGAATAAAGTACTATGCAGCAGCAATACCCTGGAGTGTAGCCACAGCACTCTCGTCTAATCGCTACATGGTCCTAATCAAGATGAGTGATGCAATTGTGCTGCGCCGCGAATAAAAACACATTCACTTCCGTGTGGCATTTTGATATGCAATTTTTAACTTGAGCACCCTTTAATATTTTCTGGGCTTTATTTGCCGAATCTACGTAGGTTTATTTGCCAGTGCAAAGGATTATATCTCAAATAGGAGTCCTTTATTGACTATCTTACCTGTGATTATATGGCAGATTATTGTGTGGTAACAGGTACAAAGCGGATTGACTAATAGTACTGCAAAGGCCATGTTGCTATTTAGCCTCAAGCCAAGTGGTGCTTACGTATATGTATACATCATGATACTCGCAGATTGAGGGGTCAAGCCTGCGGAGAATTCAGCTCAGCTAGAATAACGATTTCGTAATTGGACATACCACCAGCAAATTAACAACAATTAATCTAATTACTTGTGATGCTGTTGTGGAGTTGCGGAGCACAGTGTTCCGTTCCTGGCCATCATGGCCTTTGTAATTCTGGGCTTACACGCAATGCCCGTTAACAAACGTAGAACGAATGTAAACGAACAAGATAACCAACAGATGCGACACATGTTTCTATCATAGCGTGAAGGGAAATATTATTCTATGTTATAATACAAAGTGGCCGGCAATATGCGAGAGAGCTACTGTCAACATTAACAATGGTACCAGCGGAGCTATGAGCTTCCAATTATCTTAGCCGATAAATGACCTCTCTACAGCCGTCGCTTTTCCTATATGCTACTAAGTAACTTGCATCTGAGAGAAATAAGTTGGGCCCTTATAATCAGCGAGTTACTGCCAAACTGCTCCGTTTTTCAATTCATTTGACGAATTTCATTAAAAACAAAATTAAAAAAACATAATGTATCAATAACCAATGATAATTGTATCGTCAGTTAAGCATGATGCTCATTTTATAGCCACAGTACAATCTACATTAGCCACTCTAACGAAGCAGCACCATGGCTTTATTTATTGTGCTGGCAAGACCCCTTAAAGAGATCTTTGGGAACAAATACTAGGACAATGCCCTTGTCCAAATGCATTGGAATTGCAGCTCCACTCTCTTTCATCAAAAGTTGATGCGTCGCCGCCTCGGCAAGTGATACACTTATGCTTATTACTATATGGGCTGCAATCCGATGCTGTTTTATAACGATGATGATATGTGTCACATGTGATTGCAGGCGTGCTTTACCAAAAAAGCAGAACCATGACTCTAAGATCCAAAAAGTCTATAATGCACTTTCTCCGGATTTTATATTTATCTGTGTGTACGATGTTGCTTCATTAATAGTCAGATCTGAAAGTGAATTGGCCTCGAAAAGATTCGGTTCTTACACCGACAGATCACGACTTTGTTTGCCCCAACACATACCGAGCCGTGTACATATATGGACGTGGTGGGTAGACTCGGTTTTATTATTCCCGAAAGCCTACTGCTCATGTTATGAATAATAAGGATTGCAATCGTTATGGTTTGATTGCAGTTTGCTTATTAGTCGTATAACTAGATGCACGATGCAGTCTTATATTGTGACCAGCGAAGATATTCACGTGAATCATGCTACTAATGGCACATTTCGATGGGTTATATTTATTTAGAGCATAAAAGAGCAAATGGACAAACTACAGAGCCAAATGTCCAGGTGGCATGATATTGTGATGTATATCTGTAAGGAAACTATCAATAGTTGCGGATTTCAACAAGAATTAATTCAAGTAGTATGCTTTTCATTCAACGGTACTGACGTGGAGATAAATGTTAAGCACCTCCAGCCAAAGATTAACATGGGTGCATTCATGCAAACGATATTTTGTTAACGGGATACAATTCTAATCGTTTAACAACCTCACATTAGGGTAAAGGTGATCGAAAACAGCAATAATAACCGGCGATCGCGTTTGATCGAAGGGCAAATCGTGACCATGAATACTCACACCTGCTAACCAAATGTAGGTAATATATTTTAATTCATGAATATAACACACCCATGTTGAAATGCAGTAGACGTCGGTGTTTGTGTTCATGGGCATAGCAGACCAGCACTGGAGTAAAATAGAAGTTAGAGTTTATAACCATGGTAAATGAAATGCATTAAATTGTTAAACGAAGCGCTGTGTATTGCACCCGATAGCCTGAACCTTTCGCTTTCAAAAGAAGTTGTTTCATTCCCTTCTCTCAAATGTTGATTTCATTAACTATGCGCTAATTAGGCATCTTGATAAGACATATTCTTTATCGACATATGTAATCGGCTGCGCATGTTGTCACAAAACAAGAAGAATTTGAATCGTGTTGGGCGCTTATCGATGCGTTGATATGCGTTGCACTAGTCGTGCAGTCGTTACAGATGCTAAGCTGGAAATCCAGATCTATCTCCAAAATAACAGCTTTGCAAATTTGTCCACTTTTTCATGAGAATCATAGAATTACATGAATGACGAGTGAGATAACATACGGAATGTCGGTCACGCGTCGTGCTCTCAGCTGTTAACGTGAGTGGAATGATATGATAGATACTTTGGGAGTATAATTATAACTCCTGTGAGATGATTTGGTTTTCCATTCGTTGTTAAATAAAACTTTCTCCGATTGATTCATATATATCTCAAGGTGAGAGTTGATTGGTGGATGATGATTTTGTTCGTTGGTGCCTCATCACTGGGACCATGTCACAAGCCGCGACCCTCAACAAGTCGCGACCCTCAACAAGTCGCGACCCTCACTACACTAACGTTCCGGTCTATAATTATAGATTGACAGAAGGATCGAGATTCTTCATTTACACAATCACCACGAAAGCGTTCGCCCTACAGGCGGCACAATCGTCTAAATTTGGGATGATTTGACACAATGGGCTACTGCTGGACTTACCTCTGTGCTTTAACATTGATTTACCGTATTCCATCATGGTACAATTTAGATTTCAAATAAGCATGGCTTATAGTGTTGGACGCCATTGGGATGTTCATGAATATTCACACAATATCTACATTTTGCGTACTATTGTTAGATATAGAATTGCGTTGGTTGTTGATTAATTCGAGAGGAAGCCGCAATGGCCAGGATTGAACTGTATATATTGTTGAATAGTTGTACATACATTCAAAATTGCTGAGAACAATTTGGCAATTGGCCTATAATGGTACTTTTTCTATATTTCTGTCATCTGTAGGATTTTCAGATATTCCCCATCCATTAATGACTAATTATGCGTTTTGTTTTCGGTGCATTCATTTGTATCATCAATTACGTTATCGTTGTTAATTAATGCTCCTCGGAACTAATATTTCCCAAGCTATTGTTTCCGAAGGATTTCTATAATGTACAGGCATCGAGTGTTGGGTAGATCTCCGGAGACAATTAAGTGTATTGGTATTTATGTGGGGAATGCTCGAAGATATACACGATTCGATTGCTTTAAAACTCATTTAAGAATTTGTTTGCGCAGTGGCCGGACGCTTTTGAATTGATCTCATTAGCTGCCACTAAGTGTCCAGTTTGTTTTATAATTATTTTAAAAGCTCTATTTTCATTTTGATCATGTTTTGCAGCTTTACCTATTGCGTAGGTTAGGTACAAAGCCTTCACTAATTAGTTGTACAGATTTCGCCTAGCTCGTTAATGACAGTACTCAACCCTCTGCACTCCCAATAGAACAACTTTCACCTTGAACGGTTATTCAGCCGGACACTAGCTGATCATTTAGTCTCGTTTGTAGGTACAAATATTCAGTCAAGTGAACGATTTTAAATACAAATATGGGATATTATCATCGCCTGACATGGCCGAGCTCAACTAATCACCTTCGGTATCCCAACGAGCCGAGCAGCTGATGTGTTTGGTCAAGGAGTGACGGTGTCGTAACGAGGTTAAGCAGCTAGGTTGCCTTTATTTCAAAGTCGCTGTGCCGTAACGGCTTCGATCGATCCTCGGTGCGGTGACATAACGGTAAGTGCTGAATTACCGTATTATAGTCCGCCATGGCAGCTAAACCAGCAGTAGGCACCTGTGTCAAAAGCATCCCACATTTAGACAAAGCTTGCGTGTCGTGTAATCAATTGATCGCCTCCGATTTTGCCTTCTGTAGGATGAACTCTTTCGTGGTGATTGTCCAAATGAAGATTCGTGATCCTAAGCTCGAATATTCCTGGTTGGTAAGTGCATGGATCGCTACTTGTTTAAGTGGCATAAAGTATTGCGAAATAGTGTGTTCATTAGAAATGTAATCCCTTTTGCAGCAAGTTAACTTACTTAAAAACACGACTTTTTTTTGGATGCGGTTTTCAAGGAAGATAATTTTATGAATTATATATTATCTATCATTTCCTAGCATAAATCAACACAACCGGGCTGAATCGCATAGTGTGCTCTCAGAATTTACAGGTATTTTGCTCGAGAGCATCCTTTGTAGGTCATCGCGTTTTTGCAAACGCACAGCTCCTGATCGTAAATAAATTCATATATATATATAAATACGTATATATGTTTTCCTGAAGTGGTGTGTACTTAACCATGTCGAGTTAAAAAATATCCGTGTTATGATCGAGTAATATTTTCACAGATAAACTCACTCTGAAAGGGAAAACACAAGGGCAATAAGGAAATAAATTGTCACACTGGAACTCAGTTGGGACATCTTTATTGGCGGATTCTCGGCATTTTATAGAAGATAATCAAATCAAAATGTAGCTGCCCGAAGGATAACGAGTAAATTTTAACGCTATGGCCTTGTTCTGTACCGCACGTTGCTTGTTTGATACCACTCAACCATGGCGGTATGACATAAATGAATGAAATGTGATCTCTTTGAAATCAAGGCCAACACTTTTGTATCCATTGATTCTAATTACTTGTACAAATCCGATCAATTCAGATGTTGCAAAGGATGAGATAAAGTCCCAGGATTAAGGAGGTTCTCAAACAGAAACAGAGTAATCACCGCTAATTACGAGCTGGGTGCGGTGTTATTTTTCGAATCTGCAAGGATTTGTATCGGACATCTCCACCGCTGCAATGTTGGCTGTTGTACCATTATCGGCACATTCTCACGGGGATTGCAAGTTGTCATTATTGTGAATAAACTAAGGCGATAGGTTTTATACCCGTCCATAAAGTAACATATATGATCACAAATTGCATGTAGAGTGAAGGCTACACGCGCCGACATACGGCATGCCATTATGACATGTTGAAGATACTAAATAGACTGCGGAGAGAGATCATATCATATGGACCTACATTTTGGGATGGTTATGACATAATAAAGTATGGAAGGGGTGTCTACAGTGGTGTTATATGCTGATGACTAAGTCATTAGCCAGCCATAGAAAAATTACTGTAGGCAATTTCGCTTGCTTGAATGAAATACAATGAACGCCTTGGTAATCCTAATTTACAATCAGTTCACACACCCGGGGATTTTTGTTATGTAATCCTAGGATCCGGAGCGTCTGGCTGGTCCCTCTGCTATGACCTGGATCGGCCTCCTGCGCGCGTGGTTGGCACAGGTGCATTGCACCACAATACACCTTGCCCTTGTTAATGACACTTGCCGTCACGCATTACTGATCGCTCACCCCCAGCAAACACGTAACAAAGTGTGGCGTGGCTTGAAGTCGCGATTACGCTATACTGCATTTGATTAATCAGCAGTGTGAGACTGGGTTGATTATATCAGGCTGCTATACAGAACCTGGAACCCTCCGCCCTTACATTTATCACGTTATGTTATAACATGGAAAATCACCATTCACCTAACATCGACAACATTACGAGCAAATGGAGCTATGTGCATATCATGAGATATTACAAGATTGTGTAATACCAAAATGTGTAAATATACGCCCCTGGTACCCAACGTATCGCCTCAACACAATAGCTGCGTTTTCCGATAAACAAAAGAAACGTGAACATATATTATCGTCCTTTTAGACTATTCCAGTGATAAAACATTGTCTGCATAAGTGTATTTGTATGAAACATGCAAGACCTCATAGGAGATCGTTCCTGAATCATGCTGTTTATGTCACACTCGAGGCGACACCTGATTCGAGCTGCATCGAGACATAATGACTTAATGACATGCGGGGCATATAACTTACAGCTGAGTGTTCAGGCAAGGAGTGTCTATTTGTAACACCAACCCTCTCTGCATCAGGCTAACTTCCATAACGATCACCAGCACAATGGAAATATATCGCCTGTAAACAAGGGAGTTTCTAAGTTTGGGGGTAAATTAACTTCACTATCTCTCCTATCTTCGGCTGTATAACCTAGGTGAATAACTTTTATGATCGTATTTTCGTTTTAACTCAGCAGTGTTTCCTTACTTCTGGCAAAGGGCAAAGATAAAGAACTGTTACGCTTAACGACCCTATTACTTTCACTAGGTAAAGCATCATACAAAACTATGCTCTTTGAAGAAATATGTCGAATCGTATGAATATCCAAGAGCACCCAACGTGTGTTTTAGCTCTACCAATTATTTTCGACCGCCATCTTTAATGTTATAAGACATGGAAGAGTCAGTGAAGTGAGGGTCACGACTGGCGCCATGGCTCTAGTGATGACACATCAAAGGAAATTATCAGCATCCATCCAATCAGCAATCTATATTGGGATCAATATTTTCTCATTAGACTACGAGTGCAAAATGCAACTTCATCTAGCAGTAATTGGATTTATCCTCTCGTTTGTGTGTTCTTGCCAATAGTTAAGTGCTAATGCCACGATCGCGAATGTTGCTAATACCAAATTTATGCAGCATAATGCGGGGGGCGGGGGAGGTGGGGATTGCAATTATTGCACGACTATGCCAAATGATAGCATCTTATGTTGGAATTCAGAAGAGACGAGGCCAACTGGCGCATATCATTATTTATCATGTATAGGAAGAACCGTTTGTCATGGTTACGCAAATATTAAGAATCGATATTCCCAAGTTATGAATAATATATCTAGGTTTCCTAATTAATTCCTGCGAAAACTGGGACGCTATTCTCCTATGCTTTACTAATGTTAGTGTGGGTGCGTTAAAGCCATAAATAATTACTCCATTATCTAAAGTATAGTCGTGTATATCAATATATATAACTTGGCGTGGTTGTGTTATTGCCGTGCATATATATCTCACAGCATAAAATATGTCAGCGTGGGTGTGTTATAGCCATAGTCACTAGCGCCAACACATAACGTATGTTATTTTGGGTGTGTTGTGACAATGGGAATAAATTCTTATCCCTGTTAAACAACAATGTGGATGTGTTTGCACCATGACTATTTACTCTTACGCCTGTTTGATGTCAGCGCGCGCATGGTATTTCAAATGTATAGGTTCTCATTTTCCAATGTACGACAAAACAGAATGTGCTAGTAAAACTACCACCAAGCCACGCTACGTTGATAAATAAACCCATGCGCTTCTTTTTCCAACAGAAGACAAATATCGACACGAAATACAAGCTATGGCGGTAGACGGCCTCATGAATTATCGATTGTGGCTCAATCTGATATCATAACACGAGTGTTTGAGACCCCTACCCCTGTGATTAGATTGTACATGCCCGTAATAAACAAAAGACTTGACAATGCTTTGAACATTAAAGGAGTGCAAGATCGAACGGAATTATTGATGTCTTACAGCAGAAATGCTGAGTTTATATTGGCGCAATCAACCAAATTAAGTGGGGAATTTAGTGCATGACGCCTTTAAACCAAGTTGTTAGTGAATATCAACAAATTGCTTCAACACAACATCTTGGATTGTGCGTTAACTATCAGGTGATTCAGAACTTAATTATCAAGTCAATATCTCATTATTACACAATTTATTCTCATTCGGAAAGGCCTCTTTTATCAAATCAGCTCGATTCAATGTCTCCACATAAAAGCTATAATTCCACAAACACAGATCAGCATTTCAAATTAAGTCAAAGCCGCACGGCCTTCCAAGCAAACCTCAATAACCTAATTTACCAAAAAATATAATTGATTCCGAAACTGTTGTCAACATCAAGATGGATCGCATCCTCACACCGAATTATTAATATTCATTCGTTATAACCGCTCTCATTAGTTTGCCTTGCCAATGTGTCCTTAAAGTAATGCAAGTTACCCTCACAATCGCCATACAACAAGTAACATCCCAAGCTAAGATAGTATCTGTAGGAAATGATTCACCACTGAGCAGCAGCACATCCTTGTCCCATCTGAAATTCTCTCTCATCTGCAATTCTGTATAACATTGCAATCATAATAACGGTGAGTTTTGTGCATAAGTAAGCGAAAACTGTGAAGCCACACATAACCTTCAGCTTGAAGTAAGTAGCGGTATACGATGCAACTCTGAGTGTACTATACTGGACACTGTTTCGATAATGTTGGAAAAATCCAAATCTGTTGTTTAGTAGTGCTGAGTTTCCGATTCAGCAAAGTCAATGTCTTATTTATCAGCAGTTTGACAAACAAACTCTTATATCAGGTTCACCTGGGTCAAACGCATATATGTGTCGGTGTAACTATCTAGTGGATATTCTTTAATATCATCCAGCAACCACAGTCCGGTTAATGTGCAGTTGCAAAACTTATTCAACATCCAATACATTGATATGCCACAAACATAATGCATGCTCCATGCAGAGGATGTCGTATCTAAATGAAGTAATGGCACTGAGTAATGTGAGGCCAGTTTCCGGTGTGTAGTGGTTAACTGCGTCACCTTCCGACTCACAGGTTGTTGGTTCGATTCAAACGTGTGATAACCTGTCTGCTTACCTGTGACTCAAGTGATCATGTGAAACTGCTGTAAACGATAGGCACCATATTTGGTTGCTCAATTGTATAGTGCAAGACTTTCATCTCGTCTAAATATTTACTTAATTGCAGAATAAGTATTCGCCCATGCGTATCCCTAGTTCGTAGTAAAATGAAACACTTTCATTATTATACTTCAAATATATCGCTGGTTTTTGACCTTTGGAGTTAGCCTGTAACATTATTTTGCCTATCAACCATCTGTTATAGATTCAGTGGAGAACGATTTGTGTACAGGAACAACATAATTGTGGAAGACAAATCTTTGGTATTCAGAGGAGGCGTTTCGTTGCTCAGCTTTGTAGGCTTCCACACAAATGATTATTCTTATAACATATGTCACTCGTCATAGTCATACAAGGATGTTACAAGTAAATCATAATGTTGACACGCTGTGACAATAATAGGTAATTACGCTTTGTCTGTCAATATGGACGCCGCGAATGTAGGGAAGAGAAACTTGCGACGTTTTTTTAACCGACGAGTCATTTGACTTATGAAACTGTGATCAAACTGTACAAAACAAACGAAGCAAATCCTGAACATGTGACGAAGGAACATAATCAACCTTTTACAGAAAATCCATTTCTTGTCTTATTTTTCTATTTAACACGCTGTGTGATTAGGCTTTAAAGCTGTATGTCTAATTTCTCATCTGTGTCCCAGGGGATATACATGAAGAACCTTCCTGCATATCGAATTTCTGTTACGGGGTAAACAACAGGCAAAGCACAAAAATGATAGACACACTGGTAATCAGATGGGACATATTAACTGACGGATTCAACGGGGAAACATCCATAAATCACGAGAATCGAATCAAAACAAAGCTGCCCGGTGGACTAAGTGTCAATTTCAATGGTCGATCTAGCCGTTTGTTTGTGGGATGCCATCTACCAAGGGCAGTACGATAAAAAAATAATAGTTCATACTCTCTATGCAATCACGGTCAACATTCTTTAGATCATTGATTGTAATTAAATGACATCATCGTCGGCTGTTATAGCGCTACAGATACAATGTCACCACAGCAGCATAGTCGGCTGTTATACCGCTACTGATACACTGTCACCACCGCAGGATCGTCGGCTGTTATACCGCTACTGATACGCTGTCACCACAGCAGCATAGTCGGCTGTTATACCGCTACTGATACACTGTCACCACCGCAGGATCGTCGGCTGTTATACCGCTACTGATACACTGTCACCACCGCAGGATCGTCGGCTGTTATACCGCTACTGATACACTGTCACCACAGCAGCATCGTCGGCTGTTATACCGCTACTGATACACTGTCACCACAGCAGCATAGTCGGCTGTTATACCGCTACTGATACACTGTTACCGCCGCAGGATCGTCGGCTGTTATACCGCTACTGATACACTGTAACCACAGCAGCATAGTCGGCTGTTATACCGCTACTGATACACTGTCACCATCGCAGGATCTTCGGCTGTTATACTGCTACTGATACACTGTCACCACCGCAGGATCGTCGGCTGTTATACCGCTACTGATACACTGTCACCACAGCAGCATAGTCGGCTGTTATACCGCTACTGATACACTGTCACCACAGCAGCATCGTCGGCTGTTATACCGCTACTGATACACTGTCACCACAGCAGCATAGTCGGCTGTTATACCGCTACTGATACACTGTAACCACAGCAGCATAGTCGGCTGTTATACCGCTACTGATACACTGTCACCACCGCAGGATCGTCGGCTGTTATACCGCTACTGATACACTGTCACCACAGCAGCATAGTCGGCTGTTATACCGCTAATGATACACTGTCACCATCGCAGGATCGTCGACTGTTATACCGCTACTGATGCACTGTCACCACCGCAGAATCGTCGGCTGTTATACCGCTACTGATACACATTCACCTGAACTGACAATCAGTATTCAATGCCGCAGTTATTATATCCAAATGCGAAACAGCTGGTACAGCTGGAGTGTTCAACTGGTGGAATCGACCTACTAAAGGCATTCACGTGATATTATTACCTTTCCAATGCACTGGACAACTCACCGTTTCCATGAGATGCCTAAGGATTCCATCCTTATATCCAATATTGCACGATACATCTGTGACATATTAGAGGTTATTGCTACTTTACAGAGGTTGAATATTCTTGTATTATGGCAACCAACACTGCATTTCGTTTAGTGCTTTAACGATCAATGTTTATTGACCGATAAGGCTTGGCATGATGCGAGACAAGTATAGGGAACAGCAAAGGTCGATGGACGGTGATTTTTAACTTTCCTGATGTTAAGTCCCAGGAGCATTTTACGATAGATAACAGTCTGCATCAACATGTATCTGAACCAACTATAGGTAGGAATATTCTTTCGACTGAGGATGGTCGGGTTAGAAATGCCAATTACAGACCCCCATTAGATAATAGTAACCATAGGTTTAAGACACAACTAGATATAATACCTTTTTGCGAGGATGAAGTTTTTAAATTGTTTGATTATGAAAAGCCGCAAGGCCTTTATCTTGTAGTACTGGAAATAGGTCAAACAATCAAATATCTTGGTCGCCAAAGGTCGACTCTGGACGAGGCGTTAGAAGTACGGGATTTTGGTGTAAATTTTGATCAGACAAACAATTCTTGCACGCAACGCAGTGTATAATCCGTGAGGGCAAACGGAGGTCAATGAATGATCAGATGAATGATATAATGGCCTGTTATCATATTGACAACCAAGCGTGCACTGTAATCATTATAGACAGACAAGCCATGTTTCACCCTGTAGAATTAGCACTGCTTAATGTGTGTAGACATCTTCACAAGCATCACCCTTCAATCCAAGCTCGTCGTCGGGTTGGCTTTCTGTTACAGCTTGTTCTTACATTCATATTTAACAGTTAATCAAACATTGATGAAGGGAACGACAAATAGTCATGAGCCACAAGCAAAACTACTATGCTATGCCTATAGATATATAAAGCTACTCACAGAGATGCATGACGCCCAGTGCAAATCTATACCACCTGGAGCCATAATGCTGCAACAGGACAGACGCTGCATTATGTGATTACAAATTAACCTGCTTAATGAGAATTCCGTTAGCTTTGCAAGCCGATTATGTGCTCTGAAAGTAGCTCGTAATGCAAAACGCTAAGAATCTTTGGATTTGTTTGCGTGCTTTTGCTGCTTATCCGAATAAAACAACAGAGTTGATATTGGCTAAACAATTGGCTACATAATGGTGCTCAATGCTTATTCGCGCATTGCGGCATATTACTTTGGTTATTTATCCTTACTACACGCTGCTTAAATTGGTGTAATCAAATATTTGCTTTAACTGATTATTAATTTCAATAAGAAATCCAGCTGACCCTACTTCAGACTATTCCATTACGTATTGTCACATAAGGAACGCATGCAGGTATTAATGTTGGTTCAAACGGCGTTACTTGTGAAGAGAACGCTGAAACCCAGGGCCATATTCCAGCATAATAGTGTCCTAATTGCCTGCCTGCTATGATTTAACGCCTTTGGTTGCATTAAATACATGATCGACAATGCTTCAATGACAGGTTACAATGTCAGCGTGTGTAAGCACATTTTCACCCGCAAGAGTCCGTTTGCGAACAATATCAAAATGTATCAACCATGTGGTTTTGTCATGCCGTTCAATTGTTCGCGGAAAACCTCGTCGTCTGTCGTCGTTATACAGCTAATAATCAGCTAACAGTAGAGTCATTGAGCAGCATGTTTCACATGTGCGTGACATCATATATATGTGCCCACTAACACGACCTAGAACTGCGCTAATGCCTGGTTAATTGAGTAACTATCCTCTATGTAATTGTACATTAATTTGCTGGTATATCTATAATGTTGATATTCCATTTGAGGTAGTTTTTGATTAATCACGCGTTCAGTCAAGTTATCTCAACCACTAATCGTTGAATGTGGCAACTGGAGTGATCACATTACTATTTGTCGGAGGAGCGATAACCTTTTGGGTCATCAAGTAGCTCTTATATAAGCTTGTTAATAGTACTTGTGTCTGATTTCTATCCATGCTAACTACCTTTTACTTCTTTTTTGTTGAGCCTGGTGATTAGCTGATCAACGTGCGCTGTGAATAATATAGGTGACATGACACTTGTTAACCAGGCTAAATGTATCCTCTTGATAGACTTGTTACCAAAACAATTCACAGTAGGGCATCGCATTTTACATGTGTTTGTGCCTTTTTGCCGGGCAAAATCGACCTTTATCCAACATGTCGAAATATGTCCAATGTCCAGTATATGGTAGGGTAGATAAATGTAAGAGTTGAAAAAATTACCTTTATGTATATTTTTGCAGTTAAAACATGACTACAGAAATGCAATACTAGCACGATAACAGTGTTCTAATGCTGCACGTAATCGTTGTCAGACATAACTGCTTCAACGATAGAGCAAGTGCCAATTCAAGCTGGTAAAGTGAAGTGAAAATAACTCTCTGCCACGTGCCACTAGTAATCATTTACTTAAAGAAGAAAACGTAGTCCGGTTCGTAATGAAATGGACCATCTTTTATTTGCAGTATACCTTAATAATATTACTTGTTTCGGATACTTCATCCCACACGCCGCCAAGTCTCTGTCGTCTGATTCTGTGATAGAAGAGATACTCACAGCGATAAGTCTTGCCTTTTGTACCTAATTGAACATGTATTTGTTTTTTTGTGCGTTATAAAATATTCTATTGCAGTGGATAATGGTCGGAGTACCGCAGCGATTCAGCTAGTTACTGATGGTATATAATCCACGATCAAACAAGAAAGAGCAAATATATTACGTAAAAATCGATTACCTGTCGTATTTCCCAATTAAAGACGCTTTGTGATAAGGCTTTATAGCTATGTGTCTTAATAATCCTTCGTGTCTTAGGGACATACACGATAAGACCGCTCACTGATCGACTTACTGTTAAAAGGACCACACAAAGCCAGTAATAAAATTAATAGGCGCACAGCAACTCACTTGGGCCATCTTAATTCACCGAGTCAATAACACATCCACAAATCTCTGAATTATATGGTAAAGATACCCAAATGTAGCTGCGTGGTGAACGTTAGTTGCTGGTTGTGTCTTACTATTTGCTAGTGTGACACCATTCCACCAAGGTGCGTATTACTGACTCCTGACCAACAACAACAACACGCAGCTACGAGGGGCTTGGCTTGATCGTGCAGTCGATAACAATTACGTTGTCGCAATTAATTATCAGACACTATGCAATTTGGTTGAATATGAAACCCTCCCATCTACCCATTGTTCGCGTCATTTGCTATCATCAGACATTCGAGCGCTAATGCCATAAGACTGTGGGTAATAGAGACTCTTGACGTCAGCGCTACACCTTTTTTTGGCAGCAAATGCTGACGCAATGGCTACGAATGGCATACAGCATATATCTATACTCATGGTCATCGTGAGGATATTGATGTGTTTGCAGCTGTCAAAGCATGGCAATGAATAGCATCATGTTGAATTGAAGATGCCGGCTCACATTCCCAATTCTAATCTAGTTAGCTGGAGTTACCGTTTGCTTTGTTTTATTGCGCATAGAAAATCTTTAGCGTGATTGTAAACGTACAAGGGTCCACATCATCTTCAGTTAAACATCGTACATCATGTTTCTGTCCATAATGTACCATGATGGAGATGAAGCCTGGCAGACTTGGCAATGACAGCAAACGGAGCCAAGGTCGTACGTAGAGCAGCAAGTTGACAAAAATACAGAGGATTCACTATAAATTCTTTGCTTCTATTGAATTTATTGCTTCTGCTTCGCTTTGTCGGTGGTATTTGTAATTTAGAACGAGAATAATTGCCAATACTACAACTGAAGTCGGTCGAAAAAAACACTAGAGATTACATAGGTTAAATACCCATCTTCATTGATTTCATTGGCATCATTTGCGCCTGTAAATACCTGAAGCCAGTTTGACTGTTGCAAGGCGTTATCTTAGGGCCAAATATGGAAAATGGCTACTATCTTAATATACATTGATTAATTCCAATACTAAGCTCATGCTTTATCAGCCTTAATAATTGGTATAGTGTATAATTGATCTAAAAAACAAGCCAAATGACGTTCGACAGCCACGCGACAACATATTGTTGAAAATAGCGGATTGATTATAATGGCACGAGGTAGACTATCATAATGAGTTTCTGGAAGTGAAGGGAATTAATAGAAGGACACTCTGCTGGAACAGCAGTTTCCTTTGCAATCAGATCGGCATATTATGCTCCAATGCTTCTCGTGTCGTGTTGCTAACAATTGTATCCTGCTTAGTTGTTTGTTATTCCGGGAATAGCGAAGCGCATTCTTCAGTCAATTTGTTAACTTGTAGTAATAGGTTAATGAGGCGCTATATATTAGTAGGACATATGTACGTATTGCACTGAGGTTAAAGATTTAAGAGGACATCAGATGGAATAGTAGCGATTGTACAATAGAGCAAAACATGTATATTCCTACGGATGTCTGGGGGAGCCTTTGCATTTATTTGTGGTAAAGCCTGACACACTGGGATCTCTGCTCTGATCAATAACCTACCCGTGTGCTACCTTGCTGATGCATTGCAATATAACGAATATATTCTGCCTGCAGTCAAATATATTGCAAGATTCCAATTAACACAACGCATTGCCTATTTTGCATTCCGTTCGATACTGCTCAAGTCACTTTAGTTCCATCACAAAGAATAACTGCTCCCGTTCTGTCACGTAATATAAGGCTGTGAATAATGATTTGTCACCTTAAACATTTCACCTTGATGTTTATCAGTTGGGATTAATTTATGTGGGCATGGAATGCTGAACTACTAGGAAATTACACGCGCAATACTACAAATATATGTAAAATTGGCCAACCAATTTGCAATTAGCTCTATTATCTTGCAAAACTATTGGCGGACTCGTCAGTGTGGCGAGTGCTCGATAACATGCAAAACGTTATCTATGTTGTACGTTGTTAAATAGCCTGATTAGATGACATAACAACCGACCCAAACCACACAGTAATTTGTTGGGTGAAACAGAATACGGGACAAAGCTACCAATTAAAAGCCATGTCGTCCAACTCATGCTCATATCTAACAAGACTCAACCAATGAGTATCGCAACTCAATCCTAATATTTAACTATCGCATTTATATACCTGATATAAGCTATATCAATATATATTATGTTGTAACAGTTGAACACCTGCACCGTCTAGTGATTGATGTGTTTAATCTATCGCCGTAATCATTGCACGCCGTGAAGCAAATGTAGGATATTTTTTAATCAACACTCAGTGCTGTGAACCGTCCTCGTGCTTATAAGTAAGCCGTATATAGCCGTTTTTCAGTCGTTAACGCTCTGACAATAGCACAATTTATGTTGTAAGAATGACACGTACTAAGATTTGTTGTCCCCCCTAACACTTACAAAGCCGTAGCTCAATACAAATGGCATTCGTAGAAATAAGGTGCATAACGTGCGGCCTGATCAAAAGGACAAGCCGACTAAACCACCCCATCTTCAGCATTTATCCCATCACACTCTAACGCCCGCCTCAGGAACAGTGTTGTTCTACATTTGGACGTCTTGGGTTATAAGCAACTTAAAATCCAGCATCTCTTGGGAGATAAGGTGATTATATATGCTAGCCATTCGGATGTAACATTCAAGTCATTTTTTCAAGTAGAGGTAGCAGCACGTGGCTGGAATGTTGTTCGTCGTTTAGTTGAGAATTAGAGATCACACTAATGTTGATGAATAAAGATACGTGTTACCTCATGTAATCATGTTCGTCATGAACCAAAGCATTCGAATGTACATGCTTGGATCCGGTAATGACAAAATGATATATACAATATAGCATCGCATATACATCTAATTTGATCCGTTAGGGAGGTTCATCTTGTTTAATCAGACCGTTAGGTTGCTATTACCACTTGTTATGAAACACACGTAATCAGCGATATTACAGTCTGGTTGGATGCACAGAAGTCCAATTATAACAAATGAGCATTTAACCCCATGAGTTGCGTTTGTATCCCTTATGGTTAATTTTCTTGATAATGTATTTAGCTAAGTGAAATCAGTTGATCATCTGAATGTTAGTGGGATGGGAAGCATATGTCTTCCACCAGCTTCGTTGCAATCTAATGTTATGAAATGATATGATAACAAAAACTCCGATCCCTTTTGACCCAATAAAGATAGTCATAGATGATATTTCATGATCAGAGTAAGCCCAACCATTTTTGCCAATAATATCGCACAATCTGGGTGAACCATATCCATTTGATCCGGTGTCTCCGATGCCATACTCTTTCAGTGATATCGCGGGTAACACATAATTGTAGTATCCAGTTCCTTCATGACATCATGCACTTCTACATATCATATACTTGAGGTCTTGTTACATGTCAGTTTATCACTTGATCACATGTAAATGATATTTAGAACTATAGAGCTACCATAAGCTAAGTGTTGGCTTCTAGGCTGTACTTCATTTTTCATCAACCGGCATATTTGTGGTCAGGAATTCGAGCAGGACCACGCAATATTAAATCACTAAAAAACAGTTAGATGGTACGATCCATGTCATAGTTAGTCATATTAAATGCCATTGCCACTGAAAGCACTTCAAGTAGCTTGAGTAGTCATCTTAGAAAAGTCTCAATTCATTCGTTGTTATTGCACTAGATGTATCTATGTCATATACGTTTGACAACAATCTTGAAGAATTTCACAGCTGAATGGTTTAGGAACCTTAGCTGTTCATCGAACCGTTTTATTACAAGTTCAAATGATCTCGAGGATTTCAAATGAATATGAACTATATTGGAGCTAACATACATACATAACAATTATGCCAACAGCAGTTTTGTATGTCGATGGACAAATATCGTGTGTTAACTAGGTTGATTTCCGAGCTTTACCAGTTCCCTTTCAGTGCAATTATGAAATCATTATTCTAGCTGAGTTGTTCTCCCCGCTGGCATGGGCTATCAACCAATTAGCTACGCATTGTGTAAAGCCAATCCTATGTATTCCAGGATACCCAGCATCTGCCCCGACTGCCTATTATAGCTCACTTCCGCCTTCTGCGCGTGAGCACTGCGCAAGAAAACTGAATTATTCGAATGCACTCGCATAATCCTCCAAAAGAGGAGGTTGCTGCTTGGGTTGAACGTGCTACCATTACGTCATAACGATATGGCATTCTAATCGTTCATTGGATGATACTATCTTGGCTGGTAAGGTATGCCAATGTCCCCTGAGTTTTGAGTTATTAGTGCTGGAAAGTTTGACGAACAAATCAACGCAGCGTGACTATCAAATGCATCGAACATTATGCATAATTGCATAAGGTCCTTCCACTGGCGCCGTGTTTAGGAGATATCACCTCGCACTGTATCAGCTGGTAACTAAACACAGACAAGAGGCACACATTCTTAGTAACATCGTCTAGGAATTTAAAAAACGACTGGTGAGGCAAGAGCGCTTTCACTGAAAGAAATGCTGAGATTTGTTCGATAAGTTATGTTTAATCCATTGATCTGTGAGTTTGCCTCGTGCAAGTTTTCCATTGTATTGCTTATCACGAATTATAAGCTGACAGACTGATAACGTTCGTGCTGCCTTTATTGAATAATAGCGTAACATGAGTGAAAATACGAGATATCTGGAATATTCCCTTCATCAATGGATTGGTTGAATAAAGTACTATGCAGCAGCAATACCCTGGAGTGTAGCCACAGCACTCTCGTCTAATCGCTACATGGTCCTAATCAAGATGAGTGATGCAATTGTGCTGCGCCGCGAATAAAAACACATTCACTTCCGTGTGGCATTTTGATATGCAATTTTTAACTTGAGCACCCTTTAATATTTTTCTGGGCTTTATTTGCCGAATCTACGTAGGTTTATTTGCCAGTGCAAAGGATTATATCTCAAATAGGAGTCCTTTATTGACTATCTTACCTGTGATTATATGGCAGATTATTGTGTGGTAACAGGTACAAAGCGGATTGACTAATAGTACTGCAAAGGCCATGTTGCTATTTAGCCTCAAGCCAAGTGGTGCTTACGTATATGTATACATCATGATACTCGCAAATTGAGGGTCAAGTCCTGCGGAGAATTCAGCTCAGCTAGAATAACGATTTCGTAATTGGACATACCACCAGCAAATTAACAACAATTAATCTAATTACTTGTGATGCTGTTGTGGAGTTGCGGAGCACAGTGTTCCGTTCCTGGCCATCATGGCCTTTGTAATTCTGGGCTTACACGCAATGCCCGTTAACAAACGTAGAACGAATGTAAACGAACAAGATAACCAACAGATGCGACACATGTTTCTATCATAGCGTGAAGGGAAATATTATTCTATGTTATAATACAAAGTGGCCGGCAATATGCGAGAGAGCTACTGTCAACATTAACAATGGTACCAGCGGAGCTATGAGCTTCCAATTATCTTAGCCGATAAATGACCTCTCTACAGCCGTCGCTTTTCCTATATGCTACTAAGTAACTTGCATCTGAGAGAAATAAGTTGGGCCCTTATAATCAGCGAGTTACTGCCAAACTGCTCCGTTTTTCAATTCATTTGACGAATTTCATTAAAACAAAATTAAAAAAACATAATGTATCAATAACCAATGATAATTGTATCGTCAGTTAAGCATGATGCTCATTTTATAGCCACAGTACAATCTACATTAGCCACTCTAACGAAGCAGCACCATGGCTTTATTTATTGTGCTGGCAAGACCCCTTAAAGAGATCTTTGGGAACAAATACTAGGACAATGCCCTTGTCCAAATGCATTGGAATTGCAGCTCCACTCTCTTTCATCAAAAGTTGATGCGTCGCCGCCTCGGCAAGTGATACACTTATGCTTATTACTATATGGGCTGCAATCCGATGCTGTTTTATAACGATGATGATATGTGTCACATGTGATTGCAGGCGTGCTTTACCAAAAAAGCAGAACCATGACTCTAAGATCCAAAAAGTCTATAATGCACTTTCTCCGGATTTTATATTTATCTGTGTGTACGATGTTGCTTCATTAATAGTCAGATCTGAAAGTGAATTGGCCTCGAAAAGATTCGGTTCTTACACCGACAGATCACGACTTTGTTTGCCCCAACACATACCGAGCCGTGTACATATATGGACGTGGTGGGTAGACTCGGTTTTATTATTCCCGAAAGCCTACTGCTCATGTTATGAATAATAAGGATTGCAATCGTTATGGTTTGATTGCAGTTTGCTTATTAGTCGTATAACTAGATGCACGATGCAGTCTTATATTGTGACCAGCGAAGATATTCACGTGAATCATGCTACGGATGGCACATTCGATGGGTTATATTTATTTAGAGCATAAAAGAGCAAATGGACAAACTACAGAGCCAAATGTCCAGGTGGCATGATATTGTGATGTATATCTGTAAGGAAACTATCAATAGTTGCGGATTTCAACAAGAATTAATTCAAGTAGTATGCTTTTCATTCAACGGTACTGACGTGGAGATAAATGTTAAGCACCTCCAGCCAAAGATTAACATGGGTGCATTCATGCAAACGATATTTTGTTAACGGGATACAATTCTAATCGTTTAACAACCTCACATTAGGGTAAAGGTGATCGAAAACAGCAATAATAACCGGCGATCGCGTTTGATCGAAGGGCAAATCGTGACCATGAATACTCACACCTGCTAACCAAATGTAGGTAATATATTTTAATTCATGAATATAACACACCCATGTTGAAATGCAGTAGACGTCGGTGTTTGTGTTCATGGGCATAGCAGACCAGCACTGGAGTAAAATAGAAGTTAGAGTTTATAACCATGGTAAATGAAATGCATTAAATTGTTTTAAACGAAGCGCTGTGTATTGCACCCGATAGCCTGAACCTTTCGCTTTCAAAAGAAGTTGTTTCATTCCCTTCTCTCAAATGTTGATTTCATTAACTATGCGCTAATTAGGCATCTTGATAAGACATATTCTTTATCGACATATGTAATCGGCTGCGCATGTTGTCACAAAACAAGAAGAATTTGAATCGTGTTGGGCGCTTATCGATGCGTTGATATGCGTTGCACTAGTCGTGCAGTCGTTACAGATGCTAAGCTGGAAATCCAGATCTATCTCCAAAATAACAGCTTTGCAAATTTGTCCACTTTTTCATGAGAATCATAGAATTACATGATGATGACGAGTGAGATAACATACGGAATGTCGGTCACGCGTCGTGCTCTCAGCTGTTAACGTGAGTGGAATGATATGATAGATACTTTGGGAGTATAATATATAACTCCTGTGAGATGATTTGGTTTTCCATTCGTTGTTAAATAAAACTTTCTCCGATTGATTCATATATATCTCAAGGTGAGAGTTGATTGGTGGATGATGATTTTGTTCGTTGGTGCCTCATCACTGGGACCATATCACAAGCCGCGACCCTCAACAAGTCGCGACCCTCAACAAGTCGCGACCCTCACTACACTAACGTTCCGGTCTATAATTATAGATTGACAGAAGGATCGAGATTCTTCATTTACACAATCACCACGAAAGCGTTCGCCCTACAGGCGGCACAATCGTCTAAATTTGGGATGATTTGACACAATGGGCTACTGCTGGACTTACCTCTGTGCTTTAACATTGATTTACCGTATTCCATCATGGTACAATTTAGATTTCAAATAAGCATGGCTTATAGTGTTGGACGCCATTGGGATGTTCATGAATATTCACACAATATCTACATTTTGCGTACTATTGTAGATATAGAATTGCGTTGGTTGTTGATTAATTCGAGAGGAAGCCGCAATGGCCAGGATTGAACTGTATATATTGTTGAATAGTTGTACATACATTCAAAATTGCTGAGAACAATTTGGCAATTGGCCTATAATGGTACTTTTTCTATATTTCTGTCATCTGTAGGATTTTCAGATATTCCCCATCCATTAATGACTAATTATGCGTTTTGTTTTCGGTGCATTCATTTGTATCATCAATTACGTTATCGTTGTTAATTAATGCTCCTCGGAACTAATATTTCCCAAGCTATTGTTTCCGAAGGATTTCTATAATGTACAGGCATCGAGTGTTGGGTAGATCTCCGGAGACAATTAAGTGTATTGGTATTTATGTGGGGAATGCTCGAAGATATACACGATTCGATTGCTTTAAAACTCATTTAAGAATTTGTTTGCGCAGTGGCCGGACGCTTTTGAATTGATCTCATTAGCTGCCACTAAGTGTCCAGTTTGTTTTATAATTATTTTAAAAGCTCTATTTTCATTTTGATCATGTTTTGCAGCTTTACCTATTGCGTAGGTTAGGTACAAAGCCTTCACTAATTAGTTGTACAGATTTCGCCTAGCTCGTTAATGACAGTACTCAACCCTCTGCACTCCCAATAGAACAACTTTCACCTTGAACGGTTATTCAGCCGGACACTAGCTGATCATTTAGTCTCGTTTGTAGGTACAAATATTCAGTCAAGTGAACGATTTTAAATACAAATATGGGATATTATCATCGCCTGACATGGCCGAGCTCAACTAATCACCTTCGGTATCCCAACGAGCCGAGCAGCTGATGTGTTTGGTCAAGGAGTGACGGTGTCGTAACGAGGTTAAGCAGCTAGGTTGCCTTTATTTCAAAGTCGCTGTGCCGTAACGGCTTCGATCGATCCTCGGTGCGGTGCGGACATAACGGTAAGTGCTGAATTACCGTATTATAGTCCGCCATGGCAGCTAAACCAGCAGTAGGCACCTGTGTCAAAAGCATCCCACATTTAGACAAAGCTTGCGTGTCGTGTAATCAATTGATCGCCTCCGATTTTGCCTTCTGTAGGATGAACTCTTTCGTGGTGATTGTCCAAATGAAGATTCGTGATCCTAAGCTCGAATATTCCTGGTTGGTAAGTGCATGGATCGCTACTTGTTTAAGTGGCATAAAGTATTGCGAAATAGTGTGTTCATTAGAAATGTAATCCCTTTTGCAGCAAGTTAACTTACTTAAAAACACGACTTTTTTTTGGATGCGGTTTTCAAGGAAGATAATTTTATGAATTATATATTATCTATCATTTCCTAGCATAAATCAACACAACCGGGCTGAATCGCATAGTGTGCTCTCAGAATTTACAGGTATTTTGCTCGAGAGCATCCTTTGTAGGTCATCGCGTTTTTGCAAACGCACAGCTCCTGATCGTAAATAAATTCATATATATATATAAATACGTATATATGTTTTCCTGAAGTGGTGTGTACTTAACCATGTCGAGTTAAAAAATATCCGTGTTATGATCGAGTAATATTTTCACAGATAAACTCACTCTGAAAGGGAAAACACAAGGGCAATAAGGAAATAAATTGTCACACTGGAACTCAGTTGGGACATCTTTATTGGCGGATTCTCGGCATTTATAGAAGATAATCAAATCAAAATGTAGCTGCCCGAAGGATAACGAGTAAATTTTAACGCTATGGCCTTGTTCTGTACCGCACGTTGCTTGTTTGATACCACTCAACCATGGCGGTATGACATAAATGAATGAAATGTGATCTCTTTGAAATCAAGGCCAACACTTTTGTATCCATTGATTCTAATTACTTGTACAAATCCGATCAATTCAGATGTTGCAAAGGATGAGATAAAGTCCCAGGATTAAGGAGGTTCTCAAACAGAAACAGAGTAATCACCGCTAATTACGAGCTGGGTGCGGTGTTATTTTTCGAATCTGCAAGGATTTGTATCGGACATCTCCACCGCTGCAATGTTGGCTGTTGTACCATTATCGGCACATTCTCACGGGGATTGCAAGTTGTCATTATTGTGAATAAACTAAGGCGATAGGTTTTATACCCGTCCATAAAGTAACATATATGATCACAAATTGCATGTAGAGTGAAGGCTACACGCGCCGACATACGGCATGCCATTATGACATGTTGAAGATACTAAATAGACTGCGGAGAGAGATCATATCATATGGACCTACATTTTGGGATGGTTATGACATAATAAAGTATGGAAGGGGTGTCTACAGTGGT
This sequence comes from Urechis unicinctus, assembly GCA_034190875.2. Lineage (NCBI taxonomy): Eukaryota > Metazoa > Annelida > Polychaeta > Xenopneusta > Urechidae > Urechis > Urechis unicinctus. Next base: position 7,895,289 of record CM067349.1, read on the forward strand.
GTTATATGCTGATGACTAAGTCATTAGCCAGCCATAGAAAAATTACTGTAGGCAATTTCGCTTGCTTGAATGAAATACAATGAACGCCTTGGTAATCCTAATTTACAATCAGTTCACACACCCGGGGATTTTGTTATGTAATCCTAGGATCCGGAGCGTCTGGCTGGTCCCTCTGCTATGACCTGGATCGGCCTCCTGCGCGCGTGGTTGGCACAGGTGCATTGCACCACAATACACCTTGCCCTTGTTAATGACACTTGCCGTCACGCATTACTGATCGCTCACCCCCAGCAAACACGTAACAAAGTGTGGCGTGGCTTGAAGTCGCGATTACGCTATACTGCATTTGATTAATCAGCAGTGTGAGACTGGGTTGATTATATCAGGCTGCTATACAGAACCTGGAACCCTCCGCCCTTACATTTATCACGTTATGTTATAACATGGAAAATCACCATTCACCTAACATCGACAACATTACGAGCAAATGGAGCTATGTGCATATCATGAGATATTACAAGATTGTGTAATACCAAAATGTGTAAATATACGCCCCTGGTACCCAACGTATCGCCTCAACACAATAGCTGCGTTTTCCGATAAAACAAAAGAAACGTGTAAACATATATTATCGTCCTTTTAGACTATTCCAGTGATAAAACATTGTCTGCATAAGTGTATTTGTATGAAACATGCAAGACCTCATAGGAGATCGTTCCTGAATCATGCTGTTTATGTCACACTCGAGGCGACACCTGATTCGAGCTGCATCGAGACATAATGACTTAATGACATGCGGGGCATATAACTTACAGCTGAGTGTTCAGGCAAGGAGTGTCTATTTGTAACACCAACCCTCTCTGCATCAGGCTAACTTCCATAACGATCACCAGCACAATGGAAATATATCGCCTGTAAACAAGGGGAGTTTCTAAGTTTGGGGGTAAATTAACTTCACTATCTCTCCTATCTCGGCTGTATAACCTAGGTGAATAACTTTTATGATCGTATTTTCGTTTTTAACTCAGCAGTGTTTCCTTACTTCTGGCAAAGGGCAAAGATAAAGAAAATGTTACGCTTAACGACCCTATTACTTTCACTAGGTAAAGCATCGTACAAAACTATGCTCTTTGAAGAAATATGTTGAATCGTATGAATATCCAAGAGCACCCAACGTGTGTTTTAGCTCTACCAATTATATTCGACCGCCATCTTTAATGTTATAAGACATGGAAGAGTCAGTGAAGTGAGGGTCACGACTTGGCGCCATGGCTCTAGTGATGACACATCAAAGGAAATTATCAGCATCCATCCAATCAGCAATCTATATTGGGATCAATATTTTCTCATTAGACTACGAGTGCAAAATGCAACTTCATCTAGCAGTAATTGGATTTATCCTCTCGTTTGTGTGTTCTTTGCCAATAGTTTTAAGTGCTCACGAAGCTGCCAACACGATCGCGAATGTGGCTAATACCAAATTTATGCAGCATAATGCGGGGGGGCGGGGGGAGGTGGGGATTGCAATTATTGCACGACTATGCCAAATGATAGCATCTTATGTTGGAATTCAGAAGAGACGAGGCCAATGGCGCATATCATTATTTATCATGCATAGGAAGAGAACCGTTTGTCATGGTTACGCAAATATCAAGAATCGATATTCCCAAGTTATGAATAACATATCTAGGTTTCCCTAATTAATTCTGCTGCGAAAACTGGGACGCTATTTTCCTATGCTTTACTAATGTTAGTGTGGGTGCGTTAAAGCCATAAATAATTACTCCATTATCTAAAGTATAGTCGTTTATAGCAATATATATAACTTGGCGTGGTTGTGTTATTGCCGTGCATATATATCTCACAGCATAAAATATGTCAGCGTGGGTGTGTTATAGCCATAGTCACTAGCGCCAACACATAACGTATGTTATTTTGGGTGTGTTGTGACAATGGGAATAAATTCTTATCCCTGTTAAACAACAATGTGGATGTGTTTGCACCATGACTATTTACTCTTACGCCTGTTTGATGTCAGCGCGCGCATGGTATTTCAAATGTATAGGTTCATCATTTTCCAATGTACGACAAAACAGAATGTGCTAGTAAAACTACCACCAAGCCACGCTACGTTGATAAATAAACCCATGCGCTTCTTTTTCCAAACAGAAGACAAATATCGACACGAAATACAAGCTATGGCGGGTAGACGGCCTCATGAATTATCGATTGTGGCTCAATCTGATATCATCAAACACGAGTGTTTGAGACCCCTACCCCTGTGATAGATTGTACATGCCCGTAATAAACAAAAGACTGACAATGCTTTGAACATTAAAGGAGTGCAAGATCGAACGGAATTATTGATGTCTTACAGCAGAAATGCTGAGTTTATATTGGCGCAATCAACCAAATAAGTGGGGGAATTTAGTGCATGGACGCCTTTAAACCAAGTTGTTAGTGAATATCAACAAATTGCTTTTTCAACACAACATCTTGGATTGTGCGTTAACTATCAGGTGTGATTCAGAACTTAATTATCAAGTCAATATCTCATTATTACACAATTTATTCTCATTCGGAAGGCCTCTTTTATCAAAAATCAGCTCGATTCAATGTCTCCCACATAAAAGCTATAATTCCACAAACACAGATCAGCATTTCAAATTAAGTCAAAGCCGCACGGCCTTCCAAGCAAAACCTCAATAACCCAATTTACCAAAAAATATAAATTGATTCCGAAACTGTTTGTCAACATCAAGATGGATCGCATCACTCACACCGAATTATTACTATTCATTCGTTATAAACCGCTCTCATTAGTTGCCTTGTGCCAATGTGTCCTTAACGTAATGCAAGTTACCCTCACAATCGCCATACAAACAAAGTAACATCCCCAAGCTAAGATAGTATCTGTAGGAAAATGATTCCACCACTGAGAGCAGCAGCACATCCTTGTCCCATCTGAAATTCTCTCTCATCTGCAATTCTGTATAACATTGCAATCATAATAACGGTGAGTTTTGTGCATAAGTAAGCGAAAACTGTGAAGCCACACATAACCTTCAGCTTGAAGTAAGTAGCGGTATACGATTGCAACTCTGAGTGTACTATACTGGACACTGTTTTCGATAATGTTGGAAAAATCCAAATCTGTTGTTTAGTAGTGCTGAGTTTCCCGATTCAGCAAAAAGTCAATGTCTTATTTATCAGCAGTTTGACAAACAAACTCTTATATCAGTTTCACCTGGGTTCAAACGCATAAATAGGTCGGTTTGTGTAACTATTTAGTGGATATTCTTTTAATATCATCCAGCAAAACCACAGTCCGGTTAATGTGCAGTTGCAAAACTGTTTCAACATGCAATATATTTGATATGCCACAAA
>CM067349.1:7898775-7943775 GCA_034190875.2 Urechis unicinctus
TATAACTAGAATTCAAAGCTCTATATTAGCCACCTGCCTTCATGTGAAACTTATTAGAGCGTACCATTTGCAATTAATTACGATTAGATTTGTACTGTTAAGACTTTGTCGATAGTAAGGATTCAACCTATATGCTTTATCACGATAAACTTGTCACTCGAAGCAATTTTTTGAATAGAATGAGATTATATCTAGGTAAACATAGCGCAGCACAATAGTTAGGATGTTCGTGCAGTGTATTATTTTAGCAAAACATGCTTGCTTGGAAATACCAAAATTTTTATATTACTTTTTTGAGACAGAATGCGGAATATTGTCTTCTCAAAGATGTCATAACTGAGACACAACTGCAATAAACGAGCCACGCCACGATGGGCGAGCTATGATGAAATCAGATAGAGGGAGGTTGTGGTGGGTCGTTAATGCTCTAGCTGCTCATGTGGCTGAATGGCAAGACGATTGATAACAAAGAGAGAGATATTGCTCTGATGCAAGAATTTGTTAGTTAATGTAGCCTTCTACTGTGGTTTGAGGTTGCCTCACTAATAATAATGCTCAACGATAGAGCGAAATCGATATATGCGTTCGACATTCATTTATTGTGATTAAGTACAATTTCCTTTCATTGGGTTAGTAGAAAACTCAGGAAATAGTAACTTAAGTCGCAAGGTTTATCATTTGATGCATGTTCCGGCTTCCTAGTTAACAAGGGCATCCAAGGTCAAGATATGGCAAATAAAAAGCGTTAGCGCGACGAATCTCTTAGGCGAAGCTACCTCTTTGTCAAATACCATTGCTAAGCAAAACATCTTTTTATAGACGTGTGTTCATATGATTGACGGCTCTGCCATTCCACCGAATACTTCTGATGTTAGCCAATACTTAGCGCCCGGCTAAAAACGCTGCTAGTATTGCAGATAGCAGAAGACAAGATGAGTTTGCAATCAGATGGATATTCATCTGTCTGCATTATATCAAGCTGATATTCTGCCAATCACACGTACATACTGCAGAAAATAATAGAGATAAATGATGCTGATTGAGGCATATTTAAGGTTTAACTGCACACTTCTTGGCGTATAATTAACCTTGCCAAAAAAAACTTGGTAATATAATGACATTCAATATGTGTGTATGTTTGTTACAATGCTCTGAAACCTAGGCTCCTTAAACCTGCCACTGGTTACCATAGCTAGGCACAGACACGGCAAGCAGTAGATGCCGGTTGGTGGATATTTTCACTCTCACTAGGTTGGGTTGTAACCATATAAGAGCATAGATGCATATACAGGGCACACGACCGGTGTTACTAAAGGGGGGCATAAGTATGTGTGACCAGGCTTGTTTATGCACAATTATATCACCATTAGACTTAATAAAAGAGCTTATTTTATCAAGCGCTAATTATTACTTTACGAACCGACGGATTTACTGTGACCCCAGTCTGAGCGGTTAGGAAATAAACACTTTCTCTTTCACAATTATCTTTGCGCCAGCCATTATTGCAATCAATACGACAGTATTTGACGGGTCAAAACCATGTAGAATAATTCTCTAATAAGCAATTTCAAATGAAAAGCTGGAGGAACGATTTAATGAGCTTCATATGCTCCATGGGTTGATTACAATACTTAATATGCGGTTATTTGAATGTCTTGACAAAATAGAATAAGTTCGAACAAAATCTAGGTGTCTCTGACATTAGTTTTAGGATAATATATATTCTCGGATTCGATCACTGCAATTGCTCAAATGTAAATGAGGACGTACATAGTTATAACAGGCCTGCTATGAAACTGAAAAAGCTATTTATTTGCTACATAGTGAGAGATGAGCAATGAGTAAACAGGTAAACATAAAAAGATTATTACTCAATGGACTTTGATTGATTTAAAGCCTTCCGTATTTGTTCCGTTTGGTTCTGTTTGTTTGCAGCCTATAATTTGGACAGGCCATTAACTGACGAAGGCGAGCTGTCTCAGCGCAGTGTCGATGTATCCAACGATTTAATAGGTATCGCTAGGGTGTCGCGAAACTCAAAGCGGTGCGAGGGCAATATGAATAAGTGCAAAGGTTTGTCGTCGTCTCACGCTTGCCGAGCAAGCAATAGAGATAAATACCCCATTGCAAAGAAATCTCTTTGGTTTAGCAATGCAATGTAGACGAACGCTTTTGTCTGGTTAGGCGCCTTATAACAGGAGCTCACTATTCACATAATCTAATCAAGTTCCTATTTAAGATATAAATATCACGCAACTGGTGCAGTTCATTGATTGATGAGCCCATTGACTGCACTTGATATAGGGCAAACCGCTGTGCGAGTGGATATGCCTGAGGAAGGGAACTGGCAGAAACAGCTTGCTGCACCCTACGTCATCTATGCTGACTTTGAGGCGCTTACAGTGAAGCTTCCGGGTCCTGCGCTTAATCCTTGTAAGAGAAACACGCAGAGAACGCAGGAACACAACGGATGTGGCTACGGCTATGTGGTTGTTCGCTGTGACGGTAAAAGCGAACCCCCTGTGGTTTACAGAGGAAGCGATGCTGTGGAGACGTTCTTACAGGTTCTGCAGCAGGAGGGGCAAAAGGTCACAGCAGCTCTGTCCAAGCCTGTCCCTATGCGGATGACTCGGTAGGATAGAAGGGCACATAAGCCTGCAACCCACTGTCATGTGTGCAAGAAAAAACTGGGCTGTGACTCTGTCCGCGACCACTGCCATATAACAGGCTTGTGCAGAGGGCCAGCCCATAACGTGTGTAACCTGAAACTTCGGCTGAGTCCCAATACAACACCCATCCCTGTGGTGTTCCATAACCTGCGGGGCTATGACTCCCATCGCTTGATGCAGGGTATAAGCAAAGTGGAGGGGAACACCAGCTGCATCCCCAACAACATATATATATTTCCCTGTCGCTTGGACAGTTGCGCTTCATTGACAGCGCACAGTTCCTCCTGGCCTCGCTTGATAAGCTGGTGTCTGCTAACAACCCAGATGTCTTTGTTGTGACGGCGGAATATGAGCCAGACCCGATAAAGTGGCTGTTGCTGTTACGCAAGGGAGTCTTTCCCTATGAGCTCACGGACAGCTGGGATAAGTTTGATTCCCTTCAGCCGCCGTTCCAGGAGTTCTACAGCAAGCTCTCTGAGGAGGGTATATCTGCTTATAGACTATGCCCATTCACAGAAGGTCTGGGGCGTGTTCGGGCGTAAGCACATGGGTGACTACCATGACCTGTACCCGCGGACAGATGCTCTTAGCAGATGTGTTTGAGGTGTTCCGCAAGACCTGTCTTAAGCAGTACGGGTTGGATCCGGCCCACTACTATACCAGCCCCGGGTTGTCGTGGGATGCTTTGCTTAAGAGCACAGGCGTAGAACTCGAGCTACTCACCAACTATGACAAGCACCTGTTCATTGAGAAAGGTCTATGCGGTGGTATAAGCTTTGTGTCGCGCCGCCATGCTAAGGCCAATAATCCGTTCGTTGATGACTTTGACCAAGATAAACCGACAAGCTAGTACCTTGATGCTAACAATTTGTATGGGTGGGCTATGAGTCAGCCTTTGCCAAATACGAGCATTGAATGGGTGGCTCGGCTTGAGGATCTACAGATACAGGACCACCCAGATGATGCTGGATACATTCTTGAGGTTGACTTTGACGAGCACAACGACTACCCGCTGGCACCGGAGCGGCTTCTTGTAGAGAACGACTGGTTGTCGAACTATAAGAAGAACCTCCTGGGCGGGTTGGGTGGCACCTTGGGCGAGGTTGAAAAGCTGGTGCCAAACCTGCGGAAAAAGGAGATGTAGGTGGTGCACTACAGGAACCTCACGCTGTATCTCTCTTTTGGGATGAGACTTACCAAGATCCATCGAGCGTTGGTCTTTAACCAGAGCCCCTGGATGGAGCCTTACATTCGGATGAATACGGATCTGCGTAAGGTGGCCACCAGCGACTTTGAGAAGGACCTATATAAGCTGATGAACAACTCTGTGTTCGGTAAGACTATGGAGAACCTCCGCAGGCGGGTCAATGTCAAGATTATGCGCTCTACGGAAGAAGAAAGAATGCGTAGGCTTATTGCCAGTCCCGCCAACGTGCGTCATCAGGTGTTTGATAATGACTTGGCTGCTCTGCACATGCATAAGACTCACCTGGTGCTGAACCGCCCGGTGTATATGGGCATGTGTATACTCGACCTCTCCAAGCACCTGATGTACAACTTTTATTACAATACCATGAAGCCCAGATATAGCAAGAACCTTGGCTTGTTGTACACGGATACGGATTCTCTGCTTATGAAGATACGCACGCCTGACGTGTATGCTGACATGAAGGAAGATGCCTATCTCTTTGACACTAGTAACTTTCATCCCTCCCGTAGCCTCAACACCAGTGTGAACCAGAAGGTTCTGGGGAAGATAAAGGATGAGTGGGCCGGCGTGCCCATCAAGGAGTATGTTGGTCTGCGCCCTAAGATGTACTCGATCTTGATGTCGAGCCGGGATGAGATCAAAAAAGCAAAAGGTGTGAAGAAGGTGGTGGTGAAGAAGCATCTACGGCACACTCAGTATGTGGAGACGCTGTTCGCCCAAAAGCAGTTTCGCCACGGAATGAACATGCTCAGGAGTGACTGCCACAAAATATATGGTATCCACGTTAACAGGGTGTCTCTCTCCCCCTTTGACTCAAAGCGGTGGATAGCTGAAAATGGTGTAGACACTCTGGCATATGGCACGAGTCGATCTGTTGAACAGATGAGGGGCTGAGGTATAGAATGAGCAATGATCAAAATGTGGTGGCCGAACTGCGGGTAGATGTGGATTATTTAACGGAGTAGAAGGTGGACCATGAGATTGAGGTGAGGGATTTGGAATCAAAGTGGGAGGACCTTTTATAGCGTGTGAGTCGTTTAGAAGAGCTTATTCCGTAAGGTCCTGGTGATCGCCTCTTTAAGTGTGGCCCTGGCGAGGATCAGCTGGAAGGGCTGGTTGACACTGTAGTTTAGAGACTGGGGAGATGCGAGCGCACTGCAGGCTGGCTTATGTGAGTCCATTTGGAAACTGCGCTCGTACCCCCAGTCTCTATACTACTCATTGCATAATAGTAAAATGAGTGTGTGGCGCCATGTATGCCGTTTTGTGCTATCGTGTACTTCTATGCTAATTGGATAGCAAACGCTCATTAAAAGATATTTTTCAAGAGATCACCATTATGTTATGGTTGGTATGTTCATGTGGGTACCTCGATTTGATGCATACTGAACTTACGGGGCCACGGTATATTGTAATGCTCGACTTTCTAGCCAGAAATTCGTTCAAGAATTTATACACAAACTGTAGGCATTTAAAAGCAAAAACAGCAATATATATTTCAGAATATCACAGAGGGAACAGTTTGTGTGCGCTCACACTTAGAGTATCCGTAGAATGTCAACAAATGAGATTTAATCCAGGAGAATTAAGCATTACAAATTCATCCTTACACAAACGCACATGGTGTGTATGTGGTTGCAGATATCTGAACGCAAACTAAGTTTCTGGTTTTATGAAAATCTTTGATCAAAAGCATCAATGCGGGACGACACTGTCGATATAAATACGTCAGCCATCTAATACAATAGTGAATGCAACTAATTGCACTGTTACTATTATTGAACCAACCGTTGTTATATGATCTTGCATTTTGTCACAGCGAGGGGTATATTCGTCTTCTCATAGTGTTATATAGCACTACATCAAACAAGGCTTCTGAAATAGGCTGGATTTTGGTCATGATATTATTCATCCTATATCTGTGAAAAATACAAGTACATGTAATTTGTGTCACACCTAGTCATTGTGAGATGCCAGGGTAATCATATGTTGTCTGCAATATATCTGAATGAGCTTTGCCTCGTACGAACTGTATGTGTCAGGGAATGTGTACTCATTGAATGAGTTGACCTAGTTCCAATACATATGGCGTGAACTAAAACTTTACGGACCCTTAGTAGAAATATGCCGAAATATTGAATTTTCAGTTTAAATGCATGCTACATAGATCTTAATAAATCCAATATATAAACACTGAATACCATTTCAGACGCCGAGTGGCCCCTTCGAGTCAAAGACGCATGTATCCACACGGCTTTTATCACCTGATATAGACCCCATTATGAACATTTCCCATATTCATCGGTTCGACCAAGCCGGACGGTCTGACTTATGCGAATATCTACTGTACATAACATAAAAGCATTGCACACTCTGGCGTAATTACACCTGGATGGATATGAATATTCATAGGAGAACCCACCCTTGTGTAATAAATGGGCTTTGGCGTAGTCATTACCAATATTTCCTGTTGATGACGCAAATTCGTTGATGAAATGATGAGGCAGTTCCGCTAAATGCCGCTTATAACCGATGCCTTAAACTAGCAGAATGCACCTGATTCCTAGCCATTATTGGCCGTGCGTTGATGTCTTTAGAAAGAAGGGGAAGTCGAGTTGTTGTGTGTAGGACAGTGACGCGGTCGGCATTTGTTAGGTGGACACCGTGACACTGAAATCAGTAACGGATCAAAGGTATCTTATTGCTTCGCGCAATTTGTCAGTTCCTTGAAACGTTGTTGGATGGGAAACGGGTGCCGTAATCAATATGCTTATTATCTGTTTCGGTCGTAAAGATGCTGTGCCCTGTCGATGCATTCATTTTTGGGGACAGCTGTAGACTGTCCTCTTGAGAGTAATCCTTTCAGCACGCACATAAACGAAGAAAATAGTGAGTGCAGTGTTATGCACAGCTATAGTGAAAAGTGGCACGTGTTTTGTTTTTGTTACAAATGCGCAACTATTATGAACACTCAATCTCCTTATTCACTTGATCGTCTTCTGCAATTCTAAAACCAAATCAGTGTCATAAAGGTGATGAAAAAATGATCTGTTAATTACGAAAAATACATACTATTTTTTGACAGTAGATGTAATTTATATATCATTGTGTCCAGTTAGTAAATGTCGAGGCAGCAAAAGGCGCAACGGTCGGCTAAATGATGCACCAAAAGGAGTGTGAAGTTAAATCGTTTTTACATATGAGTTTGTTCCTGAAGCGTGGTTGTGTGTTATGAATGAGATGAGAGGAAGTAGTGCCTTGAGACATGGGGAAGATGGACATATTATTGAATGTATACTTTAATGCGGACGAAAGTATTACGACCGTCCTTAGACCTGTTCTGGCCATGAGCGTCGACGAATGTTGAACGAAAATCCGTTCAATGTCAAAGAAACAGTTCATTTGTATAAATGTCGTTAATATTAAGAATTTTAGATAAAATATGTCTTGGTCTTTCCCTGGAATTGAGGGAGCCGGATATGCATGAAATGATTAACTCTGCATCTTACGAACTCATGGCCGGCGTTTCTCCCGATACACGATAATCATACCATATCATACCAACTGAATATCGATTGCATTTATTTGTTCGCTTCATTACAGAGCTTTCAATGTGACATTCGAATGCATAACTACCAGACAGCATTGCAGGAGCAAGTGGCGAAATACAGGGCTTGGGTTATTTCAGATAAGACAGAAAGGTTGACCTAGCATTAACAACCGTAGCAGGTAACCAGTGCAACAGAGCAATTAATGTGTGCCGATATACACGGAGTCTTGACCTTGGGACTAAAATCACCATTGACATTTTCCACATCATAGAACAATCTGGGTGCCTGTATGAGTTCACAGCATACACTCCTAGCTTTCCGAGATCACAGTTCCAGCCTGCGCAGTGTTTGTTCGTGACGTTGTACCTGTTACCTTCCCTTGTAAAAACCATTCCCAAAAATAGCCATATGCACGTGGTAAACTCTCCTGTGTCCACTTACACAAAGCTCAGAATAGAATACTTTATACAGGCTTGCTATAGGTAAACTTATCATGTTCCCCATTGTCGTAGTGGCAAATGCACTCGGCTCAAGGAACACAGCAAAATGACTAAATGCGCCATATGACCGGATGCTTTGCTCAGGGCCTTATCAATGTATCTTTCTTCGAAGATTGTCAGTGCATATCACTTAAAGCAACTTGGAATTATTCGGCTTTATGAAGAAAGACGGGTGGAACGGTTGCGATCGCCAGTAAGATCGAATTTCATATCGCAACAATGGAGAGATAAGATGATTAAAAAAACATAACTTGTTCCGTTTTTCCTCTCACGCCAACATATTACCTATCTAGAACATCGTTAAAATTATTTATTTACCCGGCGCAGTGCCTGACATGTCACTATCCATATTGGTAGAATTGAATACATAGTTATAGTCAGAATCAAGGACGAGCAGGTCACTTCCTTCTCATAGGCTTTTTATGCACGACAGGGATTATTTGTTACATTTTAAGCTGAACAAACTTTCAAAGGTTTATGTCCTCTATTTGTCAGTTCACTAATGCCGGAAACCCGTGTCGAGAGCAGGCAGATCATGTATGGAATAAATGATCGTTCAGAAGAGCGCCCACATGCTGACAAGAATATTCAATCTGACAGTTATGACCTGAGTGAGCGCATTTCGCATATTTATCACGTGAGTAACTAAGGTCTCTGAGCTCAATTATCACACTAAAGAAACGTTTCCGCCTCATTTATGTGACGCCTTTTGATATAAATGCAATAAGAGGTATTGCTTATGTCACGCTGGGTAATGAAAAGTAACCGGCGATTTGTTATTAATGTAAAAAGCACAGTTCATATCTTTGTTTCCAAGGAAAGGGCCGGCGGTCTGGCTTGTTGATATCTGCGGATATTATTAACCACATAAGAGAGTCTTTTTTTCGGCATACGTTATAAAGTACATAGGAAGTTACCTGTTGTTGCTGTCAAATACCAATTAAAGACATCACCATGTGACAAAAAATTTCCCTGGATGTGCAGCTAAGGTGTTTCCAGTATGCTTAACCCAATAATGACAGTCAAAGTACCAGGAAATAATCAACACTAAGCGTATTTAACGGTAAGAAACGTAGTCGGGTTGCATTAATGGAGAGATAAACGGGGTTTTTACGGTATTGATTCTTACTCCGTGACTGGATCAGAGCTTAATTAGCAAACGGGGTGGAACTCATATAAATATATATATATATATATATATATATATATATATATATATATATATATATATATATATATATATATATATATATATATATATATATATATATATATATATATAAATATGTATATATATATATATTTATATATATATATAAATATGTATATATATATATTTATATATAAATATATCTATATATAAATATATCTATATATAAATATATATATATATATACACAGATATAGATGTATATAGATGTATATAGATATCTAAATATTCATGTATATCTATATATATAGATAAACAAAGGTACGACAAGAGTAAAGACAGAAATACACCGCATTAGCCAATGCATTATCAGCCCATTCAACTACTTAACGTAATGGCAATTGATTATGGAATTTGCCAAGGGTGTCGACATGACACGTTGACTCAGTCTGCTTTATCAATCCGCAAATCGAATTATTGAAAGATCGATAATATGTAAGATCACTCAGTTAACTTAAGCAATTACTGTTAATTTTATTACCAATTGTGGGATATGCTCCAGTAAACGCATGTCTTGTAAAACGTTACGATTCTTCCTCACGACTAATCATATCTGTGTGGAAGAATCAAAATAACCTATTTTCGTTACACCTCTATTCAAATTGCTTTACTTAACTGCGGCAGTCCAACAAATACCGGTGTTCTATTCATACCTCAATGAACAGGGAAGATAAGCATATTCTGGGAATATCATCAATTGTTTGCCATTGTTGTATTCTGTCAAATTGCTACATCTCGTGTTTTATACGCTGCAAAATCTGATTGATATCAATATCTGAGTTCGTTCTGTCCGTTGATGCTGTAACACATAGCTGGTTTATAGAACTTTCTTGCGCTGAGAAAAAAGAATAAACTGCCGTACGATGTTGATAAAGGCCTGGAATCAAATAGCACGATCTTACAATTCGAATCTCATTATTCACTGTAGGGAATAGGTATTTCGAGGAGAGACGGATAACTAAAGCTGGGGCATGGCTACTGGGGTTAAACTACCTAGTAAAGAAGCGGTACATTCGATTTCCATACCTCTCCGCCATGAAACGATAATAACGATCATAAGTAGTCCAAAACGATGGTACTTGCCATCCGTTATGATATTGATTGCTCACCAAAATAAACCGAACCAGCGAGTAATGATTCATACTCATGTAACAACAGCACCTACCGGAATTCATCACAGCGTCAGAACACTCCAGTTTTGCGTTGTTCTGATAGTCTACGGGCCTGTTATTGAAATATGTTTTTACAGCTGAACTGTGAGACCATATTACCATGAAAACATCCAACTTCGGATCAATCGTTGTAATAATCACTGTCGTGGCCAACTGTTTTGGTTTTAGTACAGTAGTAATATATTAATGCAACATCGTCAATGCTGCTATTCTTTATGGCCCTGCATACGATTACTATTGACAACAAGTTTATGAGATATGCGATCGAGGATATGTGCCCTGCCGTTGTAATGTCTTCTGTCAGCAGAGGAGATCACTAAAGGCCAGTATCTATGTGCCAGGAATAATTCTCCAATCGACTGGGAGCACTCACAATATTCATCATATGCTCCCGGCTGAGGTCGACATGAAGTAGTTGGGGCAAATGCAGTGGTCCTCGCTTGTTTATATTTTTCAAGTGCACATGCCACCTAAGAAGTCTCTTTGGTAGTCAATGGCTCAGTCACTTTGTGGCGTGATGCAACGTCCATTACAATGAGGGCGTACTTGCAAGTTCAGCGTTTCATACTGTTATGAAATAGAAACAAGATATTAGCTTGGTGAACCTTATAAAGCATAGACACTTCAAATGTTGGCCTGGGAATGTGTTATAGGAGTTGCAGATAGATCTGCCGTATAGTTTGCTTTGTAAGCTGAACACGGACAACTTTCACAGAAACCCCCACGGCTGTTGCAAGATTCTGGATAACTGTGATGCTTTTCCAATAGCCTTTCGGACATAAGTAGATGGTTTGCATGCGACGAGTCGCGCGATCAATTGTTATATATGCTAACGAGCGCGAGTCTCCAAATAACCGCTGAAATGCGCCAATACGATTGGCCGACTTAGCAAGCCTGTACGCAACCAGTCCAATCTTGCCCACACCCAAGATAATGAACGTCATCTCATTCCCATTCTGGCCACCTGAAGGCCTGTAGAAGTCTACAACCTGGGACTCCGAGCCCACTGGATCGACGGATTTGCCTGCAATCGGGTAGTAATAACACATACCAACTTCACCATTCCAGAGAGTATGCTAGGTATGCGTAGGCGCCGCTCATTGGTAAATTGTAGCTGATCAGTTTGCTTCTGGGCCCATGGTTCCTGTGCAGAGTGAAGCTGCTCGATTACCATATCATGGCGTTCACGTTCCGCGTCCACATTGCTGCTTCGTAACTTAGAGAATAAGACTTTGCTCTCATAGAATGCAAGGGTGTTGACAAAGGCACCTCGATCAAGTAGTGCAACCGAGGCCATGATGTTTACCTGGTATTTCCTTGTTTAATTAGCATATCACTTGTGGCCATGGCAAGGGCACCATCGGCAACAGCCATGGCCAGGTCGCGTGGCGTGAAGACAATTTTAGGAATGCCCCACCATGAACTATCTCGCCGAGCTTGGAGTAACCTATTGATATACCAGAAACAACTACACCGTGGTACAGCTCGTTGACCAGCACTTTCCTATCAGTACTTGATGTTGTAATGTTGTCGAGTCGATCGTAATCCTTATGAGAGGGATCCTTCAATTGTACACCATAGACAGCCATTGGTAGCAGCTGACTTTAGTGCACAACAGCGGCAAGGAAAGCGCTGTGTGCTTTCGATAAAACCTGTCCCACCAAGCTAGTCCGATCAACCCGACGCCAAGGACATCCCAGGGCGCCCACATAGCTATCGGCCAAAATTGATGAGGCCTGTCTATGACTTTCTTTCTATGAGGCTTTTCTACCCAGGCGAGTTCCTCGTCTCTGGCCGATGTAAGCGTTATTTTATCCTCACGGTGCTCTCCAAAAAGCTTATCCTGATATGCTTTTCGAGCTGCGTCGCCCTTTCGCCCTGCATCAACCCTTTTAGCGCTTTGTGTTGGTTCACTATTCACATTATTTATTGACGTTGCCTCCACTGAGCCCATCGGGACCTGTCAATGCGTTGTTTTTGCCGCCAGTGATAGGGTAATTTACAGTGCTTTGCTGTTGAAACGGCGCCGATTAAGAGATTAAGCACACTTCGGTGATATAGCTCGCAAGTAGCAGTGCTCAGAGCTTGCCCAACATACGGGTCAGTCGTGTGGTCTGTAATTAGCATTGACAGGTATTCTAGTGCAACACCTGATAATAGCTGTAGAACTGCCTGACCTATAAAGCACGTCATGCTAGCACCTAGCCGAGCCCCGTATTTCACACACATATCGGTGAACTCTTCATCAGACGTTAAGTGAACCTCGTCAATTATCAAGTGTCTTCTGGACTGCGGACCTAAGTACTGACGGGCCTGACCCCGAGATATGACAGCAGCAAGCTCCGGGTTCATCAGCTTGGGCAGCAGGGCGCTGAGACTGGTGTGGATCTATGGTGATATCAGGAACCATATTTCGTGCTGTTTCTAATATATACCTTAACATATACCTTAGTCTAGTATATTGTGTCTTTATGAAGACTACTAACCAGACAATTATACCTAACTCGGCAACCGATGACTGGTCAGAAGCATGTTTGTTTCATTCGGCATATGCAGTTTTGCGTGCTTCATCTCTGCTTGTAGCTGGCGTACAGCGACATGTTCCTACCTTGGCTGGATAATTTCAAGGGCGTCTTCCTTGGTGTCCAAGAGCACAACCCAGCGGGTTGGCTCACGTCGGTCCTTCAGCACAGATTTGTACTTTTGGGTAAGGACACAGGCACTTTGCTGCGCATGACCTCTGCTGTGTTAACCAGCATAATCCCTGCCATGAATCTGTCCTCATCGTAACCTTGACACCAGACTAATCACAGTCATGCTGATGGATTCAAACACCTGTAATCCCCGCCATGCCTACCCATCCTCCCCAGCCTCCTATACTGGTAACCCACTCAACGTGCCTATTACTTCAGCTGCTCCGACCAATTATAATCCCGCCGTAACTCCACCCTACCAATTGCTGTGGTCCCGCCCTTATACAACACCCGTTGACCTGCACTTTCCCGTTATACCCGTCGTACTGACCAATCATACATGACGATTGGCAACTAATGCCTAGTTAATGAATGGAGCATGCTATGAATCATAGACTACACAGCCTGACCTCAGTTCTCCTCCATTGACCTCGGATGCACCTGTGATAGCACTCATCAGTCGACCTTTTGGTGCATATCCGAAGCACTCAATGTTTATTATGACAAATACAGTGTGCGCCTGAACAGGAGTGTTTTAACGGACTGCAAATGCTAGGTGCCTTCATTTTGATATACTTATTAAGAATACTGTGCATTATTTTGTGGGAATTCCATATTATATTGTAAATAATTGCTGCATTTTATCATGATGGCCATATCGGAAGGATACTTACACTTAACCCGCATTCTTCGAGCCGCCTTTTGAAGCAAAGTATATTTTTATGTACTGCGAAAATTCCTAGCACTTCGACTTTTGATTGCCGCATTAAAATGTCGTCGCCTACAAGGCTGCAAAACATCAAAACATGTCCCTCATTTATTGCGATGAGTAGCAACCTCACCGAATTAAATATCACCATACAATGGGGTCAGTGAGTGTACTCGCGAAGAGAAATAAGCTCGTTATCCGCGATATGCCCTCAAGCAACGACCATGAAATTGCTTGTTTATTATAGTCAACTACAATATGTTCGCGAAACTAAGTAATTGTAATTCAAAGTATCGCACTCACATACATACGTGAACATCAATATTTACATGTTTATACATATATATATACAAATATATATTTATATATATATACATATATATATATGTATATATATAGATATATAGATATCTATATATATAGAGATATATATATATATATATAGAGCATATATATATATATATTTATATATTTTATATATACACATAGATATACTTTATATATATATATATATACACACATATATATAATTATATATATATATATACATTAGGATAATATATATATCTATACATTTAATTATATATATGTGTATGTGTATATATCTATATGTGTGTGTATGTCTCTATATATATATCTCTATATATATATCTATATCTATATAGATATATATATATCTCTCTATCTATATCTCTATATATATATATATCTATATATATATATATATATATATATATATATATATATATCTATATTATGGGAACATAACATTCTGTGGGCCAACCAGGTACAACATGCACTGACGACATTTTATCTCTACTCTGGAATAATGTCATGTTGCCATTTAAGGTTCGACTCGATCTCATTTCGCAAGTATGACATGCACTATTCACAACGAATTCTCTTGACCTTAAGTGAGCATCATTTTTCTGATGAGTGTCCCTATTCGTATCTCATATCATAAATGCCCTTAGAAGTAATACGGGAATTATTTAAATAAGAATAACTATTTATCTCTCTTTGTATTGTGCGTGAGACAATTAACGAGATAATTCACTATTTTAGAGAACACTTGTGTGTGTTCGTGTACCTTCTAATTGGTATATTTGCTTGTGCAATTACATGGTGTGTAATCGAAGCATTCACAGTCTGTTATTAAGTGGGGTGGTAAAAAGTGCAAGTCATACATGCACCAAAAACGACTCGTTTATCAATATATGTTTATATGTTAACAAAATATATATAAGACGTTTTTAATCAGCAACGCTCAAGAGCATCGGCGTATTCAGATTTATACCATCCCAATATCAAAATTAATTATTTGCAGGCAATAGTCAACCAAAATCGCCAGGACCGGCTTGATTGACTGATTGAACACGATGGGGACCAAAAAGGCTTCTGCAGTTATTTTAATATAGGGCACTCCGAGCGGTACATGCGTCCGAAAGGCAGAACAGCATACGCGATGAAAACACTGCTATGTCCCATTATGACCTGATTTGGCTACATGGTGACTAGGGCTTGTTAGATTCGCTTGTTAATTTGTTCAATGACTGATTCTATAATTTCGGTATTGCATTCATTGATGATGCTCCTTGAACCACTAACAAATTGAGAAAAATACTATTGAGTTACAAGTTTTCTTTCAGATTTTGCTATTGAATTTCGTGTAGCAGTAATTAGACAGGGTGATGGTGTTCAAAGATTAGACGTCATTTAGTCTGTATTTATCCATATCCATTATTCTGCATGAATAAACTGGTCAATGTCTTTGATGGTAGATATATAAGCGCATGTTATGTGGCATTTGGCCATTGATCGAAACGCATATTGTCCGCGATTACACTATATGTGCATATTATATTTGCATTTTGCCCATTACTTTCACTGCCATTCGTCAGAACACAACTCTCACTGGCCCAACTTCCGCAATATCACTTCTCCTGTCCTTGACCACCTCTGATCTACCAGCGTCGACTGACTCGCTGGGCGTAAGACTGCAGCCCTCTTAACTTGACAAAACCTTTCTTGGCGCTTGGGGAGCATGAATGCACGTCATAAGACAAATGAACGTCATAACATCACCCGACTGCTCCACAACAATCGCCATTACTCTCAAATCGCAATGTTGCAGCGCTTGCAGCATGTATATTGCTTACAAATTGACGGGGTTGCGTAATATAGGAATATTGCGACAATTACATTACCCTTCAAGCAGCGCTTTTTTGTATGTTTATATTGTATGTAAATGTCGCAGCATTTGCTGCAACTATGCGTATGCCCAAAAGGAAAAAGTACCATAAGTCACATGAGCTCAATCCGCTATCCTTTTTCTATCTGAATCCTTCGTGATAACGCATGTGATATGGATATAGGTATTTCTATCATATACATTATTGTTAAGGTAAAGGCCTGGCCTGTAGCTTGTGATAATCCACTAATGCGCGTGAAGGGTTGGTAGGGAATGAATAAGTACATAAATAATGATAACTTCTCATATATCCGAACCAGCATTGCCGACAACTTGTTAAATGCCACATGTGTGTATAGATAGTTAACGGAGTTTTTTAGGTATCTTGTAAGCAGCTTGCTGGCGTGAATTTGTGATATGTAGTTTGACACTATTATGTAGTACAACATCGTCTTTCTATTTACCTAAGAAGTTGACACATGATGTGTGATAATGCACCTGTTATCGGGTTTTTCATTTGCAGTGAATGATGAAATCAGAAATCAGACTTACAGGTGTTAGTAACTGGAAAGATAAAAATGCACGGAGCATAAAAGTATAGCTAAACCACTTTCGCTGTTGCTGTGGAAATGCTGTAAATAACCCAGAATATATTGCTATGATGTCATGTAGTTGTTCGATAAAATGATTACGTCGGGACTAACTCAGGGCTTCATTGCGATATACCTTAGGATTATGCTGCTGTTGTACATTGTAAGCTACCGTGAGCTTAGATAACTGGATGAATAAGATGCGGCCACACTAGCACTACAATAGACTCCTTCAATATTAAATTGAACGGAACCGATCATGTTCATCTATTCTGCCTCCTTCATTACAGATGAACCATATCGATGCAAATCAGCCTTAGGTAACCAATGTTGCCACAGTTTATAAAGATTAAGTGGTTATTTTATTATTCTCCGCAAATGAATCGCATACTCTTCGATGTTTATTTATGAACGATGGTAATAAAATATTAAGTCGGTAATTGATTTATGGTTAGTTCATGGTTAACATCCTGTGTCTTACTCAAAAACGATGGAAGCAAACACAATAAGCAAGAGTAAATCAAAACTGCTTGTCAAGGTTTTGTGTGGGGGAATATACCATTGCGCGCGGGCACATATTGAGTACGAGTATATTAATATTTGCCACTAAGACTTTCTACGTAATTATGCATTATACTTGCAAAGACATACCGTTGATACAAGCGGACGGCTACTGTTAAGCGGCCAACGACTCTCATTGGCAAAGAAGCTAGCTTGGATTAACATGATATCGGATCGATTCACGCCACAATGATTCCTATTGTGACTTGATGTGATTATTGATACAAGCAACAGCTAGGGGGTGGACGGATAATCAACATAAAGAACAAAATACATTAATTATATATGCAGATTCGGGGATCCGAGGTAGCAAAGATACACCGATGTTTTAAAATTGCAAAAGACCTAAACACACAACATCATTATTTAGCTGTGGTTACATTGCTCCTTGCTTCTAGCAAGTTCCTGGTATTTCACTAGGAGTCGCTGTTCGTGGTTACAAAAAAGATGTTTGGCAAAATGTGGGCAACGGAATAATTGTGGTAATGGATATATTCAGGTAGATGATGCTTTTTGCCCTTGGTAAGTTCTATGATTGGAGACATTCAAGCATCTGGCATGCTTGTATATGCCCAACATGCAGTGCTGCATTTTCACCCACTAGCGGCCTGCAGGCTACAAGTTTTACGGCCATGAAATTCCGGTATCTTTATTCCAGCAAACCTGGTAATGTGACGTGTCTTGCAGCTGTATCCGTCTTTTGTCTCACAACAAGAGTTGTCACTGTACCTCTTGGTGCCTTCAGCTTCCAACGATTCTTAGGCAAGCGTAACCAGTGTTGCGAATTAATCGTGTGTGCATTACCATTGCAGCGTCCAACTAATCGTCATGCCAGTTAGTCATTAATGAGCAAAACACAAGTGGGTTGCAAAGGACTCAATCGATAACATTTTTTAATGCAATCGGGCACAGTTACTAGTATTCTTGGTAATGATGTACTCCATTTCTCTGATAAATATTTAAGAGTTAAAAGGTTTTTCTATCTATAACTGTTTTGTGTGCAGCCAACTTATCTACGTCTTGATCTCCGAGGTAATCGTTCGGTAGTATATATTTAATACAATTCCTGGTAGCCGTCGAATGTCGATTAATAAATTGGTCATCGATCGGTGAACTCTCGTGAATAGGTAGGCATATGACCTAAGATCCTGTATTTTGTCCCATTTCAAGTATTTGTGCAATTTTTCCAGTTGCCTTGGGTGACTTGTGTCTTTCAAGTTGCTTCTAAAAGCAGTTACCTTGGAAATGTTAATGAGCAAATGTAGTGTGCTATCTACCCAATGCACGCTCAAGCGTGCTTTTGTTTACATATTTGACATAAAATAACGTTTGTTACTGAAGGAAAATACTGCATTTCGGTACATGGCTTATCGCATCTGATTCCTTGGCAAGCTTTTACAATAAAAATGCATCAACGATCATAATGACAGTATTTGCTGACACGCACCAATTGTGTATGCCACTTGCTTAATTGCAGCGATGATTGATGTTAATTTAATTTTTGCCCTCACTCCACAAAGTGTTTGATTTAGTACCTTGAGATCGAAATCTTTATACACTACGAATCGCATTTCATCTAGCTAAGCAAGAGTGCCACAATACATAGTGTTGAAAATACGATTGAATCTAACAATGAACAGTTGGGCACCCACAATATCACCATACGAGAGGTTTAGATCACGATAGAGAATGTTCTGTGTTGACAAATACCTCTGGCCGCATTATTTAAACAGGCTCCTGGTCTAGCAGTTTAGGTGCAGTGCTTGGCACTTCAGCAAACGGTCGCAATGGTGCACTAAGACTATATCGCATTTGTATCTAATTTAAATTTTAGCCAATTATATCACCAAGTGACAGTAGTTATTACAGATGTAAATTCGGCGCGCATTGACTTCCTAGTTTCATTGAGTTATGGTGGCACTCAGTTGTGCATTCGAAGTTCGGGATGGCTGATGCAGAAGAGTACAGAAAGATTACGGAGCTGCTAGAGTATACTCACATATGCTGCGCTTTCCTAGTCACTCAAAGTGTTCTTAATGTGAAATATTGCCACTATATGACATTGAACGATGTTATAATATTTCATATGATGCCAGTTACCTTTTTTAACGGTGTTTATGACAGCCAAGAAACGCATACGCGCAACCAGTGATCAAATGCAATTAAACACCGAGACGTTCCTGTTAGACGTATTTGACGTATAGCACATTAGTTGTCAAAACTCCCCTTATTTGTCGATCCATGCACGTCCGTCAATACAAACATGATACGCATAAAGTTTCTAATACGTTGAAATCGGTATCGATAGCATATGCCTGTCAGCTGTAAATTGTGATGCCCGCATATGTGCATTTTTTTAATGAGGCTGCTTATTCAAATGGCGTCAAATACCATGGCCATATACAGTACGAAGATTACGGGGACGACCAAGAAACCATGCGTCCAATGCACACGCAAGCTTTACACACGTCTGATCTAGCTTTGGTGGGTATTTAGGCTGTTAAGTTTCAAAATTACAACCACTTGCATATCGATGTGGACTGGTAATAAACTTTTGTCCAAGAGGAACTCATGACCAAACACTGGCGCCTAGCTTTCCAGACCAGACATGGCCAACAAACGGACGACTGATCTAGTAATCCTATGTACCTAACGCAGATGTTCATTACGACAACTCACAGATCAACCCACTTTGGTGAGAACGAAACGGAGATAGTTCCGGGCGAACTGATAAACACCCTTCACAACGGACATTATTTTCATAATGAAGGAACACTGAATATGCCGGCAATTCCCACGCTGTTATCGAATAGAAACAGAGTAACCCTCAATAAAGATGCAGACCGTCTATAGCGGCCACAAGTGTGTACGTAAATAAGACGTCGCAGTTCAAAGCGTAAGTCATTATACTGTTTTTACGACTTTGTGCTAATCCACAGTGGCTCGTACAATCAATCCAAACAAAGCGAGAAAACCACCAAACACACTTTACCTTTTGGCTTCATAATATTGATTACTACCGAGGGGCAACGTCGACGACAGCTTCGCTATCTCCATGTCACACAGAATGGGGACGGTTGTGATGTTAAGCGTGTTGTAAAACTCATACTATAAAGCTGCCCGAGTCATTACCGGCGTGAATTGTATAGCAGCTGAAGTCCCCGATGAAGCGTTAATCTCTGTATTCGGTCAATCTATTGCGATATATATATATATATATATATATATATATATATATATATATATATATATATATATATATATATATATATATATATATATATATATATATATATATATATATATATATATATATATATATATATATATATATATATATATATATATATAAATAAATAGATAGATATATATAAATATACATATATAAACATTTATTTATATTTATATACTTTTATGTATATATTCATGTATGGATATATATATATAGTTGCCGATCACAAATAGTCATTGCTACGCTCTCTGGGTGGAAGCTTAACGGTAATGCTGAATGGGCGACAATGCTGCCTTTCTTTGTGCCGATCCACTGTGGACATCGCATTAGTAGCCAAGAAGTACGCACAAAGTGCGATATGAACGGATTGACACGGTCACAGCCTTATATGTTGGCATATTATTTGCGGTGTTCGCCTGGGAAAGTAGAATGTTTGCACTTCAAGCTTCGTCTTGGCCATTATGCTAGCCCTAAGAACAAATTACATGCATCAACTATGCCCGAGTTAGCTGCAAGGGATAAACTTAACGAAGAATTATTTTTTTGGGGCAGAACATGTGATCTTACGAAGAGATATAGATGTGCGAACTAAATGATTGCTCTAGGAAAAATGTGACCAATAGTAATTTTGAGAAGCTATTGGGTTCTACCGTATACAGCATTTAATTCTTGTTTTGCCATCAAAGCTATCCTTTTAACAATTTCCTACGCCGTGTTGTTATATTAGAACGTGTAACCATAGTGATGTATTACATCTCAACACTCTGGCAGATATTTCAGTGATACCGGTACCTTTAAAATTGATTTCTAAGACATGGAAACATGATGAAACTGAGTGAGTAACTTATAATGCTTCATCCTCTGGTGTGGTCAGCATCTCGAATATGACCAAGGCATCCAACTAAGCAAAAAGCATACAGGTTCCCAATATTGCACCAAGACAATGTTGAGAGATGCCATCGTTGTTTCCCGTTGCGTCGAATAAAATAGTGAATTCAAAAGCAGCTATGCTCCATTCAACTTAACCTCTCATTACAATGATTGATGAAATGCACTTTTTGATGATCCTTCCAGCAATGCAAATAGCACCCATCTGCATGATTTTACGGTGCAAATTATAACTGAGAACCAATGATTTGCCGCTACGATTGAAAGCGTATGTAAATCTCGCGGTACTCATTCAACTGTTTTCGGTAGGCATCTCAAGTAAGGTGATTTTTAATGAAATAACGGTTAAGATGTTATTTCTTGATAAGCAATGTTAGAAGCGTACCGTATATATATATATATATTATATATATATATATATATATATATATATATATATATAATATATATATATATATATTTATATATATATATATATATATATATATATATATAGATATATATATATATATATATATATATATATATATATATATATATATATATATATATATATATATATATATATATATATATATATCTATCTATATTTACCGTATATTCCTTTATTAGCGCCCCCGGGGGCGTTACATTTTGGAAAGGGGGGGCGTTTATAAAGCGTCAAAAAATCGATAAAATTAACTTCATGCATAAGTCACATCATGTCCATGCCAGTGTTTAACAGTTATTAAAGTGTTAACAGTTATCAACTGTTACTAAAACAGCTTATGTGTTAATGTGTGTCAGAATAGTGAAAGTTTGAGAATATAAAATGATGAATTGATAAATTTATGGTAAGTCTTGATTTTATCTTTACTTTAAAACGGAAGGGGGCATTAATTAGGGGAGGGGCGTCAGTTAGGGAATATACGGTATATATATATATATAGAGATATAGAGAGATAGAGATAGATAGAGAGATATAGATAGAGATATATCTATAGAGAGATAGAGAGATATATAGAGAGATTAGAGAGAGAGAGATAGATATCTAGATAAATATATAGATATATATATATATATATATATAATATCTCTATATCTCTCTATATATATATATAGATATATATCTCTATATATCTATATATATCTATCTATCTCTCTATCTCTATATATATATATATATATATATATATATATATATATATATATGTCAGCACGAACACGACCTTTGGTGGACAAACCCGCCAACCTTTCGTAGACTTGGGTCCACGAAAGGATATATCGCTATGTCCACATAAAGTCAAAGCACATTTTCGGTCGAAATGTTTAAAAACATATTGGTTTGACCATTTTAATATTATTGACTAGTCGTAGTAACGTACAAAAATAACCTTTCACGAAAGATTTCATTGAATATGGAATATAATTGCAAAATCAAATTTTAGCAACTAACCATTCGTTGACATAACACGAAAACGTCAATATCTTCCCTCTAACCATATATATTTGGATCCAAATGATCCATATAATGTTATAACATTACTGTTGAATAGATATATTTAAAGTATTAAGATATTTGATTGATTTTAACATTTTATTACCGAAAAATTCTTTTTTTCTCATTATTCGTCTATCTTCAACATTAAATTATATTACAAAACATTGCTATTCGTTCATAATGATCACTTCAATAATAAATATTATATTTGTAATCAATGATGGATGAAAATGATTATACAATATCGGTATTCAGCAAATATACGCAAATATATATGGGCACGAAAGGTTCTATAAGTGCGTATAAATAAGCATCTTGGCCATTCGTGGACGATCTTTTGGGCACGAAAGGTTCTAAAGAAGTGCGTATAAATAAGCATCTTGGCCATTCGTGGACGATCTTTTGAGCACCAAAAGTATATATTAGCCATAAAAGTGTATTAAACATTTCATATATATATATATATATAGATATATATATATATATATATATATATATATATATATAGATATATAGAGATATATATATATATATAGATATATATATATATCTCAGAGAGATATATATATATATATATATATATATATATATATATATATATATATATATATATATATATATATATATAATATATATATCTATATATCTATCTCTCTATCTCTATATATCTCTCTATATATCTCTATATATCTCTATCTGTATATATATATATATATATATATACTTACAATTGACACCATTTTGGACAATATCGACAAAACCGACCATTTTGGGTAATTCGAATATTTCGCTTTTTGGAGCTCAAATTATGTGATATCGCGGATGCAAAACCTTATACATCTGCCGTGTACAGCTTTCAGTTAATATCTTCAGTCAAAACTTATTTTAGAAGATTATAAAAATTATAGGCCAAAATGGTTGTACCAAAAAAGTCATGATAGCTTTGACATGCAAAAAACGAACCATTTTGGACCTTTTATAAAGCCAACAATTTTGGCCATTTTATATAAACAACCATTTCGGCCATTTTTTGTATCAAACCATATTGGCCATTTAAGTAAACAAATGAGCCGGCCAGCCCTTTTTGCTTTCCGATATTACCAACCATTATTATCACGAGCGGCAGGTATACCGGAGGAACGGAGAAAATATGTATTAAAGTCACCTTGTTTATGGAAGGGAGTTCTTCAACGTACCCGTTACAAATTTGGATACAAATTTATACAAAGGAACTGCAAGTTTTAACAAGAATTAGTGATACTTAACATTCTGAAGATTGTCGTCTCTAATGTTGCAGCACGGACGATTCCAAGTCAAAAATGCACGGAGGTCATATTTTTTAACGTATTTATATTCTGATTCATGGATAATCAAATTGCCATTATTGATGTTATTGCTGTAACTATAGTACATATCGATTGCTTTGGGCAGCTTAATGTTATTTAACCACACTGTAATCTGTCTGTCAACGATGTTAGACAACATCCCTCGTCCCTTGAATCGGGAGAGTCCAAACAGCTGTCACATTTTTTCTCCGTGTGACATGGCGACAGTCTTGCCGCATATGGCCAAAGTTGCCTAATCCGCTTAAATTTGATGCAACCAAAACAACAAGGTGATAATATTAAATCCGTTCCGAGTAAATAAAAGGCAAATAAGATATGTTAATTTGAGAGCAAATAACTTTCGACTGAAGCTATTTGGGTGTCTTCCAGATCGGTGGGGTTAACAGACTTGTGTGAAGTTCTGAGCAGCTAGCTATACGCTGAAAGACACGGAGCAGTGGAGGCAGCATCACATAGCGTTATGAACCCAGTCCTCGCTCTTATAATATTCGTTTCAATTATTTATTTTCGTATTGCTAAACATTAACTGCAATCATGCAAACCAGCCGAGAAGTTTAGGCAACAGGGCACTTATCAAAGTATGTGCATGTCATATAATGGTGTGCCCAACTGCATATGTTCATGCATCTATTCACAATTTCCTTCGAGTGTCAAACTGACCTCCAATTGATTCATTGTGCATTTTTTATTTCATGTTTTATCTGTTCATTTGACAGAGCATCATTGTCTTGTTTTACATTAGATTTATTTTGAGAATTTAACTGAATCTCATCTTTCAGAGTGAATGATATAAATCCCCCCAGGACACCATAATAAAAACATGTATTAAACCATCTGTAAGTTTTAAATATATCACCTTTATTCAGTTTGCCACATAATAACATGTAGTTACACAATGCAAAAAAAACCAGCAGCATCCACAGGCAATGTGTTGAAGGATTTGTTAAGGTCAGGACTAGGCAGAAGATGAATTTGTTTTGTTGATGATTAAACTTTGATTGCTGTTCACTTGCCTATCTAGGGTCACTTAAATTCTACAAAAAATGTATCCACAATATAGGCATTCAGAGTTGATTCGGTTGAATAAATGGACCTTCATGAACTGAATGTAATGACCTCATAAGGGTTAACAATATAAGGAAATAAATGGTCAGGATATCAAGCAAACCATACCAACAGATCAATTTGAACATGAGCAGGAACTACCACAACAGCGTCTTATGTTGCACTATCAGTAATAGACTTTAAAGAGGTCCAGTCTTGGTGGGTTTCCATATGAACACAATTAGTGAATCCATTCAACAGCTTGCCCATATGATTCAGCAAAAGATGATTCTCCTGCTGTGCCCCAGCTATAGTCGCACATTCTGTTACACACACAAAATTAACTTTTCAAACTGCCTATCGGTCTTATATCATAAGAACTAAAGGAAGTCTATGTAATACATTACACAACATTAATTCTTACCAACCTGATTAGATTGATCATCAATAAAACATGTCACATGAATCAAACTCTTGTTATTAAGTAAAGGAAGTGAAAACTAATCCATTCCCAAGAGGCAGAAACTGAATCTACATTTGAATATTAACTAATAGAATATTGGTAAAAACCCATTGTAAGCCTTATCTTATCAATATGCACTTAAAACTGCCATTACATAACCAACAACAAACCGCCCACCCATCAATAATTAATGTAACCTCCCTTCATTGACCACTGATGGCAACTTTAACATTCTCTTTCTGGGTACTGAGATGACGGGCATTGACTAGTGACCACCAGGAAGGTTGCTATGGAGCTTAGCATTGATAAATATACTAGAATTCAATGCTTGGCTGCTCCCCTGGGTTGGCTTTTGGGCATCTCCCATGGTCACTTAAACACTGATAAAATGGTGTCTCATCCACATAAGCCAGCTCTCTTCTGTGACAAAACATTCACCAGATGTTCCGAATAAGTCTACAGCCCAGAGAGCATAGTTCAGTCATCAGTAACAGGGCTGGAAATTAACTAAAATGGCCACCCGTCCTGACCTGTCCCGATGACGGGTGGCCATGTTAGATGTTAACCGGCCTCAAGAAATTCTACCCCTCCAAACAAAAAAGATGCCATGTTAGGCGAACCCCAAGTGAGTGACATACTGGGCTGGTGATAAGAACCCCAGGTCAGTGTCACGATTGGTTGGTGATAAGAACCCCAGGTCAGTGACATACTGGGCTGGTGATAAGAACCCCAGGTCAGTGTCACGACGGGCTGGTAATAAAGAGAATCCCAGGTCTGTGTCATGCATGACTGGTGATGAGGAAGTGATATGAATTGCAGATAAATACAACGCAGATTAAGTGTACAACAATGTGACACTATACACAGGTGCATAACTGCAGGGCCATCAATCAGGACCAGGTGGAGCCTAACAGTCGTACTGGGTAAACAGAACCTCTGATAAAAAAACTTTTACTTAAACAGACGGATGAAGCCATACTCACACACAACAAATACAGATAATACTCATTGTTTTGGTCATTTTTGTCATTCTGATGGTTTTAACAGCAATGACATTTATACATAACATGTCTTTTTAAGCCCAAGTGATTGATATATCACCACAGGATATGATACAAAAGAGAAACCAAAACATTTGTGAAGCCACAACATTAGTGAAGCCAAAACATTGATGAAGCCACAACATTGACAAAGCCACAACACTGGTGAAGCAAAACAATTGGTGAAGCCACAATATTGGTGAAACCACAGTATTGGTGAAGCCACAATATTGATGAAGCCACAATATTGATGAAGCCACAGTATTGGTGAAGCAACAACATTGATGAAGCCACAACATTAGTGAAGCCACAATGTTGGCGAAGCCACAGTATTGGTCAAGCCACAATATTGGTCAAGCCACAACACTGGTGGAGCCACAACAATGTTGAAACCAAATTATTGATTAAGACTCGATATTGGTGAAGCCACAGTATTAGTGAAGCCACAATATTGATGAAGTCGCAATATGATTTAATAGAGATACTGGGTCCATTATATTAAACCCAGAACAGAAGGTAAAGCAGTTATTCACTACCAGATCACGAGTGCTGCTAAGCAAAATGTCATCGCAAACACCTAGTCAATCTTACTGCCTAGCAATATAGGCAGAAGGCCGATGGCTATTGAACTCTGCTGCTTTTGACATTAGCAAGTTATGACACCATTTAATCACAGCGTTCATAGTATAACGTTGTATTCAATGGCACACCAGGGCTGAACATTAGCCCCCAAATCCACTTGTTTAGCAACAATAGCCCATCGCGAAGTAGTTATTGAAATAGTTTTAGCATTTAAGCCTAATAATTTAAGTTTTTAAGAAATGATTCACCCAAACACCCATAAAATGATAATAACTTAGCTATATTTTTCCTTGAACAAGCAATTTTAATTTGCTTTAATTTAGCAAGTCAGAGGTCAAAAGCCATAATGCTATGAGTTAAAGTATGCAAGATTTGGTCAATGTGAAGTTGCTAGCTTGCATTATAAGAAAACATGCCATCAAGAATTATTCCCCATTGAGTAAATCACTCAGGAACAAAAGGTCATGCAGTGCTGATATTTATTTTGTAAGTGATCATCAATATAAGAGTGGTTCATGT
Source organism: Urechis unicinctus (assembly GCA_034190875.2). Taxonomy (NCBI): domain Eukaryota; kingdom Metazoa; phylum Annelida; class Polychaeta; order Xenopneusta; family Urechidae; genus Urechis; species Urechis unicinctus. The sequence goes on from CM067349.1 coordinate 7,926,426, forward strand.
TTAATTTGAAACAGGTATTCCCTGTTTGGTTATTATAGCTAATGAGATTATTTTCCAATAATAAGGTCACAAAGTGCTGATATTTTGTACGTAAGTGACAATCAATATAAGAGTGACTTGCATTATTAAAAACATGTGACATAAAAAGTTTACAAGCAGACATATGGACAGGGCAAAACTGTGCTGAGGAGCATAACTATTAATGGTTACTGCCTAATGGTACCATAAATTTTACCTTATAAGTGGCATGCAACAGGTCCGGGATGGACAACCAATCAAAGTGACTTTCCAAGTCATGCGTAACCAGCCATTTTGTTACATCTTGGGAACTGCACTGTCCTAAAAAGGCCTCATGGGTGATTTGGGGTTTCAGATATACTTAATACCCCTATCGACACTAGACCAGATGCACAGCTTTTATGACTAACTGAAAGATGACCATGGCATTTATAGCTTATACATGATAGATTCAAATGATGTGATTGTACTATTGAACAATTGTTTGGATTACAAACATTGAACATTTGACAACAATTTTATTACCAATATTGATGTGGCAGATACCCTGACAAAAGAGGCACTTGACTTCAAAAACCTACTTGGGGTCTGATTATTTGGCTAGCCGCTGTTGAACTTGGCTGTCAACTCAAACCAGCACAGTAGTTTTGGATAGCTACTATTGAGATCTAAAGGATCACTCTCCTGAATAATTGATGGCAAAAGTGTGACTCTGTCTATGACTGAACTATCATATAACACATAATCAAACTTATAGGAATGTAATAAAGAACACATGTTTTAGTGTATTGGAATAATATATAATATTAGCAGATCATGCTATTTCCTTGTCCTATAAAAATTCTTAAAAAGGTGAGTTTAGGGTAACATTACTGATGCAAGAATATAATTCAAAAATGAGTTGACAAAGAAAAAGCGCAGTTTTGTTTATATCCGTCCGTAAAGATATTTGAGCGTGTGCCGCCCGTTATTCGTTAAACTACTGATTTATATATTCATTAATAAATTTTATGTGTTTTATTTCAAGCGATAATTTAAAACAAAGAATTGTTCATTGAAGTTAAACGTCACACAAATCATGAATCAAAGTGTGAAGCAAATATAGATCGAACAAAGCCATATAATGACCGATTATTCAACATGGCAAAAATGGTCATTAGGGCCAAAATGTCAATTCAGGCAAAGGCATTTAACGCCAAGAAAAAGGGGATAGTTAACCCGAATAATAAGATTCCAACATTAGGAGGAGTAGTAGCAAACAAAGTTACAATTTGGTGGGGAAGCGTAGTTGTGTAAGGCTATGAGATGACGCTCACTACTTTGGCCCAATGATCATCGACCCAAATGTAAGTAGGGGCCAAAATAGTCGGTGAATTGTACCAAATTGTTCGGAATTGTATAAATATATATATATATGCATATAAATATGTATATATATATATAATATATATATATATATATATATATATATATATATATATATATATATATATATATATATATATATATATATACATATAAATATATATGTGTACTGCCATGTATTTTTATATATATTTATATATAAATATATATGTATTTATATTTATATATACTATAATATATAAAGATATATTTAAATAAATATAACTTTACATATATATATATATAAACTTATATAAATATATATATATATGTATACTACCATATATATATATATGTATATATATTTATATATAAATATATATATTTTATATTTATATATATCATAATATATATAGATATATTTTTCAATAAATATATATTAATATATATATATATATGTATATATATACATATTTATATATATATATATATATATGTATCTATATATATATATATATATATATACAACAATATAAAAACAATATATTGGTATATATATACATAAACATATATGTATATATGCATATATTTATAAATGTATAAAATATATATATATATATAAAAATTCATATGTAAATATATATATATATATATGTATATAAGTATAAATATATATATGTATATATATATATGTGTGTATATATATAAGTATACATATATATATGAATAAATATATGTATATACATATATATATATATATATATAAATTTAATATATATATACACATATATATATATACATATATATATAAATATATATACATATATATATATGTAAATATGTATATATATATATTAGGGAGGTGGTCGGGTTACAGAATATCCATCCGATATTTTGCTTGTGGCGAAAAAAAAACAAAGAAAAAGAGATGTTTCCACAACACAATGTAGGTTTTTGTTTATTTTGAAAATCAGATATTCAAATATACATTATCGAAACCTGCTTGGCGGTTGCTTTAGCTGCGATGGCATTCCTCTCTAGTGGTTATGAAGGAAGGCGACAAATGGCATCATGGCCATTGACAACGTGGTGCGTTATGTTATGACGAGAACGGAATTTCTCAAACCAGCCATTCGATGCTTTTAAACCTTTAATTTTCATCTTAGCGGCGAACTCAAGAGCTTTCTCTTGCAACATAGGCCCGCTGACAGGAACGTTGATAGAGCTGGCCTTCTGAAACAAAGTCCATATGGCACATTCTAACTGTTCGCAATCAACACGGGTCCGAATGCGCTTGCGACTTGGTTCTTCATTAGCCTCATATGCCATAATGTATTCAGCTTTACGTTTCAGTATAGTTTGAACTGTTGTTTATCCGATACCAAAGATATTGATTGCTCTTGCCCTCGCGTACCTTCGTGCCGATAAGTTCTTCTTTCCGTGAAAGTGTAAGCTCCTTCGCCTATTTCCGTGTTGCTGCCATGACGCTCAGTGAGATAATGATTCACAAGACCAATATCCACACCTTATATAGCCGCTACTTGTATCTCACGTGTGTGTTGTAACAAGAGGGAGTTTTGTGATCAAGATCATCAAAGCTTCAGTCCATACTCTTACCAGTCCGTAGGCGTTATCGCCTGAGTGTGTGTGTTCTGCTAATGGCAATCAACCGGTGACTCTAATCCTTCCGCCAGCCGACATTCGATCGACTTAGGGAATATCAAATGGGGCGTTGGGACCATAATCATCGATTGACTTACAGAGTAGGTAGGTGATCGGGTTAGAAAATTCTATCACAATGCTAAAGTATAGGCCGACAAACGGGACTGGAAAAAATCGATAGAGTTAGGGAGGTGATCGGGTTACACTCTTAATGTAATCTAGTCAACTTGACTAACTTGGCTAGTCATATTGACTGTCCACCAAACGACTAATGTGTTAGTCAATTTGACTAATGCAGTTAGTCAAATATTGATTAGTCAAAATGACTAATCTACCTAGTCAAGTAAGGAGTGGTCAATATGACTAATCTATTAGTCACTATGACTATCTCATTAGTCACATTGACTATAGCGTAAGTAGTAATGACTATTGTACTTAGTCAGACCGACTAGAAGATTTGGTCAGTTTGACTATGAATTAAGGTCAGTTTGACTGTGATTAAAGGTCGAACCATGTAAGAACCAGTGTAAAAACAAGTTAGACAACATAATATGCAACACAAGAAGTCTTTATTGTATATAAACACTTACATGCATGCCCTTGTTAATACTAGCCCTGACACAAAGAAGCTTCGCATCAACTGGGTCTTTAGCCTCATCATCAACGACCAGCATCACCTTCTGTACATAACGAAACGTCTTTTTGGTCGATAGGTGGTAAGGCACACATAAACACATAAATGGCGGCCATCAGCATGCCCATGGCCATGACCTCTGTTACATCCACAGCTTCTCCAACAGATGTTATTGCTGGTGTCGTCCTGCTTTGCGACATTCTAAAACACATAGTAGACTTATGGTTGAAGCTAAGCACTCATTAGTACTGATACCAGCAATGGTACACGACAATACATACAAAAATACAGAAAACTATTTAATATTCTCACCTAATAGTATGGAGGCGATTGTCAGAAAATTTCAACTGAAGATTTCCAATTTCCTGCAGCAACTGGTTAAAGAACCGCCGCAAAGGTCAAGCTTCCGGTATGCCGCGGCGCGCATCTGTGGTTATGTAACCAACCCGTGTGATCCGCGCATCGCGGTCTCCCAACAAAGAGAAGATAACGCTCTCAGGGTGGTCAAATTGACTAGGTAACTAGTCAAATAACACCTGACCAGCCTTGCTAGTCATTGTGACTATGTTGCTAAGTCGATTTGACCATGTGATTAGTCGTTACAGAGTTTGACTAACTTCGATAGCTGGGTGACCAGGTTAGCTAGTCATTTTGATTAGATTGAGTTAAGAGTGTAGGGAGGTGGTCGGGCAGGGAGGTTTTAAAGCACCTTTTTGTAGCTGCTTTTTTTGTTTTTGACTTCGCTCACACGAATTGTATTTAAAACATTCAAAACATGAATTGTTTGCCTGAATTTCCCGTGATCGAGCCGTCGATGACATAACTAATAAACGCAACATTTAAGTAACTCCTGAAACCAGCGCGAACATTCGTTCTGTAGACGTTTCTGATTATGTCTATTATGACATATACAGGTACAAAGAAATTACGTAGTTTTGCGTCTTCCCCAGAAATTTAATGTTGTTGTCGGATGGCAGCAAAACGAACAATGAGTTATCTGCCTTTCTTTACAGGTTTCGCGGGTAGAAAGATAAAAAATCGGGGCGCACGGCCATTACGCAGACGGTTCAAAAGAATGAGACCGATTTGGGGATGCGGCTGAGATGGGTTCAATTGTTTTTGTATGCGTTAACCGCCTATTTTGTCAAATTTTCACGCTGAGCTAAACGTTCTTTCTATAGCTGTGGGCCGCAATGCCCAGTCTCGTAAACGACGTTTAATCATCTTCTAAGAGTCCTTGTCTGCCCTGGAGGCAACCAAAGGGAGTTATTTTCGTAATGTTTTTATTTTTAATGTTATACTATTTGATCCTACTTAAATTGAACGGGGCAAGAATATTTCGCTTGTGTGGGTTCTGAGTCATGTCAGAATTCCTGGCAACGAGCAGGCAGACAGTGCACCACTCCTAGCCAAAGCCCATCAATATGTAGCCCATTATCATCGAATGATCATATTCTTGTTAAGAACCGCTATTTCCACGATCAAAGGTTCCCCCCCCCCCAATTCTGCCGAAACCCCTAAGGTTTGATATTGAACATTTCCCACGTCGTGGTGAGGGTATTCCTCCCCGTTAACAACATCACCATCATCCATTGTTCTCAATATAGCCATCCGACATTATCCTCCACATCGCCACAATACACTAACCTAACCCTAACGCTGCCACCGTACACTTTCAAACGAATCACCACCCTACACCATCCTCAACGTTGCCACCTTATACATTCCACAATATTGTCATCCTATACTAACCTCAACATTGCCAACCAACTTATTCTTCAACATTGCTAAGTTAAAATATCCTCAACATTGTAAACCTGCACTATCCTCAACATCGCTAACCTGAGCTATGCTTAACATTGCCGCTATATGACATCCTCAACATCGTCCCCCTGAATCATCCTCTACATTGCCATCACACGCTTCCATTAACTTCGCCACACTATACATACTACAAATGGCCCCTTCACTCTCCTTAATATCGACACCCAACACTTTGCTCGACATTGCCACCCTACATCATCCTCAACATTGCCACTTCATACAATCCACTATATTGCGACCCTAAATTCTCCTAAACATTACCACCCTACAGCATCCTAAACATTGCCAACTAATACAATACACAACATGGCCACCCTACTCTATCCTCAACATTGCCATTATACACCCTTAACATAGCCACTGTATACTTTACTCAACACCATCCCCCTGTACTATCGTTAACATTACCATCCTATACAGTCCTACACAGCGCCGACACAAAGCAATTCTCAACATTGCCATCCTACAAATTTCACATCTGCGCCCCCCAACACAATCCTAAACATCGCAAACTTTTCACTGTCCTGACCATCGCAAATCTTAACTATCCTTTATCTCCCCACCAAACTCTATAAACAACACTGCAGTTAATATCAACACCTCAACCCTCAAAAACATTAAGACATAAATGAGAATTGTAAGGAATTAGAAATGCCCACAATTTAGCTAATACCTCTGAACTGAAGTCTTATATTGCATCATCCAACTTCGTGGCGAGTGTCTACATCCCTGTTAACTACTTCGCCATTCTATATTTATCTCAATATCTTCACCATACACTACCCTTAACATCTCTAACCAACAAAACCCTCAACATTGCCTCCCCGTTATTGCTAAACTACATTGACCTTAACATCGCCACATCACGCATTCCTGAATATTGCCAATATGCAGTATCCTCATAATTGCTACCACATATAACCCTACACGTCGTTATCTTACACTATCCTAAACATTGCCACCTTACAATATCCTAAACATTCCGAGCTTACACTAAACTCCATATTGCAACCTGCAATTTCGTCAACATAGCTGCCCTATCGCCATCCTTCTCCAACATCGCCATCCAACAGTATCCTCAACATCGCCACTGTGATATGCTCACTATATCAGGACCCTACCTTATCCTTCACAATGCCTTCCTAAGATTTTTGAGAATTCTCACACTTGCGCTATCCTTAACATCGCTATCCTATATTATCCTTAAAAACTGCAACCTTCACTCTCCTTTACATCGCCACTAAACTATATTAACAACACGGCAGTTAACACCTCATCCACCCAAGCTTCCTTTAGATACTTTCTCGAGCATTTTCCGTTCTTCTCTAATTCGTTACCGAGAGAGAGGAGCTCACTGATGAGCGCCATCGGCCAGCTTCGTGCAAGGCCAACAGATTTCTGACCCGTCCGGACACCACCCGTTTTTATTTCCCCTCTCGAGACGTTTTGATCCCCCCGGGTGGGACCCCTACATCGCTGCAGTCGGTTTGGCCGTCCCAATTAAGGGTAACCTGCTATGACGTACGTCTTCATCAATTCGGAGTAGTCTTATTATACATTTGCATGTATTATTTGGTAACCTCATGGCTGCAATGTGGACTTAAGGAAAGAGGGACTTGCTAATCCTTTCGCTCCCGGCGATTTTTCCCACCTCGTGCACTCCGCATCTAGTGCACTCCACCCTACGCTTGCTCGGGACACCCAGGAGTAAGCCCGGAAGTATATCGCCATCGGAGATTGTCTTGCGACCAAACTCTATAAACAACACTGCAGTTAATATCAACACCTCAACCCTCAAAAACCTCAACACATAGTTGAGAATAGTGAGGCATTAGAAAAACCCCACCCAATAATGTCCTCAACGTCGCCACTGTAATATGTCCATGATATCGCGACCATACCCTATCATCGACAATGCCATCCGGCACATTTTGCCAATTCCCATACTTGCGATATCCTTAACATCACTATCCTATACTATCCTTGAAAACTGCAACCTTCACTCTCATTTACATCGCCACTAAACTCTATTAACAATAACGGCCGTTATTACTAACACCTCAACCCGCAAAACAACATCACATATGTGAGAAATGTAAGGCATTATAAATACCCCGCAGTTATGCCGATACCCCTCAGCCAAGGTCTTATATTGAAAACTCACATAGTGGCAAGTGTCTCCATCCTCGTTAACAGCATCCTCGTCCGATGATATCCTCAACATCTACATCGTACATTACCCTCAATATCTCCACCATACACCATCCTTAATATTGCCAACACATACTACGCTCTCCACCATACACCATCCTTAATATTGCCAACACATACTACGCTCTGCATTGTCACTCTACACTATTAACTAAATCGTCACCCTGCATTCTCCTAATCTCTTATATTTTCACAAACTCGCGACCCTACAAAATCCTTCATTTGCTGACCAACACTATACTTAACATTAACGCTATACACTAACCTCAACACTGTCCTCCACTGCACTACCCTCAGCATTTCAACGTTATACTGTATTCAACTTTGACACCTTAAACTATTCTCAACGCTGCAACCCTACAGCATCCTACTGATCGTCACTCAACACTATCCTGCGCATTGCCGACCTACAATATCCATATGTTGCCACCCCACCATATCCTTAATCATTACCAACTTCAAATACCCTTAACATTGCTAACATACACTATCCTCAACAGTTCCAACCTACACTATCCTCAACAGTGCCAACCTAAACTAGCCTCAACAGTGTCAACATACATTATCCTCAACATTGCAAAACTACACTATCCTCCCCAGTGCCAACCGACACTATCCTCAACACTGCCAACCTACAATATCTTTAGCATTGCAACCCTACGCTTTGCACAATATTAAAGCTCTGCAATATCTAAAACATCACAATCCCTGCACTATCCTGAACACTGGCACGCAAACAAATCCTCAGCATTTGATCCCTGTACTATACTCAACATCGCAAACCTATACTATCCTCACCGTTTTAAAGCTACAGTATTCTTAATATAGCCAAACTAATCTATTCCCAACATCACGATTCTCACATACAACGCTACCCTCATTGTCATTATCGCAGTAGTCAGAAAGATAATGCACTGTATAATCCCGCAATTCTTCCGATACCACACAACAAAGGTAAGATATTGAAAATTGCTCACATCATAGTGTCTCCACCCCTGTTAACAACACCGCCATCATCCATTGTTCTCAATATAGCCAGCCGACACTATCCGCCACGTTACCACAATGCACATGTATTTGTAAACACCAAGTCAAACGGTATCCACTGTAAAATAAGAATGAAATAATATAATGATACCCCTAGCATTGCGCGAAATTATTTAATTGCTACCACATAAAAATGCTATCGAGTTGCTATTGGTTTCAGTTGATTATCAGTAGTATCCATGGAAACCGATTCACCACAATTGGCCCTCACGCTGGGTCATTACATTAAAAAAATGTTTTCTCGTCATATAACCTCTCAATAAAACCACATTACAAAATAGGTATTCCATGAAAACTCAAATGTACTGGGGACTGACAGATCGATATTAAGTGCTGTATTTGTGTATTGCACAGACACTGTTGTCATACGGTGACGTCGAAGTAGATGCCCGAATAGAAGCAAGTGGTAAAAAGGATAGGGATTCAGGCAGACGTATATTGTACTAGGGGCTTTGCGCACAAAAGCATCTTACAGTTTCTTGAGTTAATATGTTGAATGAATCGTACTAAAAACATATATCTTAGTTATCCCATATCTATACCCTCTACGCCTCGTTTAAGGACGTCATTATCAACAAACGGTCGGTAAAAGCCGAGGTCACCATGCAAGCTAAGGAGAAATTCCCATGCTCGTCCGACAGAACCGCAGCTCAAAAATTCACAATATTACTTCTCACAACAAAAAGGTAAAATGAAGCTTTTACTAACGTCGTACGGTGTGTTGAATTAATTTATGGCTGTAAATGGTCGTATTCAAGTCAACAAATATTTTTGGCAATAGTTGCTTATTGAATTGTTCTGACGCTGCAGTTCATTTAGCTAAGTGTAAATGTATCATTGAATATCTAGTTAAATCCCTACGTTTTGAATATAAAATAGAGCTACGCGTGGCCTTATTGGTATGATCATCCTTCCTATGTGAGTAAGTCGGCAATTTGATTGTATATATCAAAGTTGTGTGTGACTTTTGACTGCGGTTCATATTTCAAACTGATTTTGCAATTGCCTATATTATTTTTAATGATCTGTAACTTTATTATCTATGTAACGTTGTAGCATACAATAAATGGTCTTTCCAGTTTGTCTTTTGTTAAAGTAGCTCGGGACATATTATGAAATATGTATTTTAATAGTTATATTAAAATTAGAATTAACTATGCACGTCTTGTAAATCCATAGGTGTTTTCGAAAGACGTCTTGAGCGTCTATTAAGTACACCCAACCTGTTCTTGTAATACACAACGATATAATCCTCCCATTACATCTTTATCTCTATGACCAGGATAACATGATATTCATTAATATCATATTGGTGATTATGGCATGGTATGACGGTGAATTATAGAAGTCACTAAGCATATTATCAGACGAGGTTTTTTTATCGAATGATATGATGGTACACCAGCGAAGTGATGAGCAGGAGGTGATATTTAGAAACTACTGATAAACAAGCAACGTTTGTTTGAAGCAATTGTCGATATTTGCCGCCCAAGTTGGACCGAACTCATTTAACACGCCTTGAGGATCAATCAGCACCAACCTAGCCTGATTCCAAACGCGCCCTACCCCAATATTGCATTTCCAGATTTAAGGTTTTATTCCAAAACTGCCATCTATTTTTGACCCCCAATGGTGATACTTGAGCACGCGCGTGCACCAAAGAGTTGTTTCGGTTGATTAAACAGAGGAATGACCCACACAATTTAGAAATCGGTCCTTTAATTAAAGGAAAATAGGTATTACGGAATCCGTGCAACATAATAACTTTTCAAACAGGAAAGGCAGGCATGACATCCAAATAGATTTCATACCCGAAACAACCCGCAGACATGAAAAATTCCGTCCGACTCCACTATCAAAGATACCCGCACACATACGCAGCACATTAAACTCAAAGGATATAATAAAGTCATCACCATCGTCACCATTAATTGTTTATGTATTCGGACAATCAGTGCGTTGGTATATAACGCTCAGTAACAGCTATCAGGTGATATGTTGGCTCAGATAACATACTACTCAGGTTATATCGGGTCTTGCGTGACAGGTGAAACCAAGGTACAGAGTCAAAAGTGTGTAATGCGCAGTGCTTATCGTCTTACAGTAGTCTTATAGTAGCCAAACATGCATTACAATTGATGTATACGCATCTCCGTTGTGGGCGATATATTTTGCGCTTGCTCTCTGTTATATACTAACATGCCCAATTTCTGGGGTATGTACATGTTATATAATTCACGTGCTGTGGAGTATTTACTGCGCTCGTTGTGGGGTATATATATTTTATATAAATACCCCACAATTTATATATACCTATATACCCCGCAGCTAGGTCTGATACAATACCCCTCATCTAGGTCTCAAAATGATACCCCACACCTGGCACAATGTCTGTATATATATATATATACATATATACATATATATATATATATATATATATATATATATATATATATATATATATATATATATATATATATATAGAGATATATATATATATATATATATATACAAAATATATATACCACCATATATTGGTATATATATACATAAACATATATGTGTATATGCATATATTTATAAATGCATAAAAATATATATATATATATATAAATTCATATGTAAATATATATATATGTATATAAGTATATATATGTATATATATATATGTGTATATATATAAGTATACATATATATATGAATAAATATATGTATATACATATATATATATAGATATTATATATATACACATATATATATATACATATATATATAAATATATATACATATATATATGTAAATATGTATAAATATATATACATATATATATGTAAATATGTATATATATATATATTTATATATATATATATATATATATTTACAAGGAAGAAAAGCAGGATTACTATGGTATAGGTCGTATTACTAAGCATATGCCAAATAATAACGCAGGGCAATAGATAATCAGGGCGTTGTTTTAAAGGCTGCATTATGAAGGAGAAAATTGCTCGTAATAAATATTTCCGTCTCGTTAACGTTCTAATATGCATGACAATACGCGGTATAAAGGGGAACATATGTCGTTACATTATGTCATCTAACATAGTAAATGTGTAGAATTTAAGCATCATCAATGAAAATTATCGCACTTTTCTTCCGGTCATAGCAGAAGCAAGACTTTTATATTCGACAGCCAAGCCATATGCACAGGCAAAACGCATTATAATAGTAGTCAATGAACTCTTTCTCGTTATTGATATAATTATTTCAGTAAACAATGAAAGATTAGTTAACATTGACTCCAGTATATTGAATTCTCCTTCGCGCTCAACAAGTATTAAGCCTTTCTACTTTATTGACTCTCAACAGACTAATTGTGTAATCGAAATGCCCTTCAATGTGCTGCTAATTGTCATGAACCTTCACGGTTTGGAGAATAACCATTGAGCCTTTTGCGGTAAATTTACTAAGCACCATGACATGTCACTATATCCGCAGATCACTCAAATCCGTATGACGTCATCATAATCAAGAAAAAGCAAGGATCATTCCTGAAACTCGAATCAGTTCGCGATATGAAGGTGGCTAGAGACTGTATTACGGAAGATAGCAGAAGAATTATACTTATTTGCCCTACTTGCAAGTGCACTTCTTTCTAATCTCAGATCCCAGGAGAAGTGGACAAGAAAAGCTTTCGATCAAGGGAGGCAAAACAAGTGCGAATTTAATGCAAATTTATTGTCCAAGCACGTCAGTCTCTTGGGTGATGCACCATGTCCCGGAAAAAAGTTTGTTCACTCAGAGGAATCAATCTAAACAAGATTTGGTTAGATGCGACTATGTCAGGTCTATTTCTGGCAATGATGGACGTCGTTCTGTCATTATTAATAACTTTCGTTCATCACTGTCACGCAACAATCCGACCTAAAAGCAGCAATATATATTTGTAATCATCAACCATTTGCGCTTCTCATGCAGATTCTTAATTAGTAACTGTAGGTTTAGATACCTCATACGAATGATGAATATTATCACCAGGCTTTCCAAATAGTTAACAATGACTATTTGTATAACGTACAGATTATTGTCTGCACTAAATAGGTCTTGTTAATGTTGCGCCTTTACCGTGTGAGATATATGCTGGTGACATAGATAGTCTGCATCGCGGCGTCACCCGTCACATTCAAATCACCACATCATGATAAACAAGTGCTCCAACCAGGTAATTCATCGCTGTGTCTATATATCTACTTTTATATATGTGCCGCACGTACACTTGACGGAAGATTCTATTACGTAAGCTGTTTGATACTGTGGCTTCGATAAGTGTTTTATGTCGGCCAATACCAGTGCTTAGCCACGCGTTTTTGCGCTTGTTTTAGATTTCAACATCCCAGAAGTGTACTGGTAACAGGATCGTACGTTTACGTCTACAGGGAACGGCCACGACAGAGGGGAAACATGACCATGTCGTAAATATTGCCATTAAAGTCCCTAAATATTCAGCATAATAAAATGTTAATGGGGGGGCTGAATTTGTATCATTATATATTGTTTATCATGATACGGTGATTGAATGTGACGGGTGACGCCTGCGATGCAGACTACGTCACCAGCATAAATGCAGGAGTATCAGTAAAGGTGCGCACAACTAGACAAAACAGGGGATTTGTACGACAACACACACAACTTGCGGGTGAATTCATTTCGAGAGTATGAATTGTTAAGCGCAAGTGTTAAGCTTCTCATTGTACAAAACGAAGCACGATGAGATATATAGAGTTAACCGGTCACCGGAACTTGGATAAACATCGCCGGTGGAGTAACACTGATGTCTGTCCGGGTATGGTCTTATTTCCTATGAGCCCCAAGGGATATATATATATATATATATATATATATATATATATATATATATATATATATATATATATATATATATATATATATATATATATATATATAGATAATATATTATATATATATGTATATATATGTGTATATTTATATACATATATATATCTATGTATATATATATATCCTGTATACATATCATATATATATCTATATAAATCTATATATATGTAACGTCCGTATATATATCTGTATCTATATTTATAATATGCATTACGTATATATATTTATAGTATATATATATATATATATGTTTATATATATATAAATATATGTATATATATGAATATATATATATATATATATATGTATATATCTATATGTATATATATACATATATATATTACATACGATATATACATATATAAACATGTATACGTACATGTATATATATATCCATATATATATACATATGTATATATATATATTTATATTTATATATATATGTGTATATATATATTTATAAATATAAATATATATATACATCTATATATAAATATATATGCATATATATGTATATATATATATACATGTACGTATACATATATATAGAGTTATATACATATACGAATATACCATATATATATAGATATATATATATGGATACTATATATATATATATACATATATAATATATATATATATATTATATTATATATATATATATATGTATATTCGTATATATATATATATATATATATCTGTATATAATATTTATAAATATAAATATATATATATGAATATAAAATCAAAGCATCACTCACAGAATGCGTTCAGCAGAGGTATATGATATTCGAGCGTATGTGTATATATGAATATAAAATCCGCAGCACTCACAGAATGCGTTTCAGCGGGTTATGAGAGCGTATCCGTTCGTTATTCCCGTTACGAAGGCTCCTCAGATATTAGTTTTGCCTGCCCTAGTCACACAAATTTGCTGAACTGCTGACCTCGTAGTTTTATGTTGCATTTACTTTACAATGAAAGCCGGTTGTTCTTTTATGTAATGGCAATTTATGCTATATGCTATGAAAAGCCCGATGAATATGTTACCCTTTACTGTGAAAGTCGACAGTTCTGTCAAGACATGAACCATTGAATAGAAAAACCACTTTTATCAATATACGAACAGCGATATTTGGTTTCTTTCGCCCCATAATCTTGGAATCGTCCCTTAATTAACTTTTTCAACCGTTTAAATTTATCTGTGGACATTTGGCTTGTTTCGCAACACAAGCAAGCTCGTTCAACTTGAGCGATAACCCCACATAGGGAAATTGACAGCGCCATTACAACTAATCAACTCTCTGTTAAAGCCATTGCTAACGATACCACATACGCCAGTCGCCAGGTGCGAGTTGGCGATGTTTATTAGGTGCTTCATTTGATCAATCGCCTATTCTTTATTAATCCTCCCACTGATCTTTGATACTAACAAAAGATGCAAAATAGATCATTTCGAAAGCACCAAGTTTAAGGAACAATTAAAGTCGCATGCCTCTCAATCCTATTTGTAAGTTCCATTGCCAGTTTTATGAATCCCTTTAATTTCATCAC
The DNA here is from genome assembly GCA_034190875.2 of Urechis unicinctus. Classification (NCBI taxonomy): domain Eukaryota; kingdom Metazoa; phylum Annelida; class Polychaeta; order Xenopneusta; family Urechidae; genus Urechis; species Urechis unicinctus. Next base: position 7,941,637 of record CM067349.1, read on the forward strand.
ACGCACTCGCTTATTCAGTAATGCTTGTCGTGCGAGTTGATATAATGGTGCTTTTGCTGCGTTGAAAAACTCGCCAAATCAATACAGAATGTATTTTCGGCCAATGCAGTTGCCGTCATTTAGCTATTGGGAATGCCGTCATTTGTCAATATTGTCAATATTGAGCTCCCGTCAACATGCATAGTTTATCTTAAGTTCATCAATGTTTATGTTAGTGCAACAGCGTTTTATCGACAACAAGCATGCATTCGACGACGTATGTAGTTGGTGCAAGATGGGCACCCAGACAAAAGTGTGCTTTGCTAAACTTGCTCTTTTCCTTGCTCAACATCAATCAAACACAAACCCAAAGCTTTGGATGGTGTATAGTGCAAAACACAATTGATAATCCACTTAGAATCCAAGTCGGATGTGTAGATCTTAAAATCTGCCTCGCTATTGTGTTATCTGTTATTGTACGGCAATAATTATTTATCCCTACATTTCATGGTTTGAACAGATGTGTTTTGACAGGATCCTATAGAGTCAACCAAAGTTCAGTTTCCGTCACGAATGCTATCATTTAACTTTTACCTTCTGCAACTAACGGCCATTCGTAGCGTGATAATTTCAGTCAACCGCTTGTTGGGTGCGATGTAATTATGTCACAATTTTAATACAGATAACCAAGCCGATTATGATTTGTTAACTTAATGCCTACTTTGTACATAATTTAACACAATAATAAACGCACCACAGACCAACTATTTGCATTCATTACTCACCATTGCCGATCGTATGCGTCAATGTATACTCCAATTCGCCTGGCAATATAGACTTAAGGTTATTCAGTAGTTGAGCATATATAACCAGTCTGTTTGCTTGCGGAAATAACTTAGTTATTTCACGAGGTCACTGAATAACGAACTTTTACATATTAGCAATACCGACCTAGGGCTCTTCGAGACGTATCTCTTATGAGATGTGCACATTAGTCCACTAGCAATACAAAAAGTTATTTACTGTAATTGCGTGACATATCCAACCCCCACTCCACACCCCTACTCACATATCCGCGAGTAGACGACTTCAGTGAATAATAGGCAAAACCATTGAAAGACATAGTAACTGAGGCAATGAGTATTTGAGGAACTTATTAACGCAGGCTTGCGGGTATATATCATCCATAACATTTGTAACGAGTGGTAGAATGCATCCGGGCACGAGAAGGTAAGTTTGACAGTTACAGCCCGTGAGATAACATACCGATACGGAAATGCTTGCATGACACTTTTTGTTATTGTTGGTATGCACAGTGTTGCTCTTTACTCTTCGCAATGTCCATCAAATCGAGTACAAATACGAGAAAGTGGCTTGTCATAGGAAAGGCATAATGGCTTTCTCATTTCTTCATTTGATTAAGACGGATTCCAATGCACCAAAATATGTGAATAAACCACGTCAAATGAAGATAACCGGGGGGTTGGTCGGGCACTCTTAGGTGACTTACACGGCATGCAATGTAAATCGTGCATGGACAATTAAACTACATGCTGGAGCTTCAACAATCGCATGCATGAGCTGAAAATTATCTTAAACTATAGTCAACAGAGGATACAGCTTCCCAACCCTCACGTTTTAAATGAGCGTGAAATTGAACCAAATGTAGCTTTCGCCATCAAGAATCTATATAGTTAACAAAACGCATGTAAACGATGCTATTCCATCCATCAGTGGTGATCAATTTACATCAGGAATGATCAAGCAAGGACAATTGGTAATTATCACTGAACTCCTATGTTAATGGTTGCAAGACATGAGGAATGCTATACTTGTCCCCTTGCACAAAATACAGGAGTAAACAGCACTTGCGGTGGAATATCCGACAATATCTTTCATATCTTTCAGCTCCTCTCCGATGGTGTCTACAGTCAATCTCGACAGAACAGAAAACGGAACAACGCGGTATGTTAGAATGCCAGCACTAACACAACTCGTGCCATCATCAAATGTGTATTATTTTCGGACGAAAGCAGCAAATTATCAAATGCATGCAAATAGTATGCTTCAACAGTAAGCATAATGAAAATCATACTAGACAAATCCAACCTCTGTACCGGTAAACCTACAGTAACCGGGCATTTTATATCAATGCTGGCA
>CM067349.1:7946275-7972497 GCA_034190875.2 Urechis unicinctus
TTACGGCCTGCATTCTTAAATACAATAATCATGACTCGATTGTCCGGTAAGTGAATAGTTCCAGTCTGCATATGTAACAATGTAGCCGCGCGTTTAAAACAACACCGGTTCTTGATTGCAGCTCAGATATGTGTACACCGTTGTGTGAATTAATGCGTTGACTTGAGTGCACGTGAGTGACTGAAGTTGGTCTTTATTTTGTTCAAAGAAATTTACATTCATTGTACGATATCTGCAAAACACATTAACCATCGTAACAAGCTACAATGATAGGTATTATGATCACGCCAACACACTCACACACGCCAAATTGCATATAGAGATCCTGCGGTACCCTTCCGATTGATGATACAGCTATCTCAGATGACTTGCCTATTCTACCCGGGAATAGAATATGATCATTCCGGATATGAGAAAAGAGGACGCAATAAAAATCTTAACTAAAGTACAGAGAAACGAACTCGAAGCAAACGCCATAATGAATCCAACGGATTCCTACAGACGAAGGTTACAAAAGGTAGCCTCGGCATCCTCAGCAAACAATACCCCGAGCTTAACAATGAGACCACACAGCACCACACACATCATAAAAATGGTTGCTCTTATCCACTATATACACTTAGCAGGATGTGTAACAGCTGATCAACGTAACGTAAATTGCCCAACGTTGCTACGGTGTACGCTTTGTTTGGGTTTGGTCTTTAACAGAGCCTCTTCAGTCTGCTTCCGGTATCAGAGATACTCGTATTGCGTCATTTACTAATAGTGCCGCTACAAAACCTACGAGGTCAATGCCTCCGTAAACACCAGCAAGAGTCCATATCTGGCAGAGTAATAAATATAACAAATATTGCCTCTCAATATAACTTGCCTCTGCATTGCAATATATATATATATATATATATATATATATATATATATATATATATATATATCTATATATATATATATATATATATATATATATATATATGTATATATATATATATTATATATATATATATTATATATATATGTATATATATATAGCAGAAGATATCGAGATATACCTAACTATATATATAGTATATATATATATATCTATATCATATATATATATATATATATATCTCTGGTATATATAGATAGAGAAATCTGTAGATCTCCCTCTCTCTATATATCTATCTGTATCTGTCTCTCTCTCTCTCTCTTTTCTCTCTCTCTCTGTCTCTCTTCTTTCTCTCTCTCTCGATCTCTATCTCCCTCTCTCCCTCTCTCTATATCTCATATATCTATCTATCTATCCCTCTATATATCTATATATATCTCTCTGTATATATATTTCTATATGTATATATATTGTAAGCTCAATTTATTGGTCGTGGATTGTGACCAGGTTAGGATGGCAGGCCTTGGAGACACAATCATACGTTTATAGTGTGGCCCGACCGGCGTTATATCCATAATTTGTATATAATTGATTCTATGGGTCCAGTGAGACGACAAGACGAGTACATAGCGAATTATATCTAAATCTTATGACTTTTTCACGACAAGTGCTCACGCTGCGGACTTGGTATGGTTATTATTGTTGTAATAACTTCAATGCACTGGCGGGTTGCCGTTATCGTTATATTCAAGACGAGACTTTGGTATGACACATTCACATTAATTACGTTCATTGAGATAACGCCACTCACGCACACGATGAACTAGATAAAAGACGATTACAAGAGACCTTGAACTAAACCTGAGCGACCTAATCCAGAATAACAGTGTCGATGCTCGGACTACAAGTAAACTGTAACGCTGACGTCAGGGTCGGTTCCACAGAGTGTAGTCCCTGATTTTAGATTTAACACTGCTGATAGATTCCGCACCGGAGAGATAGTGGGTAATGACTAACGCCGTTGGTTGGTCTCTCTGGGTTTCCGAATGATTCTTGTGCTCAATTCTTGAGGTCCTTGTATACCATTTCATTTGGCGTGTGACCGAATGGGCGGACGCCTAATTAATTAATCATGAATTCACAAAGCTACCCGCTAATTATGTAAGGCGATTTCTAAACTGGAATGGGGCCGGCAACATCAAAAGTCTTCTGATTTTACAATCGTCACGTGGCTTGACGGGGGTCAGCGCAATCACTTTATACCGTTATGACTTTGGAGCGCCACATTATGACGTATGGTTCTACGCCACCGGGGAAGCCTGACCTAAGCCGTCAATCATAACACTTGTACCAGAAGAATTGATGCTCATTTGATTTGGTTACAAATGGTTACAATGGCACTTGAATCAGAAAAAGCAATGTGTGTCGCATCAAGAATTTATTGTAATCATTTGATCGCGTCTAAATGGCGTTAAGGATTTGATCCACTCAAGAGTCAATCATATGGGCAGTACATTCATGGCAATAACTTGGATGCCACCATACCAGGATCGGATGAGAACCTTTAATATGGTCATCAGTGTTTAATATTATCAGCGTTAAGACATAATTGGTAGATAATATGAGACGATTGCCTTGATTTGGTCATGCCATCACTGTTCAATCACCGATGGGCCTTTCGTATCGCACAGATCCAAGCTGATTCTTGAGTGCGTGTTGTGAGCGCGTGCGAGTGTGTGTGTCTTTGCTTGTGTGTGTTTTTGGCGGGGGGGGGGGGGGGGGTGATGAAAGTAACTAGTGCGAGGTCCACATATGTCAAATGACTATAGAACAACCCGTTATTGATGATTGTCTACCACTGAACATTGTATTCACCCATTATGAACCGAGTTCTAGCTTTTAAAGCAGTTAATATGCTGTCGCGCATATTCGTATTATTTCAAGTAGGCCTTTCCAATATCTTCTACTTTTCTAACACACACTGTTTTCCGTTCAACAAGCCTTTGGGTTGGTTCTAAAGGACAAGCTAAATCTATAAGGCTAATGAACAAATATCAAAGGTTTCATTGTTAACATTCTCAACCATTCATGCAGCCTTAATCACAAGCATATATCATATATATATTTATCAATCCTGTTTATAACCATCTGTGTTCCATTTTGTAAGGATCTATGCAGTAAACAAGTTTCACGACCCGACGTTTTCGTCTATACTTTTGGCTAATGCCTTTGGAAATTTAAATGTCTTTTTGGTTACCTGACCATTATGGGTTTTGTCATATATACGTAAATGGCAGGGCAGTATAGCCAGAACGATCAGTGGATCAACGGAACCAATACACTTTGTAACTTAGATAGTGGTGTCGCCTTGACCTTAAAATGGACGGCATGATCACTCGTGTCATTGCATATTGAAGTAAATGCCATACATTCACTAAATAATGCGTTATGAGAACATTAGGTTTCTCAGAAAGACACATTATCGGTTTTTTTGACCAACGTCAGTGGTAAGGTGCTAGGCGTATGGCCAGGGCAGTGACCCTGAGTACTTGCTCCTGAAAACAGACAGGTATACCGTGAAGTTGCAGGTATTACCCAAACGAAGTGATTTCAAGTATTTCATTCTTACAGTTACGATTAATACAATGCTGTAATGTGCAGTTGCGCATTGTGTAGTCAGTATATTGCTTTGATTTTGGCAGGCATCATATCTGATGACAAAAGGTTTTTCCATTTGATGTATTGATGTAGTGTTTTAGTTTGCATGAAGCGTAACACCCAGAGTTGAAATCATAGACATAACGACATTATTGGTAGTTCTCGTTATTGAAGGCGTCAACCACTCATTTATATTGCATTTCTTTGGACATTACGGGGCACTGGCGGATACTTATAGTTTGTCTAGACATTTAATTAAGCGAAAAAGGTCGAAGATCTGGTTAATGGACGATGCTCATTATTGCTTACGCGAAAGGGCATAAGCGCCAATACGCAAATTAGAGATGTGTGCGGATGTCAGCTTACTATTATAAAGAATGAGCTCGCGCTACTGTCAATCATATACCAGAATCATTATCGACGGTTATGTACTCTTGTGTCAGAGATCATGGAAGAGCGAGAGAAATGTCCCGTGGGGAAACATAATCATCATACATGCCAGTGTAGCGTTAACACCGGGAATTCAAATGAGGTAAGTGCATGTGAATATTAAACCTTATTACTATTGTGAATGATATCATTCATGCACCCTATTACCTTGACAAAAGTACTAAATTTAACATCCGCAAACGGAGATATTTCGTAGCGACATCCAGTCTCAAAAACAGTAACTTCTAGCCACAAACTAACTCTGTTAATTCAGTCAAACTTCTGTTCCCATCGTATGTGTCAGTCTATTGTATCGCTTGGCCATAGTGTATGCCAAGTGGAATGTACGCCTGCTACAATGACACGGATACTATTTGTCTTTAACCATTAACAGCTATCTTTGTAGTGAATTCCGAAAAGTGTCGAAAGGGTACAAAAGGAATATAATTCAGCGACAGGACATAACTTATTGTCCTAGGCCATTACAACTTAATATGTGACTGTTTTCCTATATCATCAGAAATCAGCCTGCAATAACTGTATGCTCCATGATATCATGAGTTAAACAAACTGCGGCTCTCATGGTCCCGAATGAAGAGTTGCGTAAGAGTGTCAAAATGCCACGATATAAACGAAAATCTGTTGTGACGTGCAACTATGCAGTCAGCTTCATATTGTGTTAGAATGTAGCGGTTTGAAAGCACCAACTGACTGTTGTTTTGTTTGATTATCTTGCTGGTAGTGGTCCTCATTAATGCACTAAGCGGCGTGTTGACAGTGCATCTCTCATTGGACTATTTGTCTGTAATAATATATACAATCATAACGATTTTGTATAAAGGGGTGCTGTCGATTTGTTGCAGAGAGTCTGGATTATTAATTTAGTCAAATGATTCGCTTATCATGGTTAATGGTGGAGACCCCCGTTGTTGTATACGAGTGAGGATTAGTCTTCGTGGAGCTTTTCTTACAGAGCAACTTAGCCCGTCATCGGAGCGCACTGGTGTCAATTTGTCATATTTAAGTATAATATGCCCATAAGAGATCGCGCGATTTCTATATGTGAGCAAGGATCTCGGGCGAGGACCTTACAGCACAGCTGTGTTTCAGATATTGGGTCTTTGTATAAGAAATCAGTGTATAAACTAATCACACGTGGCAACTTAAAGTGCTCCATTGATGCTTTTCCTCTGAAGACGTATGATTCAGGTTGTATGCACCATTGTTTAGACGATGTGAAAAAAAAGGTTGCAACGACTGCACAATAGTGAACATTTGATTGAAGGTCATTGGTGATTTCATTGATTCGGACAAATGCATGTAAACAAATGAATGACATGGTACGGAACAAGAGAGTAGTAGACTTGTTTAACAGGCGTACCAGGCGTTTGGGTTGACAAAGAAATATTGGGGGTCTTTAAGGTTAAGCAGGTTTCGCTCATTGTATTCGTTACCAGATGAAATGAGTGTTGGAAAGCCACAATGTCAATGGTAAAGACTAACCCCAGATACACATGTCTCAAAAAGGTGGTAAGAGCGAATTTGTGGTTGGATAGCAAAGCAATAAGCAAAAAGGTCCTAATGGGAAGAACTGGAAAGAGCTTCAAATTTGCTCATTAAATAGTGTATACGTGTCTGCCCCCTTTTATGGACCGTTCGACAGAGCATATGTAAACTATAGAGAGCTATAAAGTCGTAACGCACGGCGAGCATGACAATCGGGATCGCTGTTGACACTTGGTCCGACCATGGCGCAATCTGTATGGCATCCTTAAGAAGCATAAGTGACAGGCAATCAGGGATAACAAGGAGTTGCTTAAACAACACATTATGTTCCATGCATGGAATCGCTAGACGTCTGATTAGCTCCTTAATGCTCAGATTGTTTTTTGATAATATTCACCACTGCTGTGTTGTCAGTTCTAAAAATAATATTTTGGTTTCTAGAGCAAGAGCCATAAGACGAGGTTCTTTAAACGTGGTGTTGAGTTTAGCTAGTGGTTCCGGCCATTCATCGCCTCGTCGAAACCTACATTCTCCGGCCTTATTATATGCGCACAAGAAGAGCCGGGAAGCATGCAACCACGTAGGAGACATGACGGACAATAAAAGTCATACATAAAAGAACATTAATTACGTTATGACAGCTAAGACAGCAACAGTAAAGACGATAGATACAATAATAGAAGTACATCGGTAGTACGAATCTGCAGTGTAAGTTCACACGAACTTATGTTGCTGTTAGAAAATTGCATTCTCCTCCCTACTTTTGTTAAACACCTCACAGCGCCAGCACTTCTGGCTAACTCAGGACCGCGTGGTACTTCAGCCGATACGTCCACATTTTTATGAAGGTTAGTTTATTCATACACAAACCTACAAATCGAAAGTATATCAAACTATGAAAGATATTTTATTGTTTGCATGGCATGCTATAACAACTAGTGTTGTCGCAAACAAATCGCTTTTCATGGCTAAGCGAAATCACTGCATGTGATGTCGATCGCGCAACGCATCTTTATCAAGGGGTATCGGCATCGGGAAAGTAGAGCCACAGACTATTGTGATTCTGTGCGTGATGGCATCCAGTATTTTGTTTTCCAGTTATTCCATATTAGTCGAATAACGCAATTTAGGTTCGGTCTCCAAGACCAGTATATTGAAGGTATTTTCTACCACCATCAAGCAACATCCCTCAGAAACATAAGGAATGATAAAGATGGAATGTGTTGTTTGAAACGATGCATGTTTTGACCAGACCATTACTTTTGACAGTGATTGACGATACCGCAAATGCCAACGCTTATCGCTTTCACAAACTCTGACATCCAAGAACTGGATTAAACTCGAGCAACCAGACAACCAGACAGCATATTTGCCAATAACATCAGTTGAATATGGTATGCCGTACTGCACGTTCTTACATGCCCGCACTGTGACGATCGACGATGAGAGTTGCTGCGGTTAATGATACAAGGATTACCTCCTGATGTATAGTTTATGCCGGATCAAAAGCAAAGCTCTCTGTCCACAACACTATATACGGTTTACTTTAAAAGCTTGCGACACAACGAAATGGCATCAGCGATCATCCAGATGTTCAATGCGTGTCCCTGTCACCAGAGTCAATGCTCCAGATTTACGGGAACCACCTATGCAATCAACCCGTTTGTCAATGTGAATTGGTGTGCACATCTGTCCGGTCTCAATTGATGTTAGTTGTTCTAAACATTCTAACGCATCCCCACTGAACTTGCAGGGTGCTGTCCGAAATCGGCTTGTCATGCCAGTTATTATGAAATGAATATCAACAGTGGGCTTGGTTAGAGCAAATGTTTCTATCTATAACCATTGTGTACACGTAGCTCATATCTTACGGCCTATTCGTTTAAATAACCGAGTATAGGGTAATACTTTTTGCGTTGTGGTAACCGATTCACTGAATACAACCCCGGCAAATCGGGTAGTGGCTGTATGTTGACTCCTTTACCAACGACTTGGATATGCTATTAACGTTTGACAAATGATTGGCTCTCATCTCGAGTGCTCAGTGTAGAGTTAGTTGGTGTGCTTGATGCCATCCAAGTTGGTTATTACTCTTCGAGAGCTTCCTTGATGACGTTTGCACGATGTACATGCACATTTGCTTTTTTATGATTAGTTGCTTGTAGACTAGCGGATGGATGTTCGAAATAGCCATTCCAGCCGAGATTTCGTCGGTATAAACTCTCTTTGACACCCTTCAGCGTTTCTGTTACTTGTTGCAAGGATATGTCAATCGTTCAGTAACAGCAGCTATCGGTCATCGTATTCGGTTTCTGAATGCTCCTCATATAGGTGTAAGTCATATCGTTAACTCGAGGGCATGTTAGTGCCTAGATGGGCGAGGTATAGGAAATCATCTGTACTTAGCCAAAATAAATCAACATTCAGCGAACGTTATCTTCAAAGCATCCTAACTATCGCAACACACGACAGTGATAAGTCATGTTATTAAGCCAACACAATCACGCATGCCAAAGTACATAAATGGATCCTTAGGTGCCCTTTCGAGTGGTCATTCAGCTATCTCAGATGACTTGGTTGTGCTGCCCGGAATCTCGCTCATATCATAGCTTGTGCCTGGCGCTAACTTGGACGACATGCGCTTGGACACCACAAAGAATAGGATCATTCCGGATATGAGAAAAGATGAGGTTATATAAAGCTTAACTGATGTACAGAGGAATGAACTCCAACCAAACGCCATAATGAATCCCACTGATTCCCATAGACGGTAGTTGGAAAAGGCGGCTTCGGCATCCTCAGTAAACAGTACCCCGTACAGCGCTGAACAACGAGACCACACAGCACCACATGTCATCAAGCACAAAATGTAATCTTAATTCAGCATTAGTATCAGAACTTGTTAATTTCAAGGGGCACCTACCACTGATTTGTGTTTGCCAGACTCCATCAGTGAGGCCCTGTACAGCTGGTATGATAAATATGATGGCGATGTGGTCAGGGTGTGGCTCCCATAAATATAAACATATATGCATTGCAAGGTCGACTATAAAGGCTGTAGGGAGACAAGGGATTGCACAGTGATCATATTTGGCAATTGCTGAGACGCACAACATTCATACATATCATGTGAGGGTATTTGAATACTTACCTGTGGTCAACAACGGCACCATGCCTGTATATTTAACAAGTCTGCCGCCCGTGAATGCTGTTATTGCATTTATAAAAGCTGACGGTAGTCCCACCAAGCTAATGACCCACATCCCTATCAAGCACGTTACGTATGACTGAAAAAGAATACATTTCTATTGCATAACCGATGAGACAATACAAAGCAAACAATATTGCACTGGCAATGTCATTTGTTGACGATTCTCATCAAAGCAAAATATTCTGCTAATTTTATATTTGTATCTTTTACAGGCCGACAAGGCGCCATAATCGTCGTAGATTACCTTGTTAAATTCTGCACCAAAAAATGTTTGCTCTAATCCACTATATATAGTGAGCGGGATAAGTAACAGTTGGTCAACGTGACGTAAATGCCCCAACGTTGCTACCATGGAATGCTTGGTTTGCTCTTTCACGGAGCCTCTTTGGCCTGCTTCTGGTATCCAGGATAGAGGCAGAGGGTCAATAAGTATTCCTCCCGCAACAAATCCTACAAGCGCAATGCCGATGTAAACTCCCACAAGTGTCCATATCTGTCAGAGTGTGGAGATATAGCACATGTTTGCAGCAAGCGAATATAGCAAAAAACAAACCTTTGGAAATTGTCACAATTACGAAGGTAAAACTAAAATCTTCCTACAATAGTATCCGGTGGTTTCTCAAAATTAGTGTTGGTCTCATTGTTCCAAGGACAGTCGTTAAGACCACACATCTTTATCTCATCGTCAGAAAGATTGGTCTCATTTTCTGGCCGACCTTGATCCAATATAGTAGTCTGAATAACAGCGCTGGCGACACCACCTGATAAAATGAGGACATCGTTTTTAACGAAGACAATTTTTCGATTGCTTCTTTACTGGTTACATATTTGAAGCAGATAATGTTTCTGATGGCCGGAAACAAATCTTAAGATGCGAAAATTCAACTTGCTCATGCGGAACACTGCAAATAATATGCCAAAAAATCTGGCTGTGACGGTGTCAATTCGTTCATCTCTCATTTCGGCGTACTTCTTGGCTATTATTGTGAAATAAGCGCATTGCGATGTCCACAGCGGAGCGGCACAAAGACCAACGATCATGGAGGCCGGTAGCATTGTAGCCCATACAGCATAGCCGTTAGCTGCCATCCAGACAATGTAGCCAAGCATTGAAACAAGCAACGACCATTTGTGTCCGGCAAATTGTATTGCAAGCTTAGGTACAAACAAACACGATGCAGCCATCACTGCGTATAAGACACTTTGTGTAATAACGCCCATTCCGTCTTGGATATGTAAGCTACTTTGTAGCGCCGACAGTCCCCCATACGAAGTGAAGAGCACCAGGAATGAGACGCTGATTAAAATGACATTCTTCAGAATTTGTTGCTCGGTGAGACCCCCTTCCAATCTTGGTTGGTCAATTATTGTTACCGTCGAATTCTCCTCGGTAACCTTTCTTTCGTCCGTGCTTTCAATGTGGTTTTCACTACTACTCGTGCGATTGGTACTCGTCATCATGGATAGTTAACAAAGGTGGCTTTTTCAAAATACTTGTTTTAAAGACGAACTCGATGAAATGGGTTGTCGGCCAAGAGCAGGCTACAACTGCTTGCGATGAAGACGCTGTAATACGTTCATAGTGCAATCAGACAGGCAATATATGCGTTGCGCATATATCTGATGTGTCGAGTGACATGCTTAAACATGCAGTGATTAATGTAGTATGTTATTAACTCTTAACGCCTGTGCTAGACAAATAATCAACTCAACGTGCAATGACGGCTGTGGACTTTGCATGGTAATTATTGCTTTAATCAATATAAGCTAGACAGGACTTTGGAATGACGCATTCACACGAACTACGTACACAGCGATAACACCATTCACGGCTTTGCTTAATAACGGACCAGAGACATTCAACTAAAACCTGACGGCGACTAAATCCTGTGTAACAATGTCGATACAAAACTTGAGTTTAAGACCCACATGATCACATGTTTGAGAAGCCTTAAAGCGTCAATATGACCTGCATAGTATGTATGCGTACCAAATATTTACTATCATTGGTAGAGATAGGCTCCACCCAAACCCAATGTTTGCTATGACTTCCAAAAACCTCAATGATAATGTCTACCAATACCAACGCATCAAGAAATAAGAGGAATCAGCAAAATACTTCCAAAAGCATGCCACCAAAACTCTAGTCACTGTGACATTACAATATGAAAATCCAGGGTCCATTCAGTTGACTTCGGTTGAGGATTTAGTCAAAGCGACTCAGACTTAACTGATCAAATGTTGTTAAAGAATAAAACATAATTAGGATACGTTTTGTCAAATAATCGAGCAAAACATACGTTTTTATCTTAAAAAGTACAGACCACAAATCCTTCAAAGAGCAAATATCACAGCAATGCCTTTATATGAGGCAAGTGAGGCAAGTGTGACATCAAGGTATAATATTTCGGTCCGTAAAAGTTAATAACAGAAAGTTTACGCGAACGATAATGAAAAACAGTGCTACGATTAACTGAATCTATAAAAATCGGAGCCTTATCTTTGCGGACTCGAAATTACTGATACAGACCAAACACAACTCTCCGTTATTTTGGCTTGTAAGCGTCTTAGTTTACGCGCATCATAATGACACCTCGAACATCTTACCACGAACAGGAATACCGTCAAGCTCCACATTAAAAGATAAATCAGTCAAATGTCGTCCTCCCAGCGGCCTATTGAGTCTATAATGCAGCAATCACGCTCGTGTTTGCAAATATATATTTGTCATTTATATTTGTTCATCTGTGGTTCGCAGTGCGGTGCTTGGCTGTGATAAACGGGGGCTCTTGGTATTTTACAGCGCCAAGGCATCAGTGTGTTTTAACGAGTATACTCAAGGATTAAATTGCACTGTTTTACCAAATGACTTAAAATTGATGCCGCACGGTAATTAATACGTATGTATGTAGCATGTACGTATGATTGTCAGGATACTAGTTTGATATTATGTTAAGTTGAATATGCTTGAATGCGAACGTATAACGTCTACTGGTATCGGCAATATTTGCTTCGTAAACGGCCTTTTCGGGCAATAAGTCAAATGTATACGATTGAATGATGTAACAGTCGATTAAAAGTACGTACGTCTTTGATATCATGTTACGCTGAGAAATGGAAAATGACAGAGATATAGCTTTGCCTGCAAGGTCCGTTGTCCCAACGCTGAATATTCGTTTAGATTGAAACATATCCACGTTATATCTTGACCTTGGTATCCCTAGGTAAATTGAATCAAATAATTCAATCCGCGTCTTTGGTTATCACTTGCTGAGCATCTTAGTTGCACGATATGAGGGAGGAAATTGTACCTTATCACAATAAATGGATGGCAACTGCACGGATCCGTGTAGCTATATTGCTGAGTATTTTTGTCGATGAAGCAACCTTAACCTAACGAATAATATGGACTAACAAATTATTGCCACGGGGGCTAAGTAACAGCATTACCAGACCACCACAACTAGCCCAAGATTTCTTCTTATGAATACATCATTTTTTAAATGTATTTATCAACCAAATATGATTAGTCTTCCACGTATCGCAGTAAGATTTACACAGCTGCATTCTGAATGCACTCTCTATTGGCGTAATGTGTGCTAAAGTGTGTTGATGTGCAAACATTACATATGCCTATGCTGCCTTTCCGCAGCAATAAGAATCGATAACTGCTTAACTTTGCTATTGCTGACAATGTAACCCTGAGTGCCCTAGGATTGTAAAATTCAACTGCCTCGCCACTGGACAGGGTCATAAATAACGGAGCTAGGGGCAGACTTAGCAGCAGAAGTAGAAATTGATGAGTCACTATAGTGTAACGTCTTAAACAATAGTAAAAACGGGTAACGATCTGAACTTGGCCTTGCTTAATTTATTCTGTAGTGTCTATTGGCATCTTAAATGCACAACAGTGATGTATACTTCAAATGTTGCACTATTAATAAGGTATGCAATTATGATAACACAGTAAATAGAATGCCTTACTATATCAATTACATCAAAGCCAATATGAATTTATAAGACATGGTAAATATTCTCGTCTCAGCAGCAGGTCCGCAAAACTGACGTTAATATTCGCATTAACCTCGACAAAGTCATTCACAAAAAACCTTGAAATGACGATTGTAACTCTAAATTCCGTAGTCAGATCCGGGGATAGATTCTCCAAACGCAAAGTGGCGGAATGTCTTTTTTAAAACAATTTACCCGTATTACATATCATTGACCTTACATAGATGCCGGTAATCTTAGCTACGCATTATGCTGATTACGACGAGGAGGAGACGTGGATGACGTAATTTTGTTATATCACCGATAAACTTTCCACGGTCTTAATTAATATCTTATTGTATAATCGGTATGCCACTTGCCTTCACCGACTGCTGGCACACGCGGATGTGAAATAAGTTAAATAATTGCATCATAAATAATAAATATATATGTCCGAGGCTGTGATCGTCAGCTATAGATTGCGGCCGTGATGATCAACGTTCATATCAAACTTGCGGTAGGTTTTCCCAGACGATACTCGGCTTATATTGGACCGTTTGATTGTAACGTGACGCAAATGGTTGTGATATGCAAGCTTTACGATGCGTTATATGCGGTCCGAGGGCTTGCTGCTATTGAGTGCTATTGCGATCGACGTGTTCAAAACCAGACAACAATGCGAAAGTAATGTTGTTGTCCATTTGTACATCCAATAAACAGCGGACGAGCCAACCCATAACAGAACATCCGTTGTTGTGATGTTGTGCAGCTTTATGTACGAGACATCAAAATGTACCTTGTGTCAGAAGGAAACTTGAAGCATGCAACATTCTTTATTGCAAATACCTTACTAATGTGGCCTGCGGAAACGCCCGGTTGCATTTGAATTTAAGAAATTCATTTGCTCCAACAACCTTCTTTTTCTTGTTTGTTAAACAACTCAAGCACCGTGTGAGTCAATAAGTGGATGAAGCCAAAAAAAAACCCCAAAACACCAACATGTTCACTCCCATCATGGCTTTTATAACTTATCAGTTGTTCAGTATAAATGCAACATTTTGCCGTGATTACATGGTTATTGCGCCAGGTCGGAATTGTCCAATTATTGGCCTTGGCTCTCTTGTAAATATCTCTTAGGTGAGGATATTTACCGTCAAGCATTGGTGTTCACATGCGTTATATGTGCTGTATAAGATCCGATACACCACGTACCAATGTTAAAAAGTTCGAATATATTGCCGTCAGTCGAATCTACCTGTTTTAGTTGCGCATATTCTTTAAGCATAGTCTCGTTATCGTTGTTGGCATTACAAAAATCCTCATTAAAACCTCACTAATAAAAACCGTCGAGTCATTTTTACTGCATTATTGCATTTGCCAGAGGTGACTTTCTTGAGCTGCAACTATCGTAGGATGCAATATGATTCACGGCAACTACTTGTCAGTAACAAAAGGCAGGAGCATATGATTGCACCTCAAATGATATGTCTATGCAATAAGCACGATATACGACTTTCGGCTGAGGATTTAGTCTTAATAAATCAGGCATTTAAAAAAACCCCCACAAAACATGGCATTTTATCTCTAGACGCAAAATAAAACGATCTTTATATATAAGCGGATATACGTGAGTGGCTATGTGCGTGTTCGCATGTGTGTATATGCCTGTGTGTGGCGAATAAGTTGCGCATTGGAATATGGTTTATGCATATAGTATTACTTGGTTGTTCTTTTCTGTCTCGCTTAGCCTTCTGAGGCGGGATTGTGGGAAAGGATCAAATGTGATATCTTTGAATCTAATTAGTCAGCGCCCGAGTTATTTGACTGTTAGATTTAAATTAATCAGTTCAAGCGCCATTGTCCGCTTGCGAGGATAAATATACGTACAAATCGATCAGGTACACTCGCTTCCCCCATTTTATATAGCCCGTTAGTTTTCGGAACTTGTAGAACATTGTTAGGGTTGGCGTCGCAAAACAATATAAGTACGATATTCATGGCACTTTCGCAATACTGTATGAATGATGTTTATTACAATCGGCATCAACGTGGGAGTCACAAGGCAGTACCATAGATTAAAGAGCAACTTCATTGATACTACTGCTCAATATAAATCTGCACACAACCACACTCTTATTATGTGCTCAAAGCACATTCAAATGCGCTCTGCAGTAAAAAGATGTAAAAGTAGTTATGTTACGTACTTGGAGTATATATATCTCTCCGAAGGGCATAAGCGCCTCTATCAATATGCGGCCGTCATACGGAGAGGTTCGCAGCGGAACCTTTCTTATTCATAACGTGTAAAAGCATATAAACGGTACAATCAAAAGTATGTGCCCGTATTACCAATTCATTCACTAAGTCTTCAATATATTTTTTTGTTATGTCGTGTATATATTTGATATCAATGTGTAGGTCTTCCATTTAGGGCATACCGCACGGCAGGGGAAGATAATGTAGCTAAACTATATTGAATATGTTTCAGCTAGCCTTAAAACAATTATCACGCATCATCCGTTTGGCATTCTATCTCGTATGCACATACTGTGGCATGTAGGATGTCTATCAATAATCAGTGCCCTTGATTCTATGGCATTGGCTAGAGACGCAGCGATCAAGTGCAAAATAGCGACTCTCAGTCTTATCATCTCAGTAAAAAGCAAATTCAGTACAATGATGATTTGCAATGAGTGGACGAAAAAAATACTTATTATCACAATATATCATTGCATTGAATATAATGGAACCGGAGAGCAAACAAATAACCCATTACTAGTTACGTGTGACATGGATGTAAAAATGCTAGGTTTTATATAATAGTTGTCGAGAACTAAAGCGGTAATAAATAAATAATACAATCCCTAATAATCCCAAATGATAGCTTCCAATGAAGTGAATACATACAATTTTGTATATCATTATCTGTAATTGCGAACTCTCATAATCTGTTTCGACCTCTGTCATGATGTTCCTGGAGTATGTGTGCAGTATGTCTAGTTGCGCCAAAAATATCAACCCAAATTGCAGCTATTAGCTATCTTGGTTGTAATGTTTTGGTAACATTCAAATCACTTTATCGGCAGTTTATAAGCATCAAGCTTATTTTGCCGGGTATAAATCAGGAAAATATACGGCCACCCAAATATTTGCATGACACTTTATGGCCAAGCGTTAGACATCTCGTGCTTCCTCCTGCAGTAATGTCGGCCACTCAGACAACCAATGCAATTACTTAGATTGTCAATATTTCGTCCGTTTAGAGCAATAACTCGGGTTTGTATGCCTAAGGTTTGGCTAGCATAAAACATAAATTTACCTTTCCGACCTTGGATTGTCATTCACGAGCAAAAAGGATTTTTCCTGAAGAAATGACGATGAAATTGTCGGTCGCGTCATTTGTTTGAATGTTATTATCACAACATTTATTATTGATACAAAACTGCGCAATCTCGCGATAATTTCCATGATCAGATATATGTCTTCAACTGACGATTTAACTGCAAAAATGACTCGCTAAAAGATTGCAACAATTGGCCGACCCATTCATGACCCAATAAAGTATTTACCAAAAGAAGATATATAACCCCTTTGCCCCTAGAATATGCCCTAAATATGCTACATTCAGGCGAATCGATTTGGTTCTGACGGAACATCGAAACAACTTTTCACACAAAATAATTGGTCACCTATAATTGTTTCTTATTATAGATCCAGCAGACTCGTTGAACTGTCTGGTGCGATTGAATAAACACATACTACACATTTAACACAAACTTATGCTCTTTTCGGTAACCAAACATACTTGAAGTACCACCAGACTGTAGCTTAGCGTTAATGCTACATACTATCTGATTGTTTATCAATATTCACATATATGCACTGTGTCGAAATAGACGTAAAGAACCCACCACAAGTTACAGTACTTGATTCAGAGATAATAGAACTGATATTATACAAATAAATTGTCATTTATTGACCGCTTTTGGTTCTATTATGTACCTCAACTCTCTGGTATCACAATAAATAAATAAAGAAAGCGTTGGATAGAGAGTAAGAGGGAGAGTGAGAGCAATAGAGGGATATAGCGCGAGATAGAGTGTGAGAGATAGATAGATAGATAAATAGATAGATAGATAGATAGATAGATAGATAGATAGATAGATAGATAGATAGATAGATAGATAGATAGATAGATAGATAGATAGATAGATAGATAGATAGATAGATAGATAGATAGATAGATAGATAGATAGATAGATAGATGGATGGATGGATGGATGGATGGATGGATGGATGGATGGATGGATGGATGGATGGCTGGGATAGATAGATAGATAGATCGATAGATAGATCGATCGATCGATCGATAGATAGATCGATCGCTAGCTAGATAGATAGATGGATGGATGCTGGCTGGCTGGATGGATGCTGGATGGCTGGATGGATGGCTGGATGGCTGGATGGCTGGCTAGGCTCGCTCGATAGCTAGATAGATCGATCGCTCGCTCGCTCGCTCGCTCGATCGATCGCTAGATCGATAGCTCGCTCGCTCGCTAGCTCGCTCGCTCGCTCGCTAGATAGATCAGATAGATAGATGGAGAGATAGCGTGAGTGGTAGATAGAAGAAGAGAGCATGGTATTGTGAACGAACTACAGCTTTAACTCTAGTATATTTCAGCCTTTCGAGAGGCCATACCGATGTTGACATAGTTCATTCTATGAAACTATGCAAACATTGACTCCATCCAGTATGGTTGCTAGGGGCATGACTTGGTTATTAACGAAATAGGCCTTATCGAGATGCCCGATATCAGTGGTGAATATTTAGCCTCAAGACATTGGACTGTCTTGGTAAGTGTCTCTCCCCGCCCACCTCAAATGGTTTTAAACTACAGTGGACAAATCTAAACCTTAGGTTAGACCTGTCAAAAATATTTAAGCAATAACATTTCGTCGTGTAGCAATTTGTCTATTGTTATACATTTATCGTTCAATATCAGAAGCACACGACGACGACGACAGATTGTGATATAGTATACCCGAACGGATAGGTTTTGTTCATATTGCCGGTGTCACGGGTTCAATATGTTCGAGTACCTAACTGTTCTCAGTTATGAACTGTTGCATCACAAATGTGATGGTCGACTGACTACTTGATAATCAAATCTTAAGACGTCACTAACTTCACCTTCCCCCACTCACGGCGTCCTTATATCTGCCCAATCAATTACACATTCACCACGCTCTTAACTTATTGCAATCCAAATAGGAACGATGGATCGAAGTCCCGATTAGAACGATACAACACGCCATAACCCGATCGAGTCCTACCATGCTTACATTATTGTTTACTTGGTTTGTGTCCATAGCTCGTGCATTTAAAAATAAAATTGTCGAATATAAATCACAGAATAAACAATTCGGCATTCAGTATCTTACATCAAACAAAATCCTTGCCAGTGAACAAATTAAATATACAACTGGTTATTTTAGGACCAAATATCGGTTGCTTCACAATAGCTAGCGCATATATAATATCTGTAGTTCAAGAGTACTCTGGTGCTTTCGATATCAATAGCGGTAAGACGATAAAACAATCAGAATTTCCAATAACAAACGAACTTTTTGTTGTCTATTAAATAATTTGATTTGAATCATTCCATCACACATGCCGCCACTGCGGTATTTTATTCTGTGCATGTTATTGCAAAAAAGACAATACCTGATAGGCAACCAGGTAACGGCAGTCGCTAGCATGCGTATTGTCCTGCTAAGCACAGGTCTCGTTACCTAGGATATCGTTCTGTCAGGGGTCTTGTCTTACACGATTGCTGTACAGCATTAATGAGACATGTTATACTAAAACACTTCAAACCTTATACAAAACCCGCTGTCTACTTTGCAAGCCATCCTTACTTACAGTATTATTACCTGCCTCGGTAGAAATTCGGATTGTTTTGCAGCCCCCCCCCCAAATGTCAAAGCCATTGGTGGTAATCCCACATCGGTCGTTTGAACAATATAAGCCTATATTCTCTTCACTGATTGGCTAATTCAGACAGCCTTACTTTTGGACTAGTGAGATGCCCCGTTATTTATTAAATGACGTAATACCACAATTGGGAGGTGGTGGGCCTTGAGTGTTTTTACCTTCAGCTACGCTGAAACTGCAAATCATCAGTTATACCACCTACGCCAGAGAACACTTTGCAAGCCTGTATAAGATCCCTTCAAGGAAATCTAGCTTTCCGAAATGACAGTACTTGCAAGGAGAGTCTTCCATCGCAACATCGTTTCTAGACCCCGTGTTACCCATCCTTAAGGGAACCCTCCCCTCAAAACGTTTGCTGCATTCAGTGCTACACTCCACTAAGGCCCGATTTATATATCTTTCTGCGTAGACTGTCAGCGCAAATTAGTTAAAGCAACTTATGTATTTGGCGTTATGAAGTAAGACGAGATGAAGAATTGGAGTTTAAGGTCGCACATTAAATCACACTTTATATCTCGACTGTGAAGAAATTGGATGGTTGCAAACAAATTATGCGCCGTTGTACCGACTTAACCCAACAAATTACATACCTTTGGACCTGCTTCAGAATCGTTCCAGTCGTTACATTACTCGGCAGTTTTGCATATTAGTGCCTAATAAGGCATTATCCATATGTGCTGAGGTATGACAGTGACCCCCATGTGCTTCTGCTCCGGTTCTTTTGATGATGCGGTTTATTTGCAGGAATGAAATATAAAATAACGGTTATAATCAAAGATGAGCAGCTTAAAGACGGTTATGTTATGCCGAGGCACGCTAGTTGTGCCAGGGTGGATTGTGTAGATCGGGATTTTCAGATTGTACTGTCACAGGACGATGGTGTTGCAGTGCTAAGGTTAATGAGTATACCATTGTATTATAACATGCAATAGCGTCTGATAGAGCATATCTAATATCAGTGTTTTACCAATCAGTATTCTTATGCCATTCGTAATATTGCAACCATATTAAAGCTTTAAAGCCTCTCGAACCTACGATAGCTGTTGTAATTAGACTAATCGGTCAGCGTTATCCAATCATCCTCCGGGTGTACTGCAAAAAAACCCGGTTTATTGTGCGCTAAGACATCATCAGTCTGAAATAAGAAATGAACCTGTCTACCGACGCATAAAATGTTGCTTCGGAATGCTGTAGGAAAAGGTTTCTGGTTGGGCTCTATCTGCCATTACGTACAGCCTTTTTTGTGTTTCTGATACAAAAGAGGAATCGAAGATATACCTAGTACTAAATGCAGGTGCGATACAAGGCCTCATCATTTCTCAACAACGATCCAGCCATCAATGCTCAAGTTTATTTCTTGTTCTATTCGAACCCCTGTTTTGAATCGACACAGTTATTTTGGGTTCGGTCGTAGTCAGGTTCAATGGCTCTTGTGATATTTTTTGGCATCTAGTCAATGACCTGTACGCGAGTGGTTTTATCCCTATATACGTTATTAGAGTGAATGTGTCATTCCAAAGTATCGTCTTGATAACATGATTAGCACAGGCGTTAAGAACTCTTATATATTGCATTAGATACTGCCCGCCTTGATCCTGTCATTCCGCTCAACACATATAAACCCCCGCGCTATGCATATAATGCCTGTCGGATCGCTCGATAAACCGATGATTGTGCGTCGAAGGCCCGCAACTATAACCAGCTCACGGTCCAACAACAAATTCATTGAGCTCGTATGAAAACAATTATCTAAGGCACATTTGTTAACTATCTGTGATGGTTAATAACTGTAACCCCAGAGTCGCCATATATTGATGTTGGTTCGTGGAAGCTCTTGCGTAAGATCGTCCAATCAATCGGGTCATCGCAAAAATGCAGCAAAACCAGATATGCCAAATAATGCAAATATATGTCAGTATGCATACATGGCGTGTTCTATTGTGTTCATTTTCCCCACAGCCACATGTGCGTCCTAATATTAAACCCGTCAACATTCAAATGCAGCAACGTTTTTGTTTAGTAAAGGCTGATTCTCAACCTTGTTGTTTAGTTGTAATAAACGGCACCTGAAATTAACATCGCAAATATACAATGGAGGAGTATTCCCTGTCTATTCAATGCTGTAGCAGTCTATATAAGTGCCAATAAAGGCAGCATCTTGCTCATCTTTCTAATCATGGTTCAAGAGGCTGGCGATGTACTGTAGCTGCAACAACCTTAACAATTTTGCAATGAAGCCCTGTGTTAGTCACGATACAAACATCTTATCGCATACTTTACTTCATATATACCCTGTGTACCTTACAACATACATGCAAAAACATCGCAAGCGGGTTAGCAATCTTCTTGTTCGTCTAGCATGTTTATTTGTAAGAACTTTTTGTTTTAGTTCATAGAAATATACGCTAGAAACTTAATTATAATCGTACTACCGCTATGTTATCTCTATTATTTCTGATTATATCATCTATTATGGTCTCCCTAGCGTCAGGTTTCATATGGCCATAATTAGTTGTTGAAATGCCGTTGGATTTGAAATGCAGGTAAAACAATATTAATAACACAGCTATGGAACAAGTAAGGCTATTGGTAAGCTTAGTTGCAACAGTGAGGCCATTGGTAAACAGTTTTAAAATCGTTTTTTACAGTCAAAAGCGATAATGAAATGTTATTGCATTATTAACGGAATAAACTGGGCATGTGTAATATTGTCTATTAACTATAAAATGATTAAAAAGGTCATGTGTATGACAATAATGCATGTTTATTGACATTATAAGCATAATAAACAGTTTGTTGCACAGCCATTTGGAACTTGTGCGGCTCATTACAATTATGCATGGTTATTTACATTTCAAGCATAATGATGAGGTGGTACAAGGCCCGTTGGAACTTGCGCTGCTCATTCATAATTTTTGTTCCAAATTTTAAGTAGGGAACGTCCCACTGGGAAACAGAGGAACTTCAAAAGGGAATGCCTAATGGCCCGGGGGGAGGGAGTCCCAGAACTCCCCAGGGTACCAAGTCGGCAAACGCCCTTGGGCATTACTTATCTATGTTTCAGCATTACTAGTAGTATAATATACACAGGTATATTTAATATTCCTTAGTATCTCGTAGTAACTTAAGCATATGTACACTTATATGCAAAGGAAAATTAGAGATAGTTAAGAATATTTTAAGAATATTTTAAGAATAGAGTTTTAAGAATATTTAAGAGTGAAATGTTTATCAATGACGGTCATTGTTTACAGAAATGTTAGGGGAACAGCATCCACCACAAGTTTTGCAATTCCAGAAAACGAATCGGAATGGATTTGGAAGAGGTGCAGGCCCACAAACGACCTAAAAAGAAGCCATCTCTAGATTCATGCATTGAGGCTTCAAAGAGGACCTTGGGCCACTAAAACTACCTTCCCCAGCAGCCTGAAAGTGAAGACGATTCAACCATCGTGGCCCACAGGAAGTGGCTCCAGAAAGAGTTTGCAAAGGTGAGGGGCTGTTGACAAAAACTAGGTAGCTGAGAAGATGCTCCTTACTATGTCTTTGTGACGTCATCAGATTGTGCGAGACGGAATGCCAGTGCCTCAGTGCCCATGGTTGTAGGGAAGAGCAGGGGTGAGATATTATACATTGGCCAGATTTTAATACAAGCATATGTGATTTCGAATAGTATCATAGTGTTTAAAATCTATATTTTATTAACTGATTTCGCATTGTAGAATTGCACTGAATCATTAATTAATTAAGGACTGTTAATGCTTTGTCGGTCGCAGCTGTATGCAGACTTCACTAGACTGGGGTCTAAGGCAGATAGTGGCGACATTGGCAAGTTCCTTCTGTCTGGCCTCCAACGCTATGGGAGGGGCATTATGGAACTTCTTAGGCGGAAAAAAAATCTGCCCTTCAGACTGAAGGAGATGATGTCGAGAATGAACCTGTTGAGGGACCAAGTAGAGAGAGCAGGTAAAGAATCCCAGTTTACCATATTCAACATCTACCAACCAAATAACTGCCGCATATTGTGCTTCAGGTTCATGGTAGCTACAATAGTGTCGCTTTCTTACTATTTATTTAGTTATTGTTACATCGGTTCGATCATATACTAAACTTGATGTTGCTTTACAACATGGCTTCCAATATCTGCCCCATTTTGTCTGTGTCATTGCTATCTCCCGGTGGCCCATGCAGCTATAGTTATCACCGGTCTGCCTCTACTTTTCAAAGAAAAATCCTTTATATTTGAAGGCACACTTGTGGTTATTGTCAGTTAATATTTATCATGTATTATTATCAAACTAAATAATGACTAGGTAAACAAGGATGGTGATTGTAGCAATGTCTATTTTTAATAATAACATTCTTTCATTCAGGCAGTATTTGTGGACCTTGTACTATTTCTAATGAGTGTTATGGCTCAAAAATAAGTCTACTATGTGTTTTAGAATGTTGCAACGCAGCACAAACATCCTGCGTCCACTGCTGCTGTATGAGGGAGAATTGAGGGATGTTGAAATCATGTGTACATAGAGGGAACGTCTGTTGGAGAAGCGGTGGACGTAACAGAAGCCATGGCCATGCTGATGGCTGCGATTTATGTCTTTAATGTACCATACCCCAACTCTGCCAAAAAAAACTTTTCGCTATGTCCAGAAAGTTATGCTTGCCATTGATGATGAGGTTAAAGACCCTATTGATGCCAAACTCCTTTGTATCACGGCTAGCATTCACAAGGCTATGCATTCATGTGATTGAATTAAATAAAATGTTCTTGTTTTGCATACAATTTTGTCTGACTTGTTTATACAAGATGCAATCTTGTAAGCAGTAGGACTTATTTGGTCAAATACATTTGTATTCGTTCAGGGTGTATGAGGTATTTTAAGCTGGACCTTCAAACATAGTCAAACTGACCTTCAAACATAGTCAAACTGACCTTCAATCATAGTCAAACTGACCAAATCTTGTAGTCGGTCTGACTAAGTATAACAGTCATTGCTACTTACCCTGTAGTCAATGTGACTAATAAGATAGTCATAGTGACCAATGGATTAGTCGTTTTGACTAATCAATATTTGACTAACTGCTTTAGTCAAATTGACTAACACATTAGTCGTTTGGTGGACAATCAATATGACTAATTAAGTTAGTCATGCTGACTAGATTGCATTAAGAGTGCAGGGGTCGGGCTAAGGGGCAGGTCGCCGATCCCCTCAAAATGAGTGCCTCCGGTTTGTGTGGGTTGTGGGGCTGTAGGGGGTTGTCGTGGTGTTGTGAGAGGTAGTGCCTGGGGTAAGGTTCTGGCGGGTAAGGGGCCTAGGATAGGGGTTCATGGCGACCTGTGTAGTGCTGCCGATGCACCAATGCCACCTCGAGTATCTCCCAAGAATGTCAGCACTCCAGGCGGCACGAAAGGGACAAGGGCAAAGAGGTCGAGCAAAAGGTGGCTCATCTGGCGCCACAGAAATGTCCATCCCACCTCGAATACCCCCTCTTACCCAAGTTGAAGAAGCAGACTCGGCTCCTCAATCCATTAGGTCTCCACAAGCGAGACCATTGGCCAACTACAGGGGACCTCATGATGCACAACGGGTTGGGGGACCGGTGACAGAGTTGGCCAGTAGTACGGTGACCGATCAGGTGCCCAGTGAAAGCATATAGGTGTGCCAACTCCTCTCCGCATCTCAGTTTACCCTGCCTGTGCAGATCGGTGGTATGACTGAAGAAGCCACGATTATGTCTGACCGTGTTTTCCGCCCGCTTAGCCCACAGCCGCGAGAGGTCAGGGATGTCAGGCTACTGACTGCTGGTAGAGACATGGCTGTGGCCGGGTTCGTTGTGGGAACGGTGGAGTTGAATGTGGGCGCTGTAAATCAAGTGTTACTCTGATTTCAGGATGGCAACTCGTAATGAGAGTGGTATTGTGGCCATGGTGGAGCAATTGATGATGTGCTCCAGAACAGCGGGGGCATAGCGGGTTGAAGCATTAATCCACCAGGTGACTAAAGCGAAATCGAGAAAAGACCAGCAGTGGTTGTGGTTGGCAGCTAAGACAGCGCTGTCCCTGCAGCTCCAGTGCGGGAGTGGATACACCACAATTTATTCCCTATCGACCTGCCTAGCCTTTCAAGCTCCGTTGCCAGCCGGACCCAGCAAGGACTACAGGCTTGCTCTAGACCCGTCCTTGTCGCAAGTTTCGGTTAACTAGGGCGCCAGTGACCCTGAGCCGACCTGATGCAAGGCCCCTTCCAAAGATAAGACCAAGCGGGCTGGTTGGAGAACCCGAAGTGCAAGGAAAGACAAAGGCACATGGTCCAAAACAGCCGGCCGCGCAGGCAACTGCAGTGCCAGTGCTGACAATCACGTTGCCTGTCAAGCGGCAAACGGGGGTTGCAGGGCCATCCAAGCCGAGGGAGGCACATAAGCCCATGACCATCGACAACGACCCCTACCCGCAATCAACAGCCAACCCCTGGTGGTGCAGGGTGGGTCCCAGGGGGCTGTAGGCGAGACGCCCCGAGGGGACATGGACGGCCACAAGGGAATGTCCACACCTAGATGTCCCATTCCGGGGTGTGAGAATTCGTCCGGGTCTCCGAAGACGCATGTCTCAGAGGTTTTCAATGAAGGCCTGGACCCAATGGATGTGACAAGGCAGCGTTTGTATGTCCTCCATGCAATCGCCAACTACCTGCTGGGGCCGGGCCGAGACTTCAAAAACATGGTCCGTCTCGCAGAGGGGTTAGGCGGTTTTGGATGCCAAAGCCTGAGGGAACCCACGGAATATTGAAGGAGTTATGTGGGAGTTCTGTCGGGTCCACGAGGATGCGGTTACATATAGCTTCTGTCTAAGGCCCCCATATTCGCCCGCGGTCCTCCTCCACTGACAACCTCTGATGGCTCTGTTGTCTCAGCTCGGGCCCCGTGAGAGGGAGCTCGTCTGGGACTTGGGCCGTCGGCCTGCACCATGTGGTAGGATCGAAGGGAGCGGGGCTGGGCAGAAGTCTGCTAAAGCGGAACCTCAGCTATCCGTGGCCTTCGATTCCCTTTTCCACATGGACAGGGCCCTGACTTACCTGGGCCTACCACGGAATTCCGGGCCACGTAAGTTGGTCATGGCGGCCAAACTCCAGTCTGCCTTCGCTGTCGTGGTTGGGGGTGCTGTGGCCAACTATTGCGACCCTGCCACTTACCCCAGTGTCGATGAAATCATCGAGCTGGGACAGCAAAAAGATTTGTCGCCACCCCAAGCACGCAGCGAAGTGCACATCAGTCCAGCTTACTCAAACGGTCCGAAGTTGTCGGCCTTGGGGAGGTTAGCATAGACCATTCATTCCCCCCTGCTAAATGGGGGACACAGCAACATGCCCTACACCACGTTTTATCGCTCCTGGAGCCCCGGCATGTGCTGGTTTTGCACATCCGGGGAATGAAGGGAGATGACGCACAGAGGCATATTGCTGTGCCCTGTATCAGCTGATTGGTATGGTGCCCCGACAGCAGCGGATTCACATCCACTGTTTCTCGGGATCTGGGGATAATCTAAAAGTTATTCGAGTTACGGA
>CM067349.1:7980186-7982686 GCA_034190875.2 Urechis unicinctus
CATTAGTGAAGCCACAGTATGGTGAAGCCACAATATTGGTAAAGCCACAGCACTGGTGAAGCCACCGTATTGGTAAAGCCACAATATTGATGAAGTCACAATAATGATGAAGCCACAATATTGATGAAGCCACAACAATGGTGGAGCCAAAATATCGATGAAGCCACAATATTGGTGAAGCCCCAGTATTGGTGAAGCCACAATATTGATAAAGTCACAATATTGATGAAGCCACAATATTGATGAAGCCACAACAATGGTGGAGCCAAAATATCGATGAAGCCACAATATTGGTGAAGCCCCAGTATTGGTGAAGCCACAATATTGATAAAGTCACAATATTGATGAAGCCACAATATTGGTGAAGCCACAACAATGGTGAAGCCAAAATATTGATGAAGCCACAATATTGGCGAAGCCACAATATTGGTCAAGCCACAATATTTGTCAAGCCACAACACTGGTGGAGCCACAACAATGTTGAAACCAAATTATTGATTAAGACTCAATATTGGTGAAGCCACAGTATTAGTGAAGCCACAAAATATTGATGACGTCACAATATGATTTAATTGAGATATTGGGTCCATAGTATTAAACCCAGAACAGGAGGTAAAGCAGTTATTCGCTACAAGATCATGAGTGCTGCTAAGCAAAATGTCATCGCAAACACCTAGTCAATCTTACTGCATAGCAATATAGGCAGAATGCCGATGGCTATTGAACTCTGCTGCTTTTGACATTAGCCAGTTATGACAGCATTTAATCATAGCGTTCATAGTATTAAATTGTATTCAATGACATACCAGGGCTGAACAATAACCCCCAAATCCACTTGTTTAGCAACAATAGCCCATCGCGAAGTAGTTATGCAAATAGTTTTAGCATTTAAGCCTAATAATTTAGGTTTTTAAGAAATGATTCACCCAATCACCCATAAGCTTATAATAACTTAGCTACATTTTTCCTTGAACAAGCAATTTTAATTTGCTTTAATTTAGCAAGTCAGAGGTCAAAAGCCATAATGCTATGAGTTACAGTATGCAAGATTTGGTCAACGTGCAGTTGCTAGCTTGCATTATAAGAAAAACATGCCATCACGAATTATTCCCCATTAAGTAAATCACTCAGGAACAAAAGGTCATGCTGTGCTGATATATATTTTGTAAGTGATCATCAATATAAGAGTGGTTCATGTTTAATTTGAAACAGGTATTCCCTATTTGGTCATTATAGCTAATGAGATTATTTAGCAATAATAAGGTCACAAAGGGCTGATATTTTGTATGTAAGTGACAATCAATATTAGAATGACTTGCGTTATTAAAAACATGTGACACAAAAAGTTTACAAGCAGACAGATGGACAGGGCAAAACTGTGCTGAGGAGCATAACTATTAATGGTTACTGCCTAATGGTACCATACATTTTACCTTATAAGTGGCATGCAACAGGTCCGGGATGGATAACCAATCAAAGTGACCTTCCAAGTCATGCGTAACCAGCCATTTTGTTACATCTTGGGAACTGCACTGTCCTAAAAAGGCCTTATGGGTGATTTGGGGTTTCAGATATACTTAATACCCCTATCGACACTAGACCAGATGCACAGTTTTTATGACTAAATGAAAGTACATGATAGATTCAAATGATGTGATTGTACTATTGAACAATTGTTTGGATTACAAACATTGAACATTTGACAACAATTTTATTACCAATATTGATGTGGCAGATACCCTGACAAAAGCGGCACTTGACTTCAAAAACCTACTTGGGGTCTGATTATTTGGCTAGCCGCTGTTGAACTTGGCTGTCAACTCAAACCAGCACAGTTGTTTTGGATAGCTACTATTGAGATCTAAAGGATCACTCTCCTGACTAATTGATGGCAAAAGTGTGACTCTGTCCGTGACTGAACTATCATATAACACATAATCAAACTTATAGGAATGTAATAAAGAACTCATGTTTTAGTGTATTGGAATAATATATAATATTAGCAGATCATGCTAATACCTTGTCCTATAAATGTTCTTATAAAGGTAGGTTAAAGAGACTGTTCAGCCCCATATAAGGAAAGTGGTTGCCTAGCAAGCTGCTTGGTAACAGCACCTTGGAAACCAAAAATGTTACATTTTCAGACTTTCAGTCGCTACGCGGCGCTGTGGTCTCAGAAAAAAGATCCTTGCTTCGACAGTCGCCATTTATGTTGTCGGACATTATCCTTCCTGCTTGTCGGTCTAATGTGTGCACAATTATGCCCACAACTTGAATGAGTGAAGATTTTATGAAATCTACATTATGTAACTAAAGCGGAAGAATACACATCGTTAGCGAGGTAAATTCAGAACGCGTTATGATTTACAGCTAACATTCGTGTAGTTCATGGTTTTAGGGAGGCACCGTTATCGATGGAACGACATAACTGAATAAAACAGATCTCCACAGTTTATCATGAACATTTCCAGTCAAATAATCATGTTAAAAACTTATCAAC
>CM067349.1:7985186-8127033 GCA_034190875.2 Urechis unicinctus
TACTAAACATATGCCAAATAATAACGCAGGGCAATGGATAATCAGGGCTTGTTTTAAAGGCTGCATTATGAAGGAGAAAATTGCTCGTAATAAATAGATGCTTTAACATTAACGTTCTAATATGCATGACAATACGCGGTATAAAGGGGAACATATGTCGTTATATTATGTCATGCAACATAGTAAATGTGTAGAATTAAAGCATCATCAATGAAAATTATCGCACTTTCGTTCCGGTCACAGCAGAAGCAAGACTTTTATATTCGACAGCCAAGCCATGTGCACAGGCAAAACGCATTATAATAGTAGTCAATGATCTCTTTCTCGTTATTGATATAATTATTTCAGCAAATAATGAAAGATTGGTTAACATTGACTCCAGTATATTGAATTCTCTTTCGCGCTCAACAAGTATTAAGCCTTTCTATTTTATTGACTCTCAACAGACTAATTGTGTAATCGAAATCCTTTCAATGTGCTGCTAATTGTCATGAACCTTCACGGTTTGGAGAATAACCATTAAGCCTTTTGCGGTAAATTTACTAAGCACCATGACATGTCACTATATCCGCAGATCACTCAAATCCGTATGACGTCATTATAATCTATAAAAAAGCATGGATCATTCCTGAAACTCGAATCACTTCGCGATATGTAGGTGGCTAGAGACTGTATTCCGAAAGATAGCAGAAGAATTATACTTATTTGCCCTACTTGCAAGTGTACTTCTTTCTAATCTCAGATCCCAGGAGAAGTGGACAAGAAAAGCTTTCGATCAAGGGAGGCAAAACAAGTGCGATTTTAATGCAAATTTATTGTCCAAGCACGTCAGTTTCTTGGGTGATGCACCATGTCCCGGAAAAAAAGTTTGTTCACTCAGAGGAATCAATCTAAACAAGATTTGGTTGGATGCGACTATGTCAGGTCTATTTCTAGCAGATGATGGATGTCGTTCTGTCAATATTAATAACTTTCGTTCATCACTGTCACGCAACGATCCGACCTAAAAGCAGCAATATATATTTGTAATCATCAACCATTTGCGCTTCTCATGCAGGTCCATAATTTGTAACTGTAGGTTTAGATACCTCATGCGAATGATGAATATTATCACCAGGCTTTCCAAATAATTAACAATGACTATTTTTATAACGTACAGATAATTGTCTGCACTAAATAAGTCTTGTTAATGTTGCGCCTTTACCGTGTGAGATATATGACGCCTGCGATGCAGACTATCTACGTCACCAGCATAAATGCAGGAGTATCAGTAAAGGTGCGCACAACTAGACAAAACAGGGGATTTGTACGACAACACACACAACTTGCGGGTGAATTCATTTCGAGAGTATGAATTGTTAAGCGCATGAGTTAAGCTTCTCATTGTACAAAAAACGAAGCACGATGAGATATATAGAATTAACCGGTCACGGAAACTTGGATTAACATCGCCGATGGAGTGACACGGATGCGTGTTCGGGTATGGTCTTATTTCCAATGAGCCCCCAGGGGATAAGCGGACGGCTATTTCCCTAGGCTGCATTAATAAGAAACGATCAGCTCCTCGGTTTTTTGGCGACAATTAGATTAACATATATATATATACCTACATATATATATATATATATATATATATATATATATATATATATATATATATATATATATATATATACATATATATATGTGTGTGTATATATATAAATATATATATATAAATATATGTATATATACATAAATATTTGTATACATATATATATATATGTATAAAAATATATGTATATATATACATACATATATATATATATATATAAACTTATATATATATATATATATATTTATATATATATATGTATATATACATATATCTTTATATTTATATATCTCTGTATATATATATGTCTCTAAATATATGTATATGTCTATATATACATACATATATATATATGTATATATATCTATACATATATATATATATATATATACAATACATGTATACGTACATGTTTATATCTATACATATCTATTTTTATATATATATATCTATCTATATATATATATATTTATATTTATATATATATATGTATCTATATATATAAATATAAATATATATATACATATATATATAATTATATGTGTATATATATGTATATATATACATGTACGTGTACATATATATAGAGTTATATACATATACGAATATACATATATATATATATGTATATATATATATATATATATATATATATATATATATATGCATATATGTATATTCGTATATATATATATATATATATATATATATATATATATATATATATATATATATATATATATATATATCTATATATGTGTGTGTGTGTGTGTGTGTGTGTGTGTGTGTGTGTGTGTGTGTATATATATGAATATAAAATCAAAGCAGCACTCACAGAATGCGTTCAGCAGAGGTTATGAGAGTATATCCGTTACGGTATATTTCCGTTACGACGGCTCCTCAGATATTAGTTTTGCCTGCCCTAGTCACACAAATTTGCTGAACTGCGCGACCTCGTAGTTTTATGTAGCATTTACTTTACAATGAAAGCCGGTTGTTCTTTTATGTAATGGCAATTTATGCTATATGCTATGAAAAGCCCCATGAATATGTTACCCTTTACTGTGAAAGTCGACAGTTCTGTCAAGACATGAACCATTGAATAGAAAAACTACTTTTATCAATATACGAACAGCGATATTTTATTTCTTTCGCCCCATAATCTTGCTATTTCCCTTAATCAACTTTTTCAACCGTTTAGATTTATCTGTGGACATTTGGCTTGTTTCGCAACTCAAACAAGCTCGTTCAACTTGAGCGATAACCCCACATAGGGAAATTGACAGCCGCCATTACAACTTATCAACTCTCTCTGTTAAAGCCATTGCTTACGTTACCACATCGGCCAGTTTCCAGGTGCGAGTTGGCAATGTTTATTAGGTGCTTCATTTGATCAATCGACTATTCTGTATTAATCCTCCCACTGATCTTTGATACTAACAAAAGATGCAAAATAGATCTTTTTGAAAGCGCCAAGTTTAAGGAACAATTAAAGTCGCATGCCTCTTAATCCTATTTGTAAATTCCATTGCCAGTTTTATGAATCCCTTTAATTTCATCACACGCACTCGCTTATTCAGTAATGATTGTCATGCGAGTTACAAAATAGTAACTACTTGATATAATGGCGCTTTTGCTGCGTTGAAAAACTCGCCAACTCAATTCGTATTTTCGGCCAATGCAACTGCGTTCATTTAGCTATTGGGAATGCCATCATTTGTCAATATTGCCATCGTTATATATTAAGCAACTAACACGAAGATTAGCACACGCACGGACAACAATAGGACCACTATATTCAGGAGACCCTCACAACTAGAAATCACTAATGCGTAACGCATTTAGAATGGTGACATTTTTATCGTAGCTTTTTGTCACACATTGAAAAATAATGGTCAAGCAGCCAACGGATTCACCAGCGCTTTGGTGGGCAAATCAAATTTGCGTGCCTCACCGCACGTTCGTCGCTGCTCACACTGTAGCACCGGTGACGAGAAATACTGCTGGTTAAGATGCAACGTTTGCTTTCAGCGGTGACATTTATAGCACGGTAGGTCGTGTCACATCAACCAGAGAGTTCCGCAGGAGCAATATCGGACAATGAACATAGATTTCGTACTTATCCCGACATTTGCAATCATAAGAATAGACCAAATTGCAACAATCGAATGCGATTCAATATCAATTCCATACAGCTTATCTAATTTTACAGGTTGTGTTGAATGCAGATGACCGTTGTAGCGGCTGGGTTTAGCGACCATAAGTACTCACATGACCCAGACTGAGCTCCCGTCAACATGCATAGTTTATATTAAGTTCGTCTATGTATATGTTAGTGCAACAGCGTTTTATCGACAACAAGCATGCAATCGACGACGTATGTAGTTGGTGCAAGATGGGCACCCAGACAAAAGTGTGCTTTGCTAAACTTGCTCTTTTCCTTGCTCAACATCAATCAAACACAAACCCAAAGCTTTGGATGGTGCATAATGCAAAACACAATTGATAATCCACTTAGAATCCAAGTCGGATGTGTAGATCTTAAAATCTGCCTCGCTATTGTGTTATATTTTATTGTACGGCAATAATTATTTATCCCTACATTTCAAGGTTTGAACAGATGTGTTTTGACAGGACCCTATAGAGTCAACCAGTTTCCGTCACGAATGCTATCATTTAACTTTTACCTTCTGCAACTAATGCCCATTCGTAGCGTGATAATTTCAGTCAACCGCTTGTTGGGTGCGATGTAATTATGTCACAATGTTGATAGAGATAATCTAACAAAGCCGATTATGATTTGTTAACTTAATGCCTACTTTGTACATAATTTAACACAATAATAAACGCACCAAAGACCAATTATTTGCATTCATTACTCACCATCGCCGATCGTATGCGTCAATGTATACTCCAATGCGTCTGGCAATATAGACTCAAGGTTATTCACGAGTAGTTGAGCATATATAACCAGTCTGTTTGCTTTCGGAAATAACTTAGTTATTTCACGAGGTCACTGAATAACGAACTTTTACATATTAGCAATACCGACCTAGGGCTCTTCGAGACGTATCTCTTATGAGATGTGCACATTAGTCCACTAGCAATACAAAAAGTAATTTACTGTAATTGCGTGACATATCCAACCCCCACTCCACACCCCTACTCACATATCCGCGAGTAGATGACTTCAGTGAATAATAGGCAAAAAAATTGAGAGGCACAGTAACTGAGGCAATGAGTATTTGAGGAACTTATAAACGCAGGCTTGCGGGTATATATCACTCATAACATTTGTAACGAGTGGTAGAATGCATCCGGGCACGAGAAGGTAAGTTTGACAGTTACAGCCCGTGAGGTAACATACCGAAACGGAAATGCTTGCATGACACTTCTTTTTATTGTTGGTATGCACAGTGTTGCTCTTTACTCTTCGCAATATCCATCAAATCGAGTACAAATACGAGAAAGTGGCTTGTCATAGGAAAGGCATAATGGCTTTCTCATTTCTTCATTTGATTAAGACGGATTCCAATGCACCATAATGTGTGAATAAACCACGTCAAATGAAGATAACCGGGGGCTTGGTCGGCACTCTTAGGTGACTTACACGGCCTGCAATGTAAATCGTGCATGGACAATTAAACTACATGCTGGAGCTTCACAAATCGCATGTATGAGCTGAAAATGATCTTAAACTATATATATATATATATATATATATATATATATATATATATATAGATATATATATATATATATCTCTATATATATATATATATATATATATATATATATATATATATATATATATATATATATGATATATATATATATATATCTATCTATATATCTATATATATATATATATATATATATATATATATATATATATATATATATATATATATATATATAACCGAGAAAAAACGTTCAAGAAACGTTCAAATGTATGGTAGCTGATTATGAAATCTGCTACGCTATAACAAAAACCCATATGATTGTACCATTTCCTTTCAGCAAACACCGGTCATTGGGGTTCTAATCCGTGGCAAGTGCGATAAACATATGGCGTATTATAATTTTCTGGTTCGCAACAATAGCTGACAAGATATATGTGGTCAGCTATAGATTTGACAAGTAAAATGCGTAAATAATGGCAGAGAGCGGTCTGACACAATGGTCATCGGGGAATTCAATTGGTTTGCTATGAACATACTCTTGTACTTGGATATAAACTAGCACAAAGAAATTTTGCGTGTTCGGTTCCACAGAGTGTAGTCCCTGATTTTAGATTTAACACTGCTGATGGATTCCGCACCGGAGAGATAGTGAGTAATGACTAACGACAACGCCGTTGGTTGGTCTCTCTGGATTTCATAATGATTCTTGTCCTCAATTCTTGAGGTCCTTGTATACCATTTAATTTGGCGTGTGACCGAATGGACGGACGTCTAATTAATTAATCATGAATTCACAAAGCTACCTGCTTATTATGTAAGGCGATTTCCAAACTGGAATGGGGCCGGCAACATCAAAAGTCTTCTGATTATACAATCGTCACGTGGCTTGACGGGGGTCAGCGCAATCATTTTATACCGTTATGACTTTAGAGCGCCACATTATGACGCATGGTTCTACGCCACCGGGGGAGCCTGGCCTAAGCCGTCAATCATAACACTTGTACCAGAAGAATTGATGCTCATTTGATTTGGTTACAAATGGTTACAGTGACACTTGAATCAGAAAAAGCAATGCAGTGTGTCGCATCAAGAATTTATTGTAATCATTTGATCGCGTCTAAATGGCGTTAAGGATTTGATCCACTCAAGAGTCAATCATATGGGCAGTACATTCATGGCAATAACTTGGATGCCACCATACCAGGATCGGATGAGAACCTTTAATATGGTCATCAGTGTTTAATATTATCAGCATTAAGACATAATTGGTAGATAATATGAGACGATTGTCTTGATTTGGTCATGCCATCACTGTTCAATCACCGATGGGTCTTTCGTATCGCACAGATCCAAGCTGATTCTTGAGTGCGTGTTGTGAGCGCGTGCGTGTGTGTGTGTCTTTGCTTGTGTGTGTTTTTGGCGGGGGGGCGGGGTGATGAAAGTAACTAGTGCGAGGTCCACATATGTCAAATGACTATGGAAAAACCCGTTATTGATGATTGTCTACCACTGAACATTGTATTCACCCATTATGAACCGAGTTCTAGCTTTTAAAGCAGTTAATATGGTGTCGCGCATATTCGTATTATTTCAAGTAGGCCTTTCCAATATCTTCTACTTTTCTAACACACACTGTTTTCCGTTCAACAAGCCTTTGGGTTGGTTCTAAAGGACAAGCTAAATCTATAAGGCTAATGAACAAATATC
Organism: Urechis unicinctus; assembly: GCA_034190875.2. Classification (NCBI taxonomy): domain Eukaryota; kingdom Metazoa; phylum Annelida; class Polychaeta; order Xenopneusta; family Urechidae; genus Urechis; species Urechis unicinctus. The sequence continues at coordinate 7,992,171 of CM067349.1, forward strand.
AAAGGTTTCATTGTTAACATTCTCAACCATTCATGCAGCCTTAATCACAAGCATATATCATATATTTTATTTATCAACCCTGTTTATAACCATCTGTGTTCCATTTTGTAAGGATCTATGCAGTAAACAAGTTTCACGACCCGACGTTTTCGTCTATACTTTTGGCTAATGCCTTTGGAAATTTAAATGTCTTTTTGGTCACCTGACCATTATGGGTTTTGTCATATATACGTAAATGGCAGGGCAGTATAGCCAGAACGATCAGTGGATCAACGGAACCAATACACTTTGTAACTTAGATAGTGGTGTCGCCTTGACCTTAAAATGGACGGCATGGTCACTCGTGTCATTGCATATTGAAGTAAATGCCATACATTCACTAAATAATGCGTTATGAGAACATTAGGTTTCTCAGAAAGACACATTATCGGTTTTTGGACCAACGTCAGTGGTAAGGTGCTAGGCGTATGGCCAGGGCAATGACCCTGAGTACTTGCTCCTGAAAACAGACAGGTATACCGTGAAGTTGCAGGTATTACCCAAACGAAGTGATTTCAAGTATTTCATTCTTACAGTTACGATTAATACAATGCTGTAATGTGCAGTTGCGCATTGTGTAGTAAGTATATTGCTTTGATTTTGGCAGGCATCATATCTGATGACAAAAGGTTTTTCCATTTGATGTGTTGATGTAGTGTTTTAGTTTGCATGAAGCGTAACACCCAGAGTTGAAATCATAGACATAACGACATTATTGGTAGTTCTCGTTATTGAAGGCGTCAACCACTCATTTATATTGCATTTCTTTGGACATTACGGGGCGCTGGCGGATACTTATAGTTTGTCTAGACGTTTAATTAAGCGAAAAAGGTCGAAGATCTGGTTAATGGACGATGCCCATTATTGCTTACGCGAAAGGGCATAAATCCCCGGGGACTTCCAACCGAGCCAATACGCAAATTAGAGATGTGTGCGGATGTCAGCTTACTATTATAAAGAATGAGCTCGCGCTAATACCAATCATGTACCAGAATCATTATCGACGGTTATGTACTCTTGTGTCAGAGATCATGGAAGAGCGAGAGAAATGTCCCGTGGGGAAACATAATCATCATACATGCCAGTGTAGCGTTAACACCGGGAATTCAAATGAGGTAAGTGCATGTGAATGATAAACCTTATTACTATTGTGAATGATATCATTCATGCACCCTATTACCTTGACAAAAGTACTAAATTTAACATCCGCAAACGGAGATATTTCGTAGCGACATCCAGTCTCAAAAACAGTAACTTCTAGCCACAAACTAACTCTGTTAATTCAATCGAACTTCTGTTCCCATCGTATGTGTCAGTCAACTACCCGTCTATTGTATCGCTTGGCCATAGTGTATGCCAAGTGGAATGTACGCCTGCTACAATGACACGGAAACTATTTGTCTTTAACCATTAACAGCTATCTTTGTAGTGTATTCCGAAAAGTGTCGAAAGGGTACAAAAGGAATATAATTCAGCGACAGGACATAACTTATTGTCCTAGGCCATTACAACTTAATATGTGACTGTTTTCCTATATCATCAGAAATCAGCCTGCAATAACTGTATGCTCCATGAGATCATGAGTCAAACAAACTGCGGCTCTCATGGTCCCGAATGAAGAGTTGCGTAAGAGTGTCAAAATGCCACGATATAAACGAAAATCTGTTGTGACGTGCAACTATGCAGTCAGCTTCATATTTATTGTGTTAGAATGTAGCGGTTTGAAAGCACCAACTGACTGTTGTTTTGTTTGATTATCTTGCTGGTAGTGGTCCTCATTAATGCAATAAGCGGCGTGTTGACAGTGCATCTCTCATTGGACTATTTGTCTGTAATAATATATACAATCATAACGATTTTGTATAAAGGGGTACTGTCGATTTGTTGCAGAGAGTCTGGATTATTAATTTAGTCAAATGATTCGCTTATCATGGTTAATGGTGGAGACCCCCGTTGTTGTATACTTTGTGCATGTAAACAAATGAATGACATGCTACGGAACAAGAGAGTAGTAGACTTGTTTAACTGGCGTACCAGGCGTTTGGGTTGACAAAGAAATATTGGGGTTCTTTAAGGTTAAGCAGGTTTCGCTCTTTGTATTCATTATCAGATGAAATGAGTGTTGGAAAGCCACAATGTCAATGGTAAAGACTTACCCCAGCTACGCATGTCTCAAAAAGGTGGCAAGAGCGAACTTGTGGTTGGATAGCAAAGCAATAAGCAAAAAGGTCCTAATGGGAAGAACTGGAAAGAGCTTCAAATTTGCTCATTAAATAGTGTATACGTGTCTGCCCCCTTTTATGGACCGTTCGACAGAGCGTATGTAAACTATAGAGAGCTATAAAGTCGTAACGCACGGCGAGCAAGACAATCGGGATCGCTGTTGACACTTGGTCCGACCATGGCGCAATCTGTATGGCATCCTTAAGAAGCATAAGTGACAGGCAATCAGGGATAACAAGGAGTTGCTTAAACAACACATTATGTTCCATGCATGGAATCGCTAGACGTCTGATTAGCTCCTTAATGCTCAGATTGTTTTTTGATAATATTCACCACTGCTGTGTTGTCAGTTTTAAAAATAATATTTTGATTTCTAGAGCAAGAGCCATAAGACGAGGTTCTTTAAACGTGGTGTTGAGTTTAGCTAGTGGTTCCGGCCATTCATCGCCTCGTCGAAACCTACATTCTCCGGCCTTATTATATGCGCACAAGAAGAGCCGGGAAGCATGAAACCACGTAGGAGACATGACGGACAATAAAAGTCATACATAAAAGAACATTAATTACGTTATGACAGCTAAGACAGCAACAGTAAAGACGATAGATACAATAATAGAAGTACATCGGTAGAACGAATCTGCAGTGTAAGTTCACACGAACTTATGTTGCTGTTAGAAAATTGCATTCTCCTCCCTACTTTTGTTAAACACCTCACAGCGCCAGCACTTCTGGCTAACTCAGGACCGCGTGGTACTTCCGCCGATACGTCCACATTTTTATGAAGGTTAGTTTATTCATACACAAACCTACAAATCGAAAGTATATCAAACTATGAAAGATATTTTATTGTTTGCATGGCATGCTATAACAACTAGTGTTGTCGCAAACAAATCGCTTTTCATGGCTAAGCGAAATCACTGCATGTGATGTCGATCGCGCAACGCATCTTTATCAAGGGGTATCGGCATCGGGAAAGTAGAGCCACAGACTATTGTGATTCTGTGCGTGATGGCATCCAGTATTTTGTTTTCCAGTTATTCCATATTAGTCGAATAACGCAATTTAGGTTCGGTCTCCAAGACCAGCATATTGAAGGTATTTTCTACCACCATCAAGCAACATCCCTCAGAAACATAAGGAATGATAAAGATGGAATGTGTTGTTTGAAACGATGCATGTTTTGACCAGACCATTACTTTTGACAGTGATTGACGATACCGCAAATGCCAACGCTTATCGCTTTCACAAACTCTGACATCCAAGAACTGGATTAAACTCGAGCAACCAGACAACCAGACAGCATATTCGCCAATAACATCAGTTGAATATGGTATGCCGTACTGCACGTTCTTACATGCCCGCACTGTGACGATCGACGATAAGAGTTGCTGCGGTTAATGATACAAGGATTACCTCCTGATGTATAGTTTATGCCGGATCAAAAGCAAAGCTCTCTGTCCACAACACTATATACGGTTTACTTTAAAAGCTTGCGACACAACGAAATGGCATCAGCGATCATCCAGGTGTTCAATGCGTGTGCCTGTCACCAGAGTCAATGCTCCAGATTTACGGGAACCACCTATGCAATCAACCCGTTTGTCAATGTGAATTGGTGTGCACATCTGTCCGGTCTCAATTGATGTTAGTTGTTCTAAACATTCTAACGCATCCCCACTGAACTTGCAGGGTGCTGTCCGAAATCGGCTTGAAATGGCACTTATTATGAAATGAATATCAACAGTGGGCTTGGTTAGAGCAAATGTTTCTATCTATAACCATTGTGTACACGTAGCTCATATCTTACGGCCTATTCGTTTAAATAACCGAGTATAGGGTAATACTTTTTGAGTTGTGGTAACCGATTCACTGAATACAACTCCGGCAAATCGGGTAGTGGCTGTATGTTGACTCCTTTACCAACGACTTGGATATGCTATTAACATTTGACAAATGATTGGCTCTCATCTCGAGTGCTCAGTGTAGAGTTAGTTGGTGTGCTTGATGCCATTCAAGTTTGTTATTACTCTTCGAGAGCTTCCTTGATGACGTTTGCACGATGTACATGCACATTTGCTTTTTTATGATTAGTTGCTTGTAGACTAGCGGATGGATGTTCGAAATAGCCATTCAAGCCGAGATTTCGTCGGTATAAACTCTCTTTGACACCCTTCAGCGTTTCTGTTACTTGTTGCAAGGATATATCAATCGTTCAGTAACAGCAGCTATCGGTCATCGTAATCGGTTTCTGAATGCTCCTCATATAGGTGTAAGTCATATCGTTAACTACAGGGCATGTTAGTGCCTAGATGGGCGAGGTATAGGAAATCATCTGTACTTAGCCAAAATAAATCGACATTCAGCGAACGTTATCTTCAAAGCATCCTAACTATCGCAACACACGACAGTGATAAGTCATGTTATTAAGCCAACACAATCACGCATGCCAAAGTACATAAATGGATCCTTGGGTGCCCTTGCGAGTGGTCATACCGCTATCTCAGATGACTTGGTTGTGCTGCCCGGAATCTCGCTCATATCATAGCTTGTGCCTGGCGCTAACTTGGACGACATGCGCTTGGACACCACAAAGAATAGGATCATTCCGGATATGAGAAAAGATGAGGTTATATAAAGCTTAACTGATGTACAGAGGAATGAACTCCAACCAAACGCCATAATGAATCCCACTGATTCCCATAGACGGTAGTTGGAAAAGGCGGCTTCGGCATCCTTGGTAAACAGTACCCCGTACAGCGCTGAACAACGAGACCACACAGCACCACATGTCATCAAGCACAAAATGTAATCTTAATTCAGCATTAGTATCAGAACTTGTTAATTTCAAGGGGCGCCTACCACTGATTTGTGTTTGCCAGACTCCATCAGTGAGGCCCTGTACAGCTGGTATGATAAATATGATGGCGATGTGGTCAGGGTGTGGCTCCAATAAATATAAACATATATGCATTGCAAGGTCGACTATAAAGGCTGTAGGGAGACACGGGATTGCACAGTGATCATATTTGGCAATTGCTGAGACGCACAACATTCATAAATATCATGTGAGGGTATTTGAATACTTACCTGTGGTCAACAACGGCACCATGCCTGTATATTTAACAAGTCTGCCGCCCGTGAATGCTGTTATTGCATTTATAAAAGCTGACGGTAGTCCCACCAAGCTAATAACCCACATCCCTATCAAGCACGTTACGTATGACTGAAAAAGAATACATTTCTATTGCATAACCGATGAGACAATACAAAGCAAACAATATTGCACTGGCAATGTCATTTGTTGACGATTCTCATCAAAGCAAAATATTCTACTAATTTTATATTTGTATCTTTTACAGGCCGACAAGGCGCCATAATCGTCGTAGATTACCTTGTTAAATTCTGCACCAAAAAATGTTTGCTCTAATCCACTATATATAGTGAGCGGGATAAGTAACAGTTGGTCAACGTGACGTAAATGCCCCAACGTTGCTACCATGGAATGCTTGGTTTGCTCTTTCACGGAGCCTCTTTGGTCTGCTTCTGGTATCCAGGATAGAGGCAGAGGGTCAATAAGTATTCCTCCCGCAACTAATCCTACAAGCGCAATGCCGATGTAAACTCCCACAAGTGTCCATATCTGTCAGAGTGTGGAGATATAGCACATGTTTGCAGCAAGCGAATACAGCAAAAAACAAACCTTTGGAAATTGTCAAAATTACGAAGGTAAAACTAAAATCTTCCTACAATAGTATCCGGTGGTTTCTCAAAATTAGCGTTGGTCTCATTGTTCCAAGGACAGTCGTTAAGACCACACATCTTTATCTCATCGTCAGAAAGATTGGTCTCATTTTCTGGCCGACCTTGATCCAATATAGTAGTCTGAATAACAGCGCTGGCGACACCACCTGATAAAATGAGGACATCGTTTTTAACGAAAACAATTTTTCGATTGCTTCTTTACTGGTTACATATTTGAAGCAGATAATGTTTCTGATGGCCGGAAACAAATCTTAAGATGCGAAAATTCAACTTGCTCATGCGGAACACTGCAAATAATATGCCAAAAAATCTGGCTGTGACGGTGTCAATTCGTTCATCTCTCATTTCGGCGTACTTCTTGGCTATTATTGTGAAATAAGCACATTGCGATGTCCACAGCGGAGCGGCACAAAGACCAACGATCATGGAGGCCGGTAGCATTGTAGCCCATACAGCATAGCCGTTAGCTGCCATCCAGACAATGTAGCCAAGCATTGAAACAAGCAACGACCATTTGTGTCCGGCAAATTGTATTGCAAGCTTAGGTACAAACAAACACGATGCAGCCATCACTGCGTATAAGACACTTTGTGTAATAACGCCCATTCCGTCTTGGATATGTAAGCTACTTTGTAGCGCCGACAGTCCCCCATACGAAGTGAAGAGCACCAGGAATGAGACGCTGATTAAAATGACATTCTTCAGAATTTGTTGTTCGGTGAGACCCCCTTCCAATCTTGGTTGGTCAATTATTGTTACCGTCGAATTCTCCTCGGTAACCTTTCTTTCGTCAGTGCTTTCAATGTGGTTTTCACTACTACTCGTGCGATTGGTACTCGTCATCATGGATAGTTAACAAAGGTGGCTTTTTCAAAATACTTGTTTTAAAGACGAACTCGATGAAATGGGTTGTCGGCCAGGAGCAGGCTACAACTGCTTGCGATGAAGACGCTGTAATACGTTCATAGTGCAATCAGACAGGCAATATATGCGTTGCTCATATATCTGATGTGTCGAGTGACATGCTTAAACATGCAGTGATTAATGTAGTATGTTATTAACTCTTAACGCCTGTGCTAGACAAATAATCAACTCAACGTGCAATGACGGCTGTGGACTTTGCATGGTAATTATTGCTTTAATCAATATAAGCTAGACAGGACTTTGGAATGACGCATTCACACGAACTACGTACACAGCGATAACACCATTCACGGCTTTGCTTAATAACGGACCAGAGACATTCAACTAAAACCTGACGGCGACTAAATCCTGTGTAACAATGTCGATACAAAACTTGAGTTTAAGACTCACATGATCACATGTTTGAGAGGCCTTAAAGCGTCAATATGGTTGATATATAAAGACCTGCATAGTATGTATGCGTACCAAATATTTACTATCATTGGTAGAGATAGGCTCCACCCAAACCCAATGTTTGCTATGACTTCCAAAAACCTCAATGATAATGTCTACCAATACCAACGCATCAAGAAATAAGAGGAATCAGCAAAATACTTCCAAAAGCTTGCCACCGAAACTCTAGTCACTGTGACATTACAATATGAAAATCCAGGGTCCATTCAGTTGACTTCGGTTGAGGATTTAGTCAAAGCGACTCAGACTTAACTGATCAAATGTTGTTAGAGAATAAAACATAATTAGGATACGTTTTGTCAAATAATCGAGCAAAACATACGTTGTTATCTTAAAAAGTACAGACCACAAATCCTTCAAAGAGCAAATATCACAGCAATGCCTTTATATGAGGCAAGTGAGGCAAGTGTGACATCAAGGTATAATATTTCGGTCCGTAAAAGTTAATAACAGAAAGTTTACGCGAACGATAATTAAAAAACAGTGCTACGATTAACTGAATCTATAAAAATCGGAGCCTTATCTTTGCGGACTCGAAATTACTGATACAGACCAAACACAACTCTCCGTCATTTTGGCTTGTAAGCGTCTTAGTTTACGCGCATCATAATGACACCTCGAACATCTTACCCCGAACAGGAATACCGTCATTAAAAGATAAATCAGTCAAATGTCGTCCTCCCAGCGGCCTATTGAGTCTATAATGCAGCAATCACGCTCGTGTTTGCAAATATATATTTGTCATTTCATGAAGAACGCAGTTGTAGCGGACGAAAATATATTCAGTAAGTGGGCGAAGGCCGCTAAGCAAATTGCGCGCTCTGAAGTTAATTGGCAGACCAAATTCCAGGCTACAAGCACACAGAATGCTTCACAACATGGAAGGCATTATAACAGTTGATGTCTATTTAGTAATAAGCGTGTTATGTTCACCTGTTTACTCCCAGCCGCTGTTTGATTATTCAGCTATACAGCAATTAATTACAGTAGTATTTACACTACGAAGCAAATCGTTACATTTTAACAATAACAGCGATAAAATCCGTTTTCACAAGATAATTCCAGACTTGCCTAAATTTGTATAGGTTGACTCAATGTATCGATATTGCGCTGTCCACACATTCAAATGACAATAGATATGGTGTCATATAATTTATAAATAAATCATATGGAGCTCGTAAAACATGATTCCGCTCCAGCGAATTCCACATCGAAGTTTTACATGGCTCAGTTGAGACTTATCCTGCAAGTAAACACCTCATTGTTAATTCCCTGAGTCGGGAGGCTTTTGCAATAGAGGCAGTGCTGGTAGATGGAAATGGGAGGTGGAATGCAATCTTTGTCACGCCTCTCATTATCGAGTAAGTAATGCTAGCAAAAACGGCACAATGATGCATTATGGCATGAAAGAATATACTGGTTTTTCACCGCTCGAATCAGTATCAAATTATTGGCAACCGGTTTAATAGGCCTATTTTGTACGCATAAAGCCTAGAAGTTAAGCATTATGTGCGTTTATTTCTGTACTCCGCTTTTCCAGTCTTAGCGGGATCAAAGTTTGTAAATCTGGTCAAACACGCAGTCTTTTAAATTTCTTCATGATACTTATGATCGACTTGAATCATACTGAAGATGTGCTCAGTCGATGCATCTCCCAGACGGGTTGTAACCCGACCTTGTCAATTCACTTCTACCCGTGAATGTTCATCTGTGGTTCGCAGTGCGGTGCTTGGCTGTGATAAACGGGGGCTGTTGGTATTTTACAGCGCCAAGGCATCAGTGTGTTTTAACGAGTATACTCAAGGATTAAATTGCACTGTTTTACCAAATGACTTAAAATTGATGCCGCACGGTAATTAATACGTATGTATGTAGCATGTACGTATGATTTTCAGGATACTAGTTTGATATTATGTTAAGTTGAATATGCTTGAATGCGAACGTATAACGTCTACTGGTATCGGCAATATTTGCTTCGTAAACGGCCTTTTCGGGCAATAAGTCAAATGTATACGATTGAATGATGTAACAGTCGATTAAAAGTACGTACGTCTTTGATATCACGTTACGCTGAGAAATGGAAAATGACAGAGATATAGCTTAGCCTGCAAGGTCCGTTGTCCCAACGCTGAATATTCGTTTAGATTGAAACATATCCACGTTATATCTTGACCTTGGTATCCCTAGGTAAATTGAATCAAATAATTCAATCCGCGTCTTTGGTTATCACTTGCTGAGCATCTTAGTTGCACGATATGAGGGAGGAAATTGTACCTTATCACAATAAATGGATGGCAACTGCACGGATCCGTGTAGCTATATTTTTGTCGATGAAGCAACCTTAACCTAACGAATAATATGGACTAACAAATTATTGCCACGGGGGCTAAGTGACAGCATTACCAGACCACCACAACTAGCCCAAGATTTCTTCTTATGAATACATCATTTTTTTAAATGTATTTATCAACCAAATATGATTAGTCTTCCACGTATCGCAGTAAGATTTACACAGCTGCATTCTGAATGCACTCTCTATTGGCGTAATGTGTGCTAAAGTGTGTTGATGTGCAAACATTACATATGCCTATGCTGCCTTTCCACAGCAATAAGAATCGATAACTGCTTAACTTTGCTATTGCTGACAATGTAACCCTGAGTGCCCTAGGATTGTAAAATTCAACTGCCTCGCCACTGGACAGGGTCATAAATAACGGAGCTAGGGGCTGACTTAGCAGCAGAAGTAGAAATTGATGAGTCACTATAGTGTAACGTCTTAAACAATAGTAAACACGGGTAACGATCTGAACTTGGCCTTGCTTAATTTATTCTGTAGTGTCTATTGGCATCTTAAATGCACAACAGTGATGTATACTTCAAATGTTGCACTATTAATAAGGTATGCAATTATGATAACACAGTAAATAGAATGCCTTACTATATCAATTACATCAAAGCCAATATGAATTTATAAGACATGGTAAATATTCTCGTCTCAGCAGCAGATCCGCAAAACTGACGTTAATATTCGCATTAACCTCGACAAAGTCATTCACAAAAAACCTTGAAATGACGATTGTAACTCTAAATTCCGTAGTCAGATCCGGGGATAGATTCTCCAAACGCAAAGTGGCGGAATGTCTTTTTTAAAACAATTTACCCATATTACATATCATTGACCTTACATAGATGCCGGTAATCTTAGCTACGCATTATGCTGATTACGACGGGGAGGAGACGTGGATGACGTAATTTTGTTATATCACCGATAAACTTTCCACGGTCCTAATCAATATCTTATTGTATAATCGGTATGCCACTTGCCTTCACCGACTGCTGGCACACGCGGATGTGAAATAAGTTAAATAATTGCCTCATAAATAATAAATATATATGTCCGAGGCTGTGATCGTCAACTATAGATTGCCGGCCGTGATGATCAACGTTCATATTAAACTTGCGGTAGGTTTTCCCAGACGATACTCGGCTTATATTGGACCGTTTGATTGTAACGTGACGCAAATGGTTGTGATATGCAAGCTTTACGATGCGTTATATGCGGTCCGAGGGCTTGCTGCTATTGAGTGCTATTGCGATCGACGTGTTCAAAACCAGACAACAATGCGAAAGTAATGTTGTTGTCCATTTGTACATCCAATAAACAGCGGACGAGCCAATCCATAACAGAACATCCGTTGTTGTGATGTTGTGCAGCTTTGTGTACGAGACATCAAAATGTACCTTGTGTCAGAAGGAAACTTGAAGCATGCAACATTCTTTATTGCAAATACCTTACTAATGTGGCCTGCGGAAACGCCCGGTTGCATTTGAATTTAAGAAATTTATTTGCTCCAACAACCTTCTTTTTCTTGTTTGTTAAACAACTCAAGCACCTTGTGAGTCAATAAGTGGATGAAGCCAAAAAAAACCCCCAAAACACCAACATATTCACTCCCATCATGGCTTTTATAACTTATCAGTTGTTCAGTATAAATGCAACATTTTGCCGTGATTACATGGTTATTGCGCCAGGTCGGAATTGTCCAATTATTGGCCTTGGCTCTCTTGTAAATACCTCTTAGGTGAGGATATTTACCGTCAAGCATTGGTGTTCACATGCGTTATATGTGCTGTATAAGATCCGATACACCACGTACCAATGTTAAAAAGTTCGAATATATTGCCGTCTGTCGAATCTACCTGTTTTAGTTGCGCATATTCTTTAAGCATAGTCTTGTTATCGTTGTTGGCATTACAAAAATCCTCATTAAAACCTCACTAATAAAAACCGTCGAGTCATTTTTACTGCATTATTGCATTTGCCAGAGGTGACTTTCTTGAGCTGCAACTATCGTAGGATGCAATATGATTCACGGCAACTACTTGTCAGTAACAAAAGGCAGGAGCATATGATTGCACCTCAAATGATATGTCTATGCAATAAGCACAATATACGACTTTCGGCTTAGGATTTAGTCTTAATAAATCAGGCATTTTAAAAAAAAACCACAAAACATGGCATTTTATCTCTAGACGCAAAATAAAACGATCTTTATATATAAGCGGATATACGTGAGTGGCTATGTGCGTGTTCGCATGTGTGTATGTGCCTGTGTGTGGCGAATAAGTTGCGCATTGGAATATGGTTTATGCATATAGTATTACTTGGTTGTTCTTCTCTGTCTCGCTTAGCCTTCTGAGGCGGGATTGTGGGAAAGGATCAAATGTGATATCTTTGAATCTAATTAGTCAGCGCCCGAGTTATTTGACTGTTAGATTTAAATTAATCAGTTCAAGCGCCATTGTCCGCTTGCGAGGATAAATATACGTACAAATCGATCAGGTACACTTGCTTCCCCCATTTTATAAAGCCCGTTAGTTTTCGGAACTTGTAGAACATTGTTAGGGTTGGCGTCGCAAAACAATATAAGTACGATATTCATGGCGCTTTCGCAATACTGTATGAATGATGTTTATTACAATCGGCATCAACGTGGGAGTCACAAGGCAGTACCATAGATTAAAGAGCAACTTCATTGATACTACTGCTCAATATAAATCTGCGCACAACCACACTCTTATTATGTGCTCAAAGCACATTCAAATGCGCTCTGCAGTAAAAAGATGAAAAAGTAGTTATGTTACGTACTTGCAGTATATATATCTATCCGAAGGGCATAAGCGCCTCTATCAATATGCGGCCGTCATACGGATAGGTTCGCAGCGGAACCTTTCTTATTCAACACGTGTAAACGCATATAAACGGTACAATCAAAAGTATGTGCCCGTATTACCAATTCATTCACTAAGTCTTCAATATATTTTTTTGTTAAGTCGTGTATATATTTGATAACAATGTGTAGGCCTTCCATTTAGGGCATAACGCACGGCAGGGGAAGATAATGTAGCTAAACTATATTGAATATGTTTCAGCTAGCCTTAAAACAATTATCACGCATCATCCGTTTGGCATTCTATCTCTTATGCACATACCGTGGCATGTAGGATGTCTATCAATAATCAGTGCCCTTGATTCTATGGCATTGGCTAGAGACGCAGCGATCAAGTGCAAAATAGCGACTCTCAGTCTTATCATCTCAGTAAAAAGCAAATTCAGTACGATGATGATTTGCAATGAGTGGACGAAAAAAATACTTATTATCACAATATATCATTGCATTGAATATAATGGAACCGGAGAGCAAACAAATAACCCATTACTAGTTACGTGTGACATGGATGTAAAAATGCTAGGTTTTATATAATAGTTGTCGAGAACTAAAGCGGTAATAAATAAATAATACAATCCCTAATAATCCCAAATGATAGCTTCCAATGAAGTGAATACATACAATTTTGTATATCATTATCTGTAATTGCGAACTCTCATAATCTGTTTCGACCTCTGTCATGATGTTCCTGGAGTATGTGTGCAGTATATCTAGTTGCGCCAAAAATATCAACCCAAATTGCAGCTATTAGCTATCTTGGTTGTAATGTTTTGGTAACATTCAAATCACTTTATCGGCAGTTTATAAGCATCAAGCTTATTTTGCCGGGTATAAATCAGGAAAATATACGGCCACCCAAATATTTGCCGGCATTTGCATGACACTTTATGGTCAAGCGTTAGACATCTCGTGCTTCCTCCTGCAGTAATGTCGGCCACTCAGACAACCAATGCAATTACCCTGTCGTCTACGATGTTATAAGTACTTAGATTGTCAATATTTCGTCCGTTTAGAGCAATAACTCGGGTTTGTATGCCTAAGGTTTGGCTAGCATAAAACATAAATTTACCTTTCAGACCTTGGATTGTCATTCACGAGCGAAAAGGATTTTTCCTGAAGAAATGACGATGAAATTGTCGGTCGCGTCATTTGTTTGAATGTTATTATCACAACATTTATTATTGATACAAAACTGCGCAATCTCGCGATAATTTCCATGATCAGATATCTGTCTTCAACTGACGATTTAGCAGCAAACTGACTCGCTAAAAGATTGCAACAATTGGCCGACCCATTCATGACCCAATAAAGTATTTACCAAAAGAAGATATATAACCCCTTTGCCCCTAGAATATGCCCTAAATATGCTACATTCAGGAGAATCGATTTGGTTCTGACGGAACATCGAAACAACTTTTCACACAAAATAATTTGTCACCTATAATTGTTTCTTATTATAGATCCAGCAGACTCGTTGGACTGTCTGGTGCGATTGAATAAACACATACTACACATTTAACACAAACTTATGCTCATTTCGGTAACCAAACATACTTGATGTACCACCAGACTGTAGCCTAGCGTTAATGCTCCATACTATCTGATTGTTTATCAATATTCACATATATGCACTGTGTCGAAATAGACGTAAAGAACCCACCACAAGTTACAGTACTTGATTCAGAGATAATAGAACTGATATTATACAAATAAATTGTCATTTATTGACCGCTTTTGGTTCTATTATGTACCTCAACTCTCTGGTATCACAATAAATAAATAAAGAAAGCGTTGGATAGAGAGTAAGAGGGAGAGTGAGAGCAATAGAGGGATATAGCGCGAGATAGAGTGTGAGAGATAGATAGATAGATAGATAGATAGATAGATAGATAGATAGATAGATAGATAGATAGATAGATAGATAGATAGATAGATAGAGATAGATAGATAGATAGATAGATAGATAGATAGATAGATAGATAGATAGATAGATAGATAGATAGATAGATAGATAGATAGATAGATAGATAGATAGATAGATAGATAGATAGATAGATAGATAGATAGATAGATAGATAGATAGATAGATAGATAGATAGATAGATAGATAGATAGATAGATAGATAGATAGATAGATAGATAGATAGATAGATAGATAGATAGATAGATAGATAGATAGATAGATAGATAGACAGATAGATAGATGGAGAGATAGCATGAGAGAGATCGAAGAAGAGAGCATGACATTGTGAACGAACTACGGCTTTAACTCGAGTATATTTCAGCCTTTCGATAGGCCATACCGATATTGACATAGTTCAGTCTATGAAACTATGCAAACATTGACTCCATCCATTATGGTTGCTAGAGGCATGACTTGGTTATTGTACAAATAGCACAAGTCACAGTATCTACTGGTATTAACGAAATAGGCCTTATCGAGATATCAGTGGCGAATATTTAGCCTCAAGACATTGGACTGTCTTGATTAGTGTCTCTCCCAGCCCACCTCAAATTGTTGTAAACTACGGTAGACAAATCAAAACCGTAGGTTAGACCAGTAAAAAATATTTAAGCAGTAACATTTCGTCGTGTAGCAATTTGTCTACTGTAAGACATTTGTCTTTCTATATCAGAAGCATACGACGACGACGACGACAGATTGTGATATAGTATACCCTAACGGATAGGTTTTGTTCATATTGCCGGTGTCACGAGTTCAATATGTTTGAGTACCTAACTGTTTTCAGATATGAACTGTTGCATCACAAATGTGATGGTCGACTGACTACTTGATAATCAAATCTTAAGACGTCACTAACTTCGCCTTCCCTCACTCACGGCGTCCTTATATCTGCCCAATCAATTACACATTCACCACGCTCCTAACTTATTGCAACCCAAATATGAACGATGGATCGAAGTCCCGATTAGAACGATACAACACGCCATAACCCGATCGAGTCATACCATACTTACATTGTTGTATACTTGGTTTGTTGCAATAGCTCGTGCATTTAAAAGTCAAATTGTCGAATATAAATCACAGAATACACAAATCGGCATTCAGTATCTTACATAAAACAAAACCCTTGAACAAACGAAATATGCAACTGGTTATTTTAGGATAAAAAATCGGTGGCTTCACAATAGCTAGCGCATATATGTTATCTGTACTCGGGTGCTTTTGATTTCAATAGAGGTAAGACGATAAAACAGTCAGCATTTCCAATCGCAAACGAACTTTTTGTTGTCTATTTTAAAGAGCCATTGATTTGAATCATTCCATCACACATGCCGCCACTGCGGTATTTTATTCTTTGCATGCTATTGCATAAAAAGACAATACCAGATAGGCAACCAGGTAACGTCAGTCACTCGCATGCGTATTGTCCTGCTAAGCACAGTTCTCGTTACCTAGTATAACATTCTGTCAGGGGTCTTGTCTTATATGATTGCTATACAGCATTAATGCGACATGTTATAATTAAACACTTCCATCCTTATACAAAACCCGCTGTCTACTTTGCAAGCCATCCTTACTAACTGTTTTGCCTCGGTGAAAATTCGGGTTGTTTGCACCCCCATTTGTCAATCAATCGTGACTGATCGGTTGGGGGATATAGAGCAAGAAGGGCGCATGTGGCACTCAGGGCACACAGGGCATATAGGGCACATTTGGCAAATGTGGCGCATACGGCATATGTGGCTCATTAGGCACTTAGTCATGTCAACAATTACAACCATCATTGTCGTGATATAGCAATCTGCTAACCAACTCTAACTTGATTTAGTTTTCCATAAGCATGAGGATCAAGTGCACTGCAGCAACACCACACACAAGTGTTGTCTTTGGAAACTTATAACCGTACCCCACTCTTTTGTAACATAAAATGTGTTTAACATTTGCATGACGATTGAAGCCTGCACATGTTGCTAGCATGTTGGCTGACAATGCAGCATGCCGCTATCTGATTTGACATGATATTACATTGTTTCGCTTTCCTTCATTCATACTGGTCTGTTCAAAATATTATGTTTAGCTGACACCGCCGTAACAGTCATATTGATTAGGTAGGAATGATTCACGTTTGTTGTGAATGCAGCGTGCTTTGTGGAATGACAATGATAATTAAAGCACAATTTGCACCATCAGGGATAACGTTTTTCTTCCAGGAAACAACTTTGATGGCCTTTGAAGCAACATCCATCTGACCAGGTATATATGCATATGCCGCTTATTCCTCATTACATGTCATCCTCCTAACTTATCGAACGCACACCAAATCGGAACTCCGAACATGCCATTTCAATGACGTTTGCAGTTGAGGCTCGGCCTAAAATAAATTAGCCACTCAGGCAAACAGGGAAGCGTTGACTTATTTCATGATCTTATGAGCATACAGACTGCATCCGGCTTGTTTTCCGGTTAGTGCACAGGCTCTGTTTGACTATAACAAACTCATATGATTAGGCTGCAGACCTCGGGGCTATTTGAGATGTATCTTATGAGTGGTAGATTTTTGCCCACGACCAAACGCATCTCAATTTCTAGCTAATTTCTAGCTAATCTGCCGGGTGCAGTCTGTATGTATCCCCTCAACGAAATATAGCTTTCCGAAATGACAGTACTTGCATCGCAACATCGTTTCTAGACCCCGTGTTACCCATCCTTAAGGGAACCTTCCCCTCAAAACGTTCATTTGCTGAATTCAGTGCTACACTGCACTTAGGCCCGATTGATATATCTTTCTGCCTAGACTGTCAGTGCAAATTAGTAAAAGCAACTTCTGTATTTGGCGTTATGAAGTAAGACGAGATGAAGAATTGGAGTTTAAGGTCGCACATTAAATCAGACTTTATATCTCGACTGTGAAGAAATTGGATGATCGCAAACAAATTATGCGCTGTTGTACCTTTGGACTTGCGTCAGAATTGTTCCAGTCGTTACATTACTCGGCAGTTTTGCATATTAGTGCCTGATAAGGCATTATCCATATGTGCTGAGGTATGACAGTGACCCCCATGTGCTTCTGCTCCGGTTCTTTTGATGATGAGGTTTATTTGCAGGAATAAAATATAAAATAACGGTTATAATCAAAGATGAGCAGCTTAAGGACGGTTATGTTATGCCGAGTCACGCTGGTCGCATGGCAGGGTGGATTGTGTATATCGGGATTTTCATATTGTATTGTCAGAGCACGATGGTGTTGCAGTGCTAAGGTTCATAAGTGTATTATGAGATTATAACATGCAATGGCGTTTAATAGAGCATATCCTATGTCAGTGTTTTACCAATCAGTATTTGCATGCCATTCGTAATATTGCAGCCATATTAAAACATTAAAGCCTCTTGAACCTACGATAGCTGTTGGTCTTGTAATTAGACTAATCGATCAGCGTTGTCAAATCATCCTCCGGGTGTACTGTTTATTGTGCGCTAGAACATCAGCCTGAAATAAGTAATGAACCTGTCTACCGACGCATAAAATGTTGCTTCGTAATGCTGTAGGTAAATGTATGTGGTTGGTTTCTCTCTGCCAGTACGTACAGCCTATATATATATATATATATATATATATATATATATATATATATATATATATATATATATATATATATATATATATATATATATATATATATATATATATATATATATATATATATATATATATATATATATATATTTTATACAAGTCCGACCATATTGGTACAATTCAATTCACCGACTATTTTGGCCCATACTTACATTTTGGTCGACGATCATGGGGCCAAAATAGTCAGCGTCATCTCATAGGCTTACACAACTGCGCTTCCCCACCAAATTGTAACTTTGTTTGCTACTGCTCCGCCTAAGGTTGGAATCATATTATTCGGGGTAACTATCCACTCTTTCTTGGCGTTAAATGCCTTTGCCTGAATTTACATTTTGGCCTCAACGACCATTTTGGCCATGTTGAATAATCGGTCATTATTTGGCTTTGTTCGATGTATATTTGCTTCAAACTTAGATTCATGATTTGTGTGACTTTTAACTTCAATGAACATTTCTTTGTTTTAAATTATCGCTTGAAATGAAGAACATACAAATTTTGAATGAATATATAAATCAGCAGTTTAACGAATAACGAGCGGCACACACTCAAATATCTTTACGGACGGATATAAAAAAAATGGCGATTTTACTGGGAAATCCGGGGTTGTAAGTCTTTATCAACTCATTTGTGGTGTTTTTTTCTCAATATATATCCGTCTGATAGTGTTTAATTTAGGTAAATAAGAACAAATGTAGCACTTAAGCTTGGATTTCGAGACGCAGATCAGCATTCAAAACGTTTGAAGAATCTCACTGAATTGAGATACTAGTTTTCTCGATCTATGATGTGTAAAGTTTCAAGTAATAAATGAAAACATATCATATCAACGGACTGTTTTTAACAAGGGAATAATTAGCCAGATTGTTTTGTGTTATCAGTTTGCTCATGTCGTAAAATCTAACTTTCCCCACGAACGCATCCGCGGGCTCAAGCAGAAGGTTTAGTTTGGGATTTTAACAATTCCAGCTTGCCATACAGCGTGGAATTTCCGGTACACGAGCGAATATAAACAAAGCCTTTTAAAGGCGATCGGTCTGCCATGACCATTTTACACGCTATGTTTCCATGTGATTCCCGCTCGGTCAGTATGATTCCAACGTTTATAGATTGAATATCATTCATGTGACAATGTACGTTATTGTTGCGGGAAGAAATTTCATGTACGACAAATTATGAAATACCCGTAGTTTACACTGGTTAGCGAGCTTCACTGGGCTGTTCCGCTTCACGTGGGCTCTACGGTTCACACTCACACTTACCGATCACTAACACTAATCCAACGGCGAACAATACCCAGATACCACGTTAATGTTACTAGATGCAGCTTGGTTAGACAGATCTACCGATAACCATTGATTTTTAAAAAAAATGTATTTCCTAACGTTCATTTAACCGTATTGGCTGCTGTCATCAGGTCCAGGCCGAGCCTGGATTTCCAGGACGTCCTGGAATTCCAACCCGTCCTGTAAAATCAGCCGAACCGCCCGCATTATCGCCCAAGCCCACTCGATTTCTAAATCCACATACACTGCGCTCAGGGTTATTATTCGTTTTTAATTTTTGCGACGCAAGATGTTTTCTTTCACAAACTATAGTTATAAACCTTAAAATCTATTTGTGCATGTTTATTATTGTATCAATTAACGATGTAGCCTGGTAGACTATGCCGATTGTAGGTCTACTTACGATGGCTCACATAGTCCAACAGTGCGGGGTCTATGAGGTGAAATTTTGCAGTCGATTTGAAGTTACCCACATTTCTTTACACTCTCCAAATAGTCAGATTGTCATTTGGTGTGTGGTGTAAAAACAATTAATTGATCATTTTATTTTTAACAACTGAGCAGACATCCAATTTAGCCCTACAAGGTGTCTGCGTAGACTTGTATTACTGTTCGACTGGGGCTGATATCCAATAGTGCACCAATCTTTTTTTGTCATTTGGTGTGTTGTGTAAAAACATTTAATTGATCATTTTATTTTTAACAACTGAGCAGACATCCAATTTAGCCCTACAAGGTGTCTGCGTAGACTTGTATTACCGTTCGACTGGGGCTGATATCCAATAGTGCACCAATCTTTTTTTGATTGCTATTCCATATGCCACAAACATTGTGAATTGTACTAACAAAATGAATTTCTTTGCGAGTCCAGTGAAGTGCAGATGTCTTACAGCAAACTTGGACCTCAAAGGCACTACACTACACCATTTAGTTAGAATTGTTCAATGTTTTCCCATCCCCTGCATGCAAAAAATCATACCGTTATATGATTGCCCAACGTTATTTGCATGATGTTTGCATGATGTTTTTTATACGTTCTTCCTGAGTTTATTTCCAAAAAATTTGCATGCTCAAACGATGAATCAACAGTTTGTTGGGATTGTTTTATTTCAAGCATTGGCTAAGCCTCATCGTCAAATAAAGGTATGTTCTTGTTAAAATATTGCAACCCTAGAAAATAATAAAGTTTTTGAACAGTATTAAAATATTGCTCCATGTTAGGTGTTAAGAAGGAATTTATTGAATAACAGTATTCCTCGTCATTATTAAAGGGCTGTATAAGATAAATGTACATGTTGCTCCATACATCTATACATTCCAAGGTGTCGTAAAATTTGATAAGAGAGTAATATATGATATTTCCATTTGACTTTCTTCTTGTTCACTTTCCTTCTTTTTCAGCAATCCTAACTGGGCTCACCACCAACAATATCCAAATGCAAGAAACATGGTTTAGGATGACAGAAGAGGAAGGACTGATGGAAAACCCTCTTCACTAAAGCAGAGGAGCTGAGACAAAGGCATAATTGTTGCCAAATAAAATGACAAAACCTAAAAGTTTTTACTTATACTTACTGAGACAGTTTATGGACAGAGTAATGTAATACTGGAATAAAGCCCAGTCAACCACCTCACACCCTGCACCCACTGCCACTATCACAAACCCTATGCCTACTAAAAAAATCAAAAATTGAACCTGCTTTACACAACATCTTGCAGACAAATCCCTGTGCCCATAATCTTCACAACACCTCAAATTCTGCTTCAACAACAGAAACCAACTTCTTTCAGCCGGAAGGGGACACAAAGATAGATGGATTTCAACATTCATTATTCAAAGTGAAGCATCACACATACAAACCATCTGAACTACACTTGGCTATCAAACAACATCAACTCAACTTGGGGCAGATATTCCCACACCAACCCCTCAAACAGCCCTTCAGGCCCCACCAATTCAAATGCAGTCAAACGTCGACATCTCAGACGAACATTCATCCACCACCTAAACAGATGCAGGCAGACATCCACACACTAACATCTCAAGCACTGCAGAGCATCACAACCAAATACAAACACAAGAAAACACACAGCAGGAATTCAAATGTATGCATGAACATATACACACACAAAAAGACTATAAAACAAATGCCTGGGTTGGGTGTAAGAATGAAGACCAAAAATGTCATCCATGGGCCAACCACAGATGTGTTGGCTGAGGAAGATTTATTGGACAGGGTGTCTCTAACAAGGAATACATCTGTCCATGTTGTAGTTTGTAATCTTTTGCAAGACAGTTGTGTTAATGATTGGCTTTAACATTTAAATGACATTCAAGTCATACTATTAATATTATGGTAGTATTTCTCCTTTGTGCATGCAGATGACAATTTTTTACATGAAATAAATGATAGTTCAATAATCAATTTTATTCCAATTTTTTATTATCCTGGCGAATAATAAAGATAAAGGAGATCTGTGAACAATCTCCACCAGGAAAAGCCCTACAGTTTGAAATAACATTTTTTAATAGTCTATTGTACAAAGTGAGATTAATTTATCACATTTTGAGATCAACTTTATGAATACATATGAAACAACAACACAAGCTCATTTGACTTATTTTGATTCTGTAACATAGTATCTGCAAAGATAGAAGCATATAAATAATGCACAAGTCCAAACAATCTAATCAAAACACCTGATTGTGATCAGTTTTTTGCATTCCCAAATCGGCCATTTTGAAATTTTTTTTTTTCAAATCTCCACTGTTTGACATCTGGACGGTAGATTATTAAAAGCTGTGGTGAAAATGTTCAGCAAAATGTCCTCTTTTAAGTGAGCCATTCGCTTTTTTCAGCAACACGAAGCGTACGTTCGCGGAGATAGTTAAACAAGCCCATGCAATCATGCTATAGGGAGACCCCTATATTCGGAAGACTAAAATTCCACTAAACAATGGTCGATTATGATAGATGATCACTCAAATTAACAAATGATCCTTCCCAAAGCCTCAGCCAATAGGAAAATGCGTAGCAAACGTATTTACATATATTGAGAACGAATGAAAACACAGGTACTATAATCCGCCTGGGAAACCAGGACGTCCTGGAATTCCAGCCGCGCGCCTGGATTCCCAGGACGTCCTGGAAATCCAGGCTCGGCCTGGACCTGGTCATTGGCCATTTTAGCGAACGGCTTTTGCGCCATCTGTCAGATGTAAACATTGCCTGATCATGACAGCGGACATTCGCTCCGGTATGACAATAACCCAAACGCTCCAATTCGGTTGTTGAGTAAGGTAGGGGATCCTGATTCCAGGATCATCGATCCCACTCGTCTTCGGACATTATGCCCTGTAACTAACAATGTATGGTGGACTATGACACTAGCCACCACTAGCCACTAAGATAGCTAGTGTCATAGTACACTATATAACAACTCTGGTGGTACTGCGTTAGTGGGGGTGGGGTTACTCTTTCAAATGTGATTTTTTTTCCAAAGGTTGAAGATTGATATTTTGCTTTCGACATCATTGAATTATATACTTGCATCAGTAATGTTACCCTTAACCTTTCTTTTAAAGTACTTTTATTGGACATGGAAATATTATGTATCATTGTACTACACTAAAACATGAGTTCTTTATTGCATTCCTATAAGTTTGATTATATGTTACATGATAGTTCAGTCCTGTCAAACTTCTGCCATCAATAAGTCAGGAAAGTGATCCTTTTGATTTTCATAGAAGCTTTCAAAAAAAAATTTTCAATGCTTGTAATCCAATTCTTTAATATAACAATCACCTCATTTGAATCTATCAGATGTAGGCTATTAATGCCATGATCATTGGTAAGTTAGTCTTAAAATCTGTGCATCTGGTCTAGTTTTGATGGTGGTATTAAGCATATTTGAAACGCCAAATCACATGTGGCCTTTTCAGGACAGTGCAGTTCCCAAGATGTAACAAACTGACTGGTTATGCATGACCTGGATGGTCCCTTTGATTAGTTTCCATCCCGGACATGTTGCATGCCACTTATAAGGTAATATTTATGGACCATTAGGCAGGAACCATTAATAGTTATGCTCCTCAACACAGTTTTCCCCTGTCAATCTGTCTGCTTGTAAACTTTTGGTATCACATTTGTGTTAATAATACAAGCCACTGTTATATTGATTGTCACTTACAAACAAAATATCAGCCCTTTGTGACATTATTATTGAAAAATAATCTCTTAGCTATGTTAACCAAATAGGGAATACCAGTCTTAAAGTAATCATGAACCACTCTTATATTGACAATTACTTACAAAGTAAATATCAGCACTGCATGACCTTTTGTTCCTGAGAGATTTACATAATTGGGAATAATTCTTGATGGCACATTTTCTTATAATACAAGCTAGCAACTCCTCATTGACCAAATCTTCCTGCATAACCTTTGACCCCTGGATTATTATCCTTTGCCTATAAACCCAATGGGGTATTAAAAGTTTTGATGTCACAAATTGTTATAAATTAAGCTAGTGATCTCAAACCTACAAAGGGCCTTCTCATGTCAGTATCTCTTAGCTAACTAGAAATCAGATCTGTATGGTCCTTGACCTCAGCCAAAATGTTAGGATTATTATCAATTATACTGGTCAAGTGAAAAATGGGGTTTATCATGTCCTAATATCCTGGCAAACTTTAACTTATAGCTTTATGGCTTTTGACCTCTGACGTGCTAAATTAAAGCAAATTAAAATTTCTTGTTCCAGGAAAAATGTTATTAATAGCTCATGGGTGTTTGGGTTAATCATTTCTAAAAAACTTAAATTATTTGGCTTAAATGCTAAAACTATTTGCAAAACTACTTGGCGATGGATTATTGATGCCAGACAAGTGGGTTTGGGGGTTATTGTTCAGCCCTGGTGTATCATTGAATACAATGTTATGCTATATAAAAGCTATGATTAAATGCTGTCATAACTTGTTAATACAAATCGTGCCAAAAGAAGCAGAGTTCAATAGCAATGGCCTTCTGTCTTTATTGTAAGGCAGTTAGATTGACTAAGTGTTTGCATGACATTTTGCCTAGCAGCACTCATGATATGGTATAAACTGCTTTACCTACTGTTCTGGGTTTAATATTATGGACCCAGCGTTTCAATTGATCATATTGGAGATTCATATCCGCTGTGGTGGTTTATTAGCCCTATTTAGGAAATTTATTTGTTCAAGATAGGCAACAGTATCAGCTGTCCAAACATCACAATTATGCTCATCTATCTCTGCAAGATACCTCCTCATATCAGAGGGACCAGTGTTTTGCTTTAGGGCCACTAGGCTCTTGCTTAGTGAAAAGAAATATTCTTTAGTCTTATCATTTCATGACATTTGGTGATTTGAGATAAATGTAAAGTTAAAGATAAAAATAGTGAGGAGGTCATGTGGCTTCATCTACATTATTGTCAGTAATGTAGATGAAGCCACATGACCTCCTCACTATTCTACATAATGAGTTACATTTGAAATATTAAGGTCCATGTGCTAAACTAACATGAAAATTTATTTTCTTCTGCATGCATGTATATGGTACAACTTGGTCAATATTGTGGCTTCACCAGTTTTAGAGGCTTTACCAATATTGTGGCTTCACCAATACTGTGGCTTCACCAATACTGTGGCTTCACCAATATTGTGGCTTCATCAATATTGCGGCTTCACCAATAACATAGCTTCACCCATACTGTGGCTTCACCAATATTTTGGCTTCACCAATGTTGTGGCTTCATCAATGTTATCCCTTCATCAATATTTTGGCTTCACCAATGTTGTGGCTTCACCAGTGATGTAGCTTTACCAATATTTTGGCTTCACCAATGTTGTGGCTTCATCAATGTTATACCTTCATCCAAATTTTGGCTTCACCAATGTTGTGGCTTCACCAGTGTTGTGGCTTTACTTATATTGTGGCTTCACCAATGTTGTGGCTTCACCAGTGTTGTGGCTTTACCAATATTGTGGCTTCACCAATAACGTGGCTTCACCAATACTGTGGCTTCATCAATATTTTGGCTTCACCAATAACGTGGCTTCATCAATGTTATCGCTTCATCATTTTTGGGGATTCACCAATGTTGTGGCTTCACCAGTGTTCTTGCTTCATCAATATTGTGGCTTCATCAATATTGTGGCTTCACCAATATTATGGCCTCATCAATATTGTGGCTTCACCACTTTTGTGGCTTCACCAATGTTGTGGCCTCACCAGTGTTGTGGCTTTACCAATACTGTGGCTCCATCAATATTGTGGCTTCACCAATAACATAGCTTCACCGTTCATCAATATTTTGGCTTCACAAATGTTGTGGCTTCATCAATGTTATCCCTTCATCAATATTTTGGCTTCACCAATGTTGTGGCTTCACCAGTGTTGTATCTTAACCAATATTTTGGCTTCACCAATGTTGTGGCTTCATCAGTGTTGTGGCTTTACCTATATTGTGACCTCACCACTAACGTGGCTTCACCAATACTGTGGCTTCACCAATGCTGTGGCTTCACCAATGTTGTGGCTTAACCAATATTGTGGCTTAAACAATACTGTGGCTTCACCAATATTGTGGCCTCACCAATACTGTGGTTTGATCAATATTTTGTCTTCACCAATGTTGTGGCTTTACCAGTGTTGTGACTTCACCAATATTGTGGCTTCACCAATATTGAAACTTCATCAATATTGTTGCTTCACCAATATTGCGGCTTCACCAATATTGCGTCTTCTACAATACTGTGGCTTCACCAATATTGTGGCTTCACCAATTTTGTGACTTCGTCAATGTTGTGGCTTCATCAATGTTTTGGCTTCATCAATGTTTTGGCTTCTCTTGTTTATCATATTTCGTTGAGGTATATCAATCACTGGGACTTGATAATTTTTGTTAAAACCATCAGAATGACCAAAATGACCGAAACAATGAGTATTATCTGTATTTGTTGTGTGTGAGTATGGCTTCAACAGTCTGTTTAAGTAGAAGTTTTTTATCAGAAGTTCTGTTTACCCAGTATGACTGTTAGGCTCCACCTGGTCCTGATTGATGGTCTTGCAGTTTTGATGTATGCACTTGTGTATAGTGTCTCATTGTTGTGCACTTAATCTGCTCTGTATTTATCTGCAATTCATATCACCTCCTCATCACCAGCCCAACATGACACAGACCTGGGGTTCTTTTTATTACCAGCCAGTCGTTACACTGACCTGGGGTTCTTGCCACCAGCCCAGTATGTCACTGACCTGGGGTTCTCCTAGCATGGCATCTTTTTTGTTTGGAGGGGTAGAATTTCTTGAGGCCAGTTAACATCTAAAATGGCCACCCGTCACCAGGACAGGTCAGGATGGGTGGCCATTTTAGTTAACTTCCAGCCCTGTTACTGATGACTGAACTAAGCTCCCTGGGCTGTAGACTTATTCTGAACATCTGGCTTTGTCACATAATCATCTGCAGATGAACATCAGATATGTATGTCTTCATCCTCACTATATACTGATTTTCAGATGTGCACAATTGTAAATGTGACCTCAGGTTAAGGGTAAAGAGAGCTGGCTTATGTGGATGAGACACCATTTTATCAGCAGTTAAGTGACAGATGGAAGTGCACCATAGCCAACCCAGGGGAGCAGTCAAGCATTGAATTCTGGTATATTTATCAATGCTAAGCTCCATAGCAACCTTCCTGGTGGTCACTAGTCAATGCCTGTTATCTCGATACCCAGAAAGAGAATGTTAAAGCTGCCATCAGTGGTCAATGAATGAAGGTAACATTAATTATTGATGGGTGGGCGGTTTGTTATTGGTTATATAATTGCAGTTTAAGTGCATATTGATAAGATCAGGCTTACAATGTGTTTTACCAATATTCTATTAGTTTATATTCAAATGTAGATTCAGTTTCTGCCACATGAGAGAGATTAGTTTTTACTTCCTTTACTTAATAACAAGAGATTGATTCATGTGACATGTTGTATTGATGATCAACCTTATCAGGTTGGTAAGAATTAATGTTGTGTAATGTTTTACACTGACTTCCTTTAGTTCTTATGATATAAGACTGAGAGGGAGTTTAACAAGTTAACTTTGTGTGTGTAACAGAATGTGCAACTATAGCTGGGGCACAGCAGGAGAATCATCTTTTGCTGAATCATGTGGACAAGCTGTTGTATGGATTCACTAATTGTGTCCTAATGGAAACCCACCAAGACTGGACCTCTTGAAAGTTTATTACTGATAGTGCAACATAAGGTGCTGTTGTCGAAGTTCCTGCTGATCATGTTCAAATTTATCTGTAGCTATGCTTTGCTTGATAATGATATCCTGATAATTGATTTCCTTATATTGTTAACCCTTATGAGGTCAATACATTCAGTCCATTAAGTCAATTTATTCAGCTGAATCAACTCTGAATGCCTATATTGTGGATACAGTTTTTGGTAGAATTTAAGTGACCCTAGATAGGCAAGTGAACAGCAATCAAAGTTTAATAATCAACAAAACAAATTCATCTTCTGCCTAGTCCTGACCTTATCAAATCCTTCAGCACATTGTTTTTTTTAAATTTTGTAACTACATGTTATTATGTGGCAAACTGAATAAAGGTGATATATTTAAGACTTAAAGATTGTTTAATCCATGTTTTAATCATGATGTCTTGAGGGGATTTATATCATTCACACTGAAAGATGGGATTCAGTTTAATTCTCAAAATAAATCTAATGTAAGGCAAGACAATGATGCTCTTTTGTGAACAGATAAAATATGTAATAAAGAATGCACAATTAATCAATTGGAGGTCAGTTTGACATTTGATGAAGCAAATTGTGAAAAGATACATGAATTTATGCAGTTGGACACATCATTATATGACATGCACATACTTTGGTTAGAGCCCTGTTGTCTAAACTTCTCGGCTGGGTTGCATGATTGCAGTTAACATTTAACAATACGAAAATAAATTATTGAACCATATAATATAAGAGCGAGGACTGGGTTCATAACGCTATGTGATGCTGCCTCCACTGCTCCGTGTCATTCAGTATATAGCTAGCTAGCTGCTCAAGAACTTCACAGAAGCCTGTCAACCCGACCGATTTGGGCGACACCCAAATAGCTTCAGTCGAAAGTTATTTGCTCTCAAATTACCATATCTTATTTGCCTTTCATTTACTATATATAAACACTTCTTCTTTCATTTAATTGGAACGGATTTAAGATTATCACCTTGTTGTTGTTGTTGCACCAAATTTAAGCGTATTTTGCAACTTTGGCCATGTGCGACAAGACTGTCGCAATGTCGAACGGAGATAAATAGTGACAGCTGTTTGGACTCTCCCGATTCAAGGGACGAGAGATGTTGTCCAACATCGTTGACAGACAGATATCATTGTTCAGAGTGGTTAAATAACATTAATCCGCCCAAGGCAATCGATATGTATTATAGTTACAGCAATAACTTCAATGATAGCAGTTTAATTATCCATGAATCAGAATATAAATAGGTTAAAATATATGACCTACTTGCATTTTTGACTTGGAATCGTCCATGCTCCAATATTAGAGACGACAATCTTCAGAATGTTAAGTATCACTAATTCTTGCTAAAACTCGCAGTACCTAAGTATAAACTTGTATCCAAATTAATAACGGATACGTTGAAGAACTCCCTTCCTTAAAATAGGTGACTTTAATGCATATTTACTCCGTTCTCCACCTGCCGCTCGGCAAGGTTCGGAACTTTTCGGAGCAAGACATTGCGTCAGCATTTCGTGTAATAGATAATTTAACTTCACTTTGTTCTTCATGTCTCGTTGAATATTGTGAGTGTACAGTTCGAATTATGTATAAACGATGAGAAATGGAAAAAAGTTTCTTACGGTTCCCGAAAGACCTAAAAACGCGCAATACTTTGTGTAAGCTTGTTTGTAGGAATTTAATTTAAGTCGTTTATGGTTTCATAGACGTTCTAAGCTTTGTAACCCAAGGTTGTATAAACGATGGTCTGTCAGTAGTAGGTTGGTTGGGATAATAATGGTTGGTAATATCGGAAGGCAAAAAGGGCTGGTCGGCTCATTTGTTTATTTTAATCACCAATATGGTTGGATATATAAAATGGCCATAATGGTTGGTTATATAAAATAGCCAAAATGGTTGGTTTTATAGACAAGTTCCAAAATGGTTGGTTTTTTGCATGACAAAACTATCGCGACTAATTTGGTACAACCATTTTGGCTTATAATTTTCATAATCTTCTAAAATAAGTTTTGAATGAAGATATTAACTGAAAGCTGCACAAGGCAGATGTATAATATTTTGCATCCGCGATATCACATAATTTGAGCTCCAAAAAGCGAAATAATCGAATGAACCAAAATGGTCGGTTTTGTCGATATTGTCCAAAATGGTTGCAATTGCAAGTATGTGTATATATATATATATATATATATATATATATATATATATATATATATATATATATATATATATATATATATATATATATATATATATATATATATATATATATATATATATATATATATATATATATATATATATAAATATATATATAAACATATATATATATATATATATATATTATATATATATATAAAAACATATATACTTATATATATAATTACATGCCCACATTTAAAAGAACTTTGTGTCAGAAGGGAATTTATTCGCTTCAATAGCTTTACTTTCTAGCTTTGTTGAACACTTCAAGCACCATGAGTAAATCAGTGAATAAGCAAAGAAACATATTCATTCCCACCATGTGGAATTTTAAGGATTTTGTCGCGTGTCAATTGTTTAATATATATGCATTATTTGTCGTGAGTACATGGATTTGATAAACGTTTGTTTAAGTGTTGGCCATGACTCTCCCGTACGCTAAGTGAATTTACCATCTAGCATTTGTATTCACATGATGTCTATGTGCTGTATAGTATTCGACACACAACGTATCAATATGCCCTAGAATGCGCAAAAATTCAAGTTTATTGTCAGATTTAACAGATTGCTGTAGTTTCGGATTTTCTAGCCATCTTCTATCCATCGCTTTGCACGAAAAACTCCGTTAATAAAAATCATCGCGACATTTGGACTTTATTGTAGCATTCACTAGACACGGCCTATTTGAGCTGCAATTATCGAAAGTTGCAACAAGATTCACTGCAGCGGCTTATCGTTAATGAAATTGCTTTTTTATCGATTCAATTAGCCGGTGCATCTGATATGGGATATTGTTTATTCATTGGTTTGCACTAGGCCCATGTGTGATCCTATCAGGAACACACATGCCTGCCTATATCTATGGAGCAGTATACCGAGGAAGTTTTGGTCCGTTTCATTTCAAGCAATGCAAGGGCTGTGAAAAGAAGCGTTATTCTTACATTTCACTTCTAGCACCTTACGAAGTACCTAAGCCAATCAAATATCCCAAAAGAAGTGGCAGAATACTTTTGAAGAATACGTTTCTAGCCCTGATGGAATTTCTTAGTAATAAGCACAATATCCGACATTCAGTTGTATTTATTGTTGTTCAATTTGGATATAGTCCAAGTACATCTGGTATGTAGAAAAACCCACAAAAACATGGTATTATATCTATTGGCGCAACAAACAACGGTATATATATATATAGAGAGAGATATATATATATATATATATATATATATATATATATATATATATATATATAGATATATATATATATATATGTATATATATATATATATATATATATATATATATATATATATATATATATATATGTATATATATATATTTATATATATACGTATATATACGTATATGTATATATATACATATATATAAAATATATATATATATATGTATATATGTATAGTGGTATATATGTATATGTGTACATTTGTGTATATTAATATATATATATGTATATATGAATATCTATATACATATATTCAAATATATATACATACATATATTTAGGTACTCTCTATTTTTTAAGCCCGTTAGTTTTTGGAAAATACAGTCATATGCGTCAGATTGCGTAGCATTATAAATCTAAATTTGACATTGATTGTACTTCCGTAACTGTGCATGAATGACGCTTTTGCTATCGTTATCAACCTGGGAGTCGCAAGGTTGCACTGTAGATTACATAGCAACTTTATTTATATTTTGCAATTTGCGTGGCACTTTAACTGTGCACGCCAACACCGGAATAATATATGCATAAACCACAAACGAAATGTGCTCTGCAGTCTTGCATAAAGAAGTTGTGAATTGTAATCTTAGGTATTGTACAGTTTGTAAACCACTCTGATGGGCATAAACGACCTGAACACGAAAAGGCCCGTCATACCTTTAGAAAACAGAATGGTTCCTAGCATTATTGTAACTTGATATGTGCCGGTATTTTCAAAATATTCACTCATGTAGTATTTGCAATCTACAATATATTCTTTTGTTAAGTCACATATTGTATTATCAACAGTTGTGCAAGGCTTACATTTAAGGCATGCTTCATCTTGCATTCAAACAATAATTATGCATTACCTCTTTTGTATTGAAACTCCTATGCACACAGTCGGTCTAATTATCCCAGTGAAGAGAACATACATTACAATGTTCATCTGCAATTATGGGACCACACGTTTTCTCTATTGCATTTTGTGCGAACACGAGCCAACTATTATTAGCGTTTGACAAAGTTTTCTAATTTCTAGGTTACATTTATAAGTGTTCGACGGCTAAAATGGTAATAAATAACCCATTATCTGTTTCGACTTTTTACGCTGTTGCGCAACAATGATGTTATGATGTCCATGTATTATGTCCGCAATAAGTCTAAATGCGCAAATAATATCAACCCAATGTGCAGCTGTCGGTTATAATGTTATGCTAACATTCCAATCAGTTTCATGACATAATTGCCGTTTGATTGCCTTTATCCGCAGTTTCTAAGAACCAAGCATATTTTTGCCGGGTATAAAAATATATGACCACCTTAGTATCTGATGGCAGTGTTATGGTTCTTGAGAGTTGAGCGTTGAAAATGTTATGCTCCCTCTTGCAGTTATGTCGGCCGCTCAGAAAAAAAACTGCAATAACCATGCCGTCTACGATGCAATAAGAACTTGGATTGCCAATATTTTAGGAGAAATAACTCGGTTATTGTATGCCTTAGTTTTAGCTAACGTAAAACCATGGATTTGCTCTTCCGACTTTGGATTGTCAATCACGAGCGGAAAATATTTTCCCTGAAGAAAAGATGATATAATGTTCGGTCACGCCATTTGCTTGGATGTTATTATCACAACATTTATAATTGATGCAAGACTGCGCGCTGTCTCTCGGCAATTTACCTAATCAGATATATGTCCTTATCGGACAATGTGGCAAAAACTGCCTCCCTAACATATTGTATCAATTGAGATAAAAAAGAGAGAGAGAGAAAGAGAGAGAAAGAGAGAGGGAAAGAGGGAAAGAGAGAGAGAGAGGAAGTGATGTAGAGAGAGAAAGCGAAAGAAAGCGAGAGAGAGAGAGAGATAGAAAGACATATACAGACAGGGACAGAAATAGAGAGAGGGGTAGAGAAAGATAGAAAGAGAGAGATAGAGCGGGAGAGTCTGAGAGAGATAGAGAGAGGCTCAACTTTGCATTTAGATCGTTTTCATGTGATTTGTCAAAATTATTTTGCGTTATCGGTGGGGTAACTGGGGTTCGAATATTTACAGAATGTGACGTAGACATGATGTATAGTGTTTGTGAACGGATAATATGCTACATAAGATATTGAAATCATTATTGCTAATGATAACAGAATTAAAGTTCCCCTAATTTGATAATTTGGTGATTCAATATTCTCTAATAGTAAAATCATTGCATCCTAATTGTTACAATTATTTGAGCTGCATTTTGCGTTTCGAACAATTTATCTATGTAGTTGTGCCCCTTGAAAATGCCTTTTCCACACGTGAATATAACCTTATCTTATAGTATACGTACGCTTCGTACAACATCTGCCCAACGCACTTTGAAAGTCTTTTTGTAATTGCACGTTACCTAGTGAACAGTTCCGGGCTTTAAGCATGCCGCTGCAGTGTTAAAGTTGCTTATGCTTACTGAAAATATCCTAAAATTATTTTAGATATTCTGAAGCTCTTTGGGTATTTTCTTTGACTACTGTGAACATTTATTTCGAGGATCCAGCAAGCTTTATATTAGTTAGGTAATATGGACAATATCATTCGTATTTCTGAAGCCGTTATTGACAAGCTAATCTGTGTCACCATCTGCAACAGGCAGCCATTTTCCTGTCAAACGCTTGTATTGAAATGACAAGTGCAGTCTGTGCTTGCTATTGCGGAATCGGATTGCTTTATAAACTAAACGAACAGGGCCTATTAGTTCAAATTCGCCCTGCATAATCGCTTTCACGAAAATCATCGTTTGCATTACTTTGTCGCAGTTTGCTTCTGGTCGTAGTTAATTGTGCCTTGCCATCATGCTTGCATGAAACCAGGATAGTTACATACAGTATTTCGTCTTGTTAACTATTCTCATCTTTATGACAGTGCAGTTTATTTCCAGGCATGCCGAGTCACATTTATGCGAGCCATTATGTTTTATTGCCGTATGATAGCTAGGTAAACGTACCACCGCTCTAACACTAGTATATTTAGCCTTTCGATAAGATAGGGCGTTATTGATATGAAAGTGTATGAAACTATGAACAAATAGTCTGCAGCCAGTGTGAATGCTAAGGGAAATTACTTGGTTATTGTTCGAATAGCATCAGTCGACGAATCCACCGGTATTGACCGAATTGGCCTCATCAAGCTGCCTGATATCAGTGGTAAACATTTTGCCTCAAGAAATAACTCTTTGTATGTGTCTCTCTCCTCCCACAGTTGTAATGATCGACTGACTACTCGATTATCAAATCTAAAGATGTCCCTAATGTCAACTTCCCACACTCGCGGCTTACTTATATGTACCCAATCATTTACACATGCATCAAGCTCTAAAATTATAGCTACCTGAATATGCAAGATGGATCTACGTGAGTCCCGATTGGAACGAGACAAAACATTATTATTTAGTTAGTTTGTTTCAATAGCTCGTGCATTACAAACATTAATTTTGTGAATATACATCACACAATACAAACCTGGGAATCTCACATAAAACCGATGAACATATACAATCTATAATTTGTTATTATAGTACAAAACAACTTGATTAACTCGGCTCATATGATCGTTCATTTAATTGCTTAAATCCGAAAACAAAAGGTGTTATTGGAGGTGTATATGTGTAAATCCGCATCGGTAGAAGAATGAAAGGTATATATTTGTGCCATGCAATGCCATAGTACCCTGTGTTTCGTGATAGACACTATCAATGATGCACTTTGAGGTTTTATTGTGATATTGGCATCTCGAATACACCCAATGAGCACTTTTTAGGTGTCAGTGTGTTTCTCAAATGTTTACATGTAAACACGCATGCTATCAATGTAGCTATTGATATAATCAATCATCATCAACAACTTTCTCAAGGTAGCTCCATCATTAATCATGCCAATTTGCCTTTTCATTCATTTGTAGTATATATCTGGAGTCCTCTAGGGCCTTGACAATTTGCCTAAATGCCCATGTGAAGTTTAAATGCATCGAGTTATGCACAAGTTACGAAAAACCACCATTTACCGCGGAATGGCTGTACCCCCGATTTAAAATGATGTTTTTCTGCAAATGAAATACCACGTGGCGCTCCTTTATCGTATGGGTTTTGTATTGCCACAGTTTTGTTAGCCTGGTGTCCTAACGCAGAAGTTTGATAAATTTGCTAACTTTTTTTGCGGTTTGTGCTTCCTTGCACAATGTGACAGTTCAGCTTCTTTGTCTGACGTCTCGATACGCCGGATTCATCTTTAAAGTCGAATTTCGAGCCGTAAGCGCGCACTTTGACAATTGATACATAGACATAATAGGTACTTCTGGGTTATATTTCCGTAATCTGGAGAAAAAATGACATGATTGTTCGAGCGATATGCACTTAAAGCTTCATCAAAGGTTGCGTTTAATAATCCATGCATGGTTGCTTCGCGATTCGTTAGTTCGAAACGAATCATAGTGTATTCTGACACAGAAACATCTGTTTATTGTTAGGCATCAACGCAGGGAAAGAGCAGTTTATGCTAAGAGCGATTCATAAATCCTATTAGCATAATTTTTAGGCCATCGGTAGATTTTCGCGAAAGTAGCTTTAGTTATCGTTTGTGTTGTATGGGTAAATCGCATCATTACAATATGCATAAGTAGTTTAGTAGTATACATGGTAGCGGTTCTAGAACAGAACCGCTCCAATATATACTACTCACTGTTTGGCAGCTTATAAAAGATTTTTGCACATCCTAAGGGCGCCTCGGACCCGACCCCTAAACGGGGCCGAGGGGCTAGTTTGTAGGTAAACTAGTGTGACCATAGGCCAAGGAGTCTACACCGTTCGCGCTTGCATCGCTTTGTGTCAAAAGGGGATAGAGACACCTTGTTGATGTGAAGTCGGTATATTTTGTGGCAGTCACTCCGGAGCATGTTCATTCCATGGCGAAACTGCTATGGGCGAACAGTGGCTCCACATTCTGAGCGTGCCGTAGATGAGATCACCATCGTCTTGATGGGCACACAAGCGCACTCATCCTTCATCTTCCTTAGAGCCTTCTTGTTCGTGCCACTGTACAGGCTGTGGGATGGATCGTAGTTGCTAATGTCAAAGAGATGCCCATCATCGTTCATGTCAGATTACACATCAGGCGTGCGTATCTCGAGCAGCAACGAGTCCGTGTCGTTATAAAGACTACAGTCTTTACCATATCTTGACTTCATTATGTTGTAATGAAAGTCATACATCCGGTGCTTGGAGAGGTCTAGTATACACATGCCCACATACACCATACTGTTTAAGATCAAGTGACGTTTATACATATGCAGGCATCCAGATCATCGTCAAACACTTTATGTCGAGCATAGGCGGGGCTGGCCACAAGCCTACGATTTTTTTCTTTTTCCGATGAACACACAATATTAACGTTGACACTCCTCGGGAGATTTTCCATGGTTTTACCAAACACATAGTTGTTCATTCGCATATACAAATCCTTCTTATAGTCGCTGGTTGCGGCCTTGCACAAATCTGTATTCATCCTAATGTAAGGCTCCCTCCAGGGACTTTGGTCAGAGACAAGTGCACAATCTCTCTTGGTTAGCTTATCCCAAGAGATAGATAGAACATTTAATTCCTAGAGAGTACCACATACTTCTCCTTGTTCTGCAGGTTGGGTATCAGCTGTTCAAATCCCTTTCCGGTGCTCCCCAATGCACCTAGGAGATCCTTCTTGTAGACCGACAACTATTCGTTCTGGATAGTCATTCTTTCCGACCCTAGCGGATAATCATTGTGACTATCATGTAACTCTGAAGGGCATTCAAAATCCCTCTCGAGTATAAAACCCGTCTCGGCATTGTCGGGGTGGTTCTTTATCTGAAGATCAAACGGCTGTTCAACCCAATCAATGGTCGAAGTGGATAAAAACTGACTCAATGCCCACCCATACAGGTTGTTGGCATCGAGGTACTGGATATTACCCAACGGCTTATTCTGCTCAAACCCCTCTACATATGGGTTGTTAGCTTAAGCCTGGCGACGTGAAACCATGCTTATACCACCGCGCAGACCCTTCTCAATGAAGAGATGCTTGTCATAATCAGTGAGAAGCTCGAGTTAAACCCCTGTGTTCTTAAGAAGCGCATCTCATGAAAGGCCAGGGCTGGTGCAATAGTGAGCTGGATCTAAACCATACTGCTTGAGACATGTTCTGCGAAATATTCTAAACACATCGGCCAAGAGCAGCACATCTGTGCGCAGGTACAGGTCGTGGTAGTCCCCCATGTTTTTACACCCGAACACGTTCCAGACATTCTGAGCATGTTCATAGTCTGCAGCACATATGCCTTGTTCAGAGAGATTGCTGTAGAACTCATGAATCGACGGTAGTGGGACATGGAACTTATCCCAGCCATCCATAAACTTGTAGGGGTACACTTGCGCAGTAGCAGCCGGCGTTTCGCCTCATCAGGCTCATACTTAGACGTCACTGCAAAGGCGTCTGAATTGTTTGCAGATACCAGCTTGTCAGGTGGTTCAGTCTGCCCATCACAACGTGCAACCACATAGCCGTAACCACATTGGTCCATGCTCCTGTTGCTCTTCGAAGCATCAAGCACAGGGCCAGGAAGTTTAACAGTCAGTGCCTCAGAATCAGTGTAGATGACATAAGGGGTAGCCTGCTGCTTATGCCAGTTCTGGAAGGATGGGATATTCTTTCCTTCTTCAGGCATGTTTACCCTCACTACAGATTGCGTATCCCCATGCACCTGGGTTTGTGCTCAGCAAGAAGTTTCTCTGTTGATGAAGAACTTGCGGTGCTTGTACTTACTCTGGTCGTAAAGCAGGCGATTCAAATCTTTAATTTGCGTCTAATAAAACCCGCCGTCCCCCGCAACCAGCATGAGGTTTATACGGTTAGCAGAGTGCTTAATGATGCGGTGAACGATGATGGCTTTTCCAGCACATCGTTATTATCTTCCGAGGAGAGAACCACTTGCTGCTTATAAAGCAATACAGGCTCAACATACTCAGTGCTGCCATCATCAGTGTGCTTGGCGAGTCTTACTATCAAGGCAAACTGACACTTGATTCCACTTAGCTCTTCCAGCTCACCAGTGAAAACTTGATGCATCTTCCGACACATGCCCTTAAAGAACATCATAAGGTCCGAGACAAGGGGGTGCGACTACCACCCATCCATGCAAATAGTTTTTAACAGCCCACTTAATCTTCTTCAAGACGAGGCATGGGGACTGGGGACTGGGTTGCAGGCACTGGGGTGCAAAGGGCAGGGACTGGTGTGCATGGGGCAGGGACTGGTGTGCACAGGGCAGGGTCAGGGGTGCGTGCCACCCCAGCCCTTAGTCTAGCAAATATCTCCTTATATAAGCGGTCAAATTCATTATGTTTTCAAGTGCTTAGAGTGCAATCGTAGAGCGTGGGTAAGGTGGTTTAAAACCGTGAATTGCAACATAATCCTGTTGGGCTTCATGTGCTCGCGTATTATGAGTCATGGTTACTATACAAATCCATTTGTCTAATAGGAAAAATTTATGATGCATAAAAGACAACGACTAGGCAGCATACAGACTTTGACCTGCTGACAGCGCCACAGAATTTCTATTTTTAAACAGGGGGAGATCTTTGCTCAGAGTCGCCGGCTGGTGAGCCAGTGTCAAGCTGGTGTGAATCAATTTTTTTCTTATGGTAAAGGTGCCTGTGGTTGACTTTATCGAACCCACAATCCATGCACAACCCTACATTATTTCTTATAGATTTCTGTAAACCCGTACAAGGAAGATTAACAAACACATGTGTTATCTTATATCTGTGTAATCCACAAAACTGTTGGGTACTATTACAGGGGTCTTTCTTTCCGAGTAATATCCATTGTTATGTATATAAATATCGATTTGTTTAATTGAGAATACCATCTGGCGGCAATTGGATATCGGACGGCACCACAAGCAGGTCCGCCTTTACAAAGCCACTGAGTGGTCCATCCAACAAATAGTATAGAACAGGCTCACCAGATTTAGCTCAATCCGGTAAAAAATGAGTGACCAGACAGTGTCAGTGGCCCGCCAGCTGGTCTTGCTCTACCTCACCAGAGGGAAGCTTTTGTTCTTTGACCCCCAGCGGGCGCCTTGGTACGACTGAAGAGGGCTTTTGTGCAACTCGTTTTGCCATTATAGCATCTTTAGGTTTTTATCCAGTCAAGCGGGCTACCTCCTTATTTATCGCAGAGACTACAGCCTGCAGTCAAAAAACCCACTCAGTCAATCGTTTTCCAGTATTCCATAACTCTACGGCATACTGGTGTCCAAAGAGTTGTTCGGCAAGTGTTCAGTTAAAGCGTTCCACTCTACCCTTGCATTGATGGATATTCAGACGGCCGCGACTGACTGATACTCCATGTTTTGCTAGCAGCTGATTCACTACTCCCATAAACTCCCGTCCAGGGTCGACCTGAAGTAGTTTAGTTCAATGCAGCGGTCCTCACTTGTATATCCTTTTGAGGGCACCTGCAACCTCTTTAGCCTCTTTTGTAGTCAATGGATCAACCACTTTGCAGCGTGAGGCAACATCCACCACTGTTAGGGCATGCTTGTAATCCGGCGTTCCACAACGTCATTAGGAAGAAATAAGAGATTGGTTTGGTGAACCACATAAGGCCCATACACATCAAATTTTTGTCTGGAAATGTGTTATCGCATTGGCAGGTATATAGCTTGCTTTGTTAGCCACCCCCTGGCAACTTCCTCAGAAACCCTTGCTTCTGTTGCAAGCATCTTGATAACTTCAATGCCTTTCCAGTAGCTCTTAGGACTAAAGTAGATCTACTGAGCAAGCCTGTATGCATCTGGTCTAGTCGCTGACTTTTGTGAATAACCTGTTTAGGGTGTAGTTTGCGTCTGTACCAATATCATGCTAATCCAGCCAACACAACTCTGACAACCAAAGATGGAGCCCATGTAGCTCACAAGTGGCAGAACTTAGCGCATGGCCAACAAACGAATCAGTCTCCAGGTCTGTAATTAGCTTTGGCTGGTGTTCTGGTGGGATAGGAAGAACCATACAAGCAATACCTGAGTATAGCTGTAGCACTGTTTGACCTAGAGTGTGTGTCATGCTAGCGCCTAGTCTCGTATCTCACATATAGCTTTGTGATCTCTTCATCAGACATTAATTCAACCTGGTCAACTGTAAGGTGCTGATCACCAAGGTACTGACGGGCCTGACCCCCAGCTATGACAGCAGCAAGTCTATCTCTTTTTGAAGACATATCCCCTCTGCGTTTGCTCACTTAGACTTTGTGACCACTGAGCTAGCCTCGTCCTGTTAAAGAGTTTATCAATAATGGTATCAAGATTCATGAATTTACGTACACACCTTCGAAGTGTAATATATTGCACTGCTGCCCAGATGAAGATACCAAAAGTATATACTGAGGCAGCGGCTGCTACTAAGGCCAACATTTCTTCTGCTCACGTAAGTCCTACAGCACAGAGTTGTACTTTTAAGTGAGGACCCAGAAACTTTGCTGCGCATGGCGGCTGCTAAAGGCCAGTTTGAATAACTTGTCTTTCTTCTTGGTTAGGGCCTTGGTTGCCTAACAGTCATCAATAATGTACAGGGTAGGCTCGTCCTCAAAACAATTGTAGAAATCCTTCATCAAGTGGTCATGGAGCCACTCCCCTGGATCATCCCGCACCCATGACCGCGACTGATAGGCCTCGTTGAAACGTATGGTAGGGCAAAGTATTAAAATATGCTTAAAGGCACAGAAGAAGGGCCTTTCAAGCAGGTCGAGGATGAATAGGGTTTTCCCGCATCCTGTCTGCCCACAAACAATGGGACCATCTGGAAATGTAAACTTAGTAGACTGCGCTGACAAACCTGCCATCTTTAAAGTTAAGCTGTGCATCCATAAAAATATACACATAGACGTTCAATGCACTGGCCGCCTCTGCATTTTTTTGTGATCTGTATGGTGATACCTTGAGACACATTCTCCACTCCACTGCCACTACCGTACAGCTGGTCGTCATCACTCGTCCGTAAGTCGAGCCACAGAGCATGCTTACTGGTTAGATACTTTCCTGGGGAAACGTCCGACAATGCCAAGTCTTTTACAGCTATTGCTACACTGGGACTCATTTACTCTCTGCTGCAAAGGCCTTCTTCACCGCATCCCACTGCTGGTAGCCACGCATGCCCTCGGCATAGAGCAGATTGGGGATGCCCTCAATGGTCAACTTTTGTAATCTTTGTGTTGCAGAACAACCCTGTCTTCCTAGCGAATGAGGCATTGATGAAGTACACACTGATACGGAATTGCAAGCCGACCTGTGTACTGAGTGCGTATCATACGGGCCAACTCTGGCTGGGTAACCATGTCATACTCTAAGGAGGTGCCATCAATATTGTAGCTGGTGTTAGTGTATCCCTTTGCGTGACTCACGCGGTTGTAGTCGTTCAATGTGAGCTCGTATTCCAGTCTATCACTAAGTGCACTCTGGTAGAATGGCATGTGGCTCTCAGGGAGTTCAAAGTCAAGCGGAACGTAGAACCTGTTACCATAAACATCGGCTACCGCCTTGTTCTCTTCCTCGGCCTCATCCTTGTCTCCTGCCCCCACTCATATCTTAGTTGCGTTTCTGTCATCTAATATGTCAATGCCATAATACTGAAGGCCCTGTGCAGTCCGCCACAAGTCACGATAACAGTGGTACACATCAATAGACATGACAACATTGCCAGAAATCTTGATTGTAGACAAAGAGGCCCTTTACCCCGAGAGGCTCGCATATCCGGCGTTATGGATTAAGTTTGCGTCCGTAAGTACTCGACATGTTAGATGCTTATTTAAAAGTATATCTTTAACATAGTTTGATAATCCAACGTTTGACCCTGGTAGTTGCTTTGACGGGTGGAGGGAGCACTAGTGCCACCTCGCTACCAACATCCACGGCAGCTGATAAGCCTGTTGTAAAGGAATGGATTAAAAAATAGCTGAACTCCTTGGCAAACGTCCAGAAAGGCCTAGCCGTAAAGGCAGCAGCTGCCCATCCAGGGATTATTGGCTCCATCGGTTCATGGCTGCTAACTCAGCTGCAAAGGTGGCTGGTTGGATGGCAGAACATATATGGGCAGCTGATTTGGCGGTGGCTGGTGTTATCCTCCTGATGCTCCATGACCTACTACTTAGCAAGCCAAGGCACAGCTAAGCTTATTGCTATTACACCTAAAATAAGAGCGGTTTTCTCATACCTGTGCGCATTTCCTACAGGTATATCGGCCACGCAACTTGTAAAGGCCTGTTCCAAACACATAATCAACCTTTCATGAAGCATTCTGGAGAATGTCATGATACTGGCGGATGGATGCCAGAATATCCACTTGGGAATTGATTGCATCCTCAACATTAACCTGAAACTGCTTTTGAGCTACAAAAGACGTGCTGCTAGTATTTTTGAGCGGGTCTGCGTCTGAGCACCAAGAATGGCCCAGACATAGGTCCTAATGCTGTAGTTAATGTGCTCAACGCCGGGCTGTGTGAAGCCATCAGATGTGTTCCGGTTCAAAGGTACTCCATGCCTCGTCTGCCCTAGATCCCTGTGCCAACAGAACAACACCCATTTTCTCCTGAAACTAAGGCTTCTTATCCTTTTCTGCCTCAAAGGCCATCCATATTGGGTTATAATGAACGCTCCGACCAGCAACCTTGACGACAGTCCCGTAACCATACTCATCATGTGCATTTAAGACACCAAGGTCGCGATTAGCTACAGTTGCCTTCTGGCGCCAGTCTGTAATCTGTTGAACACCAAACTCACTACAGAGTCTCTCATATGCCCTGCGATCGTATGGATTGTCATAGGGGTCAGGAGCGTGATTTGGAGGCAGAGGTGCTTGTGGTTCTGCCCGCTGGCGCCGCACTGTGTAATAAACGTGAAAGGTGTAGAGAGCTTGGACAAGGAAAACCTTAGCACTGAGGTGGTCGTGAGATGACACACCCCAGCAGCTTGTTGCACACCACACTGCAAAGTTCAACTGGTTCTGCATTGGCTTTAGCCCTCAGTCTTTCACTATTTTATCCTCAATCATCGGCTGCATCTTATAGTGACTAAACACCACAGGAATGTTCTGCCGCTGTTAACGACTTGAATTCTTGGTCGGGTTAAGCCCTCTGCCATCGAACTGGACGCCCTCTTTATATGTGGCTTTTCTTATGAATGTAAAGTCTTGTTTCCACATAGTGCTATGTGTCAAACTCTGACAAATGTTCAAAGAGGCGAGGCTGTGTTCTGCAAAATCATATTGACAACCCTGCAGGCGATCTATGTGTTGGCCTAAGGTCAATCACGCATACTGTGGGCCTGAAACAATCTCGAATCAAACGAGACCATGTAATGGCGGTCAAGAGCTTCAGAAGAGGGAGGATCTGTCTAGTTAAAACCTGGTCTCTGGAGTTTCAGCCTTCTTCAGCAGCAGATTAGATCAATAGGTCTTAGTTTAGATGTTGATGCTGCAAATGGGGTTATTACCCTCACAATACCTGATAATGGAGCTACACGCATATCAGACGGTGTGTTAAAAGTGTTGGGTCCTGATGACAGTCATGGTAGGCAATTAATTCCTTTGTGTAATTACATAGGTGACCAAGCCATCAACTTTATCATCTTTAACACACTATATGTTTATCTCGATCAAGTCAGTACCACCCACAACATGCTAGATGGTGCGCCCACTACACTTAGTGAAGTTGTTGGCTTAGAGGGTGGCTCTGTCAGTTATATTATAACCACAAACATCGCTAATCCTGTCTGTAAGCGTGTTACAAGCGGAACTGTGCATGAGTTGAAGGTTCAGTTACTGGATAATAAGGGACGTCTATTTAACAACCACAACTTACCTGTTAGAACTGTTCTCGAATTTACTAGATGTCAATAAAAACGAGTATTTATGGACCTAGGCAAAACTCGGTAAGCACTGTGGGCGCCGACCTCTCGGAATATGCCACAAAGACCTATATATCTATTGGTGAATCACAAAACATGGATAAAAGTGGCGGTGTTATGGTTGGAGACCTTGAAATGAGAGAGAATTAAATTGTTCAGTTGGGAGAATCGATTTCACCAAAGGATGCTGCTAATAAAAAGTATATTGATGAATATAGACAGCAGAACATGAACCTGCGTGGTCATTTGGCGATAGAGCCAGGGGTCGAGACTCACGATACTGTGGATATACCATGTTATCGAACGGTAACGGTAAGTCTTCTGGTGTTGGTGCTGATACTGGTGCTATACCAGTCGTTCCTGTTATTAGTTGAACAAACCAAGCGGTAGGAATAAGTAAGCCTGTTTACCAACGGGCTGTTGTAATATCTTTAGACTAGCCTTTACAGGTAGAACAAGGCAACGGGGTGACTTGGTCTGTAGCATCACTCTTTATTGAAACAACAACCAACCATTCCGACGGCATATCCGGAGGTGCCTGTGAGAATCCAGGGCACTCCTATCGGTTGAATGTAATCAGCCTCAAGAAGCAATACCATGCGAAAGAAATTAAACAATATAGGCGTGCAGAGATCACAGCGGATGCAGTAGACACTGCGTTAGGTAATGTATGTGTCTTGGCGTAA
Organism: Urechis unicinctus; assembly: GCA_034190875.2. Taxonomy (NCBI): domain Eukaryota; kingdom Metazoa; phylum Annelida; class Polychaeta; order Xenopneusta; family Urechidae; genus Urechis; species Urechis unicinctus. Next base: position 8,037,042 of record CM067349.1, read on the forward strand.
GTGGTGTATGTATAATGTCTACAATAGTTGCCATTGCTATTGCCACAGTCTTGGGTGTTACTGGAGCCGCTTGTGGGCTACATGGAATTGCTGGAAAATTCGTCAGTCGCTGACTGACCATCAAGGTGAAAAAAACATGATCAGATCCGCATTCTAGCGTAGAGCAAATTGAATACCATTGCTGACATGGTATCGACAGCACTTGAAGATGGTAATATCTCGGATCATGAGTTTAAACTCGTTTTAGCTGAGGTCACAAAATATACCCTAATGAAGGGCGAACTTCAGGCCAGATCTGTAAAAGCGCACCAGACTGTTTCAATTGGTGAAGAAAAACGCGCTGATCCAACGTGGAAAAGACGAAGCATTGGAAGGTATCAGACAAGAATGGGGTGCTTCTTTACCATTGAGCGGACTGTGGATGATATTGACCCGCCTCCATACAGATAATGATTTTAATTGCGCGGACATTTACGCACAGTTTATACAGATCTTATGAATAAACGAGGGTATAAGATATAGAAATGAACACCGTTGCTGAACTTGAAGGTAGTGTAAAAGAGTTGAAGTTAAATACAGATTATCTGAAAGATGATATAATAGATCAGGAGGACGAACTGATTGATGTTGTGGTTGATATGGAGGCTAATTACGATGACCTTGTGGAACTGAAGGACATCGTGAGAGATCTGGAGGTTCAGAATGATGGTAGTATGGAGCGCGGGGAATGCCCAGAGGAGCTTGTTAACAGGTGCCACACGAGCTTGTGAAAACCAAAGTCATTGACACCTTGGCCTATGAGCACATTAGTTTACCTACAAACTAGCACCTCGGCCCCGTTTGGGGGTCGGGTCCGAGGCGCCCATAGGGTGAGTAAAAATCTTTTATAAGCTGCCAAAGGGTGAGTAGTATATATGGGAATGGTTCTGTTCCAGAATCGCAACCATGTATACTACTATTGTTATAGATGCGACATGTAACGCACAATGTGCCCTTCTAGGAGTGATGTCGATTAACACAAATTCACTGTTTAGTCAACGAAAATAAGAGCTTCGTAAATATTTTCATCTCTTAGGTTGTTTTCATTGTATTTGGTTTGATTAAATTAAGCATGTCCATTAAGCAACCCCCTTGGTTGACTTTAATACTAATGTCACAGTATGACATTATTATGACCCCTTGTCTAAAGCGGGAGGACATCACCTGACGTCTTATTGTAAGGAATCAACCTATTATAGTTTGTATATCCAGCATGATGCCGTTAGATAATCCCTCCGAAATAGGTTATTTTACCTTACTACATACACGTTTGCTTTAAATGCTGGTCCTTATACATCTAAAGTCGTAATCAATTTACTCTATACTCAATTTGGTCATGCTTTAATTTCAATACCTTAGTACAGAATCGATCTGAAAATGGCATATGACATATGTGAGCTACAGCTAATGCTGCGCATCTTTCTCAATGAGGAACCTATTACCCGTTACGGAGAAAGATCATCTGCAGCTTAAATATGATGTTGAACACGTATGCGTAGCAAAGTTTTACCATGCAATGGGATAATGAATTTTCTGGCAGATTAAGCGGTTCAAACAACGTGAAGCAGCGCCGTCTCCTATTCTTTGCTATATTGATATGGATGAACTACTCACCCATCTGTCTCACACCAAAGTTAGATGTCTTATAGGTTATACATTTCCTCGTGCACTTGGTTATGCTGATCATCTGTCTGTCGTTAATTGCACCCTCTTTGATCGCCGTAATGATCATGATTGAAACAAGTATAGCGTTGTTTTCACCTCAACCGTGAGCAGTATAGTAGTTTTCATCGACGTAGAATCAAGGCTTTATGTTTACACTATTCCCATTATGAAAAAATGCTTAGTATCGTGGTACCAGTGTCGGCACGGACGCTAGTGCTATTAAAACGAATTTAGCTTGTTCTAATTTTGTGTCACAAACATATATTTGGGGCTTGCAAATATGATGTGAGGAACAAGTTATTTAACAGTGTCTAAATATGTTTGTATTGTGTTCTTTTATAGAGTTAAGACCACCTACTCATCAAATATTTTCGCCAAACATGGCATGAAAATTAATCCACAAGCGCGCTCAGCATATATACATTTTTTTACATGTCAGCAACCAATCATTACACAATTTATGAAGCGCTAGATCAAGTTTCTATGTAAACGCATCAGCAGAGGTAACGCGATGTTGTCTGTATGGGCAGACTTTGCTGGTCTACTGTTGCTTGTAATTTACGCATCGTACTGTCCACCAAATGTATTAGCACTAATGCTATTTTACGGACGAAATCATACGAGTGGCTACCCAGAATGAGTGAGAATGAATTGGACAGCAACGTCTTAAACGTTTTCATTAACAAGATAGCTTATTATGACCCGATAAGAAATCAACGAGCTCCTGTCTGTAATTGGCTAATTATGATATTAGTCTTAACTTGTATCCAGCACTAATTCATTAAACATTTGTACGTTTATGTGAACGAAATGAATACTATATTTATTAACAATCCGCAATTGACGAGAATTGATTTATTGGATATGATTTCCCATCAAAATGGCACGTGCTGGTTGCGATTTTATTGGAATGATGCGCGATTATGTATTAGAGTTAATGGCACATGTGAGCGATATGTTTGTGGTAAATGGTATGAAACACACATGTCTGTGACAGGCATAATTTGCAATACGCAGATATATATTACGGCCTGATACACGTAACCTTACTAGGCGCAGAAATCCGGCCATTTAACTCGAATTTCGAACCTTAAATGTGCCGACCATTCGATTCGATTCAGTGCGAAACAATTCGGTTTATTATAAAGAACCGTGTGTCGAGAAAACACGTATCATAAGGCCATATTATATTGCACTTGTATGAGCCTAAGTTCATTGGTCGCAAAATGTGCCTCTACATTAGGTAGTTGAACCTCGGTACAGACCGCTATTGCAGTTTATCAAATCAGAAATACATATTCTGTTACTTCAAAGGCGATGCTTATTTGATCTACCAACAGTGAGTCCCTTAGGTCTACAGGGAAGATTATCTGCTTGCGCTGGTGTCATTAACAATAAATGCCTGTTTATGTTCTATAACAACTGACCCTGTTCAATCTTTGACCGCATTAGCTCTAGGTGTTTGAATACGTTGACCAACGTAATGAGATAAACATGTTTGAAATCACGCTTGTAACCTGTAAAAACGGTTCTGAATTGTAGATATATGTACCAAGCCGGTCCATTGTTGTCACTGAATAACTCAGTCGCTTCATCGACGTAGAAGTCTGTCGCAGCACGGCTAGATGTGTGATAGCGGCTTGATGCGATGATTACGGCAAGTTTGCAACAAATCGCGTCTCTTTAGATAAGAAACAATGCCTTATCTATTGCAAGGAATCACCCCTTTTACTTGTTTGATAAAATTGCCGATATCTATAAATTATTCCAAATATTTTAAATATCTGTATGGCAAAGTAACATTCTTGGACAAATTTACGGGCGCACAATCTATCTAATAAATGCTGACATTTTCTAAGCATGTTGTATGGAATGCGTCATTAGAATGAATTGTCTTATAAACTACCGTCATATTAATGGGGTCACTGTTTCCACACAGCGAAACCTCATTAAATATTCATGGCATAGTCACATATGATACAATAGCACGATTTGCTTAACAAAACGCCATATCATAAAGGGATCCATGCGATTGTGCACGTCTAGGTTTTCTTTCAGTGGGAGTGATATAACAGGCAATTTGACAAATATCTAATGATAGCTATCTTGCAGAGTACAAATATGTAGTGAAATAGAATACCTGTTAAATCTAGATCATCGATGTGCGTCTGTTACAGCTAAGTGCGTAAAACATTGCTTAACGACCCAGTAGATGTAGGAGTCGATTATATGTGACATTAGCTGTTCGATATGCAAACCAAGAAAATGACTGAAGCGGTATTGTTTGAGCAACCAACAATAGCATTTAAGTCACGCGTATGTTATTGCAAACGGCAACAACACTATTTATTTCCGAACCATTCATCGCTGGTTATAGTCTACGCATGTCAAATGGATAGTTTATTCGTTACCACTAAAGCCTCTGCTAAAGAAAATAATTGGTGAAGAGTTTAACATGTTACCCCTTAGTGTGCCGCATTTCTTGACCATGCTCATTTCTGCATGTCAGAGCCAGCTCAAGTGCGATACAGATAAATGAAGTAAAGAAATAAAACCGTGTTTTGAGCATCATTCACATTAAACCCGGCACCATTAAATAGGCCAAAACCGTGATGAAGAGTATTGCAAGCGGTTTGTTATACGGCGGCGGCGACAAGTTTGCAGCACCAGTATGGTAAAACCGCCAATGAAAATTTGATATTGTTTGTAATTTATGTCCACATTACCATACTTTAACTGTCACATGGGGTTGATTTGGACCGGGTATAATGTTATGAATCCTTTATACAGAAAATGATGTTCATTGGCCTTTGAAGGCACTGTAGATAGTATGCTATAGAGCAAGTAAACTGTTTAAGCAGAAAGGTTGAAACATAACAAGTATATGTAAACTGAGCTATTTAATAACAATTGATATGTTGCATGTACATTTCATCATATCATTTTACCCTGATATAGATTATATGGAATTATCACTATGTATATTCTTGATCATTTCTGTATTAGTTACTGATTAGTCATGGATGCGCCATATATGGTATAAAATAGGATATTTGTTTTTTTACTTCTAAAAGTGTCATGTTGATTCAAAAGTAACTCTTATCCCCAACCTACCATTACATTGGGAAGCATAAGTGATAGTATTATTGATTTCATAGAATCGACGAATGTTTGCAAACTTATTCATAACCCCTCTAAATGCTAATACTGGGAAACAGCCACTTACTAATAGCAATTGATATCACAGAACCACCAGCAGCGTTATTTGCTGTTCCCCACTCAAAAGCTGCTCTCGCGTTCTGAGCGACACGAGCGCCTATGCGCCCATCCAGTCTGCTAGACCTCTAAACGATTCATATACGCCAAGACACCTCCGTATACTCCCGTGACCCAGTTAAATGTAGCGCTGTAAGTTCCTAAACCCCTTACGCATCCTACTCCAACGCGAGAATGCTCTTCTGTCCTTGCCAACCAGACGACCATCATCATACACATTGGTACGGGATGGAGAGAAGAAGTAAGTTTCCCAAACAATGCAGGTCAAATAGTTCATTGGGATGTTCCAATAAGCAGGGTTGATAGATCCAGCGGGATGACATTAAGTATTTTAAGCATGGCAACAGTTTCTGTCACACACGTCAAATGGCTGCGAATCGTGTAAATGACTACATCAGTCCAATTGATTGTAAATCAGGTTAATTCCATATCGACTAACTTAAAAAAACGTGACTTACTCAGACTCGCCAACCCTTGACAAAGTCGCAATATGAAATCTCCCAAGGACGCGAATCGTTGCCAGATGCCGAAACTATATGGCCTTGAGAGATTTCTCTGGGCAAATAAGCTGAATACATGGTGACTTTAAATTAACCGTGCCATTTTATTCTTGGTCCCACATGATATTGAAAATATGCAGAAGCTTTTATAATGATTTCCCGTATAATACTTGTAAAATAATTCAGTAACTCCGGGTCCCTCCATGGAACTCACGTAGTCTACACATGCGCTCTTATTCTCAATGACCCCGCCTTGTTTACTTTCTGTATGGTCATGTGACCAAAATAATCAAGTGTGACCTTAAAAGTCAAGTAATTTCTTGACAAATTACCAAATATACATTATTCACACAGTATTCAACACTGTTGGATCATTGAATACCATATAATAACAAAACGCCTGATATAAAAACCCATTCGTACAATCGAATCTACCAAATTAACTCTTTGACCCTAGCCATGATAATCTGGCTTCGAACATTGACCCCAGATGAACGACAGATCGGCGAAATATAGAGCGCAGACTTACCAAAGTCAAGTCACATAAAATTGCCAATCCGACAAATAATGATCATTAAAAATAAATTTAACTTATTTTATTACAGCCCTGGTTAAGAATGATACGATTGTTACAGTATTACGGCTAATAATGACATTTCATATATTACGAAACTCGTAAACAATAACTCTACATTAGACTGCTTCCTCATGACTTCGCAGAAAGCATAGAAATTTGTTGTTAAATACGGATTTCCCAACAAATGCATTCCGACATGGACGGAAAAGAAGCTGTGTTGGTAAAATAATATACTATCTCTATCACTGGGTGTTCTGTATTACCTAATCCGCGTTTTACCCCTACCCTGACCGAATTTATATCCATGACCCAATTCCCTCAACGCAACGATTGCGAACAGCTGTTCCACAATTAAGGCATTAGCAGTAGCCCAACAGACCAACAGTCGATCGGGTACTCCCTTGGTTCATAAGAACTAGTTAGCAGCTTTCGTTACAATGCTGTTGGATGGTTCTGTTAAGTTGAAAAACAAATTGTTGTTTGATGGACTTGTTTCGCTATTATAGCTGAGACGGTTCGGTGATATGTAAATGCAAAGAGAACTTGACTATGAAACATCAACATAACAATTTTAACAATCTATGGATGCCCTTCACTCCATTCACTAGGAGTTAGCCATGAAGATGGATATGATGTTATATGGACATGATGGTAAGACATAACCATAATGTGTATGGTACTGCGCTCTTTGGCAAGTTGTGATTGAAGAGACTAATGTTGCAGCACCATTGATGGTTTTACATACCAGTGGCTGCTTATCCACAGTCACTTGGTGTTTCATAAACTTAACTTTTGCCAATTATCTTAATATGATAGACCCCAAAGGTCAAAGGGTCCTCAGATTGCAATTATAATCAATACTTGGGGGTAGTCATAACATCACATGCATATTGGGCTGTTGCCTATCCAGGCAATGGCCAATGTGATGGTCTATCAAAAGAGGGAATAAGTTGATGGTGCAAATATAGACTTGAAAGTGGCTCACCTAATACAAATAACACCAGCCACTAAATAAACAGCCTCTGAACTGCATAACTATTTAATTGCATAATAAATGAACATCTGTGCTATAAAAACCATGACTATGATTATTATGTAATTTGACAGTAGATAATATTGAATGTTCTCAGCTAAACAGCTGATGTGGCCACACATAAGTTTCCTGACATTGAATTATGTGATCTGACCTCGGCAGGTATCCTATAATTGAGGATGGAAACATTTTATGAGGTGTTATATTGTGAAAATAAATAACCAGCATCTGACACTATTCATTTGAAACTACCCTCACACACAACCTCACTTTGACACCTAGAGTTGTTCTACGCCATTCATTCAGACAAATGTTAGGTTATAGTTGTACCAGCAAGGAACACTACCTAACATTCTGTGGGATGACCCATCAATCTGAACCGCACATCTCTTGCCTCCAGATTTAGTTGAATAATAGAACTGTTATCTCTGGATTAGTGGTGCCAAGTAATTTGCTTAATATGTGTACATGTTGATTGTTTCAGGGAAGAAAGAAGTTCCTAAGTCACAGCTGCCAATGGGACCTTCCCTACTTTGAAAAATATATGAATGAGCAGCTCAAGTTCCAATGGGCCCTGCACCATCTCTTAATTATGTTCGAAATGTCATCAACTATACATAATTGCTATGAGCAGTGCTGGTTCCAAATAGATGTGCCACAAACTCTTAATTATGCTTGAAATGTCAATAAACATGCATAATTGTCATACAAGTGACCTTTTTAATCACTATATAGTTTATAGACAATATTACACATGTCCGGTTAATGATGCATTAATATTTTATCATAGCTTTTGACAGTAAAAAACGATTTTTAAACTATGTTTACCAGTCGCCTTACTTGTTCCATAGCTGTGATATTAATGTTGTGTTATCTGCATTTCAAATCCAACCCCTTGAAACAAATTATGGCCATATGAAACCTGTTCCCTAGGGAGAACTATGAATGCATTACTATAGATGATATAATCAGAAATAATAGAGATAACATAGCGGTAGTACAATTATCATTAAGTTATTAGTGTATATTTCTATGTACTAGAGCAAAAAAGCATGCCTGTCTGTGAGCTACATTGGATGATTAAGCGTTACGATGAACCACGGAGACGCCTCCATGGACAAACAAACTACCATATCGAGCTGAAGAGTGGGAGCCACAGGGATTTATATAAATCGTCAATTATCCCCAATCCTCCCAAGGAAACCGAAAGGAAGGCCGGTGCATGCACACGCTTTATTGGGCTTAAGGAAGTCCAAGAACCCCGTTGCGCAGAGCTTGGACAAACATTAAATGGCATAACAACATTAAGAATTGGGCTTGAAGAAGTCCAAAAACCCCAATGCGCAGAGCTGGGGCAAACATTAAGTGGCATAACAACATTAAGAACACTCGCATGGTGAACAAGCAATATCGAAACAGATTACATAAGAATATGCAAAAACGAGGAAGATAAATGGAAGATGGCCTGGACGGCCTGGATGTCAGGACTAAGGAAGAGGCAAAGAAAACAAAAAGGCGGAAACGAAAGAGGTTAGAAAAGGGATGGGTGGGAGGGACGAAGAAGGACAGCCGAGTGAAGCGAGTCCTGGCTCAGCGGAAAGTGACCGCGAGAGACTGCGCGCGGGTATTAACGACGATGAAAGTCGCGGAAGGTGTGGAGAACGAAAGGTAGTGAGGTAAACCAGAGGATGCAACACGTGGGGAGACAAAGAGATGACCTGGATTGGCGTCGCCGGCAATGCTGATTCGAGCTCTCTCTCCATCTCGTCAACCTGTTGTCAACAGAACTCGAGATCTGACTAAAGGGCTCAATTTTTTTTCGAGCCTTTCCTCCTGGCGTCTCAATCGCTCTATTTCGCCTTGCAGCAGTAGCTCGTTTCGATTGTCTTCGATGAGTGGGGAAGCCACGGAACTCGAAGAAATCGAGGTAACAGCACCTACACTGCTGACAGCGAACATCACGGTAGAAGTGACCGTGGTCGAAGTCGAAGTTGTGCTCGTGACGGACGCCATAGTGCAATTAGGACCTTTGAGGGGTAAAAAACAAGAGCTGCAAAGCCTTGATGCCATTAATATACGAAGAAGGACAGCCGAGTGAAGCAAGTCCTGGCTCAGCGGAAAGTGACCGCGAGAGGCTGCGCGGGTATAAACGACGATGAAAGTCGTAAAACCTGCGAGAGGTGACAGAGACAGAAAAAGGGCGCGCGAGTAGGGCGAACGGAGAGAGCGACAGATGGCGATAACGCGAGAGAAGAAGGGGCTAATTATTTGCTACTAAAGCAGGATAATTATCCCCAATCATCCCACGGAAACTGAAAGGAAGGCCGGTGCATACACACGCTTTATTAGGCTTAAGAACGTCCACGAACCCCGTTGCGCAGAGCTGGGGCAATATTAAATAACATAAAACCATTAAGAATTGGGCTTGAGGAAGTCCAAGAACCCCGCTGCGCAGAGCTGGGGCAAACATAAAGTGGCATAACAACATTAAGAACACTAGCAGGATGAACAAGCATTATCGAAACAGATTACGTATGAATATGCAAAAGCGAGGAAGATTAATGGAAGATGGCCTGGAAGGCCGCCAAGGAAGACCGGCAAAGGAAGGAGAAGAAGTAGAGAGAATAAGAAAGGGTAAAGGCGAGGGTAAGGGCAATATGATAGGCGTTAATGTGTAACAAATTTTTTAAGAGGGAATGACGCGATCAGTATTGTCTGATCAGTATTGAGGCAACAAAGTGTGATCCATTGCTTGAGTGACGGATATGCGCTGCTGATGAGTGAACGACAGATAGCGCTGGTAGCAGTCGGAGCGCCAGCTACCGAGCGGTTGAAGCAGGTCGGTAGAACACCTGCGCGGTAAGCCAGAGAGCAGTCGCCTCGTGGAGACAATGACCCGAATAAAGGGTGGGACTTAACCCGATTTGTTGCAGCAGCGGCTTAGGTATTGTCTAATCAGTATTAAGGCAATAAAGCGTGATCCATTACTTGAGCGACGGATAGGCGCTGCCGATGAGTGAACGACAGCCAGCTACCGTGCGGTTGGAGTAGGTCGGGAGAGAATATGTCATTGTTAACTTTGAACTCCTGCGTGCCGACGGAAGTGGTTAGCCGATGGAACCGGAATTGATGGTAAGGCGACAAGTGCCACCTGCCAAGATGGTCTGCCAGTTTATTACGTATCCCGCAGATCCAAGAGGCGCGAACAGAGCAGCCGTGTGTTGCCTCTACAAACCACAACTCTCGTGGCAAATGCTGTATGTAAGGTGACCTTTGACGACCAGAGTTCAAAGCGTGAACGGCCTCGTTATGCACTGCTATGACAATGCGTTGACGCTCCAATAGAGGCCCCCCGCATAGCTTAGCGCACACAGCGAGAGCCTGGAGTTCCAACGAGCCGATGTCCAACTCCTGATCTATGATGTGAACCGGGTAGGGGGTGTGGTGATATCTGCCTTTGAAGCAGCCGCCGCTCCCAGTGAGGCAACCGTCCGAAGACATGCTCGTCGGAAGCTCCCCATCGAGGCAGTTAAATTAAACTGTAGGCGTTGTAGGTTTCGACAAAGTTGAACCACAAATAAATGTCTAACTTGAACTCGGATCAAGTTTGATAGGGGAGGTGCGCTGTTTTATGGCGTGATGATGCGAGCGACGAAGCGGCGTCCAGGCTTGATGACTTTGGATAGGTGCATGAGCACTCCTAGTAGCGACCGGAGAGAACAACAGCTTTTATCCAGCTATGAAAGTAACTCCTGTTTAGCTGATGCAGACCTAGGGTGCTTCTCAGGAGCCTGTGTAGGCTGTTGTATGTCAAAGAGGCATTTGAAGCGCCGTGACATGAGCCGAAGTCGTCCAAATAGTAAATTGCAGTAAATCCGTACATTTGTTTATACAAAAAAACTGCAGCGGAGGCCATGCGTTGACAGTTTAGTGCAGCAGAGGGAATACCACAAGGAAACACTATCTCTATATATATCTCGCCGCGCCAGAGTAAGGCCGTGTATGCGACGTCCCTTAAATCAAAGTACATCTGTTTGTATGCCCTGGACAAGTCGAGTAGTATAGAGGGTAGCGGTTCTGGCACACCAGTCTCATATGATTATGACACACCTATCTCATATGGTGCAACCCAGAAAACACACACACACACAGGCTGACTCACATGTGCGAGCGGTACTGGCACACCTGTCTCATATGATTATGACACACCTATCTCATATGGGTGCAACCCAGAAAACACACATATACAGGGTGACTCACATGAGCCAGCGAACCGCTCGCACCTCCACCCACCATATGAGCCCAGCCCTTCCAGCCCCTATGGTATAGGCCCACACCAGTAGTTAGTCACCATAGAGGTCATTGGGTGATAAATATCTGCGACCGTCGCTGTAAGTTCCATTTTTTCACGCGGTTGAGGTCATGTATAAACTGGGCAACCTTAGCGTCGTTCTTCTCGATAAAGTCGGGATCAGGACGAGCGGTTATCAATCTCATCGTAAAGAGCTTCCAACAGTAGAAAGCCCCCGTCGGCTTCTCTGTGGTCCCACTCGGTCTTCCCAACCAAGGACCGTGATGCTCCTGTTCCAAGCCCAGGCAACTATTAAATCTCCCGTTCGCACTATAGTCGCCGTCTTCAAGCCCCTCCACCCCCGCCCACCCCCAAGCCACCGTCTCCTTATACTTCTTCTGATCCTGGTTATACGTCTCAGCTCTCCCCAGGTCCTCAAAGGAGCACAACCTGAAAACGCAGTCGACAAACACCCCGATGGTCGCCACCGGACTGTGGTGCAACCCCAACAGAACCTGAGGCTTATACATATTCGGAATCACCCTCCCAGGACTCCGAGTGTAGGGGCACTTTATCTCGAGCAGTACAACCTCCTCAGGATGCCCCAGACAGACAGCATCCACTCCAGCCTGCCGGATTGGGAGCACACAAAAGCCATTCGGAGAGTAGGCCGTCGCGCTGCCATCAATATAGATATTATTTCCGTAGACCTTGGTGTCGTACACCTTCTCCAATACGGCAATTGCAACCTCCTCAAAAGTCGTACCCCAGAGGCAGGGTGCGCCAAAGCGAACACCCCCGTTGCTAGTTTTTTCTGTCAGCTTCTTGCTATAGCTGCTGAAGTAGTTTTGCCCTATGATAGAGGAGTAGTCACTTCCTCCAACGCAGCCCTTCCTCATGGTCTCCCACTGGTCCGTATTTTGTTTGACTCCAGTATGATCGTTGCAGAAAGATTTTATCGCCGCCTCCATTATATCTAGCAACCCCTACTCTTCAAATGGACTGTCAGGGTCATACCTTAGCAGGTCTAGGGGGCGATTCTGCCACTTTCAAACATTTTGCTTTAATGTCATTTTTCATTTGACTATATTTCATGATCTCGACCGAAACGAGCTTAAACTCATCATCTGAGATATACCCATCTTCAAGCGCCGCCGATACAATGTCAGCAATGGTATTCAATTTGCTCTGAGCGAGAATGCAGATCTTGTCATGCTTTTTTAACTTAATGGTCAGCCGCCTACTGATGAATTTTCCAGCAATTACAAGTAGCCCACAAGCGGCTCCAGTAGCACCCAACACTGTGGCAATAGGAATGGCAACTATTGTAGACATTACACCTGCACCACTTGCGCCAAGACACATACCCACAGCAACTAAAGCAGTGTCTACAGCGTCCACTGAGTTTACTGCACCCCTATATTTTTTGTACATAGCACCATATTTTTCAATTTCTTTCTCAAGGTATTGCTTCTTAAAACTGATCTCATTCAGCCGATAGGAGTGCCCCAGATCACATGGAGGAGGCTCTGGATTTAACGGTGCAGTCGTTGGTTGTTGTTTTATACTGTCTTTGTATACATAAGTCTATATATCAAGTTCAATTAGGAGTGAAGCTACAGACCAAGTTGCCCCTCGGTTTTGTGTGGTTGTATAAAAGTTAATAACGTTGCCTTCTTCTAGATGTAAAGCCTGGTCTAAAGTTATTACGACAGCCCGTTGGTTAGCAGGCTTACTTATTCCTACCGCTTGGTTTGTTCCATTAATAACAGGAACGACTGCTATTGGAGCAGTATCAGCACCAACACCCGAAGACAACCCCATACGAATGATCTTGCCATTACATAACATGGTATATCCACAGCTTGAGTCTTGTGAGTCTCGACCCCTAGCCCCATGGCCAAACGACCACTCATATCCTCTTCGCAGAGCACCACATGCTTCTGCCCATATAGTAATGAGTGGTTTCGTCTTTTCATCTACGTATCGTCTCAGGTACCTGTTCTGCTGTCTATATTCAGCATCAATATACTTTTTATGAACAGCATCCTTCGGTGAAATCGGGTCTCCCAACTCAACGATTTTATTATCTCCCATTTCAAGGTCTCCAGTCATAGTACCGCCACTTTTATCCATTTTTTTGAGTCACCAATAGATACATAGGTCTTTGTGGCATATTCCGAGAGGTCGGCGCCCTGAACAGTGTCTGACGGTTTTTGCCTAGGTCCATAAATACTCGTTTTTATTGACATCTTGTAAATTCAAGAACAACGCTAACAGGTAAGTCGTGGTTATCTAATAGCCTTCCTTTATTATTGCATAACTGAACCTTTAACTCATGCACTGTTCCGCTAGTAACACGCTTACATACAGGATTAGTGAAGTTCGTGGTTATAATATCACCGAAAGAGCCACCCTCTAAGCCAACAACTTCAAGAAGCGTAGTGGGCGCACCATCTAGCATGTTGTGTGTGGTACTGACTTTATCGAGGTGAACATAAATTGTGTTAAAGATGCTAAAGTTGATGGGCCGGTCACCTATGTAAGTACCTGAAGGTATCCATCCCCACTGAAGCCGTCAAGACCCAACATTGTTAACAGTCCGCCTGTTATGTGCGCACCCACATTGTCTGGAACTGTTAGGGTTATAACCTCATTTGCAGCATCAACCTCCAAACCGATACCTAATGGTGTAATATGCTCCTGAAGAAGGCTTAAGCTCCAGAGGCCTGGTTTTAATGCAGCATATCCTCTCTCTTCTGAATTCCTTGACCGCCATGCAATGCTCTCGTCCGATTCTAGATTGTACCAGCCCACAGAATACGTGATTGACCTTAGGCCAACACATAGATCGCCCGCAGTGTTGTCAATAGGTTTTTGCAGGGACACAGCGCCGCCGCTTTGAACATTTGACAGAGTGTGATACATAGCACTATGAATAAACAAGCCTTTAGTTTCAATAGAAAAGCTACTACCCCATATGGTGCGGGTCGGGGTGTATCCAGCCACATATGGTGTGGGAGATAAACTAACCCGACAAACAATTCAAGTTGTTCACAATGGTGGTACATTCACAGCAAAGTTTCCTGATCTATTCAGTAACTATAAGGTGCCGCCGGTAACAGCGGACAAAGTAGTAAAAGACTGGTTGACAAATCCAATGCAGTTTTGGCAGAACCAGTTAAACTTTGCAGTGTGGTGTGCATCAGCCGGATGCGGCGTGTCCTCCCAGGACCACCTCGAGGCTGGGATTCCACTCGTGAAAGCTCTCTACACCTTTCACCTTTATTACACACTGAGTCACCTATTAGCAGAACTGCAAGCGCCTCTACCTCAGGATCATGCCTATGACCCCTATAACAATACATATGACAAGAGGGCATATGAGAGACTCTGCACTAACTTTGGTGTTCAACCAAACACAGACTGGCGCCAGAAGGCAACCGTAGCTAATAGTGGTCTTGGTATCTTATATGCACATGATGCGTATGGTTACGGGAGTGTCGTCAAGATTGCTGGTCGAAACGTTCGTTATGACCCTACACGGATGGCCTTTGAGGTGGAAAAGGATACAAAGCCAGGTTTTGCCCACGCGAGTAACCTACAATCCTTTCAGGAGAAAATGGGTGCTGTTCTACATCTAGCACAGGGACCTGAAGCAGACGAGGCCTGGAGTACCTTCATACTGGACACGTCTGAGGGCTTTACACAGACCGGCGTTGAGCGAATTAACGACAGCATTCGGACCTATGTCTGGGCCATTCTTAGTGCTCAGGCGCAGACCCGCTCAGAGATACTAGGTGTTGGAACGTCCTTTGATGCCCAAAAACAATTTCAGGCTAACGTTGAGGATGCCATCAACTCCCCAGTGGATATTCCATCATCCATCCGACGATATCAGAACGTCCTCCAGAATGCCTCTTCAAAGGTTGATTATGTGTTTGGAACGGGCCTGTACATGGCTCCATCAGATATGAGCCTCGCCATTGGAGACGTTGCTGGGTACAACAATCTGATTACTATCGCAACTGAGGAGCAGCAGATCGGCAGCAATACTGATGTCAATGCGGTTCCGGTTGTTCCAGATAGAGGAAGCTTTGACCCTCCGCCAGATACAGATACAGATATGGAACTCTCCTCTCCAGGGCCCGCCCCTATGGCCGAGACCGGTCTGCGTGGGGCGCACGAGGATGAGAAAACCGCTCTTATTGTAGGCGGAATCGCTATAGGCTTAGCTGTGCTTTGGTTTGCTACGTAGTAAGTCACGGAGTATCAGGAGGATAACTCCTCCCACCGCCACAACTGCGGCCCATACATGTTCTGCCATCCAACCAACCACCTTTGCAGCTGACGTAAGCAGCCATGATACGATGGAGTCAATGATTCCTGGAAGGGCAGCTGCTGCCTTACCGGCTAGGCCCTTCAGGACGTTTGCCAAGGAGTTCAGCTGTTTTTTAATCCATTCCTTTACACCGGGCTTATCAGCTGGTGACGACGTTGGTGCCGGGGTTGGACTAGTGCTCCCTCCGCCCGTCAAAGCAACTACATGGGTCGAGATTGCCAATCCAATTGCAGTGAGTATGGAGGCGATTGTTATACCCTGCTCCCGGAACAGGTCGCGTACACGCTCAGCTAGTGTTGTGTCCTCGTTAAGAAGTCTGTTGATCGTTTCCCTGATGCGGTTAATTTGGGTCCTTAGACGGTTACGGTTTTCAGAGGCAGCCTCAATACGGGCGCTCCGCAGGTCCTGCAGCTCTGCAAGCTCATTTGCTTGGAATCTCCATGCTCGACTATCACCCCTCCCTTCCTCATCCAGGCTTGCCATTTTAGCTTTCCGATGTTTTATATCCCTTTCTAACTCAGTTATCTTAGCTAGGCTGTTGACCAGCTCACCCCTCTGGGTCTGCATAGCCTTGTCAAGCCCTATAAGCTCTCTGAGTGGTAGTTCGTTGTCTGTTTGTGTACCTAGGTCTTGGATGGTGTTATGAACGTCCTCTATGAAGCTTGTTTCTTCCACACCGCCTTGCTCTGTCACGGCTTCAGGGCCCCTCATTTCTAATTTCTCTGCGGCTTTAGCAGCTGCTTGGTCAACGCCTTGGAGGGCTGTTGCTTCCTTTTGTGACACCACTTGTGAGGACCACTCAGTGAACCCCAAACCATCACGGACAACCTTAGCCCCCCCTCTACTTTTACCTATTGTTCCAAGTGAAAGCGGGGCTTTAGTACGATAATTTGTAATACTTAAGTCAGGGTAGTCCTTCAAACGTAACTGTCCTCTAACAAGTTCAAACTTTGTATAATCGCGGCCGTGGGAGGGTGTGTGGCCTTTTTCAGCTAATGCATTGTAATAATCATTGACAGCGCCTATAACGAGTCGGCCTTCCGGTGGTATAGACCTATCCATCCCAATGTCTCCTTCTGTAACAGGTGGGAGAGTGGCCTCTGGGAGAGTCTCCTCATCATCAAAGTTAGTGTCATTCCTCTCCCACTCCCCCTCCCCCCTCCCCCTCTGCATCGTCAAATGCTGGGTTATCAAACTCCATGTCTGTGTGTTAAAGATATAATTGTAATTAAACATTCAACATGACGAGTACTTACGGACACAAACTAAACCCACACCGCCGGATACGCGAACCCCTTGGGGTAAAGGGCGTGCGACAATCTGTATGCGTTACAAACAATCCAAGCACTATTGACCAGAACCAACAACTGCTGGTTCGCTTCCCCAATCTAGGCGCAGACGACGTCATTGTTTCAGGGACAGCACGGCTGGCCTTTACAATCACGCTGACCTCGACTGATGTTAACCGCAGCGTTGTGCAAAACCTGGGCCGCGCCGTGGTTAAAAAATTGACAATCAAGATTTCTGGCAATGAGGTCATGTCTATTGATGACAGCGATGTGTACCACTGTTACCATGACTTGTGGCGGACTGCACAGGAGAGACAGGGCCTCCAGTATCAGGGCATTGACACATCAGATGACAGAAACGCAACTAAGATACGAGTGGGGGCAGGAGACAAGGTTGATACCGAGGAAGAGGACAAGGCCGTAGCCGATGTGTATGGTAACAGGTTCTACGTTCCGCTTGTTTTTGAACTCTTCGAGAGCCACATGCCATTCTACTAAAGTGCGCTAAGTGACAGACTGGAATACGAGCTCACATTCAACGACTACAACCGCGTGATTCACGCAACAGGCGACACCGCTGCAAGCTACAAAATTGATGGCATCTCGCTGGAGTATGACATGGTTACCCACACAGAGTTGGCCCGCATGATACGCACACAGTACACAAGTCGGCTCTCGATTCTGTATGACCGTGTGCTTCGTCACAGGAAGCTTGCATACAATAAAAGAGAAACATCAACCTGAACGTGCTGGCTCGCAGCATGAAGGGCATCCTACTGCTCTTTGAAGACCCGACCAACGCCTCATACGCCAGGAAAACAGAGTCGTTCTACAACCCAAAGATAACGAAGGTCGAGGTGACCATTGAGGGCATCCCTAATCAGCTCTATGCCCAGGGCATGCGTGGCTACCAGCAGTGGGACGAGGTGAAGAAGGCCTGTGCAGCAACGAGTAAACGAGACCCCAGTGTAGCAATAGCATTAAAAGACCTGTCATTGTCAGACGTTTCCCTAGGAGAGTACCTAACCACCAAGTATGCTCTGTGGCTCGACTTAAGGACGAGTGATGACGACCAGCTGCACGGTAGTGGCAGGGCTGTGGAGAATGCGTCTGAGGGCATCACCATACAGATCACAAAAAAGGCAGAGGCGGCGGGCACATTGAACGTTTATATGTATATTGTAATGGATGCACAGCTTAACATTAAAGATGGCAGGTTCGTCAGCGCAGTCTACTAAGTTTACATTTCCAGATGGTCCCTGTTCGGCAATTGTTTGTGGGCAGACAGGATGTGGGAAAACCGCATTCATCCTCGACCTACTTGAAGGGCCCTTCTTTGGTGCCTTCGAGCATATTGTAATCCTCTGCCCTACCATACGTTTCAACGAGGCCTATCAGACGCGGTCATGGGTGTGGGATGATTCAGAGGTGTACGTGGTTGATCCAGGGGAGCGGCTCCATGACCACCTGAGCGCTTTCTACCATTGTTTTAAGGGCGAGCCAACCCTGTACATTATTGATGACTGTTCGGCAACAAAGGCCCTAACCAAGAAGAAAGACATGTTATCCGAACTGGCCTTTAGCGGCCGCCATGCGCAGTAAAGTGTCTGGGTCCTCACCCAAAAGTACAACTCTGTGCTGAAGGACTTACGTGAGCAGACTCGCTGGATGGTGCTCTTTCACACCAAGGACCGTGACTCGTTTGAAGACGCCTTACGTGAAAATGATGTAATTCCAACAAAGGAGGAACGAGCCACAGTACGCCAACTACTAGCAAAGACCAAGCACACAAAACTGCTGCTGAAGACTGATCAGCCTACTGCATATGCCGTCGATTGAAGTGATATTGGCCTTGATAGCAGCCGCTGCCTCAGTAATCAATTTAGGTTTCTTCATCTGGGTAGCGGTGCTGTATTTTGAAGCTCGAAGGCGTATACGTATATTCATGGATCCTGATACAATTATTGATAAACTCCTTGAACAGGACTCGACTGGCTTAGCAGAGACAAAGTCTGGGGGAGCGGAACCTAGTTGCACACCTGGTGTAGATATGTCTTCTAAGAGAGATAGGCTTGTTGCCGTCATAGCCGGCGGTCTGGCCCGTCAGTACCTTGGTTTGAAGCGCCTTACAATTGACCAGGTTGAATCAATGTCTGATGAAGAGATCATAAAGCTGTATGTGAAATACGAGGCTCGGCTAGGTGCCAGCATGACACGTACTCTAGGTCAGACACTGCTACAGCTGTACTCAGGTATTGCTTGTATGTTTCTACCAATCCCACCAGAACACCAGCCAAGGCTAATTACTGACCTCGAGACGGACCCGTTTGTTGGACACGCGCTAAGCACTGCCACTTGTGAGCTATATCATCACTATGGTATGTTTTTAGCTCCCTTAACTGCAGCTTTAACAACAGTTAAGCACTGTCAATTTGGAAAAAACAAGCACCGAAACAACAGGGGCCGGTGGAGAGGAAGACACCACTTCCTTGCTATAGTATGTGTTTAACTCTGATACAGCATGTGCTTAACTCCGCTATAGCATGTGCTTAACTCCGCTATAACAGGTGCTTATTAAGAGCTGTCAATTGGACAAATAAATTTAGTAAGTAAACATGGAAGAAACGAACACGAATCAAGGGGAGACAACACCGGTGGAGATAACGTCAGTGACAAAAAAACGCTAAAAGGGTTGCGGCAGGACGAAAGGGTGCTGCAGCTCGAAAAGCCAATCAAAATAAGCTTCTGAGAGAGCTCCGAGAGGCTAAGGCAGCGCTTGCGGATGGTAGAGACGAAGCTGTCGAGCCAATATCAACGAGCAAACCTATGGAAAGGTGGACGTGGCCAACATGGGCTGTGCCTTTAGTTGTCGGTGGTGTTGGCGTGTTGGCATTGTATTGCTACAGGCACCAGATGGTAGCCTCACACCCTAAACAGGTTGTGGTACAAAAGCCTCCAGACGCTCATTTAAAGGATCCGTTTTATATGGAATAAGATGACAACACCAATTACTGATGGAAAAATGCTCATAAACGCTCTGTACCACGGTGTAGTTGTTTCCGGTATTTCAATAGGCTATGCCAAGCTTGCTAAGATGGCTCTGGGTGGTGGGGTGCCACGTCTTGATTTCACCCCACGCGACCTGGCTATGGCTGTTTCCGATGTATCACTAGCTATGGCCACAAAGGATATGCTAATTAAACAAGGAATCTTACCAGTTGATATACTGAAGTAATGGCCACACTCGCGCTACTTGTGGGGGGTGCTCTTGTTAACGCCCTTGCATTCTCTGGGAGCAACTTTTTATTCTCTAAATTACGAAGCAGCCAAGTGGACGCGGAACGTAAACGCCATGATATGGCAATCGAGCAGCTTCAATCTGCTCAGGCAGCATGGGCCAAGAAGAGAACTGAGCGCTTAGACTTCATCAATGAACAACTGCGCCGCCAGGGCCACGCCGAGCATACTTTAAAGGATGCGGACGAGGCTATGCGTGAGTACGCCCTAATTACGAATAAAACCGTCGACCCGTTGGGCTCTGAGCCGCAACTTTCAGACTTCTACGAGCCCTCAGATGAACAGAGGGGGCGTGAGGTGGCATTCATTATACTGGGTATGGCTGCGACTGGGCTGGTTGCATACAGGCTTGCTAAGTAGGTCATTTGGAGACTCGAACGTTTTCTGTATATGGATCGTCGCATGCAAGAGATCTACTATAGTCCTAAGGGATACTGGAAAGGCATTACTGCTATCAAGAAGCTTGCAACAGAAGCGAGGGTTTCTGAGGAAGTTGCCAGGGGGTGGCTAACAAAGCAAGCTATATGGCAAATCTACCTGCCAGTGCCAAAACACATTCCCAGGCCAAAGTTTGATGTCCCTGTCCCTAATGAGGTTCACCAAGCCGATCTCTTATTTCTTTCTCATGACGTTGTGAAGCGCCGGACTTACAAGTATGCCCTAACAACGGTTGATGTGGCCTCACACTACAAAGCGGCTGAGCCATTGACTACAAAAGAGGCTAAGGAGGTCGCAGGTGCACTTGAGAGGATATACAAACGAGGACCGCTGCATTGGCCT
This sequence comes from Urechis unicinctus, assembly GCA_034190875.2. NCBI lineage: Eukaryota > Metazoa > Annelida > Polychaeta > Xenopneusta > Urechidae > Urechis > Urechis unicinctus. The sequence continues at coordinate 8,058,131 of CM067349.1, forward strand.
AAACTTCTTCAGGTGGACCCAGGACGGGAGTTTATGGGTGCAGCGAATCAGCTGTTAGTAAAACATGGAGTATCAGTCAGGCGTGGCCGTGTGAATATCCATCAAGACCAGGGTATAGTGGAACGCTTTAACCGAACCCTTGCTGAACGACTCTTTGGTCACCAGTATGCCGTAGAGTTAAGGGATACTGGAAAACGAAAGACTGAGTGGGTTTCTCGACTGCAGGCTGTAGTCTCTGCGATAAATAATGAGGTGACCCGCTTGACTGGAAAAAAACCTAAAGATGCTATAAAGGCAAAACGAGTTGCACAAGAGCCCTCTGCAGTCGTACCAGGGCGCCCTCTGGGGGTCAAAGAGCAAAAGCTTCCCTCTGATGTTGGCGTTCGCTACCTCTACCAGCCTGGTGAGGCAGAGCAAGACCACCGGTGGCGGGCCACTGACCCTGTGTGGTTACTCAATGTTTACCAGATTGGAAGCTCTGTCACTAAATCTGGTGAGCCTGTACTATACTATTTGCTGGATGGACCTCTTCGTGGCTTTGTAAAGGAGGAGTTGCTTGTGGTGCCGTCTGATACCCAGTTGCCGCCAGACGGTATTATCAATTAGACTAATAGATATCTATATATATAACAATGGTAGTATTTGACAATAAGTGCCCATGGATATTGCTCGGGAAGAAAGTCCCCTGTAACAGGCCCTGTACGCAAGAGCAAGAGTTTTGTAACTTACACAGATATAAGATAAAACATGGTGTCATTAATCGTCTTTGTACGGGTTGTCAGAAGGCTATAAAAAACAATCAGGTAGGATTGTGCATGGATTGTGGGTTCGATAAAGTCAACCACAGTCGTCTTCGTCTTGCCCAAAAGATTGTTTCACAACGGCCTATAGCTGGGGACACTGACTTGCCAGTCGGCGCCACTGAACGGGGATTCCCCACTGTATAAAAATAGAAATCTTGTGGTGCTGTCAACAACATGGTTTGGCGGCTATGTGCGACGAAGCTTGGCACCTTGTCAGAGACGGGTGTTTACTGCATAGGTCAAAGTCCGCTCGCTGTATTGTTGTTGCCTTTTGTGTATCAACGAATTCCCTTTTAGACTAATGGAACTGTATAGTAAACATGACTCATAATCAGCGAGCACGTGAAGCCCAAAATGATTATGTTTCAATTCACGGTTTTAAGCCTCCTTATCCACACTCTAAGGTTGCACTCAAAGCACTCCAAGTGCGTAATGAATATGACCGTACATACAAGGAGATGTTTGCTAGATTAAAGGCTGGGGTGGCACGCATCCCTGTCCCCACTGCTGCCCCACGCAGACCAGTCCCTGCCCCACGCAGACCAGTCCCTGTCCCACGCAGACCTGTCCCTGCCCCACGCATCCCCACTGCTGCCCCACGCAGACCAGTCCCTGCCCCACGCATCCCCACAACCCAGTCCCCAGTCCCCACAGCGCGTCTTGCCTTCAAGAAGACTAAGTGGGCTGTTAAAAACTATTTGCGTGGATGGGTGATGAACGTTCCTGAGTCTCACCCCCTTAGCTCGGACCTTATGATGTTCTTAAAGGGCATGCGTCGGAAGATGCATAAAGTTTTGACTGGTGAGCTGGAAGAGCTAGGTGGAATCAAGTGTCAGTTTGCCCTTAAGGTAAGACTCTCCAAGCACTCAGATGATGACAGTACTGAGTATTTTGAGCCTGTATTGCGTAATAAGCAGCAGGTGGTTCTCTCCCTAGAAGATATTAACGATGAGCTGGACCAGTGCAATGCTAATATCCAAGAGCGGTTGGAGAAGTAGACCAACCAAGGTTCTGGCTGGGAGTTTCAGGCGGTCACAACTCTGTGGATTGATATTGCCAACTACCAGCCATTGAAAGGTGGCTCCTACCTGAAACTGCCGAGAAAGCTGGCTGAAAAGAAGGCAATTAGAAACGTAAAAAACACAAACGACCCACACTGCGTTCTATATTCCATTGAAGCGGCTCTGCACCCGGTTGCCAAGAACCCGCAGCGACCGTCGAAATATAACATTAAGCCGCTCTTAAGACTCTTAGAAGGAAAAGGTGTGGACTATCCAACACCTATCTCGCAGATTGAGAAGATAGAACAACATGCTAAAGTAGGCGGCTTGAATGTCTTTGGCTGGGATGGAAAGGCCACCATCGTTCACCGTATCAGCAGACAGCCTGGTCCATGTATAAACCTCATGCTGATTGAGGAGGACGGTAGGTTTCATTACACGCAGATTGAAGACCTGAACCGCCTGCTGTATGACCAGAGTAAGTACGAGCACCGCAAGTTCTTCTGCGAGCGATGCTTGCATGGATACACCACTGAGAAACTGCTCCTGGCGCACAAACCTGAGTGCATGGGTATCGGGCAGACTGCTGTGCGAGTTGACATGCCTGAGGAAGGGAAGAACATATTATCCTTCCAGAACTGGCAGAAACAGCTTGCTGTCCCCTATCTTATCTATGCCGACTTTGAGGCGCTCACAGTGAAGCTTCCGGGACCTGCGCCTAATCCTGGTAAGAGCAACACGCAGAGAACACAGGAGCATGAGCCATGTGGTTACGGCTATGTGGTTGTCCGATGTGATGGGCAGACAGAACCCCCTGTGGTTTATAGAAGAAGCGATGTTGTGGAGAAGTTCTTACAGGCTCTGCAGCAGGAGGAGCAAAAGATCAAAGCAGTTCTGTCCAAGCCTGTCCCTATGCGGATGACTCGGGAGGATAGAAGGGCACATAAGGCTGCAACTCACTGTCATGTGTGCAAGAAAAAACTGGGCTGTGACTCTGTTCGCGATCACTGCCATATAACAGGCTTGTACAGAGGGCCAGCTCATAACGTTTGTAACCTGAAACTTCGGCTGAGTCCCAAGACAACACCCATCCCTGTGGTGTTCCATAACCTGCGGGGCTACGACTCCCATCTCTTGATGCAGGGTATAAGCAAAGTGGAGGGCAATATCAACTGCATCCCAAATAACATGGAGAAGTATATCTCCCTGTCGGACAGTTGCGCTTCATTGACAGTGCACAGTTCCTCCTAGCCTCTCTTGACAAGCTTGTGTCTGCTAACAACCCAGATGCCTTTGCTGTGACGGAGGAATACGAGCCAGACCAGATGAAGCGGCGCTTGCTGCTGCGTAAGGGAGTGTATCCCTATGAGTTCATGGATGGCTGGGATAAGTTTGATGCTCCACTGCCGCCGATCCATGATTTCTACAGCAAGCTCTCTGAACAGGGTATATCTGCTGCAGACTATGAACACGGTTGTAAAAACATGGGGGACTACCATGACCTTTACTTACGCACGGATGTACTGCTCCTGGCCGATGTGTTTGAAACATTCCGCAAAACCTGTCTTAAGCAATATGGGTTGGATCCGGCCCACTACTATACCAGCCCCGGTTTGTCGTGGGATGCGCTTCTTAAGAGCACAGGGGTGAAACTCGAGCTTCTCACCGATTATGACAAGCACCTGTTTATTGAGAAGGGGCTGCGCGGTGGGATAAGCATGGTATCACATCGCCACGCTAAAGCGAACAACCCATACGTGGAGGGCTTTGAGCAGGATAAGCCAGCGAGCTATATCCAGTACCTCGATGCCAACAACCTGTATGGGTGGGCGATGAGCCAAGCCCTACCTACTTACTTCGGGTATTGAGTGGGTGGAACGGCCTGAGAACCTAGAGATCCAGGACCATCCCGATGATGCTGAAATGGGGTATATACTTGAGGTTGACTTGGAGTATCCTGCTGCGCTTCATGACGAACACAACGATTACCCCCTAGCGCCGGAGCGGCTTCTTGTGCAAAATGAGTGGTTGTCAGACTACCAGAAAGATCTCCTAGGTGCATTGGGGAGCACCGGAAATGGAGTTGAAAAGCTGGTGCCCAACCTGCGGAACAAGGAGAAGTATGTGGTACACTACAGGAACCTCAAGCTATATCTGTCTTTGGGGTTGAGACTCACCAAGATTTATCGTGCGCTTGTCTTTGACCAGAGTCCATGGATGGAGCCTTACATAAGGATGAATACAGATCTGCGCAAGGCCGCCAACAGCGACTTTGAGAAGGATCTCTATAAACTTATGAATAACTCCGTCTTTGGTAAAACGATGGAGAATCTCGGGAGGCGAGTCGACGTTAAGATTGTGCGCTCATTGGAAAAAGAAAAAATACGTTGGCTTGTGGCCAGCCCCGCCTATGCTCGACAAAAAGTGTTTGACGATGATCTAGCTGCCCTGCATATGCACAAGACTCGCTTAGTGCTGAACCGCCCGGTCTACGTTGGCATGTGCATTCTGGACCTCTCCAAGCACTTGATGTATGACTTTTACTACAATACCATGAAGGCTAGATATGACAGTAATATTAACCTGCTTTACACAGACACAGACTCGCTGCTGCTTGAGATCCGTACCACTGACGTCTATGCTGATATGAGGGAGGATGGGCATCTCTTTGACACTAGTAACTTTGACCCTTCTCATGCCCTACACAGTGACAAAAACAAAAAGGGTCTGGGTAAGATGAAGGATGAGTGCGCTGGCGTGCCCATCAAGGAGTACGTTGGTTTGCGCCCTAAGATGTACTCTATCCTGATGTCTGATGAGGGCGAGATAAAAAGAGCTAAGGGTGTGAAGAAGGTGGTGGTGAAGAAGCATCTACGACACGCTCAGTACGTGGAGTCACTGTTCGACCAGAAGCAGTTTCGCCACGGAATGAACATGCTCAGGAGTGACTGCCATAAAATATATGGGCTCCACGTTAACAAGGTGTCTCTCTCCCCCTTTGACTCAAAGCGGTGGATAGCTCCAGGTGGTGTAGACACTCTGGCCTATGGGCACGAGTCGATATGTTGAACATATGAGGGCTGAGGTATAGAATGAGCACCGATGAACATATTGGGGTGGCCGAGCTGCAAGCAGATGTGGAACATATATGGGAGGAGAAGGTGGACCTTGAGAATGATGTGAGGGATTTGGAATCAAAGTATGAGGACCTTTTTTGGAGCGCGTGAGTCGTTTAGAAGAGCTTATTCCTCAGGGTCCTGGTGTAGAGGAGAAGGTGAGGGAATTGGAATCGAAGTATGAGGACCTTTTGGAGCGCGTGAGTCGTTTAGAAGAGTTTATTCCTCAGAGTCCTGTTGTAGATGGTTGACATTGCTGTCGCCCTCTTTAGTGGGCCTATACCATAGGGGCTGGAAGGGCTGGGCTCATATGGTGGGTGGAGGTGCGAGCGGTTCGCTGGCTCATGTGAGTCACCCTGTATATGTGTGTTTTCTGGGTTGCACCCATATGAGATAGGTGTGTCATAATCATATGAGACAGGTGTGCCAGTACCGCTCGCACATGTGAGTCAGCCTGTGTGTGTGTGTGTTTTCTGGGTTGCACCATATGAGATAGGTGTGTCATAATCATATGAGACTGGTGTGCCAGAACCGCTACCCTCTATACTACTAGTCGCACTTAAACAACATCGAACCAGTTCCGTGTTGTAAAACAAGATCAAGCAAGTATTGCCTCTGTGTAAGCGAGAGGTGCGGGTGGCGGCCACGAGATTGTAGATGAAGGAGAGACAGGGGGGGGGGTAGAAAGTGAGGCTGGTGGCTTCATTGGCGCGAGAAGGCCCTTGCTAAGCCGCTTTGTCGCTTATCGGTGCGTTGCGTCGCCGTGAGATTTCCGGGAGCAGGTCTTCCTTCTGTGCCGTTCATCGAGTCCGACTTTAGCTCATTCTTTGCAGATATGTTTGTATTTATATCTCTGACCTCTAGGGCATCCGTTACTGTCGAAATTCCATGGGAAGCAAATCTCGGAACTGATTGTAGCTGATTGAAAGTTCTGAAACGACAGCAGATGAGAAGGCTTGAGCTTTTCGTTCTTAATACAATCCAGAGATTATGCACATTGCCGTTGATTCCCTTCCTTATTTCCTTAAGAGCTCATATGTGGACGCCATTATCATGAGCTCTTTAAGGTGGTCTAAGCGATTGGTACTCTCAGATAATGAGGCACAAGATGCGGCAATTCTTACTTGACCAAGCACGAATTCCGGAATGGTCAGCTGATCGTAACTGACTTCAGTCACGCCGGCTCTGTTTACGAATTGTTCAGGAAAAGAAATTTTGCGACCTCGAATATTGAGAGGCGTTTGATGTTGAGTGTAGATGGGAGCTGGTAGACCCCATGCTGAAATCTGAGGCTGACCATGAGGCGGCGGCAGGGAAGGTGGAAATACGTCTGGAAATGTGGTTTGGGGTGTGTATCCAATTGAGCTCGGCTGCTGTAGCGGGTCAGGGTATGAGAAGGGCACCCTTGTCGCTGAAGCAACGGTGACCGATGGAGTCGAGGTAGGCATCGCGGAAGGTGTGGAGAACGAAAGGTGGTGAGGTAAACCAGAGGATGCAACTCGTAGGGAGACGAAGAGATGACCTGGATTGGCGTCGCCGGCAATGCTGATTCGAGCTCTCTCTCCATCTCGGCAACCTGTTGTCGACGGAACTCGAGATCTGACTAAAGGGCTCAATTTTTTTTCGAGCCTTTCCTCCTGGCGTCTCAATCGCGCTATTTCGCCTTGCAGCAGTAGCTCGTTTCGATTGTCTTCGATGAGCGGGGAAGCCACGGAGCTCGAAGAAATCGAGGTAACTGCACCTAAACTGCTGACAGCGAACATCACGGTAGAAGTGACCGTGGTCGAAGTCGAAGTTGTGCTCGTGACGGACGCCATAGTGCAATTAGGACCTTTGAGGGGTAAAAAACAAGAGCTGCAAAGCCTTGATGCCATTAATATACGAAGAAGGACAGCCGAGTGAAGCAAGTCCTGGCTCAGCGGAAAGTGACCGCGAGAGGCTGCGCGCGGGTATAAACGACGATGAAAGTCGTAAAACCTGCGGGAGGTGACAGAGACAGAAAAAGGGCGCGCGAGTAGGTCGAACGGAGAGAGCGCCAGATGGCGATAACGCGAGAGAGGAAGGGGCTAATTATTTGCTATTAAAGACTCAATAGCACGATTATTACTATAATTACATCAGTGTTGTTATATTAGTAGCAGAGGATGATTCCCATGCGGAGTGTGTGCAAGATTGGGGCTGAACCTCGCTTGCAACATCCAATATCAATTAGCGACGGAGCGTATAGGTCTCGGACAGGATGTGGAATGATACTGAAGTATGTTCGTGTTTTCTCAATGATAAGAAAGCCGACCCCTCCAGTCAAGTTCATATTTAGACTCTTGACACATATTGCGCGTTCCATCCCAGGAGTTCCTGTATGACTTCCTGACCCGGCACTCGAAAGCGCCAGACATTTCGAGCTTTTGCTCCTCCATGTTTGAATTACGTTGGATAGTACTTCTTTCAATATGAAATAAATGAATCGTTGTTAATTAGACATGAATTGCCCCATAGCTGCACGTTAAATCTATCGCTTATTATCATTTCAAATTAAGATTCCCCGCCATACAGACAGGGATGAAAGCCATAACCCATGGCATAGATGCAAACATTTAATTCCCGCCACAACAAGTTCACCACATTGTCGCATAATGGTTTTTTTTGTGTCCCAAAGCGTTTGCATTTCTGTTATGTGCAAAAATAGGTTTTTTGTAATGTCCCAAAATGGTTGGTTTTTGGTTATGCCCCAAAATAGTTGTTTTTTTGTGATGGCCGCAAATCGTCGGATTTTTGTTATGTCCCAAAACAGTTGGTTTTTTGCTATGTTCCAAAATAGTTGGTTTTTACGTGTCCCTAATACCCGAACTATTTTGGAACATCCATTTTGGTACACAAAATATAAGTTTAATAAAACAATGAAAATCCAAGATAAGTTTACGAAACCGTACCATGTTACCGACAGACCAACAGAAAACGAGAAATAATCATCATATTGACTATATGTTTTGTCGACTCCAATGTCCCAAAATGTTGGCTTTATTTGCTAAATGTCCAAAATGGTCGCATTCGCATATATATATATTTTTATATAAATATATAAATATATATATATATATACATATATATATATATATATATATATATATATATATATGTATATTCATATTTACAGCTTTAAGTATAAATACATATGTATGAGATATATATATATATATACATATATATATAGAGAGTGAATATATTATAGAATAGAGAGATAGATATTTATATATATATTATATATAGAGATATATATATATTATATATATATAGATAAATATAGATAAATATATATATATATACATACAGATATATACATATATAAATATATATAGATGTAGAGATATATATATGTATATATATATATATATATATATATACAAATATAGGTGTAAATATACATAATATCTATATATATATATACATACTTATATATTTATACTTATATATTTATACTTAAGGCTGTATGATACTTGCATATACATATATATATATATCGATGCTTAAGAACGTATAATTAATCTAGAAGATTTAGAAGATCTGGATACTAATATATACAAATTTGTTTATATGTATATATTTACAAACATATCATCAAAAATACATGTACAAATGTATCAATAATGCTAAATATATAAACGTTTACTTAAATATATATATATATATATATATATATAGATATATATATATGGATATCTATCTATATATATATATATAAATATATATATAGATTATATATATATATATATATATATCTTATGTAATATATAAATACATATACATATTTAATTATATATATCTGTTGTATATATATATCTTATGTTTTTAAAATAAATATATATATGTTTTTATATATATATATAAATAATTATTTATGTGAAAAAATATGTATAAATAGAAGTTAAAATTGAAGCCCTAAGGGGATTGTAAGAGAGAGTATATATATATATAGATAGATATATATATATAGAGAGAGATATATATATAGATAGATAGATATATAGAGAGAGATCTCTTTATAGAGAGAGAGAGATAGATATATCTATATATATAGATATAGAGATATATATATGATATATATATATATATATATATACATATAAATATTTATATATATATATGTATATATATGTCCCTAATATATATATATTTATACATATATATATGTATGATATATATATATATATATATTTATATATGAATATATATATATATTTATATATATAGCTGTGAATTTATAGCTATATAAATAAACACACGCATATATATATAATATAGATATATATAAATATATTTATGTATATATATATATATTATTCATATATATGTATATATATATATATATATATATATATATATATATATATATATATATATATATATATATATATATATATATATATATATATATCTCTATATATATATATATATATATATATATATATATATATAAATATGTATATATGACATATGCCTGCATTGATGTTCCCACGCTTACATAAGTGAATGGATATTATCTAACGCTTTCAGCGTGGGAACGCCCAATTAACCAGATGTTTGTTGATGTTTTAAAATTGCATGAATATTGTGATAGATAGATCCCAATCATTATAGCTTTGGGGCGCAAATATCATAATGTGAATTGAGATTGGATAGGTTTTTGGGAAAATTATGCCATTGGAAGAGTGCCATTTTGCTTCTGATGAGAGGGTAGTCCTTAGGGTTGTACGAAGTGGTTGTTGTGACGTATTTGCGAAACGCTTTTAGTGCATTTGCGTACTTAAACGACCTCTCAGTTAAGCGTACGACATTTGAAATGGCTCATATACAATATTATTTCAATCGCCGGTGATTCCCTTAGTCATCTATTTTGCAATACTCACATTTAGCTGTTATAAGCGCTATCATATTATCCAGGCCAGTTAAATAACGCCAAATATATATGCTTACTGAGGAAAAGCAGGCAGACAGACGGGCAGACAGTCAGACAGGCAGAAAAACGGACAGGGAAGCAGAAAGACAGACAAGCAGGTAAGGTAGATAAGTTGGTATGTTGGTATGATAAGTTGGTATGTTTGCATTCATCAACCTTCAGCCCTGAGTAATCCGTCAAGAATATCAGGACTAATGAGATCAAATTACTATACAAATGGTTGTATTTGGCATGAATGTTGCTGTTATGATTGACTCCATATGCAAGCATGTAACTAAGTGTTGGGCTAGAGTTGGCCCACATACCGCCCTGGCGTTTACACAACTGTCTATGGAAATTGCACCATGTGAAAAGAAGTTATCAGTGACGTCCAATGACCTGTGATGTGAAATTTTACATCATTACCCAAAAACTATTCACTATAGAAATATCACCCAGAACGTATTACCCATCCTAAAATAATTGGCATGCAGCAATTTGACCAGGCGTTTAAGAGCATACGGCTGTTGAAACCTGGATGTCCACGTGTATATAAACTGCCGAGTCATCCCTGTTAGCTATTCGACTGTCAACGAGAGACAAGTCACGATGCTGGCACTGAAGGTGAGTCTGTTGCTACTGGTGGCGTCGCTGGTTGCTGCGAAGGACAAGCGTCAATTGGTGAAGGAAGCAAAGTCTCACATAAAGGTAACTCACCATCTTACTTTTTACAGCCCCTTCGTTATATAAACCAACTACTCTTCATATATTTAACTGATTACAGCGATCGTAATTATATTATCAATATGTATTAAAAGGGTATTAATTTCAAAGACAAGTACATTAAGCATATTTCATAAGACAGATCAGTGGTATTCACGCCTATCATGGATATTACCCCTGAACAATATCAATGTGTTCGCTTTATTACAAAGTCATACTGTTCTTTGTTTCAGCGTCAACTAGGATATGGACGTAATATAATTTTATCTGCTATTCAAATAACGAATTGAAGCGTTAAAACTAATACGCTACCCAACCGACATTAAATTCTAAATTGCAAATTATTGCCACATTGCAGTAAACTGTGAAGATATTGGCTTCGCGTCATGTGCTAATGGCGGCTGTTATATGCCGGCCTTCCGTTGTGATGGCGATGATGATTGTGGCGATGGATCCGATGAAACCGGCTGCTCAGGTTAGTTACATTACTGATTATTTTTAATAATCCTCATGTCAGTTGATGTTGAAGTTAATGTGTCACCAACATAACTAGTGAAGAGCTCACGTTATATCTACCAGCAACAGGTTGCCCTGTAGGAAGATTCCAATGTGCCAATGGTAGATGTATTTCCGCATCTTGGCAATGTGACGGTGACAATGACTGCAGGGATATGAGTGATGAGCAAAATTGTGACGAACCAGGTGATTAGTCATTGACAATTTGTTCGATTAACCAAAATGATAACTCGAATTTGTCATTTCAATGGCATACAACCTGTCCACCGACAACTTAAAAGCCGAGTGACGTGTGTATTGAGCTAAAATGGTATGATATTTCAGCTTCTAGCTGTTCGATGGGGCAGTTTACTTGCGCCAATACCCGATGTATTCCCGGCAGCTGGCGTTGTGATGGCGATAATGATTGTCGTGATAACAGTGATGAAGTTGACTGTTCCACCCCAGGTATTCATCTGTCATGATTTGATTGTGAGATTATTTACTCCGACGATATTTGAACTTAATAGCTGTGTTGACAGAACAAAAAATATGAGTGATGAGCAAAATTGTGACGAACCAGGTGATTAGTCATTGACAATTTGTTCGATTAACCAAAATGATAACTCGAATTTGTCATTTCAATGGCATACAACCTGTCCACCGACAACTTAAAAGCCGTGTGACGTGTGTATTGAGCTAAAATGGTATGATATTTCAGCTTCTAGCTGTTCGATGGGGCAGTTTACTTGCGCCAATACCAGATGTATTCCCGGCAGCTGGCGTTGTGATGGCGATAATGATTGTCGTGATAACAGTGATGAAGTTGACTGTTCCACCCCAGGTATTCATCTGTCATGATTTGATTGTGAGACATTTGAACTTAATAGCTGTGTTGACAGAACAACAAAATGATCAGTCAAGCTATAGAGTTATTATAGTGCGACTAGCCATGCATCCTGGAGAACGTTATCATTTTGTACGCTCTCTGCTTGATAAACAGCCGAAACCTGCCCGGGACAGTTTACTTGCGCCAATGGAAATTGCATTAATTCAACATGGCAATGTGACGGAGACAACGATTGCAATGACAGCAGCGACGAACAGGGTTGTCCCAGTGGTGGTAAGAATTAAGAGTAATAAACCTAGCGTCATCTGTTTTTGTTTGTGAGCAATAAAATGACGCACCGTCCTACAACCGTTATGTTTCAGCATGTGGCGTTGGAAGGTTTGAGTGTGACAATGGAAACTGCATTACTCGCAGGTGGATTTGTGATGGAGACAATGATTGTGGCGATGGAAGTGACGAGGCTACTTGCGGTTAGATTAATCATATTATCTCTTTCCACGATAGTTCATTTCTTTATTTGTTCTCATCACCGTTAGCAGCCGATGGAGGAATAAATAAACACGTCGGTTTTATTTCAGATTAAAAATGAAGCAGGTATGAATCGCTGTCGCTCATAGCACTCCGGGTCTCTTCTCACGATGAAATAAATCGTTGCATCCGCATCTGTTGTCTCCATTCTTTCAATCAGACGAAGACTTAGGCTAAACTATTACAAAGATAGTAAAGGAATATGAATCATGCATGTGTATGGGGATGACGGTGATGACGATGTCTATAGTAGTGCAGGTGACTTGCAACTCACTAACTGGACCTAGAGACTAAATCAATATTGAATTGCCTTAGATGTTTTGGACAATAATCACCTCATGTGAATATAGATGTGAAGGGGTTGGGCGGCAATGGCATGCAAGTTAAAGCGATGGTATACGATATGCAGGAATTGTACTGCGTTTGATTCGACGCCACTTATACTATTCCATTGTACGAATTAAAGTCAGAAAGGCGTCTTATGAAGTTTCTTAGCACCAACTAGTTAACGTTTGTTAGATCATCTCAAGAAATTTCTGCCTTGGCACAAAACGCACAAGCACAAAGAAAAACAAGCAAACGCACATACACGAGTGAAAGTATATGCACACAGACACGCAAATCCATATACACGAACGCATGCACATGCACACACATGCACATATATAACGTCAATGCGCTTTCAAGCAGGCACACAAACATTAACACATACGCTTATGCAAACCAATTGTCAAGACCTTACATGACATTATCAGCTAGTGAGATGAATAAATGCCATGTAATTTTCCCAAGCAGAGCAAGAGATGAATGAAAACGAAAATTTAGACGAAACAAATAGATACGATTATTTAAATAACTATCATTGTGGTATTGTCATCATTGATTACACCATGGTAACGGTTTCATCTTGAATTTCAACAACCACCAACATTATCTTGCTTTGCCAATATTTGGACAATTCTTATAAGATATCACTTATAGATAGATAGATAGATAGATAGATAGATAGATAGATAGATAGATAGATAGATAGATAGATAGATAGATAGATAGATAGATAGATAGATAGATAGATAGATAGATAGATAGATAGATAGATAGATAGATAGATAGATAGATAGATAGATAGATAGATAGATAGATAGAGATAGATAGATAGATAGATAGATAGATAGATAGATAGATAGATAGATAGATAGATAGATAGATAGATAGATAGATAGATAGATAGATAGATAGATAGATAGATAGATAGATAGATAGATAGATAGATCGATAGATAGATAGATAGATAGATAGATAGATAGATAGATAGATATAGATAGATAAATAGATAGATAGATAAATAGATAGATAAATATATAGATAGGCTTTATTGTAGACACTTCTGCCAAATCCCTGGTCTACATAAACAGAACTATTGAACAGTAATTACATAACAAAGTGTTCAATGAGAAGTTGCAGTCTTACTCTAGAATTGTAACGCAAAGTCCATAGCAAAATAGATTGAACAAACTTAATGTCAGACTGATCGAATCTTCATATGAACCGATCGATTGAGTTGCAGATTACAGAGGAGCAGCGTGGTATATCTAGACCTATGCACATATTGGTAGTACTTTCATATTTACATACATTGAACATGCATTTGAGGATATTATGAAGAATTAATTGCAAGACACTGAGCATCTTACATGTATAAGGTTGTTATGACTACTCTTTTTCAAAATATTTATATATATATATATATATATATATATATATATATATATATATATATATATATATATATATATATATATATATATATATATATATATATATATATATATATGTATCATTTATTTGCATATCGCAAATCGAAGTTAACACAAAGTAATTTTAATCAAGCAATATAAATATAAAATACATGGGTTGCAATTAATTTGTGCATAGAAGCCCATCGGCCTCTTGCAGTGTTATATAAATCAACAAACGGCCTTCGCGCTGCTGACACAGTTCTTGCAAAGCGCATAATGTCGCCCTGTCTTCAGCTGATAATATGTTAAACTTTAAAATCATTTTACGTACATGATTCAGGTTATCTTCATTAATTAAACTTTGTTGTTGGTAGTCTAACTTAAGGAAAGACAAACATGTTTTTACATTATTTGATACGACAGACGAGCTTACGTTTGCGAGCAAAGTGGCAAGCCGATTTTTGACTGACTGTGCATTTTACCACAAATTAACAAATCGCAACAATAGCGGATTGCATATATCTGTTCTGCCGACAAGCAGCGGTTAAAAACGAGACCTCGTTCTACTACCAAGCTTAAGAAATCTCCTTACACACTTTCGCCTAGCGACACTTATTCTTCCAAGTGACTTTATTTCCAGTTTCCATAAACGACTGCCATAGAAGTTTGTACAAAAGGTATCAAATAGCTTTGTACGGACGTCGGTGCGGCAAAAATCGAATCAGGACATCAGAATGTGAGTACGATAAAATAATTCTCCCACAGCCTTTTCGATATCCGCATCAATATTTTCATAACCAATATAACTTCCTAGGTGAACAGCCCTAGAGTACTTTTGTAAAATGGCTCCGTTCAGCCGTAATTAGAGATATGGTATAACATTGAGAAATATTGAAGCACGGCAGCACACCTTTTTCATTATTGAACATTCTTATTCTTGAGCATATTCTTCGCTTATTGAAATCATAAGCTCGACAGCAGTGACTGAGGAAGCAAGAAGTGTTACGTCGTCAACAAATGCACCCATAAATTGATGACCAACATGGCAACCAACAACCAACATTACTACGTTCAAGACGATTAAGCTGCTCGTCAATATAAATAACGAAAAGCATCGGTGATAACACCCGCATTGCTTTATGCCAATACTGCATTGGAATGCCTCAGACACATCAGACCCCCATTTAACTAACAACGATTGGTTGAAATACATAAATAGGAGCAACTGTACATTAGTAGGACACAAACCTCTTCGTATCAATAATTGAAACAATTTAACATAATTTACCCTATCAAATGCCTTTGATCCGTGAAGCATCACAACACAACAACTTCTTGAACAACATAGGTACACTGGTCTGGTTTAAAACCAAACTTGAGGTGACTGGTGCTTAGAACATTAGCTAAACCTTGCCTACAACACAACTCAGCGCTATCAATTGATAGTTATTGCTGTCACTTGCCGATTTCTTTTTGTTTTTCAGTAATGGAACAATAACCGATCTAGTCATTTCAACTGGGGTAAATGAATGCACAATAATTGAATTAAACAGCAACGATAAATGAGTAAATAATTCACGAGTGCCATATATAATATGGTCCGAATTAACGGTCCGAATTTCCACCACAGCTGCCATGGCGTGACTAACTGAAACATAATGATCAGATTCTCATTTGCCTGAATTGCATCATTGCTTAACTTGGTCATTCAGATCCACTCTTAAGCGCTCATAATCATCAACATTATACAACACTATTATACAATTCTTTGCATTTGGTAGAGTAGAGTACATTCATGACTACCAATCTCACCTCTCACATTATCTACAACTGCCGGCACAATACTTAACTTACCAATTCAGACCAGAAATAACGGCATCTATCGGTTGTAAAAGCTTCCACCATGCATTTCTGACAACCCATTTAGAAAATCCTTTTATATTCGCGTTTGGTCTTTATCATAATCTCCTTCATGTATATATATATATATAGAGAGAGAGAGATAGAGAGAGATATAGATATAGATAGGAGAGAGAGATAGAGAGATAGAGAGATATAGAGAGAGAGAGAGGATATAGAGAGAGAGAGATAGATAGAGATAGAGAGAGATAGATAGAGATATCTATAGAGATAGAGAGATAGATAGAGATAGATCTTATCTATAGAGATAGAGAGATAGAGATATATATATAGGATCTCTATATCTTTATATATCTATATATAAAATTGCTATCTACGTCTTTTTTTAATAATAGGAAGAAAATTGCTATCTCCATTTAAAGAATGTTAATTATTTTCGACTGCCCGTCCTCACCATTATCCAACTTGACGACGTTCGTCCAGCCTCAATTTCATCCACCAGCGGCTCAATAACCTTATAAACACCACGGGCGTGGTCAAGGCCATCAACTGCAATAACGGCCACAGAGCCCTCCCGAGCCATGTAGGATTCATCAGTACGACGGGCTGCACTCCAACACCGGCACCAACAGTGCCAAAGAGCCAGTAATCTTCTGTCCGCGGGGCGCATAATGTTTGGCCAGGTCAGGCAGGATACATTAATAGGGCTTAATGCTAATGGCAAAAATATTATTTGTTGAAGTTCGGCTCGCGTACGGTTCATCTTATTGTTACTTTTGAGACATTTAGAGATAAATATCGCGAATAAACATCAGCGCACATTGAATGAATTTTCGACTAGAACACCTCCGGATTAAACAAAAAGTTGAGTATCGCAATAATACGTGGACACATAAGATCAGCAAGCGCTGTGATTCACAATTGTGCGCGAAGACGACCCAATGGACATCGTGAGCCGTATTAATGCATAAATGCGTCTGTAGGTGCGTGTGGGCGGTTGTCGGGTGCTAAAGCGCAATAACAATGTGGTTGTTATTGATCGAGTACCACACTTAAGACACATCGCAAAAAAACCACAGGGTCGGCAGTGTAATCCCTTAAAACAATGGTAGCCAAATTGATCCCGTGCAGTCACCTAGTTATGGCTCCAAGCAAACAGACCGGGTGCAGTATTTACACTCGTAATTTCATGAAATACGCGGGGTTGATGACTCTATGTTTACCCAAAAGGTTGACTTATTTGACTCTCAGCCTTGACTTAAATAGTCAAGGTAATGCGGGTAACCAATTTGATCACGATGTCGTCATTAAATTGGCAAGTTCGGGGTGCTGAATAGATGTGCGCTAAGGACGTTCATTTTGTGTAGAATACAACTTGTAAGAGAGACTGAGTCGCATGTACGAATACCTCAGGTTCGAAGGTGGTATGGGCATACTGCTTCCAAGGCCTTCCAAGCTGCCTTCTGGACGAAGCAGGTTACCCAAAGCGGTTACAATTGTGCTTTAATTCTCAGTTCAATTTACCTTTAGGCATAACAAATAGCAGGCACAGAAGATCTTCAATTTAAGCTGACCAGGCGGACGGAAAACGAATAGGTATAACCATGCATCAAATGTGGTGACGCTATATAATGCTTACCTTAGACACAAACACCTCGGGCAGTTTAATATAAATGCAACCAGGCTTCGCAACAAATATACCACGCTCCCTCAACATGTACATGTTCTAATGTTCATGCCGATGTTTAACACCTATCAGGTTCCTAACGGATGACAATTGCAGAAAGTGAGATCAATTGAACCCGAAATCGGATTATCTACCGAGACCACGAGTGATGCATCTACTAAGTAAGAGTTACAAAAATGATTGTTATTGCATTGTTATGGTGGCTTTAATTGTTGCAATAGATATGTGCCCTATCGATAATCTTTGCTATGTACGATTTGCCTAACATCCGTTGCATATTGTGCGGATAGCAAGTTTAGATGCAAAGCGTTCTGAAGTTTGTACAAGTACTTTACGATTCATACCATGATGATGTACAGTCTATTCTGACCGTTCTGTATTGCACATATCGTCGCTCATTCAGCAAGGCTGTCAAAAACATATGTAGATTTAAACTCAGATGATCGTCATTTGTCATTCGCGCATATAATGTATGGGCGTATGGTCACCCTAGCAGCTGTTGCATATATCATCAAACACGCAACTTTAAATGACTGGACTATAATATCAACTACTCTGCAAATGCATTCAAAGAGCCAAAATCCAAGAATTGAGTAATAAATTTCTTCAAGAAATTGAAACAACCGTTTAGTGATATATATCCTAGCTTCCGCTATACAGTAATTATAATCAACATAACCCATCATATCAACAATATTCCAACAAACTCCTCTAATTGGTCAGTTAAATAAATCATTGTTACCAAAGTAATTATGGGCCTGATTTCGGCATAAAATGAGTGGGCCAAAAAAATTTATAAATTATGTTCCGTTTCAGAACTATTATGGTGGTCTTAACCGATATATTGATGTCACGCTCTATATCATATTAAACCGCTTGTTGGATTTCGATAGACAATGTCAATCACATGGCCGAACAGGGACATTGTAGAGATACGATCACCGGTTGTAGGCCTATTACTCTATAAGCAGAATTATACTCAATATATGCTTTATATCAACGAATCACTGAACGCCCAGCTCCTCTGTCATAAACAGATGTTGCAGGAAGGGGTGCGTCAAATAGACGGATCTGCTGGGCTTAAGTGGTCTTAAGCGGCAGCTGTAGCATGCTCCTGAATATTATTTACGTTCTTGATGTCGGTGCTCTCTGTTACGAAGGCAAATTCACTTTTCGCAAGACCAATGTTTTATCTGTGTGTTGACTTATGAAGAAACAAATAAAGAAATGGGTATCAAGCATTTAATTATGATCGGTAGGTATACGAGTTTTACAATGATGTTATTTTGCGGTTTTCGAAAAAATCTATAATGTCGTTTTGTAAACATTTAAGGTTGGCGGGTGATTTATTTACTGCTGATAATTGACTAAACACAGGTCTTTAAAAGCATCGCGCACTCGTTACAGGCGAACGACATGTGGGAGTAACATCATTGGCTTTCGAGGAGAGAGTAGATATGTTGTAATAGTGACCGTCAATTTGCTGCTTTCGGGCTTTTGCTTATTGTGAATGACTTTGTTTGGGTTTCTAAACAAGGCAAATGTCAAACGAGGGAGTTAATAAGACGGTAATTATGGAAGGCTTGCAACGTAGACATCAGACGAATATCCCCTGGATTTCATATATAAATGCAAGTTTATTTTAAGCATTATTTTTGGCGTTTATGTCACAGGTTCGAGATTGGCTTCGTACCATAATCGTCTTTCTAACGGACTGATCGATCCTCCTTACATCAATCGATTCTCAATCAGTCACACGACACTATTTTCTACTCCCACAACACGCAGCATCCTTTAAGGTTTGTGGATGATTCATTTAGGGTTGACAATTGTCAAGTTGACAAAGGTCTTCAAAAGCAGCGCCTCCTTGCTACCGGCGATCGACCGATGTGGGATTACGACTAATCGCGTTCGCAGAGAGAGTTCATTAGTGGTAATAGTGGCCGTCAATTTTCCGCTTTCGCGCCATCGCTCATTGTAAATAAACTGGTTTGCACTTCAAAACAAGGCGAATGCCACACGAGGGAATTAATGAAACTGTGAGTAAGGTAGGCATGCAACATATATATATATATATATATATATATATATATATATATATATATATATATATATATATATATATATATATATATATATATATATATATATATATATATATAGATATATATATATATATATATATATATATATATATATATATATATATATATATATATATATATATATATATATATATGATATCATTCAAAATGCGTCTTCACTCGTGTCAACATGAAGAATTACTAGGTTAGTTAAAATAAAAGCCTATCGAACAAGGCTGCCATGAAGCGGTTTTTCACTGTTGCTTCGTCATTTCTTGCACTAGTATCCAAGAATGAAATACCTCTCTGCTAGAAATACATTCGTATTAGGAAAGATTCCTATCACATCGTTTGGTTAGACTGCATAGCATAACAAGCTAGGTTTGTTTATTCTTGGTTATACCTGATACACCGTCCTATTGAATTCGCGTTGGTCGAGAGCACTAAGTTCTTGTCAATATGCGATGGTATGGTGTATATATCGTGTTCATATGACGGATTATCTGAATTGCTGATGAACTGAGCATGAACCACATTTAAAATTAAAGAATCGATATTATATGAAGCCTAACGCAAGCACCAGCACCTGTTAACTGCCACTGTAGATATGACTTACATTGCAGGCTTATTATGACCCAACTGTTTGGAGATGTATCCCTAACACAAAGAACAGATGTTTCGTTCGAGGTTTGCAATGTGAAGATAGCGTGGTCTCATGAGAGTCTAGTAAAACGTAACATTGAATCATTAACCCTAAACCAGGTGTTTTGAGAAAAATAACTTCCGTCCCAACGAACTCTTGGTGGAAATTTATCTGTTATCAACACAAACCAACTAAGCGATATCGAATACGAACCAAAGACCGTTGAACAAAACATCTGAATATAAACTTTTAACGACTGCATTGGAGTTTATTTGTTACCATGTGTAATTGATACCGGATTATACATAACGATATTTAGTATATTTACGTTTCACCGGGACACAACTAAATGAAAACCATTTTAGAAACAATTAAAACCATATATTTGAAAAGTTGTCATAGTGTTCGACGTCAAATAATTAAGTTGTGAACAAATCCTGGCAATAAAATTTCGCAAAATAATCGTGTAACTTTATCTTACACCATATATTATATCATTAAGACCCACTGCACCTGAAGTGTGCTCTGTACCGGAAGCAATTTGTTCTGTACTATAGGGTGTTAGGTATAGGGCTTCTGCGCTTACAGCTGCCCCATGCTTTCAATGGATAGCATCATTATTGGGAAACAACATTTAAGCTCTATTTATGACTAACGAGCCTACTATGATATTTCGTTTTCTCTTGACTTTTAATATTCCACTTTCTTGTTAGGAGGGATCGCAATCTACAGCTAAAATCTAACAGTCTCAAGCAGGGTGCAGCAAAACCACAATGTGGACCGGCCGGAATGACCACGATGAATCGCTTCTAATTGTAGTGTAAGCGATAGAATCACGCACGGACAGTTCGTCTCCGTTTGCGTACTGGATTGTCTTTGGCAAATTCAACTAAACCACGTCTTGAAGCCAATTAGTCCCAAATACGCAAATTGACTAGCTGCATAAATAAATCGTTATATATATATATATATATATATATATATATATATATATATATATATATATATATATATATATATATATATATATATATATATATATATATATATATATATATATATATATCTCGATTATTTATATATATGTATTTTTATATTTATATATATATAATTATATATTTATATATGTATATATATATATGTTTATATATTTATATAAGTATTTATATATACATATGTATATATATACATATATATATAAGTAGTACAGAGAGTAGGGGTACGAGCGCAGTTTCTAAATAGACAGATATACAGAAAAAGAGCCAGCTTGCGGTACGGGCGTACTTCCACTTCCTATACTTCAGTGTCAGCCAGCCATTCAAGCCGATTTTCTCCCGGGCCACACCTGTAGTTAGTTACAAAGCCGCCAAACGGCCCACCCTTGAGGCTACCACATACAGAAACGTGCCAAAGTGCGCGCATGTGATGACATGGCTACCGGTAAACACAGACATGGATATATCTACCACCTTCCAAAACATGGGCATTCGCAGCAAGAATAGCATTACACCCCACCTCCTTCCTGAAAACGCCTAAGACAGCAACCTGCTCCTTGACATCTCGAAGGTCGGCTACCTGGCTGGGAACCTTGGCCCCACCCTCCTCCAACCGCTGGTAGGCATCCCCGTTTATGTCGACGACATCTATGTATACGGCTACATGCATCGGGAAGAGTAGGTCGAGGTTGGAGGCGCGCTACAATGCAGCACTGGGTAGGACGGCAACGCCGAACGAATCTACACCTACGTCGACAACGCGGCGAGAGAACTACTCGGCTCCCTAGCCACAAAGCTGGTACACACAATCCATGCCCGGAAGGCCGGTGGTGGATCTATCCAGACCACCATTGCCCAAATCGAACAAGACACAGCCAGCAAAGCGCACAAGAAATGGGAGGACTTGCACCCCGACACGCCAATAGCCGGATACTTCGTCGCAAAGATTGCAGTTTCAGAAATCGCCATCGACGACTTGCAAAAAGCTCTCCCCACTCTAGAGAAAAGACTGCAGTCGATGGTTACGACCTCTGCAGCAACCCCGACCTCCGCATACAAGGCGAGGCCTTGGAAGAGAAGCAACCTTGCATCCTAGACAACACAGGCAGCGTAGGAAAACACGTCTGTACCCAGATCCACACATACGACGGCTACACGGTCCGGACCAAGCTCTACAACAAGTTCGTCTCCAACTTCGAAGCCGTTGAGGTCCGGGAAACTATGGGAGGCCACCTCACAGACTATGTAGACTGCTCCAACGCCCGAGTAGTGGTCCTCCACTCCGACACAGGCACCACAGAGCCAAACGTCGTCTGGGCTACAGAATGGCTGGCGAACATTCCTGCCAAGACAGAGCAATACTTCGAGCAGAAGGAGAGCAAACGGAAAAAAAAAGAGGGAGGAAAAGAGAGGACAAACCTACTGGCTGCCCCCCATGTCTTCCACCGGCGCAGCAGTCCTGGAGATTGCAGTGCAGCCGGCGCGGGAGTTCCGAAACAAGGAAGGCCGAAAGATATCCTGGCACCTTTTGGAGCTGCTTGTGGCCCCAGACCCCTCCCGCCTGGAAGAACTCCTGCAGATGAAAAACGACTTTGAAAGATATACCACCGTCGTTGCCGAGACGTTCTTGTCGAAGGTCAAGGCCCCTGTCCCTCCGGGACCAGCAAAAGATGCTATCGCTAGAACCGGGAGAGTACACCACCATCCGCTACAGCATTTCCACCTCCCGCAACGTTCCAAAACCAATCCTCTTCCTCGTCCGGCTGGAGGAGAACGGCGAGCCAGCCCCAGGGGCAGAAGAAATCCCGGCCTATGGCCACTTCCTAACACAGGAGGTTGCGAGTCTTGGGTGCATAGAAACGGGGAACCGCAGTAGCCAACAGTATAGATCTCTCCAAGCTCCTTCCTGTTCCATTTCCCTTTGGGGAAAACACCGAGCACAGTAGCTTCTTTCCCACAGGGCTTTGCAAATGCATATAGATCGTTCTCGTCTAGAATCTGCCTTTCCAAGTTTGCTTGGCGGTACCTGCATAGCATTTCGGGAAAGCTGGAGAACCTTGGCGGGATACCTCAATGCCACTCCTTATACCCCTCTTCCCCGAATGTCTATATGTGCCGGCAATAGGTCCTGGATCCGGGAGCAAACGTATGTCCATTCGGCAAACATGGCACGTATACACCATCGTATTATACCACGTACAGGGAGCTGTATTTACAGTCGTGGTGCCATCTTTTGGGACATGTCCTACGATCGCTCTGGCCCCTTTGGAAGCTATGGTTTCTGGCGGGGGTTCTTGTTGTACTCTTCCAGCGCGTGGAGAAATGTCTCTCTATCGAGCTTTGGTATGTTTCTTCCAGTGGAGTAGATGCTACCAACCGGCAACAGATCTATGTCTCTATATGTTTGTGTAGCCAAGAACCGTGGCAGGAGTTGGTATATTGCTGGCAAGGGCTGGGGTTGTGGTGGCAGAAGTTGGTATGGGGTTGGCACCAGTTCTTCTAGCACCGGCACCAGTTTTCTAGCACCGCACACCAGTTGGCTAGCACTGGCACCAGTTCGTCCAACACCCACACCCACCGGACCGAACTACACTGTGCCTGTATTGAAAGTATGGTTTGGTAAGGTATACCATGTGTAGGCAACCGGTATCCGCCAATCCAAGAAATACGCGCTCTGCAGGGGATCGCTTCTGCAGACGAGGTCCGAAAAAGGTATGGAATAGGAACTACAAGTCTTTAGAAAATATGGAACGGTGGCGAACAGGTGGACAACGTGCAAGAGGATAGAGAGAGTCCGTTTTCCACAAATGGTGGAAACCAGGCAGACAATGAAGACGATGGAGGCAAGCAGATTGCCCGTCTTCCCACCAATAGTGGAAACCAGGTGGACAACGCACTGGCAAGATGGGGTGATCAACAGTTTGCCCGTTTTCCGCCTATGGGGGAAAACATGTATACCAGACCTCCCTTGGCTCTAGACACTCCTAGTGTGTACGACTTATACCAGGCTATTTCCCATATGGCCGAAAAAATCTATACGATTGGCAACAAACTAGACGATTGGGTGGAAACGGAAGAAGTCTTGGAAGAAAAAGAGGTGGAGGAAGAGGTTGGCTCTGCGGTGGAAAAGGAGGTTGGCTCTGTTGTTGCCCGCATCCAAAACTGGGTGTATGGAGGCATTGCGACCTTGCTTGCTTGGCGGATTTGGAAGTATACGAGTGCAGACCCCGATGCACAATTCCTACATCCTCGTACCACGCCAATAGTGGAAAAACTAGCCGAGGCGAACTCTAAGGACAACCCTTTCTATATGGAGTAGACTCTTTCTATATGTTGCCCAGATCAAAAAGTGGGTGTATGAAAGGATTGCAGGGTGTTTGTCTGGAAAGTTTTGTAGTATGCTAGCACAGACCCCGACGCGCATCCAAGAACTGCGCCTGTGGTTCCTACAATGGTGGACACCTATGGCTGCCAAGAAGGAGACCCTTTGTACATGGATTAAACCGTCTGGGGATGGCCCTTGTCTGGCTTGCCTTGGGGGACCGTGGTGTCGGGCGTTGGGGGAGGGGCGAAAATAACGTAGCCATAATCCGAGTAGCAATGTCGGGTTGGTGCGCCTTTATAACTGCACGAACAGACAAGGCTCCAGATCGTATCTCGTTATAGGCTTCTCGTGGTAGGGTATTTTTTGGTCTGGTATATACCCGTGTACTCGTATTTGATCAAAAGGGGGCTTTGCTCTTTGGTTGGCAAAGGCTGTTTTATTGCACGTTTGGTCCCTGGGCTGGCGCGATGGAGGATGTTGGCTTGCGCCGGGTTGTGTGCATTGGTTTGGAGGAGGAGGTTGCCTATCTGTGTACCCCCATTCCTCTAGTTGCAATTGCCTTGGACATATGAGTTTTCTGGGTGGCTTTACAAGAGTGTACCTGTAAAATTTTGACTAGTTAAATAAACATCACTCCAACTGTGACAAACATCACTACAACTGTGACAAAACATTCCAAATAGATAAATCTGCTGCGTCTACTTGGAAACATAATAGTTACCCCACTCTCTATACTACTATATATATATTTATATATGTACATATACATATATGTACACACACACACACATATATATAGAAATATATATATATATGTATATATATATATATATATATATATAAATATATATATAAAAATATATATGTATATATATACATATTGATATTCATATAATATATCTAAATATATATATATTTATATATATATACATATTGATATATATATATATATATATATGAATATATATATATCTATTTATATATATATATCTATATATATGTATATATATATATATTGGTATATATATATATATGTTTTTATATATATATGCATCTAGATATATGAATAATCGAGACAAATATATATAGTTATGATATATATATATATATATTCATAAGTATATATATATATATGTATATATATACATATATTTATATATACAAATATATATATATTTTATACATATATATACGTATATATATATATACATATATATATATATATATATTTATTTATATATATACGTATATATATATATAATATATATATATATATATATATATATATCTATCTATATATATATAGATATATATATATATATATATATATATATATATATATATATATATATATATATATATATATATATATATTAATGCAATCACGACCAACTTGACCGACCATTTTGACCCCTTCATACATTTTGGTCGATGCTTATGGGGCCAAAATAGTTTAGCGTTATCTCCTAGGTTTACACAACTTCGCTTCCCATCCAAAGTGTCACATTGTTTACTACTACTCCGCCGAAGGTTGGAATCTCATTTTTCGGGCAAACTGTCCACTTTTATTTGCGTTTTAATGCATTTGCCTGAATTTACATTTTGGCCCAACGACCATTTTTGCCATGTTGAATAATCGTTCATAATATAGCTTCTTATGTATATTTGCTTCAAACTTAGATTCATGATTTGTGTGACTTTTAACGTCAATGAACAATTCTCCTTCACTGGTAAATACGGGGTTGTAAGTTTTTTTCAACTCATCTTAAGTGATTTTCTCTCAATATTATCCGTCTGATAATGTTTAATTTAAATAGATTAGAACAAATGCAACACTTTTGCTTGGGATTCGTAATGCAGATGCATTAAAAACATTTGTATAATCTTACTGGTATGACATACCGGTTTTCTTTATCTGTGATGTGTAAAGTTTCAAGTAAGAAATGAAATCATATGGTATCAACAGACCGTTTTAACAAGGGAACAATTAGCCAGATTGTTGTGTGTAATCAGTTAACTCATGTCGTAAAATCCAAGTGTCCCCAGATCGAAACCACGGGCTCAACCAGAAGGTCTATACTGGGATTGTAATAAGTCCAGCTTTCCATACTGCATGGAATTTCCGGTACACGATCGAATATAAACAAAGGTGATCGGTCAGCCATGACCATTTTACACGCTCTGTTTCCATATGATTCTCGTTCGGTCATTATGATTCCAACGTTTATAGATTGAACATCATTCATGAGACAATGAACGTTAATGTTGCGGGAAGACATTTCATCTACGACAAATTGTTTGAAACACCCTTAGTTTACAGTGGTTAACAAGCTTCAGCGGACTGTTCTGGCCGCCAAGTCACACTTACCAATCACTAGTCCAACGACCATTAATACCCAGATACCACGTTTATGTTACTAGGTGGCTATAGATTGGTTGGACGGAGCTATGGATTACCATTGCTAATTCTAACGCACATATAATCGTATTCGCCATTTTAGCGACCGGTTTTTGCGCCAGATGTAAACATTGCCATTTCGCCTACCGTCAGCCTCCGGTATCACAATGCCCCAAACGCTCCAATTCTGTTGTTGAGTAAGGTAGGGGATCCAGGATCATCGATCCCACTCGTCTTCAGACTTTATGACCTGTAACTTACAATATTGTATGGTGAACTATGGTACTAGCCACTAAGATGGCATGAGCATAGGTGTATGTGCGTGTGTGTGGCTATTAAGTTGCGCATGTGACTAAAGGTAAGGCATATATCATTAGTGTGTTGTAAGCCTCTCCCTGGTTAGCCTTCAGAGACGATATTTTGCGATGACATAAATCGATGTCTTTGCATCTAGATACGCGACGCACAGCTTTATGACGATGAACTAATCATTTCAGGCGCCATTGGTTCGATTTGCTTCAATAAACGTTGTGCGCAAATTCATTAGGTACCCTTGGTGGCCCTTCTCACAACTTGATGCGCCCGTTAGTTTGCAGCAACTGCAGCACAATGCTTCAGGTGGTGCAGCAATAACATTCGAAGTACGATATTTATTATAAGCAGTATCAACGTGGGAGTCGCAAATCTTCACCAATTGAACTGTTATAAAGCATCAACCTTTTTGCGCTCAATCTCTAATGAACACACTTTTGTATGTGAGACGTTTATCGACCATTAGCAAACTTGATTCTTTGCCATTGGCTATAGACGCGGCGATCAACTGCAGAAAAACAGCATTATGTTTTACATCGGTGAACAGCAATGTTGATTTGCAATGATGAGACCAAAGTACAATGTACAGTTTCCTGGCTTCATATAGCATTAACTAAAATCAATAAAATGAATGAAATAGAAGCAGAAAACAAAACAATAGGCTATTGATTGTATTGTGTGATATGGCTTTCAATATTAAAGGTCATATATAAAAGTGATTGTCAGCTGAAGCGATAATGAATAACACGATCCCTAATAATCCTAAAACATGTTTTACATAGTGAATCCATATAAGTATGTATGTCACCAAGTGTAATTGCGAACTCTCAACATCTGTTTCGACTCATTAACAGAAATTTACTGTTCGCGTATATGATGCTGTTGCATAGCGGTAATGTTATGATGTTCTTGGAGCATGTTCGCAGCATGTCTCGCTGCACAAGTAAAATGCAGTGTGGCGCCTCCACCTCACGATCAGCCTAATGTGACGCCATCGATGAAGCCATCGGTGAAGCCATTATAATGTTGTCCTAACATCGCAATCACTCTCATGGCATTGCTATTTGATCGCCTGTTTCGTCCGCTCATATATTTCAAGCAGTTATGTTGTCTGCTTTGACAAACAATGAAATTACCCGGCGGTACTCGGATTGCCAATATTTTGGATGCTCATAGCAATAATTCGGTTATTGTACATCTTGGGTTGGGTTAAAGCAATACCCTGAATTTACTCTGCCGACCTTGGATTGTCAGACGATATGATGATTAAATTTACCATATTTATTGTAACTTATCGTGACATTCCTTCCCAACCCCAATAACTCACCCTTGCAAAGCGTTGGACGTTGTTCACTGCTGTAGGGCGACAATAGATGAAATGTTTAAACCTCGGCAGCCAGTCGCTACCTCAGTTCAATGTGATCATCAAATCCGCACAACCCCGAAAAGCCGGTCATGCACATTATTCTAACCAAGAGCAGATTTTAATGCGTTATCAACGCTGGTTTAATATTTATGGCAATAAACTTACTCATTTATCTGGCCTTAACCTACGCATTGGCAGCCAACAGGTTTCCAAATATATTATATCGAATGGCCGACCAGTACATAGTACGCAAAAGTTTTAATAAGACGAACAAGATTATATCTTGGCCTCGAAAATTGCCATAAAATATAGTACCCACTGCAAAACTCCTTCGGTTCTAACGTTAAATCGTAGAAAATAATCCGATATGTAAATGTCCTTCTAATTATAGCTAATGCAAACTCGTTTGACTGATGAATGTGAATATTCTTGACATTACGCGCCCAACCGACGTTGTTTCGGGAACTAAAAATATATAATGTGCCTTCAGGGGGTAGTTTAGCGCAAACGATCAAATACGATCATATTGCCTATCAATGCTCACTTCTATACACTTCTGAAAGTGAGAGAGGAAGAGAGTGAGATAAATTGTCTGATCAATAGATAAAGAGAGAGAAAAACAGCGATAGCGAGAAAGATAGGGAGAAGAAGAGAGAGAAGGGGAGAGGTGATCGAGAGTGATAGAGAGACAAATAAAGAAATACAGAGTGTGAAACAATGTGACATATAATGACAACCTGATCCGAGAAATATAATGGGAATCGTTAACTCTATCTTACATAGCGTTAAGCATTTGAAATGAAGGAGTCCATGCACATATCGCAAAGATTGAGTGCTATCAAGTATTAATTACACGAAGGCATGTATAGTTGAATGGCCGTTTTTTACACCACTGACTAACTGTAGCGTATATATTTATTTTTATATTTTTGTATTTTCCTTTTGAAACCACTGTAACATGTATATGATCATTTTAAAGGTTATCAACGTGTCAACCATGACAATGTCGGACCACCTGGTATTGAAACCCCTATTTGTATGACGTTGCTGACGCATGCTTGAAATGCTCGGATTTAACTTGCAGGCAAGTCTACAGATATATATCACAGCAGTGCGCATTGGGAATGCTTCAGACGTATTAGTGCAAGCAGACGTTCACGTGAAATACCGTAATTAGCAACACGGTGCTGTGTAGCGAGAATGGTCAAGCCGAAGCTGGCCAAGGTTTGAAGGTCACTAGGTCAAGACGATCCACTTTGAATGGCCATGTTAACGCATTTTGTTGATTTCGTGCTTCTGACAGCGATATGTGTATGGATGACGTTGCTGCCCAGATTTATTGCAAACACCCATATACAGATTGGTTAATTCATTTCGTCAATTATCAAGGCAATATGGAATAAGGCTTGAATCGAATCCATATTAGAGGTAAACCATGATCTTTTTGAACACAGTGATGTGTTAATACTTGCCAATGGTTAGATATTCGACCCACAGGCTATGCAACGACAATGTGACAGTTAGAGAGTTATGTAGCCCTTTTCTAAGGCTTGTGTGTAATTGATTTAAGGTTGACAATTGATTGAACAATGGTCTTTCACAGCATCGCCCACTTGTTAACGGCGAACCACCGCTGTGGGATTAAAACGGATGGCTTTCGCAGAGAGAATTGATTAGTGTTAATAGTAGCTGTCAATTTGTCGCTTTGAGGCTATCGCTCATTGTGAATGACCCGGTTTTGGCTGCAAAACAAGGCGAATGCCTAGCGAGAGAGTTAATGAAACTGCAAGTAAGGAATGCTTTCAACGTAGACAGCAGAAAATATCCCTTGGATTTCATATATGGATGCAAGTTTATTTCTCATTTATTTTTTCGTTTATGCTGCATGACATTTATATGGAAAGAATAAACAAATAGATTTGAAACGCATGTGCATAATTTTCAGTATTTTCTTTAACCATCTGGTAACCATAGTTTAAAGGCTTTATGCACTTTTTATAAACCAACTTTTCAATTCAGTAAGATAACTTTGACATTTTAAGGTCTGATTGGTTACCTAATTAATGGGGGTTTTGTTTCTCTAAAATCAGCTATTAGATACGTCATTGAATATTTTAGAAAATGACAACTTAGCATCAGGTCAGTACTAACAGTGTGCGATTGTCACATACATGTAGCAGACATAAGCATGCTCTTTAATTGATGCTAACGTAGACCCGCAGCGAATTTGTTTTATTGGTATTATAAAGTATGCTACATAATCACTATACGGGTACCACACAATATGTTGTAGTTCAGATGGCCAACATATCGGTTAAGATAGAGTAGAACCTTCTGGTTATAAACGGCCACCAGGAACAAAGTCAAGGTTAAGGTGCATGGTGAATGGCTTGGGCCGTGGCGCTGAATGCGTCCTAATGAGTCCTAATGAGTCTCATCTCACATGCAGAGAGGAGTATTCAGAAGTCGCTGGCACGATGATATAAATGATATGATCTATCATGACAGCAAATATGTTGTTAAACTCATAAATTTGATGCCTTCATTTGTATGACACATAACACCTTGTCTGTTACACCATAAATACATGGACATTATTAGTAGCGGTCTTTCTAAGTGAATCACCGGATCAGTAGTACGTCAAGGGTAAAACGGGGTACCGTCGATTTTCAGCAGTCTACAATGTGAAAGGGGCAGCTGATCATGTTAATGGGGGACTTTCATTGTTGCTCACCAGTAGGGCTTAATCCCTGGCGGGTTATCTCAACAGCGTAAATGGGACTATCCGCTAAGCGCACCGATGTCAGCTTGCTATGATAGATGTGATGGCAATCATTACAAATATTGGGAGTGTATCGTAAAAGAAGGATTGGCAATGTGCATTTAAATGGTAACCAAGATTACCAATGTGAACGATACCTTAATAAACACAACATGAGAACAATAATAGTCTACAATATGTTATCGGCGTCCAAGCTTACGCGTAGCAGCTGCTTGATACAAACTCAGTATGTTAACTCTTGTAAACATTTGTTCCTATCGTAAGGGTCAGATTCCCGTCAATTGGGTCTCCTGATATATCCAGCTGGGAATATATGGGACTATAATATTATATAGCAGTCGAGTAATAATATGCACAATAATATGAACCAGGATCAGTCCGATATGACATTATAGGAGCGCTTGCATCTATTGTGTGGATGGGAATTTTGCTTATTGCTGGGAATCTCTCAAATAAGATGGTTGCGTTTCAATGAAAAATAATAAAGCACTAGCGATCTGTTCAAGTGGAAATAGTTAAACCATAACTGCTCTCGGCGTTGCAGATTATTGGGAATGAAATGAGTTATGCGTCTTCTCTGTGAACAGACTGGTGACATTGCGTAAACATACTACTTTGTTGAACAAAACAGAAATAGCCTACAATATTTATTGAAATCGTTGTCCGATATAATTTTGTGTACGCCATTAGAACAAATTCATTTGATTGTCTTTCTATATTAAAAAAAAATTCGCGGCAATAATTATATGCTCAGTGCAATTATAGGGGTTTTATTAACTAAAGCTGTCTTATAGCCTAGGATGTAGCGTTCACTTCGTCTGGATTCATGCCGTCATTTAATTCTATGTCGCACGCAAGCGAGCTAGGTACCAGCATATTTGCCAATTCAGAGTTGTTTTTAGTGAACGAATGCTGACATCATTGAACGATTTGCAAAGCTCATGTTTCACCGATGGAGCCAACAGCAGAACACTGTCTTTTGCATCAACATGTGGAAAGTTGGATCTACCCACTTTAAATTTGCTTAAGTATTCAACAGAAATAGGCAACAAACATTTGCTTGAAGAATAAACGATCGTTGTGCTAGTCTAATAAATAGTTAACGCAAATAAACAAATAATCGCTGGCAAATGATGGACACATACACCTTAGCAGCACATATTCGTATACATCGCATCCAACATATAATGCGATATCATCACTATCTATCTTTTATATGAATAACATAAGCTCAGAGTCAATTGAAGCTATTAAAAGAAGTCAGATCTCAAATTGAAAATTCCTGGAAGTATCCACTTACCGATTTTTATTGCAACCGATTATGACAGGTTGCGGTAAGAGCTTAGCTCTAGAAAAAGGCTCTGCTGTCCTTTTGACAAAATCATAAAACGTAGCACAAGCATCCTGCAAAGCATCCATCTGCCTTTTAATAAACTTGCTGATAACCCTTCTGTGAAACTTCAAATCAAATCAATAATCGTCATTAAGATTTTGAGGCTGCTCCATGGTATTGATATGATAACATAATTCAGTCATCAGCAGGGTTTCATTGTCATGCATGCCGTCATAGTGATCTAAAAGTATATATAAGTTGTCAAAACATATCACAAGAATATATACAAATGTGTAGATTAGGAGCATGATTAGCCAAACCCTACTATTGTCAATGTTCATATAGAAATATCGCTGGAGAGCCTGCAGTCGATATATTTCCACTGCAGCGTAACAGCTGCTGTAAACCACATCGTGCAGGAGACTCTGATGCATGTGCATTTCTTGTCCCTTCATATTTATTTTCATATGTTCAGAAATATGACGCATTCAGAGAAATATCTGAGGCACTGGCTTTGCTATGCTGATTATATGAATGGAACCCTCAATGGGTAAGTTGTAAGTTGCTCAGTACGGTAACCGGTGATCAGAGCCTTTGTTTATTTCAGCCAATTACATTATGCTTGAAGACTGCCTGCAGCCCAACCTAGAATTTAGACCTTCGATATGACGAGTCGTGCGATACGATTTACATTATACTGAACATACGGAACATCCTGATACATTCGTAGCGCTTAACGAAGACTTGTATTTGCGGAGCTGTAATCAGAGCCTTGCGTTGGGATGCATTAACACGAGCAAGCATTAGGGCAGTATTTAATCTGATCGCGTGTTTGTACATCACGACAAAAATTAACACAATGGAGTTTGTTGTAATTATGATAGAGACCAATGGTTGACAACATCACTATTACATGTATTGAGCATAATATGACAGTAAGGACAAATGGTCAAGTTGTGCTTTCGTTCTATGGGTAAAAGAAGAAAGGAGATGCATCCGTGCTATTACACTTGTTGGATTCCCTGAGCAAAGTTTATAATATGTGAACATGGCAAAATAATGATTTCAATCTATACACTACCATATATTATCGCTAATGTTTTCATGATTCAAGTATTATGATCGTATTCACACGGACTCAACAGTTCTCTACTGTGTTGTAATAGCAGGAGGAATATATTTACAGCCGCAAAGTGGGAAAATCGAATATATGTTGGAATATTGTAGTATGCTTCACTGGCTGTAACAAGAGAGCGAATTCCCATCAATAATTCACAGAAATAATACTGATTCCTGATGATCATTCTACACACAACTAAATTTGGTGAATTATGCTACCACATTATTATTATCTGTCTTAATCCTGTTCTAGTGGACTTAAATCAATACTTGTATTATTTGACTTAGCCCTGTTACGTTTTTATAAGCAAACAAGCGGCGTAAGTAGTATATCCTCTTCGTGTTTAATTATTTTAAGGAGGGTGATCGAAGACCCATTTAAGTCGTCCTTGGTCATCATGATGAGTTGTCATTTATAGTACGGAACGGGTCACAGGTAAGACGCGGTTAATATACGATCTATATCCTTAAATAGCATATGCGAATTGAAAGAACACAACCGCATAATTAAGCATATCTCAATCAAAGTCAACAGTGTTATGCACCGTTAGGTACTCTTTCAATTAGAACTATGTGATTGGCTCGTCGGTCGACATATAATTATGACAATCGTCGCAGGGTCAAAATTTATATCATGGTATAATAACGTATTGTCATATAAAATGTAAGATCCCGTTATTCGCAAGAGGCTGCGCAATCACTAGAGATTTTTTTGCTATTACCATTTATCAACACCAGCTTGGACGACAGGGTAGACACGCCTAACGGACAGTTAATTAGTCTTCTTCTGATGTTTTTACCGTGGGGAATAGTCGGTGTACTATAGATCACATTACTCCAAGCTAGTTTACATTTGTCGCCGGAGCCAATTTCCGCATGTGACTCATCTAAGGTCTTTGCCGACATCTTTTATTGCAAGTTGGATATATTCATCTGTGGGTATTGTGAGCTCGCCACCAATTAAAAGCACTGAAAGCCTGAGCGCAAGTAAGTTGCAAAGGTATTGTGGCTTCCTGTTAACGTCGATGATTGAGAACAGAATTAGTCATTTACAAAGAGGCACACACTGTAGTCTCATTAAAACTGCACTGCAGGTGTACTTCAATGTGGATCCATATGATGGTTGCGTTTCGTATAAATTTACATGGGCTAGCTGTGTATATTAAAGCCATACCAAAATAGCTACGTGCAGGTCATACATCATAATGGCTGCCTTTGATAGAGCATGCAGATGAGCCTCCTACATATGTTGTGTTTGACAAAGGCGGGGTCTCGTTTAAAGGCTCACAGTCTAACCATTAGTTCACTCCATGATGATAAGGCTACGCTGAAACCTACACCAATGTAAAGCGATAATTGCAATTGCTGGAGGTGTATATAGTGCGTTTATAATGTTTGATGAGAGAAAATACATGTTTAATACCCTCGTTTATGTCTGACGAAGCCTAAAATAGCACGTGTTTGCATATGTTTGAGGCGCAGATGACATGGCTAATGCATAGGCACATCATGTCATATTTAGTTGCACTCATTGTGTTTCAATTTTGGTTCAGTCTTATAAGATGTGGATTTAAAAAATCACACAAAAATAAATGGTATAGCATCTCTTGGCACAATAGGAAACATGATATGTATATATATATATATAGATATATATATATATATATATATATATATATATATATATATATATATATATATATATAGATATAGATCTATATAGATAGATATATATAGAATCTATAGATATATAGAGAGGATATATCTCTATATTTATATCTATAAATATTATCTATATAAAGAAAGATAGATCTCTCTCTATTTTTTTTATATATATATATAGAGATATTTATTCTTAACACCCTCTATTTACTAATATATATATAAATATACATATATGAATATACCCTCTCTAAATATATATATATATATTTATATAGATGTATGTATATATATATATTTATATATATGTATATATATATTTGTGTATATATATATACACATATATATTTATATTTATATATGTTTACATATATATATATATATATATATATATATATATATGTGTGTGTGTGTGTGTGTGTGTGTGTGTGTGTGTGTGTGTGTGTGTGTGTGTGTGTGTGTGTGTGCATGTGCATGTGTGTGTGTGTGTGTGTGTGTGTGTGTATGTTCTGTTGTGTGGCGAATAAGATGCGCCTGACTCTAAATGTCCGTTTCGCTTTGTTTTCAGTGACCGGATAGTAGCGACGATAAAATAAGATGTTTTTCTAACTAATTGCTCAACGGAGACCGTTATATGGATGCTCAATTTAAATTAATCATTTCAGGTGCCATTGGTCCGATTTGCAAAGTTAAATGTTCCAGTTCCTTGCGTGCAAACCCATTCGTTACGGTCTATTGTTCTACCTCCAATTAGTTTAGCCCGTTTCTTTGTGGAAATTGCATCCATTTGTGTCGGAAAGTTGCGCAATAACAATATAAGTCCGACATTGATTTTACGTTCGTAACGATGCATGAATGACATTTATTATAATTGTTATCATTTGGATATGCAAGGCTGCACCATCTGAGCCATTATTTTGTATTCAATCTCTACTGAACTAACCGTGGTATGTTGGATATAAATCAACAATCCGCACCCTCCATTCTATACCACTGGCCCAACTGGCGATCAACTGCAAGAAAACAAATCTCAGATTTGTAATTTCTGTGAACAGAAAATTCCATCCAATGCGGATTTGCATTTATGTAACTATACATTCACTAATCTCCTATCATATATATATATATACACGAGACCTTCTACAGCCTGAGCTAAAATCATTGAATTGAATGGAAAAGAAGCTGATAGCAAAAAAAAGCCCATTGGTTGCAACGTGTCACATGAAATTCAATATTCAAGGTTTAATATAATAGTAATTGTCAGCTAAAACGGTATGAAATAACACAATCTCTAATAATTCTAAAAAAGGAATAGATTATAAATATATAGCTTATATAACTCTCGCTATCTGCTTCGGCCCCTTAACGTAAAATTCGGTTACCGCGTTTATCATGCTGTTGCCAACGATTGTGTTATGATGTTCTTGGAGTATGTCCGCATGGTGTATAGTTGCACAAGTAATATGAAATGTAGCTGTATGTGAAGCCGTCGGTTACATCCGTTCTAATGTTATGCTAACATTCCAATTACTTTCATGGCAAAATTGACATTTGATTGCCGTTATCGTCAGTGTATATGCTTAAAGTGCATGGATTGCCAATATTTTGCTTGTTTATAGCAATAACTTGATTATTGTACATCATCAGTGGGGCTGATTCCGTGTTAAATTTTAATGACAACGCCGCTCATTCCCTCCCAATCCCTGTAAAACACCCCTGCAAAGATTTGGATGGCTTTCTTAAAATGTCAACGCCATTTTACCCATTTGTTATCATCAGCAGCCAGTCGCTTCCCTTGTCAAATGCGATCACTAAAACCGCACAACCCCGCGAAAGTTAGGCATGTACATTATTCTACCCAAAACCCGATTTTATTGTCTTAACGAGCATTGTATAAAGTCGGCGATTTATCTCGTGGCAATTACTGCGCTCATTTATCTGTCCTTAACAGACGATGACGCAGCCAAGAGGCTCCGTATTATATAATATCAAAAAATGGCATATGGAACTAAAGGGCGAATTCCTGTTACGAGCAAGAATCATTAGCGGAAAATATCAACCATAGTGTCAACGATGTAAGAGAGGCGAGGTCACATTCATAGTATCAATCATTTATCTGCACAGTGTTGCGTGAATTAATGTAATAGAGGTAAGGCAATTGGCACCTGGTGGTGTCAGTATGTGACCTTTCGTGTTACTCCAAGATACTTCAAGTTACTAAACAACGAGAAGGAACAATAGCTGTCAACCATATGTACATTATGTTAAAATATCAGAGCTGACCACGTATTTCTGTAAATGCAAACCCACCATTTCATACCTAGGAGCGATCATTCAGCAATCGATTAGAACTTAAGTTGAGGTGCATTAACATGACTGAAACATCAGTAGGGAAAGCAAAAGAATATCTAAGCATGGTGCCGGCCTTCATTTGAAGGCATAAACGCTGTTCCATAATTGGATGCTTAATGAACTAATGGTGAGAAAAAATAACTTCGGCGGATATGAAATATCCCACATGGGTAAATTATCGGTACATTATCGTCCAGTATTGTTCATAGGTTAAGCACCAATTTGAAAATTTGATACAATGCCAATATAGCCCACGTGTCTGTATTCCTAGGAAACCCATTCATTACCAACATTGCCGCTTGTGAAATTCGCTTTCATGTTGAAAGCATTTTGCTAAAAACAAGATAAAAACTTTTGTTTTTTCTCGGCATGATATGCACTGAAGTGTGTATGGAGACGTTTTGTACTTGCAAGACTAGTAAGCGATGGCGGACAATGTGACTGTTCTTGCACATATGTACCATCTGTAGCGTTCAGAGGACATTATTTTTTTCGGCGCAAGCCTAATTTAGCTCGAGTGCTGAAATGTGGTAAACTTGAAACTTGAGCTTGCTTGCTATTGTCCACAAATACGTGAACCCATCAATCGGAAGACTCAAAACTACATTATTTCAAAAGGAACATCGACGCTATTAATATTACTTTGCCAATGTTTCTCATGCCACTGTTTGCATGCCAATACATATCTATTACGATCTCACTATTTATCTTGTTAACCGTGTTAACTGTTCGAAAGCGACGGTCCTTTATCGATAATTAACTCATATAATACATTAACTCACAATCTAAGGATAACTGACAGTTTGCCGCTATATCACTTTTTGTATTACAGGTAAGTTAGGAATATATCTTCGTGCTGTTACTAATGCTGGCAACATTCATCGGCTTTTACCTAACATCCGTTGCGAGACGAAGTGACTTACATTATGAAGTCATTACATTCAGCTCGATTAGCTTCATTCCAGTGTTAGCGATGTCTGCTGATTGCTTCATTATTCATGGTGACTTGATTTAACCTGATAGTTTGCGTCGATTAAGATACTTGCAGAAAATGTGTTCGGAGATTTAAGCCTACAAATCTATATATCCTTAGTACCGGCGTCGAATATTTGGAGCTGAAATTCGTTCTAAGACTGCCAGAAAGCAATCAGTACGAGCAAAAACCACGCAGCCACGACTTGACGTGCATCATCGGAGCGTACGAATGCCGCGCGTCGTCATCAACATTACAAGACCATCACAGCCGCATCAGATAGTATCAATATCGGCTCAAGTTTCAAGTTTACCACATTTCAGCACTTGAGCTAAATTAGGCTTGCGCCGAAAAATAATGTCCTCTGCACTCAACGGATGATACATATGTGCGAGAATAGTCAATGTGTCAGCCATCGCTTACTAGCCTAGCAAGTACAAAAGTCTCCATACACACTTCTGTGCATTTCATGCCGGGAAAAACAACAGTTAATATCTTGTTTTAGCAAAATGCTTTCAACATGGAAGCAAATATCACAAGCGGCAATGTTGGTAATGAATGGGATTGCGTGACATGGCAAAACATTAAGACCTAAGTAACTTGAAATTCAAACGGGTCATCTGATTTTTGGCGGAATCGTTGGTTTGAGCAGACGGACAATAATAGCTTTTTCATGCTGATTATGGAGCATCGAAACCTGATTAATCAGCCAATTAATTCCCTGTGTAATTGCCAGTTTAGACTATCTAACATCCACGAAAACTTATTTTGGCAATCTTGAAGTAGCAGGAGCTTACAAGAAGCAACAAGTGTTCTAGCTTGAAATAGAATTACCTGGCCTCATACTGTAAATCGCAAAGTATAATTAGCAAATGATGACTGATGATGACGAGCTCATTTCTGTAGTTTCCAGCGATTACAGTCATGCAGGCTATACTGGTATTGTATTAAATTTTCAAATAGGTGCTTAACCTGTGAATGATACTGGACTGTAATTTATCGCTAACTGACGGATATTTCATATCGACCTGAGTTATTTCTTCTCACCATTATTTCATTAAGCATCCAATTATTGAGCAGCGTATGACCCTATATAAGACGGCAGACATTAAATCACATGCTTAGATATTCTTTTGTGTTCCCTTGCCCTACCGATGTTTCAGTCATGTTAGTGCACCTCAACTTAAGTTATAATCGATTGCTGAATGATCGCTCCTAGGTAGATTTACAGAAATACGTGGTCAGCTCTGATATTTTAACATAATGTATAAATGGTTGACAGCTATTATTCCTTGTTGTTCCTTCTCGTTGTTTAGTAACTTGAAGAATCTTTGAACAACATGAAAGGTCACATACTGACGTAATTTATTTAGGGCTTGCGATTATTACCAGGTACCAATTGCCTTGTCTCTATTACCTGAAACCACGCAGCACTGTGCAGATTAATGACAATTGATACTTTGAATGTGACCTTTCTCTCGCCTCTCCTACATCATTTACACAATGGGTGATACTCTTGCTCGTAACAGGAAGTCGCCTTTTAGTACCATGAGCCTGTTAAATGTGCAATCGTCAGTTAAGGACCAATAAATGAGCGTGGTAATTGCCATTAGATAATGCGCCGTCTTTAAACAAAGATCATTGAATCAGTGTAGATAATCGGATTTTGGGTAGAATGATGTTCATGACATACTTTCGTGGGGTTGTGCAATTTTGTGATCGGATTAAACTAGGGTAGCGACTGGCTGCTGATGATGACAAATGTCGCCTTATTGTAACATGGCTTTGAAAGTTTATGAACGCCATCCAAATCTTTTCAGGGGTGTTTTACAGGGACTGGGAGGGAATGAGCGGCGTTAGCATTTCAATTTAACAGGGAATTTATTCATCATTTAGTGCGGGTAAATATTGTGCGCACAGCGGAGGAAATTCATTTATGGGGTACAATGATCGAGTTATGGCTATGAACAAACATAATATTAGCAATCCTTTACTTCAAGCACATACACTGCCTATAATGACAATCAAATGGCAATTATGCCATGAAAGTGATTGGAATGTTAGCATAATATAACAACGGTTGTACCCAACGGCCTCACATACAGCTCATAAAGAGGTGGTAGCACTACGTTTCATATCACTTGTGCAACTAGACACTGCTGACATACATCATAACCCAATCGTTGGCGCAAGATGATATACGCGGTAACCAAATGTCCGTTAAGGAGCCGAAATTGAATATGACAGTTCATAAGAATCTATGCGCGGTTGGGAATATTAGAGATTGTGATGTTTACTACTGTTTCAGCCGACAATCACTGTTATATCAGACCTTGAATATTGAAATCAATGTGACACGTTGCAACCAATAGGCTATTGTTTTGCTATCTGCTTCTTTTCCATTCAATTCAATGATTGCAGTTGAGGCTCAAGAAAGACTCGTTATCTTTATTACAAGAGAGTTAGTGAATGTTTAGTTTAATCAATGCATTGGATGGAATATTTTGTTTACAAAAGTAATAAAACCGAGATTTGTTTTCTTGCAGTTGATCGCTGCCTCTTAAGCCATTGGCATAGAATCAGGGGTTCTGATATATTGACAGATATCCCACATACCCAGGTTAGTTCAGTAGAGATTGAATACAAAAAAAAAATGTTGCGTTATAATGCCTCAAATGGTGCAGTCTTGCATCTCCCGTCGATAACAATTATAATGAACGTCATTCAAACACCATTACGAACGTATAATAAATGTCGGAATTATATTGTTATTTCGTACTTACCGAAACAAAGGGCGGCAATTTCCTCCAAGTAACGGACTTAACTAATTGGAGGAAGGACAACAGAGCGTAGCGCATGGGTTTGCACGCAAGGAGCTTGTACATTTAACTTTGCAAGTCGGACCAATGGCCCCTGAAATTATTAATTTAAATCTAGCATCCACATAACGGGCTGCGTTGAGCAATTACATAGAAAGACATCTGATTTTATCGTCGCCACAATACAAGCATATATATATATATATATATATATATATATATATATATATATAGATATATATATATATATATATATATATATATATATATATATATATATATATATATATATATATATCTCTATATATATATATATATATATATATATATATAATAAATATATGATGATAACAGTTTTCTTTTGTAATGTACATGACACTTTAAGCAGTGAATGCACACATACATCCCATTTTAAAGTATGTACAGTGCATCCATGACAACTCAGTAACTGATACAGAAATGATCAAGAATGTATATAGCGATGATTCCATATACTTCTATATCATGACTGCCATCAAGGTTAATAATCAGCTGAAAAGGTAATGCAACCTATCAATTGTTACAATTGCTTGAAACGAGAAACAACTGTATTTAACACTTGTTTTTTTGGTTGGATTGGGCATTGAAGTGAACATTAACTAAGGCATTTTGTGGTCTTAATTTGTGTTTTGGACCTTAACGCGTCTTTAACCAACATTCGGGTGTCACAGAATGTGCTTCGAGGAAATGACAAACTCTGCCGTATCAGAGGGGCAAATTTATCTACCACAATTAGGCGACCAGTTTTGCAATTTGTTACCGTCCGAGTAGCCCTACCGTTTTACCGGGACTACCATCCGCAATGCTTTTTCGCCAGTCATTTAACGAGTGGGCTGGTGTTGGTTTCGAGAGTTGCTCTGTTAGTTTGCATTAAATAGTGTGTTTTCTATAATCATACTCAATTAACACACAATAATACTCCCCGGGATCATACACAGTAGGTCTGCGATGACATACGTATAATGTGATATACAGAGTTATGTAGACCAAAGGCAATAACAGTTAAAACCTTCAGCAGCTTTTTTTTGTTTCCGACGCATTTACTCCAAAGGTACCTCGTTATACTAAAACCTCCTCAGGGGTTGTTAATTCGATGTCAGTCAGCTGACATTGCTTCGCAACGAATGTTGCCGGAATTTCAATGGGACAACTGCCAAATCGGACATTGTGTTTTGAGAACTGTGACAGGCCGTCTATTGCTAAAATGGTGCCACGACACTTACATTATTTAACGCCAATGCATAAAATGTTCAGCAAAAGATAAGCTTAACCCTTGCTATCTTGACATCGCTCGGAGTCTTGGTCAGCAATCGTGGGCACAAACTACATAATAATTTGAACTCACAGAAATAGTGACTACACGCCATATCGGGTGCGACTGATACCTCTTTTCCATTCATCCAGCTGATTGAGAGCTGTCTCAAATGGGGTAAGAAACAAAAACTTGTATATAGTTATAACATATGTGAAGGGCAGCGTCTGCTATTGTACAACTTCATGTTTTCGCTAATCGGCAGCAGATAGTTGCCATGGTAGCCTTTGTATGTCCTACTGTGGTTCTTGTAAAACCATCGCTTGGACGTATGTTACTGCTAAATTCCTGCAACTCAAGTTCGCCTCTAGCTCGCTGGCGATGTTCTCAATTAATGCGTATTAGCTTAAAATTAAGACAAACCCAACTGAAAGGCACAGGTTAGAGCGCATACCTCCTCCAAGACAAACGAAGTTGAATAGAATACATTAATACTTTCAAATAGAATTAGCTCGTATAAATTACGACACAACCATGATTGACGACGCTTGCACTTTACTGTGTAAGTAACATATATATAATCAATTATATTTTTACAATGCTAACCAAGCTAGAGCACACTGGGTTTACTATGATATCCAAGCTAGAGCACACTGGTGTTACTATGCTCTCTAGACACACTGTGAGCTAGTTTACTATTCTATCTAAGCTAAGACACGGGGTTTTAAACGATATCTAAGCTATCTAAGCTCGGACACTAATTACTATCCTATCAAAGCTTGGACACACCGTCTGTTTACTATGCTATTTAAGCTAGGGCACCTGTTGCTTTACTATGCTATCCAAGCTAGGATACACTGTGGGTTAATTATGCTATCCAAGCTTGGACACTTTTTGGTTTAATATGCTAAACAAGCTAGGACACACTGGGTTAACTATGCTATCCTAGCTAGGACGCACACTAGATTTACTATGCTATCAAAGCTAGGATAGACTGTTGGTCTACTATGTTATCCAAGCTATGACACACTGTTGGTTTTCTATGCTATCCACGATAGGACACATTTTGATTTACTATACTATCCAGGCTCGGGCCCACGCTGGGATTACTCTGCTTTCCAGCTTGGACATACACTGGGTTTACAATGTTTTCCAAGCTAGGAGTCACTCTTGTCTTGTTAAGCTATCCCAGCCTGGATACACATTGTGGGTTATTATATTGCTCTCCAAGGAAGGATAAACTATGGTTTAAAATGTCAATCAAAGTTGGATGCTAACTGGGATAACAGTG
This sequence comes from Urechis unicinctus, assembly GCA_034190875.2. Lineage (NCBI taxonomy): Eukaryota > Metazoa > Annelida > Polychaeta > Xenopneusta > Urechidae > Urechis > Urechis unicinctus. Next base: position 8,102,611 of record CM067349.1, read on the forward strand.
TTATTCTAAATTGGTTGAGAGGGTTGATCCATCCAAAATTGTTGGTGTCATTCTGGCCTTGATGATATCAAACACATCAACAGACAGTGTACACATCTCACCGTGAAGGTGTGGCCCATATTATAGACAGTGTATACATATGACAAACTATATAAACAAACACATGCAACAGACTGTACACATCTGACACCGATGATATCAAACTCTATACACATCTAACAGTGAAAGTATCAAACATGTAACAGACTGTATACATGTCTGACAGGGCCGATATCAAACACATTAGATACCACTCGGTTATCTTTTATTACTTTTAAGTTTGTTTACAGTCCAATGATAGGATAGTCAAAGATCAGTCAATGCCCTAGTATGAATCATACAGTACCTATCATAGAATGGTTATAATAATATTCTGTACTGATGTAAATGAAACACTTTTGATTTTGATTTTCTGTGTCAGGATATGGCTTCATATGGAAAACGCTTAGTAGGTTGACATTTAAATCACTAAATGATAAATAATTTGGCAGTATGCATTTACCTAAGGTTTTACATTTATCATTTAAAGTGATTACAATTAAAATGTCCTGTGTAATTTAAATACGTCACAGCTTGTAGCCAATGCTTTAGGGGTCCTGCTAGAAAATTGAGGTCATTGAACACAAACCGCATCAGAAAGTGGTCTGGAGGTTATTCAAATGTGTCATTGTTTGTATAAACTGAGCAAGCCTATCTATATGTTTGTTTAATCAAATATGTGCAAATTAGATATATTCTTGTTTTCATTTGTAAAGGTAATGATGTCTAAATTTGGCTTGTTAAACAATTATGGTGCATTATCTTCTTGGAATGAATTAAGTTTAATGGATATTTTTACATGCAGAAATTAGTGAAGCAGGATGGAAAATTTGATAATTTTGTTGTACTAACTTATACCACTACTTTATCATTGTATTTTAGAGAATGGGACTTCGAGCCGGTGGAAAGGCAAAAATCTTCAAGCCAACAGTATTGATTGCATGTTGACAAGTGAAAAGAACACATTGACTCGATACTTATATGTAGTTGTCGAGCAGCATATCAAATAATATATGTTGCTTTATTGGGCATTCTCATAGCGACATTTGTTTTAGCCTTTGTATGTGTTTCATTCTGTAGATCTCCCTGCACCTATAACTAAGTCTGAATAGCTCGAATCAGAGGTGCTGAATGGTGCTAATCCAAACCAGGAGGGTAAGTGAAGATATGTACATGAAGAAAAGTGTATAGATGCATGCAAATGAAGAATCAATTTATAATGAAGTTCTTTCATGAACTCGGTAAAAACCATCAAAAGAAATTCGCTGCTGGTCTACGTTAGCATCAATTACAAAGCATGCTTATGTCTGCTACATGTCTGCGACAATCGCACGCTGTTGGTACTGACTTGATGCTAAGTTGTCATTTACTTAAATATTCGCCGGCACCACATAGCATCAGGTTTATATTAAGCTCAAGTTGCAAAGCGAGTCCGCTACATTAATCCACTGATTGTCATTCGCATCAAACACCACCATATAACGTGCGTGACGTTCAGCGTGGAAATTGCAATCCTGATGGCTTTGCTATTCTATGCCGTACCTAATAGTTAACTTTAGTAAAACAAAACCCCAATTCATAAGGTAGCCAATCAGACAAATAGAAATGGCCAAAGTTATCTCACTGAAGTGAAAAGTTGGTTTATAAAAAGTGCATATTCGATAGAGCCTTTACAATATGGTTAGCAGATAGTTATAGAAAATGCAGAAAATTATGCACTCAATCTTTGTGCTATGTGCATGGAATCCTTCAACTCGCATGCTTTACGCAATGTAAGGTAGAGTTAACGATTCCTATTATATTTCTCGGGTTAGATTGCCATATTTCACATTGTTTTACACTCTTATTTCGTTATTTGTCTCTCTATCTATATCACCTCTCCTCTTCTTTCTTTCCCTATCTTTCTCGCTATCACCCTTTTTATCTCTCTCTATCTATAGCCCTCCTAGGCTATCTCACTCTCTTCTTCTCTCACTTTCGGAAGTGCACAGAAGTGAGCATTGATGGGCAATATGATCGTATTTGAGTGTTTGCACAAGGCTACCCCCTGCAGGCACATTTGATATAATATATTGTTGACCTGTTGGCTGCCAATTCGCCACTTAAGGCCAGATAAATCAGTATGTTTACTGCCACGAGATAATGTCAAAGTCTTTATACAAACATAAATATTAAGCCAGTGCATATAAGGCAGTGGAATCTGCTTTTTGGTACAGCAATGTGCATGGTCGGCTTTTACAGAGTTGTGCGGTTTCGATGATCACATTGCACTTAGGTAGCGACTGGTTTCCGAGGTTAAACATGTCGTCTATTGTCGTACGACAGCAGTGCACGCCATCCAAACGCTTTGCAGGGGAGAGTTATAGGGATTGGGAAGAGTTATAGGGATTGGGAAGAAATGACACGATAAGTTAACGCTATATAAGGGCAATTTAATAATCATATCGTCTGAAAATCCAAGGTCGGGGGAGTAAATTCATTGTATTGCTTTAACCCAATCGAAGATGTACAATAACAGAGTTATTGCTATGAACATCCAGAATATTGACAACCCAAGTACCGCCGAGTAATTTCATTGTTTGTAAAAGAAACCGATATAACTAGAAATATCCAACCAACACTCAACCATCAAGAGGCATATATTTTCATCATTTATATCCGACTAAATATGTTTGAAGCATATTAGCGAAAAAAACAGGCGATCAAATAGCAATTATGCCATGAGAGTGATTGAGATGTAAGGACAACATTATAATGGAGATGGCTTCATCGATGGCTTCACATTTGGCCGATCGAGCGCCACATTGAACTGCTGCGAACATACCCCAAATACATCATCACATCACCACTGCGCAACAGCTTCATATACGCGATCTATAAATGTCTGGTAAGGAGTCGAAACAGATGTTGACAGCTCGCAATTACACTTGGTGATATACATACTTATATGGATTCAATCAAATAATTTTACGCTAATACGATATGAAGCCAGATAATTGTACATTGTACTTTGGTCTCATCATTGCATATTAACATTGCTGTTCACTTATATAATGTTTTTTTGCTTTTCTGCAGTTGGATCGCCGCGTCTTTGGCCAATGGCATAGAATCAAGTTTGTTAATTGTTGATAGACATCTCACATACAAAGGTGTGTTTATTAGAGATTGAACGCAAAAAGGATGATGCTTTAAAACAGTTAAATATCAGTTTCAACTCATCCTGGTATATATTATTGTGCATATTATTACTCGATTGCTATATAATGTTGTAGTACCATATAATTCCAACAGGATAAAACTCTATGGTACATATCAGGAGACCCAATTTTCAGTTAACATAATAAGTTTGTTTCAAGCAGTTGCTGCGTTTAAGTAATCGGCTCTGACACGATCGTAAATAACTACTCTAGTAATTTTCCCTACGTAAACGGCTCATGAGCTTTGTGCATCCTAGATATTACCTTATGTTGCTGCGTTAACAACCATTATTACGTTGATGGCATACAATACCGGTGAGCTTCGTGTGAAACAGTGTATGCATGATACGATTGACTTATAAGCGAATAAATATCTTGTACGCCATATTGATTGCTCGGACCGCTTACTGCACGAGCAATATTTCCTGATGCCTGCACTGCTTGTTTCTGCCAATGTTGGTTTTACCGTTCGCAAAATATAATGCGCGTGTTATATGTACAATCAACAGCTGTCCACAGCCGATTGCTAATCAACAACGAACGTATCCAAAACGACAGTTTGAAATGACATCTACCACTATTGTTTCGCCGATTATTTTATTGCAGGGTTGAAATGAATTATCATTTATTGGTGAGAGCTGTTAAAGATTGTATATATCGCCTTTGCATCCACAACTAACCGCCTTATAGATATATAAATAATATATCTTGCATCGAAACATAGCCATTGGTGAAAGCCCGACACTATTATCTAGTTGATAAGGACGCATTAGGTTAAATAATTATATTACTTCCCAACTGCGGTGTTACGTCATTTAATATCTTACTGGGCATCTCAATAGGTCACGAGCAAGGCTGGTTGAATTAGCCAATCAGTGAAGAGAATATATGCTTATAACGTCATCTGCTGCTATTGTTCGTAATGCTGCTGCCAATGATGTGAGGTGTCTATTTACATATTTACATCTCCTTGAGGTAGGTTAGTGGGAGGTCGTGAGTTAGCGAGGTGCAACATGGGTCAAATATTAAGAGGGGATTCCATAGCCATTGTTCGAAAATATATAAAGGCCGTCAGAGGAGATACAAGAAATAGCATTAGCCAAACAATGCGATAGCCAATTTCGGGTTCCTCGCTATCATTTCATTCGCAGTTAATGAAATATTATCTTTATGATTTATCTAGGCCTGTTGGTCTACGTGGCCTACTTAATTATCAGGCAAGGGAAAAACACGATGACGTATTTCTAGCAGAGAGATATTTCGTTATTGAATGATAGTGCAAGAAATGACAAATCAACAGTATATAGCCTCTTCATGGCAGCCTTGATCAATAGGTTATTACTTTAACAAACCAAGCAATTCCTTAAGTTGGCACGGGTAAAGACGCATTTTGAAGGATCTGGTTACGATAATTGCAGATGCTTCTTGAAAGTTAGTTGGATCGAGTGCATTTCTCACTCCCTTTTTCTCTCTCTCCCTCACTCTCTCTATCTCTATCTCTTTCTCTCTCTCTCTCTCTCTCTCTCTCTCTCTCTCTCTCTCTCTCTCTTCTCTCTCTCTCTCTCTCTCTCTCTCTCTCTCTCTCTCTCTCTCTCTCTCTCTATATATCCCTATATATATATATATATATATATATATATATATATATATATATATATATATATATATATATATGTTTATATAATTATGTATATTTATATATATATATAAATATATATATATACATATAAATAAATATATATATTTATATATATATATATATATATATATATATATATACATTATATATATATATATATATATATATATATATATATATATATATATATATATTTATATATATATATATAATTTTATATATATACTTAATGCAATCCAGGGGATGTGTGTCTACTGTCTACGTTGCATGCCTTCTTCCTGACAGTTTCATTAATTCCCTCGTTTGACATTCGCCTGGTTTCGAAGCGCAAACCAATTCATTTACAATGAGCGATGGCGCGAAAGCGGAAAATTGACGGCCACTATTACCACTAATGAACTCTCTCTGCGAACGCTATTAGTTGTAATCCCACATCGGTCGATCGCCGGTAGTAAGGAGACAATGCTGTTGAGGACCTTTGTTTAATCAATTGTCAACCCTAAATGAATCATCCAAAAGCCTTAAAGGATGCGGCGTGATGTGGGAGTAGAACATAGTGTCGTGTGACGAATTGAGAAACGACTGATGTAAGGGTGATCGAACAGTCGGTTAGAAAGACGATTATGGTACGAAGCCATTCTCGAACCTCTGACATTTGTTCTGTCAGGTTTCTTGTCCATATACTCCTGAGCGTCAACTAAGTCAACCTTTTGGGTAAACAGAGAGTCGTCAACCCCGTGTATTTCATGAAGTTACAAGTGTAAATACTGCATCCGGTCTGTTTGCTTGGAGCCATAACTAGGTGACTGCAAATAACTAGGTGATTGCATATTGTTTGAAGTGATTACACTGCCGACCCTGGGCTCTTTGCGATGTGTCTTAAGCGTGGTACTCACTCAATTACAACCAAATTGTTATTGCGCTTTAGCACCCGACATCCCACCCACACGCAAATACAGACGCATTCATGCATCAATGAGGCTCACGATGTCCATTGGGTCGTTTTCGTGCATTAAATTGTGAATCACAGCGCTTGCTGATCTAACTTGTCCACGTAATATTGCGATACTCAACGTTTTGTTTTATCCGGAGGTTTTCTAGTCGAAAATTCATTCAATGTGCGCTGACATTGATTTTCGCTATATTTACTCTAATTGTCACAAAGGGAACAATTAGTTGAACCGTACGCGAGCCGAACTTCAACAAATAAAATTATTGCCATTAGCATAGAGCACTATCCATGCATCCTGACACAAACGCACACGGGGTAACGCACAGTCGGGCGTGTATTGCAGACATCTAAATATAAAATGCATTGCAGGTTCTAGGAAAATCTTTGATTATCAGCAACGCATTAATGGCTGGCATAATTACACTGTTTCGGCACCTCCTAGAGTTAATTGAGCACTACATCGAAATAGCCCTTTGTAATGGGCTGGCATTCTTAGCTTAACATCACAATCTATTCCACTACTTGACCTGATGTTGTCAAATACCGAAATGGAAGCTACTTATTTAATGGAATCATAACATATGTGAGCCACAAGACTCGAGACTAGAATTACCGATGATTACTTTACATCATGTAGGCTTTCAGAGGGCATTATTCGATGCCCATGACAATAACCATCCCCCCTCACCCCACTTCACTACACGCTTCCCATACTACACCCTCGTAGTATTTAAATCGATCTTAACTTACCAGGTTGTTACCTTTATAAACATTGAAAGGCCCAAAGGAAGATCAATAGTCTGGACTTATCCGGAAAGCTTTGAAAGATTCATTCGAACCTCGTCGTAAGTATATATGTATATAATTTGCCATATGGTGCATACACTGTATTTAGGTCATTGATGTTGTTGATGCAGATATAGTTGAATACATTGATGAAGTGGTCGTGCTTGCAGATTTATTTCCGCTATATGCTGTTTAGGGGTCAGACTAAATTTTAGCGTGAAGGTTAAAAGAATGATGTGAATGAGGTTGTGTAAGGCCCTGTGTAGATGTTTGTTGTTTTCACAAACAGGTGATAGCAGGTTCGGAAAAGAGAATTGTTGTGGCGTTGTAGGGTTGGCGAAAGGGTGACCGGATAGATGGTGGACAAGGATTGGGTGTAAGATGGTGATGCGGCTAGGTTAGATAAGCGCCAATTGTGTGTTGAGTTATTCAATTGGGATGCCACCAACAGCTGTATATATTCCTGTTGCCTTCTATGGTAAACTACCTTGTGTCCCTTAACACATATAGTGAGCCAAACTCAGTAAAGTATACCTCAAAAATGCCTAATGCAGATATTGAGCATACCACCTTGCCTATTCTAAGTGGCATGCCTGCACGGTTGAATAAACACTGAAGTATGCCTTGTGGCACTTTTGGACCGGATGTTTCGATGAGTTCTGGTTAATGTCTCTTCCTGTGCAGATTTTCAGTGCATATAAGTCAAATTAAAGTAGATATGTCTGGTGTTATAAAAAAGACGAGTAAAAATATTTGAATAAAAGATCGCGCATTAAATTTAATTCATATTGTGCCTGTTAAATTCCGTTTTTCCTACCTTACCAACCTATTTCATATCTTTATACCAGCGTCAGAACTGCCTCCGTCATTAAGTTGCTCAGCAGTTTTGCATATTAGTGCCTGAAAGGTCTTAATCTACATTTGTTGATGTGTGAATATGACATCCATGTGCTCCAATATGATTCTTCTTCGGTTCTGTTAAGGGTGCGACTTAGTTACAGTAATGAACTATAACTATGGTCACAATCACGATGCTCTGTTTGCAATCGGCTGAGTTATGTCGTGGCACTACCATCCAATCGTCTTTTTTTTTCATGGCGATGTTAATTAGTTACTTCAGAAGATTTATTAACTTTCAAGCGTTAATGTTGCATATTTGTCAGATCACTAAAGCCATAAAATAGTGTCGCTCGCAAGGATATCAAGTATAGTGGACGGAATATCCAATCTAACTGTTATGACCTGGATTCTTGCATTAAGCATATATATCACGTAAATATCTGGGATCTCTCTGCTCCATCCGAACACAGATACGCTATTTGTGCATCAGTTGTGTGACGGCTTTCGGCTGGAAGTGTTGAATGCGACACAACGAGTAATGAGCAAACTGTAAAGTCTCCTGCCACTTCTTGTAACTGTAAACAGCACAACTGATCCTCACCCAATTATCCGCTTCTTATTATCTACTTGACAACAGCATACTGAAGTATTGTACGGACGCAACGCCACACAGACACAATTTTAGCGCAGCAACCCGATCAAAAGCGCACCCTGTTTTTCCAGGAAAGGCCCGACCTTAGCTTGTTGATACCTGCAAACGACCCCATAAACCAACAAGAGTTTCTGGACTACGTCAACTGGTATATGGCAAGGAGCCTAGAGGAACAATACCATGTGGTTAAAAATATTCTTTTGTTCGATATCAAGAATATTGAAAAGCAAACGCCCTGGGTGGCCAATTAATTGGTTGACTGTCAATCAGTTAACCTGAGTATAATTAACCCAGCTAAAATGATAATGCCAGTCAAGGTATCTGTGAATAAAAACAAATCAACCCCACGCATGTAACGGTGACAATTAACTGGTAATATTAACAGAAATTACAAACAATGTCAAATTTGTCGGGTTTGATGCGAATGATGCTCAAAACATACACATAACAATGGTTCTAGGTTTTATTGCCATACTACATTGATCTGTATCGCCCTTGAACTGGCTCTGACATGCGAAAATGAGCTCGGTCAAGTAATGCAGCTCACTTACGGGCGAAATATTAAACTTTACACCAATCATCCTCTTTAGCAAAGGCTTGAGTGGTGACGAATATACTATCCATTTTGCATGCGTACCTTATAACCACCGATGAATGACTCTGACAAAAAAATTGTTGTTGCCGTTCTCAACAACATACGCGTGACTTAAATATTATTGTGGGTTGATTAAACAATACCGCTTCAGTCATTTACTTGGCTTGTATATCGAACAGCAAATGTCAGATAATCGACTCTTACACCTACTGGGAACGTTAAGCAATATTTAAAGTGCGTAGCAGCCGGACCTCGATGGCCTACATTTAACCGGTATTCTGTTACACTTCATATTGTTAAACTGCAAGATAGCTATCAATAAATATTAATCAAAATGCCTATTATATCACTCCCACTGATAGAAAACTTAAACGTGCATAATTTCATAGATCTTCTTTTGATTTGCCGTTTGGTTAAGCATATCGTAGTATTTTCATCTGTTGACTACGCCATAAATATCTAAATAGGTTTCAGTTTGTGGAAACAGTGATCACATTAATAATACGGTAGGTTATTAGATAATACATTCCAATGACGCATTCCATACAACATGCATACAAAATGGCAGTTTGTTTCCCATTGAACAGTAGGTGGGCGTTGAATCAAAGGAGCGCAGACCCATACGGGAGACTTCAATCTCAGATATAATTAAACTGACTAAGGCATTCTACGGCGCAGATCCCTTGACTGTATTGCTCTAATGAAATAGATTTTTCGCTGCATCCATAATTTTTTACAAGAGCGTTACTTTGCGATGCAGATGATTAAGAATGTTTGAAAAATTGATTGATATCAACACTTTTGTTAAACAAGAAAAAGGGGTGTTTACTTGAAATTGGTAGCGCAGTTATACCGCTGCAAGATAGGCATTGTTTTTCGTTTGAAGAGACGCGATTTGTTAGAAACTGGCTGCAAACATCCCATCAAGCCGCTATCATACATCTTGCCGTGCTGTGACAGACTTCTATGTCGATTAGGCGACTAATTCAGTTACAACAATGAGCCGGCTCTACACATGTATATACATTTCAGCTTAATAGTTTGCAGAGCAGGTGTTTACAAGTTACAAGCATGATTTCGAGCATGTGTATCTTATTACGTTGGTCAGCGTATTCAAACACCTAATGCGGTCAGTTGTTATAGAACATAAACGGACATTTTGTAATAACACGAGAGCAAGCAAGCACTGCTCCTAGTAGACCTAAGTAACTCACAATTGGCTGGGCAAATGAGTATAGCCTTTGAAATTACAGAACATGTATTTCAATAGCATTCTGTTCCGAGGTCAACTACCTAATGAAGGGGCACATTGTGCGACCAAAGAACTTACGATCATATATGTGCAGTGTAATATGGCCTTATGTTGCGTGTTTGCTCGACACACATTTCTGTTTAATAAACCGACGTGAATCAAATTGAAGGATCGGCACATTTAAAGTTCGAAATTCGAGTTAAATGGCCTACTCTCTGCGTGCAGCATAGTTACGTGCATTAGGCCGTGATATATCTGCGTATTGCATCGAATGTCTGTCTGAGACATGGGTGTTTCATACCATTTACCACAAATTGACATATCGCTCACATGTCCCATAAACTCAAATACATAATCGCGCATCATTCCAATGAAATCGCAGCCAGCACGTGCCATTTTGATGGGAAATCATAGCCAGTAAATCAATTCTCGTCAATTGCGGATTGTTAATATATATAGTTTTTATTTCGTTCACATAAACGTACAAATTGGTGAAGAATTAGTGCTGGATACATGTACAGACTAACATCATAATTTGCAAATTGCAGACAGGAGCTCGTTGCTTTCTTGCGGGTCATAATGAAATCGTGTCTAAGACATTGCTGTTCAATTCAGTTTCACTTAATCTGAGTAGGCACTCGCATGATTTCGTCAGAAAAATAGCGTTAATACTAATACCTATGGTGGACAGTACGATGCGTTAATTACAGGCAACAGTGACCCAGCTAATTCTACCCACATAGCGTTACTTCTGCTGATGCGTTTACATAGAAACTTGATATAGCGATTCATAAATTGTATAATGATGGGTTGCTGACATGACAAGAAATGTAAATATGTTGTAACGCGCATGTGGATGAATCTTTCTACCATGTTTGGCAAACATTCGATGAGTAGGTGATCTTAACTCCATACAGGAGAACAATAAAAACATGTACAGACACTGTTGAATAACTTGTTCCTCACATCGTATTTGCTATAACCAAACCTTGACACCAAAAAATGTGTTTGTGACACAAAATAAGAACCAGATAAATTCGTTTCATTAGCACAAGCGGCCGTACCGACAATGGTACCACGATACTTAGCATCTTTTCATAATGGTAATAGTGTAAACATAAAGCCATGAATCTACTTGATTGAACACTATTACACTGCTCTCGGTCGAGGTGAAATCGACACTATACTCAGCCGAAAACTAAATGTTTCAATCATGATCATTACGGCGATCAAAGAGGGTGCAATTAACGACAGACAGCTAATCAGCATAACCGAGTGCACTAGGAAATGTATGACCAATATAACATCTAACTATGGTGTGAGACAGATGGGTGAGTAGTTCATCAATATCAACACAGAAAAGAATAGGAGACGGCGCTGCTTCACGTTGTTTGTCCCGCTTAATCTGTCCGAAAATTCATTATCCCATTGCACGCTAAAACGTTGCCACGCAGATAAGTTCAACCTTATCTTAGCTGTGGTAGGACCCGCGTCTTGCTTGCGTAATAGCATTAACAGTTTAATATAACCATCGCCAACAAAAGCCTTAGAGGCATCTAAAAACATCACATTACATTGAGAGCCATAGCTAACATATTGCAGAATAACTTGATGCTTTTGTACATTGCGATTTCGAATGCTTGGGCTGGAATCATTCGATTCAATTGAAATATTGTCAAATTATTTCCCTGCCACGCATAATAGTCATATTTAAGCTGAATACGATCGCGCAGGTCTCATCTTCAGATCTCTCCTCGTAACGGGTAATAGGTTCCTCGTCGAGAAAGATGCGCAGCATTACCCATAGCTCACATATGTCATAGACACTTTTTCAGATAGAATCCTTACTCAGGTATTTGAATTAAAACATGACCGATTCGAGTATGCCGTCCCATGATTACGACCTTACATGTATAAGGACCAGCATCTAAAGCAAATTTGTATGTCGTAAGATAAAATAACCTAGAGGCTGATTCTTTACAATAAGAATACTGACGTCAGGTGATGTCCTTCCGCTTTCGACAAGGGGTCATAATAATGTCATATTGGGACATTAGTAATAAAGTCAAACAAGGGGGTGTTTCGTCATCTATATTGACTTGGACGTCATGTTCGTCATCATTATACTGTCATATTAAGCTAGGCTGATGGTGGACCACTCGATGGTACTTCCGTTGCTGCTGCAAAGGCCACACTAGCAAAGGGTATGCAGAGAAAGACAGAGTTATATCCAACGCATTAAAAACCATTCTGTTGCAATATTCACTTATGTTCTTTATCTATTCCTATATTGCCAATAAGGTAAGACATGTAATGCTCACCGTCACTCGTTATACAGCCAGGATATTTAACAATACTAGCACTTCTAATCCGACTGTAAGGTACCTAGTCTCAGCCAAGGGAATTGAGATGTATCATATAGCGAGGTTCGTAAGGCCTGTATATTTATACGTTACCCAATTTCACTCTAGAGAACTCTGCTGTTCTGCCGAAATATTGCCTTTCTTACAGATAAAGAAACTCTTTATTACTTGAAATAGTCAAATGGTAACGAAAGGGATAAACTAGCTCATATGAATATGTTATTACAATGAAAAGTTAGAATAGCATTATTTGTATTGTGGTATTTATAGAAAAATGGGCCGAGTTGCCGAAAACTGATACTAAATAACTTGTGTTTTGTGAAGTAAATCGATCCAAGTTGTCATAAAGCTTGGCGGAAAGAGGTATGGGTGGCAAAGGGATCAAACATTATACATAACAAACCGGAGACGATGGCGCCTTGCATCAATACGTCTAATTCACTCGCTGCGTCAGCGCCGTCTGTGTTTTCATCTCTTTTCATCCTGACGAGCCGAATCTATGCATTAACGAAGCTATTGCTCTACGCAAACAACCTTGTCGCAATATACCTGCAACCTCATTAACTACAGTTAGGAGCGAGCGGCTGATTAACATGGGGCGGCAAACTATCAGCGTGGTGATGACAACAACTGATATCATACTATCGTTGAATGGTTGCGGGTCAGTTCGCCCCCGGGACGGTTCGCCCCCGGGTCAGTTCGCCCCCGCTGGGACAGTTCGCCCCCGGGTCAGTTCGCCCTCGCTGGGACGATACGCCCCGGGTCAGCTCGCCCCCGCAATGCTACGCCCTTGTTCTACAGAAAGCTATTTACTGAATGCTACAAATTTCATTTAATAAAGGAACAGTATTAATGAATTTATTAGCATGATATGAAATAAATTTATAGCATAATGTCTACCGTACAGATACTGAAACCGAGCTCCAGATGAATGTGTGATATGGCCGCATACAATATTTTTAATGGATACAAGTCTGCAGTTGAAAGTGAAATAAATAGTTATATTGCCTTGAATAGGTGAGTGACCTTTCAGAGTGAATGGTAGTATGGGATATCTGTAAATGCATAGCAAACCGTTTTATGTTATTCTTACAATCCTATATTTGTCAGGTTAATTAAAAAAAATTCCAAGCTTTCAAATGCATAAGCGAACCATGAATTGTTAAGATGAGTTTTTCAACGTGTTATTATAAACTAATCCTGTCCGTATAGTAATACTATTCTGCATTTTGTGTATCAAGGAAACGATTTGTGATAAATAACTGATGACTGATACGCTGGATCATCAGACTTTGTCAGTTTGGTATTGCAATCTGGTATGCGTCCATTTTCTAACAAGCGCGTTATACACACGAAACGATATACATTCGGTCCGAATGAACTGCTGCGTTCGCGGCGTGGAGCAAAATGGCTGATCAATATCTGGCTGCACACTGAACGCCCGTCGATCGGGAACTTGCAACCGGAAAGTTCATGAGACTAAGAATTGTCGGCCAATTGTAATGAAGTCGAAAATGCCAGCAGATAACTGTGAGTATACAAGTGAACAAATTATAGCATGCTACGAGATCATGTCTGCCAAGGAGACAACATATGGCAATACCTGAACAGATGATAAGCTGTTGTAACCTAAAAGAAAGGAAGGAGTTCGTGAGGGTGGAACAGTACACGAAGTTGTTAGTTCCGATATAATTGGACTATGGTATTGTGAGGAAGCGACGGTCGCCATGATCGTGTTGATAACATCCCCTTGCGTGGTGAAGTAGAGGTGGGATGAGTATGGATTTACCATAGTAAATGTCCTTAGTGCCAGAGCATCAGACAAAGAAGCTGCACTGTCACAAACCGCAAAAAGGTTAGCAAATTAATCAAGCTTCTGCACAAGGACACAAGGCTAACATACGATTAAGGAGTACCAGGTGGTATTTTATATGACCAAAAACATCAGCTTAAATCGGGGGTACAGCCATTCCGCGGTAAATGGTAGTTTTTCATAACTTGTGCATAACTCGATGCATTTTAGCTTCACATATGCTTTTAGGCAAATTGTCATGGCCCTAGAGGACAGATTTATGCTATGAATGAATTACAGTGCAGTTTGGCATGATTAATGCTTAAGCTACCTGGTTGGAATATATGAGAAAGTAGTTGATGATAATTGAATATATCAATAGCTACATTGATAACCTGCGTGTTTACTTGTAAACATTTGCGAAACACGTTGACATCTAAAAAGTGCTCATTGGGTGTATTCGAGATGCCAATATCACAATAAAACCTCAAAATGCATCATTGATAGTGTCAACGGGTTTTTTATCAAGTAACAGAGGGTACTATTGCGTTGCATGACACGATTATATACCTTTCATTCTTTGACCGATGTGGATTTGCACCTAAACTTCTACAATAACACCTTGTGTTTTCGGATTTAAGCAATTAAAGGAACGATCACATGAGCCGAGTTCATTAATTTGTTTTGTACTAAAACAACAAATGGTAAATTTTATAGCTTCATTGGCCGGTGTTTGGTTTTATGTAAGATTCCGAGGTTTGTATTGTGCGATGTATATTCAAACAATTAATGTTTTTATTGCCCGAGCTATTGAAACAAACAACTAAATAATAATATTTCGTCTCGTTTAAATCGGAACTCAAGTAGATTGATCTTAAATATTCGGGTAGCAATAATTGTAAGGGACCTCTTTATATTTGATAATCGGGTAGTCCGTCGATCATTACAACTGTGATCCCTCAGTTCATGTTTGAGAAGAGTTAGGTACTTAAACATCTTGCAAACGTGACACTGATTATGTGAATAAAGCCCATCCGCTCGGGTATACTATATCACTATCTGTCGTCATCGTATGTGTCTGATTCGAACGATAGACGACTAACAGTAGAAACATTTTACTGCCTAGCTATTTTTGATTGATCTAATCTAAGGTTTGGATTTGGTGATCTTGCTTTTAACCCTTTGAGGTGGGGAGAAAAGAGTCACTTACAAAGTGTAATTTCCTGAGGCAAAATACCGGTCAATACCGTTGAATTCGTCGGCTGATGCTTTTCGAACAATAACCAAGTAATTGCCGTAAGCAATCATACTGGGTGCAGGATACTTTTTCATAGTTGCATTCACTTTCAAATCAATAACGCCATAGCTTATCAAGAGGCTGAATATACTAGAGTTGGAGCGGTGGTACGTTTACAAAACATTGCTAGCTATCATGCGGCAATAAAACAAAATAGTTCGCGTAAATGTGACTCGGCATGCCTAGAAATAAACTGCACTGTCATAAAGATTGGAATGCTTAGCAAGACGAAACATTGAATGTAACTATCATGGTTTCATGCAAGCATGATGGCAAGGCCCAATTAACTATGACCGTAAGCAAACTACGACAAAGTAATGCAAACGATGACTTTTGTTAAAGCGATTTGGTCGTGCGAATTCTAACTAACTTCATTTGAATGCAAGTGTTTGACTGGAAAATGGCTGCCTGTTGCAGATGGTGACACGGATTAGCTTGTCAATAACGGCTTCGGCAATACGAATGATATTGTCCATATAATCTAACTTATAAGAAGCTTGCTGGATCCGCAAAATAAATGTTCACAGTAGTCGAAGAGAATACCTAAAGAGTTTCAGAATATCTCAAATATTTTTAGGATATTTTCAGTAAACATAAGCAACATTAATACTGCAGTGACATACTTTCAGCCTGGAACTGTTCACGCACAATTATAAATGGGCTTTAAAAGTGCGTCGTGCAGATGTTTTTTTAAAGCGCAAGTATGTTATAATGTGAGCAGGGGCACAACTACATAAATATATTGTTCGAAATGCAAAATGCAGCTCAAATGATTGTTACAATTAGGGTGCAATGGTGTTACTATTGGAGAAAATTGAATCACAAAATTATCAAATTAGGGGACCTTTGATTCCGTTATCATTGGCAATAATGATTTTATCATCTTATGACGACAATTATTCGTTTACACACACTATAGAGCATGTTTACGTCACATTCGGTCAATATTCGAATCCCAGTTACCCTACCAATAACTTAAGATAATTTTGACAGATTACATGAAAAACGCTCCCGCTCTATCTCTCTCTATATATATTACTCTATCGCTCTCTCTATTTCTGTCCCTGCCTGTCTTTGTCTTTGTCTTTGTCTCTCTCTCTCTCTCTCTCTCTCTCTCTCTCTCTCTCTCTCTCTAACTCTCTCTCTTTCTTTCTCTCTCTCTCTCTCTCGTGCGCGCTTTCTCTCGCTTTTTCCCGCTTTCTTTCACTCTCTCTCTCCATCTCTTTCTCTCTTTTTTTTTCTTTCTTTCTATCTCTCTCTCTTGCTCTCTTTGATGTGATATATTTTGACGATGAAACGTGACGACTGAGTCAATTTTCCGGAATGTGCTATATTCAAGGGCTATGTTAGGGACAAAAGGAAAATATATGTCCTTTGTTGAACACTTTTTCGTGCCAATTGATGCAATATGTTAGTGAGACAGTTTGTGCCACATCGTCCGATAAGGACAAATATCTGATTAGGTTAAATGTCGCGAGATAGTGCGCCGTCTTGCATTAGTTATAAATGTTATGATAATAACATACAAACAAATGGCGTGACTGACAATTTCAACAAATATTTTCCGCTCGTGATTGACAATCCAAGGTCGAAAGAGCAAATCCATGGTTTCACGTTAGCTAAACCTAAGGCATGCAATAACCGAGTTATTGCTCCTAACAAATAAAATATTGGCACGCTAAGTACTTATTGCATCGTAGAGGGCATGGTTATTGCATTATTTGTCTGAGCGGCCAACATAACTGCAAGAGGAAACATGAAATATCAAACGCTCAACTATAAAGAATTATACTATGGCCTGCAAATATTTTTGTGGTCATATATTTTAATACCCGGCAAAATATACTTGATTCTTAGAAACTGCGGATAAAGGCAATCAAACGGCAATTATGCCATGAAACTGATCCGAATGTTAGCATAACGTTATAAACAACAGCTGCACATTGGGCGGATATTATTTGCGCAACTAGACTTACATCATCGTTGCGCAACATAATTGTATGGATTCACTTCACAGGAAGCAATGCATGTTTTGGGATTATTAGGGATTGTGTTATTTATTACCGTTTTAGCCGTCGAACACTTATAAATATAACCTAGAATTTAGACAACCTTGTCACACGTAAATAATAATAGACGATTTGTTTGCTATCTGGCTCTATTTCATTCAATTTAATGATATCAGGATGTAGAATACCTCGTGTTTGCACATTATGTAGAAGAGAAACCGTGTGGTCCCAAAATGCAGAGGAACATTGTATTTAATTTGCTCTTCACTTCGGATAATCAGACCGGCTGTGTTCATAATAGTTTGAATACAAAAGAGATAATGCGTAATAACTGTTTCAATGCTAGCTGAAACATGCCCTAAGAGTAAGCCCTGTACTACTGGTGATTATACAATATGAAAGTGACTTAACGAAAGAATGTATTGTAGATTACAATTAATCCATGAGTGAATATTTTGCCAATACCGGCACATATCCAGTTACAATGATTTTATGAACCATTCTGTTTGCTAAAATCTTTTATGCAAAACTGCAGAGCACATTTCGTTTGTGTTGTTTAAGCATATATTATCCCGGAGTTGGCGTGCACACTTATATAACCACGCAAATTGCAAAATATATGTGAAGATGATATGTAATGTACTGTGCCGCCTTGCGAATCCCAGATTGATAACGATAGCAGAATCGTGATTCATGCACAGTTGCGGAAGTACAATAGGTGTCGTACTTATATAGTTATATATATCGAGACAAATATATATATATAGATAAAAATATATATATATATATATATATATATATATATATACACATATATATATGTATAGAGAGATATATATATATATATATATATATATATATATATGTATAGATATATATAAATATATATATAAATATATATATATACGCATACATATATATATACATATATATATATAGTTATATATATATACACATATATATACATATATATATATATAAATATGTAAATATATTTTTATATATATGATATATATTATATATATATATATATACATATATATATACATATATACAACAGATGAAATACCATGTTTTGTGGGGTTCTTTGCATACCAGATGTACTATGACTATATTCCAATTGAACAACAATAAATACAACTAAATGTCGGATAATGTGCTTATAACTAAGTATTCCATCAGGGCTTGAAACGTGTGCTTCAAAATCATTCTGCCACTTCTTTTAGGATAGTTGATTTGCTTAAGTACTACGGCAGTTGCTACAAATGAAGTGTGAGAATAGCTCTTCTTTTGACAGCCCGTGCATGGCTTGAAATGAGACTAAAACATCTTCTGTATACTGTTCCATAGACATATGCATGTGCGTTCCTGATGGGACCACACATGGCCCTAATGCAAACCAATGAATAAACAATATCCCATATTTATATATATATATATATATATATATATATATATATATATATATATATAGATATATATATAGATATATATATATATATATATATATATATATCTATATATATATATATATATATATATATATATATACATATATATATACATGTATATATATAAATATATATATATATATATATCTATTTATTAACACATACACATACATAAATAAATGCATATAAAGTTGTATATACATATAAGTATATGCTGCGTATAATGTTTCGTGTTAGTATGCTAATCACAAATTTAAAGCAACGCAATCATAAAACAGCCGAAGTGACTTCTCTGAGAACAGTGATACATTCCCATTATCTTGTAAACTATCGCAACAATTATCATGTGTACCTAACACATGTCGTGATGATGGTTCCTCTTTCCGTTTAACTCTAGTTTACTCTTGCCGCCTTTCTCACGTGTTTTTAACGGTGCTGAACCTTTAACCTTTAATCTTTGTCAATGATTAGATGCCACACGTATTTTCCGACGGTTAAGAAAAAATACAAAACAAGGTTACATGTCATTATTCGTAGCTCCACAAGAGAATGCCTGGTTGACAAGTACGAAAATTGGGTTTATTAGATTGAGTGCTTGTCTGGCAATGCATTGAGGCAGAAGGAATTAACTGAATAAATCACTATTGTAGAGAACCAGCAACGAAGTCTTGTACTTACCAATTGGTTTATTTATCTGGCTCATACTCCCTTAAAGCTACACACATCTGGTGTGAAACCGAAGCAGAGAGTTGATAGTCTTGTTTTTGTGCTCGGCGCCCTATGCCAAGCTTCCGAGCCCTAAGTTGCATAGAAAGTCAGATCTTGGTCCATCAGAACCACTCAAGACAAAATATATAACATAAAAATAGATAGTGTTACCATATCCATAACTATTTAGTTTAATGTTTGACATGATGTTTGCTACGCCGCATGTCACTTTTGATTGCAAATGGTTAAAGGGAATAGAAATGATAACAAATCGTTAGAACTCGTCATATTAATCAAGCGGATCAGCAGGGGCGAAATTTAATGCTGCTGTCTCATACTTGAGATTTATTGAGCTTTTAAGGTGTCATATAAGCAACTTGTTTGCGTGTGTTTATGATAGTTGGATACCTTGTTTAAACAAAACGGCGGTCAAATCGTATTTTATGTATTCATTTAAGCAGTTGATGTATGATTTGTCATTTAACATTCATTACTGGGTATTTTATGCAAGGTATGATAATGTCACAAATCGGCCTTACAGGCATTAGTTATTAGTACGAACCGAATGTTAGACAAACAAGAGGGTTGCTAACCTACTTGCAGGTATGCTGTAACTTAGACAGGGTATATATGAAGTTATGCATGCGGTAAGATGGTTGTATCGTAACTAACACAGGGCTTCATCACAAAACTCTGTAGGTTTTTGCAGCTATTGTACATCGCCAGCCTTTCGATCCATAATCAGCAAAATGAGCAAGATGCTGCCTCATTGGCACTTACATAGACTGCTTCAGCATTGAATAGACCGGAAATAATCATCCGTTGTATATCAGCGATGTTTATGTCAGGTGCCGTTTATTACAGCTAAACATCAAGGTTGAGAATCAGCCTATAGTAAAAAGCGCTTCTGCATGGATTGAATATTGACGGGAATAATATGAGGACACATCTGTGGCTGCAGGGAAAATGAAGAAATAGAACGCGCCATGTATGCATACTGACATATATTCGCATAATTTGGCATATCTGGTTCTGTTGCAATTATGCGGGGACCTGATTCATTGGACGACCTTACGCACGAGATAGAACTTCAATATATGGCAACTCTTGTGTAACAGGTATTAAGCAAGGACCGTTGTGGTCAAATGGACTATTATAAACGGTGATAGAGAAGACGTATTGATTTTAAACTGATTTATTAATAGCAAATTCAGAAAAATCGTTAGCTAGATTTAGGTCTACTAAACACTAGTAGCAGATATCGACCTAGCACATGCGTCCGAGACAGGCTTGAAGCCAAAAAACGATATATATATTATATATTATAGATTATCAATATATATATATATGTATATATATGTACTATAATATATATATATAAGTGATAATATCTATATGTATATATATTTATATGTCTATATGATATATATATATATATAGTAGTATAAATGAGTGTAGATTATTTATCTAAGAGATATTATATATATATATATACATATATGATATCTCTAAGAGAGATATATATAGTTAGATATATATAAAGAGATAGATATATATATCTCTAGATGTGAGGGAAATATGAATCTCTATCTTCTCCCTAGAGATATAGAGATATAGTTCTCTAGAATGAGATCTCTCTTCTCCCTCTCTTTAAGAGGATATCTTAGATAGATATATATGTCTAGGAGATCTGCTCTCTCTAAAGATATCTCTTTCTCTGTGGTAGATATAGAGAGGGAGGAGATAGGAGAGGAATAGAGAGAGAGGATCTCTTTATGAGATATCTCTCTCCTCTCTCTACATTTAGAGATTATATATCTATTTCTCCCTAACCTATATTTCTCGCTATATTATATAGATATGAATCTAGATCTCTTATTTATATATAATATATATATATCGTATATATGAGATATCTCCCATCTCTCTCTATGATATATATATTATATCTATAGTATAAGAGATATATAGATAGAGTAGAAGAGATATATAAGATATAGGGAGATATAGATATCTCTATAGGGATACCTTTCTCCATCCTCTCAGGAGAGAGAGAGATATATATTTATATCTCCCAATAGAGAGAGAGATAATCTATATCGGGAGATAGAGAAGAATAGAGATATATAGAAATATATATACGAGACCTATAGATAGATAGAAATAGATATCTATGAGAGGGAGAGAGAGTACGAGTATATATCTATATATGCTCGATATATATAGAGATAGATATATATGGGGCATATATATATATATACATATTTTAAGAATATATATTAAGAGATATATATATAGATATCTATATATATATATAAATTATATATATATATAGATATATATTTATATATATATATATATTATATATATATTTATATATCTGATATTTATATTTTTATCATATATATATATTATATATATATAGTTTATATCTGTTCATATATATTTAGTAAATACATATTATATATATATATATATATATAATATATATATATATATATATATATATATATTTATATATATATATATATACATATATATATATATATGTATATATATATATATATATATATATATATATTTATATATATATATATAATTATATATATATATCTGTATATATTTATATGTATATATCAATATATTATATTATCGATATATATATATATATCCTATTCTGTATAATATATATATATATCTATATATGTCCTATTATATATATATTTATTTATATATAGTATATATATAGTGTGTGTGTGTATCTCATATGGAGATATACATATATATATATATAGAAAGGGTATTTATACTAGATATAGCTCTATATGTATATCTCTATATATATATATTTATTTATAGTCAGTATATATATATTAGATATAGTATATAGGATATAAGAGAGGGAAGATATATAGTTATGATTATTTCTAGAGATATAGAGCGAGGTAGATATCTCTATATCCACGGAGGGATAGAGAGGAGAGAGACGGAGAGAGTATATATATATATTGAAGTATATATATATATAATAACCTTTCTGTATATATATGTGGAGATATCTGGTGTTCTATAGATATATCTATATTATCATATCTATCTATTTATATATAATATTCTAATATATCATGTTTATATATATACCCACATATATATATATATTATGATATATTGTATATATATAATATCTCTATATTTATATATATAATATATATTTAGATATATATATATATGTAAATATATCTCTTATATATATATATATATCTATATATATATATATATATAATATATCTTATATATATATATATATATATCTATATTACACAAACATACGACCATAAAGTGCCTATGACACCTAAAGTATGATTTTTGTGTATAAACTGAACAAATCGATGCGGATCGAATAGTGTTGGAGTTTTTGGCCTCCGATGAATAATAAAAGAGATATTAAACGTTCTTTGGAACGAAGCGGCATTACGTGCGTGAGCCGAAGACAACCGAAAATGACGCAGATACGAGAACCCAGTTTCTGCAGCCCAAGTCAGCTTCCATAGAAAGCATGTGTCAACCGTGAATTTGTATCTTGTTAAGTCCGGATCAGTCATGCCAAAACGCTGTGTGACCGCGAATTGTTCGAACATTTCTTCGGGAAGCGTTCGATTATTCAGTTTTCCTTGGGAGGAGAAGTTGCTCTAAGCAATGCATATCACAAGTGCGGCGTACAAGGGCAGATTGGCCGGGTTCGACAACCCACTCGTTTTTGTGTAGCGAGCATTTTGGACCTGAATGTTTTGACCAGGCACTTGCAGTGAGAGATAGTCTCGGATTTGGGTACAAATGTTGCCGGAATATTCTTCCAGCTGCTATTCCTACCATATTAATGAGAGGTTGCACGGATTCACCAGTCAGAAAGTCTAAGGCAGTGGAAAAAAGGGAGCACCAAAAGGTGAGCTGACATGTTGCAATTTATAAAAAAAGTACGGTTTACCCAGCTAGATAATGACGCCGCCTCCCTCCCCCCACCTCCAACCAACGCAAGCAGTGAAAATAAGTGGTGTATAAATATATATTTAGAAATCCATACCTTTTGAAAGCATCAGCAGAATTAGTTTAACTAAGCTTATCTTCTAATAAAATAATGCAACATAGTATCCAAAGATGTTTACTTTTTCCATAATTTTGTTCTATAAACAAGGATTTTGTTCTGATTATCAGGCTGTGGAGACATTGTTGTTTGCCTCACTTTTCCAGGAAAAAGAAAATTACAGTTAAATAGCTCGTTATGTCCTTAGATACGAGGTGTGAAATGGAATTGGAAAAAAATATCACCAACAAGAGATCGTGCAAGGACATCAATGCCCAGACCTCCTACATAGAGGCTTTCCACATCCTTCTGAACCAGTTCGCTTCACAAACCTATGCTTTCAGCTAACCTGATCTGCTTTAACGGTAAATTTTACAACTATCCCAGTCTGCTTAGCAGTTAGATTTCTCCCTTTATTCAAATGTAGGATTGTTTTTTAGTTCTATGGGACAAGTTTTACCTGAGAGTGGATCCATAAACAAAAACCAAGTGCACTAAACCAGCTGTTTAATTTCATGAAGTATCTTTCCTCACGTCATTCAATATAGTCAGGTATGAAGTTAATTTATTGCTGAATCCAACTTATCACAAAACATCCGATGAGTCAAACATGAAAAGCACTAACTTATCCTATTTCAAACTGATAGAAAGGTTCATAAATGATTTCAGATCTATCATTGCAACTATGTATTTCAATGAAAATGCTG
Organism: Urechis unicinctus; assembly: GCA_034190875.2. NCBI lineage: Eukaryota > Metazoa > Annelida > Polychaeta > Xenopneusta > Urechidae > Urechis > Urechis unicinctus. The sequence goes on from CM067349.1 coordinate 8,127,010, forward strand.
GACGAAAACAAAGAATAACAGCCC